>OU343220.1:303713090-303992928 GCA_910596185.1 Chrysanthemum makinoi | reverse complement strand
GGTGGGTCGAGTTGGCGAGTCAACTTACGGTCCCGAACTTGTCCTAGAAACCACAGAAGATAGTACATTCGTAATCGTTGCAAACCACTCGTGATAGACAAAAGAGTTATGCCGATAAGAGACGTAAACCTTTAGAATTTCAGGTTGGAGATCGTGGTATGTTGAAAGTTTCTCCTTGGAAAGGAGTGATTCGCTTAGCGTGGAAAACTCAATCCCCGATATATTGGTCCCTTTCCAACTCGAAAGAATCGACGCAGAGCATACCGCCTGGAGCTACCATCTAACCGAGTAGTGTACACAATGTCTTTCATGTTAGTAATCTTAAGAAATGTCTTCGAGAAAAACATAGTGGTGCCTTTAAGAGATATTCGTATTGATGAGAAATTGAATTTTTTTGAGGAAGCGATTGAGATTATGGACCGTGAGATCAAAAGGCTGAAGAATAGCCGTATTCCGATTATTAGGTTCATTGAACTCCGACATAAACCGGAGTTCACTTGGGAACGTGAGGACGTTTTCCATAGGAAGTATCCTAAACTTTTCATGACATCAAGCAACTCGGAGTGAAACCCGGGATTGCTTCAGAGGGGGGAGGTTGACAACTAGCAAATTTAGGAGTCTATTTTTAGGTAACCGCATACGTTAAACTAAACCAAGCTTTTGCCTTTATCACTATTTTTATAAACCATGACTTGATTTTATATCGTCTATTGGTTTTTATGATTTGTTTCATTGTTAAATGAGTTATCGTATGAGTTTTAACCTATTGGGAGGCATTATTCGATTCTAAGACTAGAAAGCCTAAAACAAGAATTATTGTAACTTTAGACTGAACTCAAATTGACAAATAAATAGTCAAAGCTCGTGGAAAAACGTAAATAACGATGTTGGAAAGTTAAATAAACGTTTGAGGTTTCGGGGACAATATATGAGCTCAGAATGGGTAACCATAATTTACGAAAAATTACAACTCGACCCCCATTTCTTGGTTATGGCTTCCCCCTCCACCAAAATATTTATTTTGAGGTTCCTAGTGGCCTAGTATATATACCCCATCAATTCCCCATTTAACCTCTTTCATTCTCTCACTAAAAACACATACAACATACCTTTCTCTCTCTACCTTTCTCTCTCTCTCTAAACCCTAACCCTAAACCCACCACCGCCGCCACTGCCGGCCACCACGCCCAGCCATGGCGCGTCACCCCCCACCTCCACCACCATATTGAAGCTCTCTTTCTCCTCTTTCCAACCATATATTACATGCTCCATTTGGACTTCAATAACACCTTCAAATCTTCGAATCAAGATTCGTACTTTTAGGGTTTCAAGTGGGTTTTGCAATTGGTGATTGAATAAGGTAAATGGAACAATTTTTGAGCTTGTTTGGGCAATAATAAGCCGCCTAATTGAAAATTAGGTTTCACCCTATGAAGAAATTTGGGGCTTTTGGGTGAAACATGAAATTAAGTCTAATTAGTGACTAAATAAACAAGTAATTAGTGTTTGGTAAATGTGTGGTGTATCAATTTGATGGTTTTATGCATTTTAGGTTTAGGTTCATATTTTTGGTTAAGATAGATGATGGGTTTTGTGTTTGGTTAGTGTTTGGAGCTTGAATGATTGGATTTGGGTGTTCTGGAATTGATTTGGTTGTGTTTGGTTGTGAAACATGGGACGATGACCACTGGCAGCCATGTACGTGGCATGGTTATGCACGGACCCACTTGGGCCACGGTCCGGTCGGGTCGATTTGGTAGCTTGTTGGTTGATGTAGTTGAGGGTTTGATGAGACGCGGGAGCCGAAAAAGCTGGAGCTTGTGGTTCCCGTGGTCTTAATCGCATGTCATCACCACCAGTGGTCATAACATTGGTTTCGAGTACTTTTGGTTGATTGATTGGTTGGCAAGATTGTTTTGAGTTGGTTTGGGATTGAATTGCGCTATTATGACATTTAATTTGGACTTGATATATATATTGTTGACTTTGAGCTACGCTACTTTGACTTTTTAGTCAATAGTTGACTCCACAAAGCCGTAATATGACTTTAGTATAATTTGACTATCGATTGATTAAAAGTAGAAGTTATGACCGTGCTTGTGGACTCAAAACTAATAACTTATATTAGATTAATTGGAATTTTCCCAAACATATATATATATATATATATATATATATATATATATATATATATATATATATATATATATATATATATATATATATATGAAAATGCTATTAAACTATGAAATAGAAATAATAAATGGGCTTTTTGTACCAAAAATGTCGATAACAAGGCTTATCTTGTTATTTACTATTTTAAAACGAAACTAACGACTAAATTGGAAATGTTTTGTAATAAATAAGTAATTAATGTTTCGGTACACCATTATCAATAAATTTCGCTTGTAGACATTTAATACTAGTTTAAGTATTTATTTGCTTACGCTAGGTATGGGTTACGGATAACCTAGCATTAATAGTGTTGATCCGACGGGTAGCGGACTTATTAAGGCTGAATCTAATAAGAGCCCTAGGTGCGCTTGGTAACCTTATTAATGGGTGACTTATCCTTATGACTCTTTAGGATACTATTGATTTGATGGATAATAAGCGACACGAAAATAAATGAGTTTATCGAAGGATTTAATTCGATAAGGTCTACTATTTATCTCAAACTTATTGAACTATGGAGCTTATCAAGCAGAGGTCTCATTGTGTCGCATTGAGTTATATATTGGTTGTTTGAGTGCATTCATGGCATCATATTGAGTCGATACACCCACACGAGGAATACCAAACACCAGGATTAAATGGTGAACGGACGCTTTTGGAAATAAAGAAATGGAACATATTGGGGTAGATAACGTTGATTTTAAGGAATATATATATTAAAGTTGGTCTACATTAATAGGTTGTGCCGAGTCAATAGTTGATGTGTTGTGATACGTTATCTTCGCTAGTGTTTATTTGTGCGTTGATTTCTTGAGGTGAGTTTCATAGCCCCACTTTTATCTACGCTTTTGAACTATTTTGTGAGAATCATGTCATTGCTTTTGGACCGCTAAAACTATTTGGATTTGCTTATATGCCCGATTGTTTAGATAGATGGTGCTGTAGTTGTTGCCTTAGTCTAGGTTTAACCGTGCCTAACTAAGAATAGACTTCTACCTCAACCTAGTCCGTGGTTGGCAATTGTTCTAGATTTTGCCACGGTTGCCGACTAGAGTCATGGTCCGGAGTAATCCCCTGATGCGGGATATGATGGAGATCCGTAAGATCGGTGTGAAACGGTATTTATCTATCTTAGGTCTTGCATAGCAAATCAACTCCTACATGTCCACTATGATTTTTTTGAACTTAAACCTATGAACTCACCAGCGTAAGCTGGCCTTTTAGCATGATTTCTCATGTATTTAAGAGATGTTTGGAATACGTTATCGGTGGAAGCTTGGCAAGAAGGCGGAGTTCAAGGATCATTTCTGACTCTGATAAACTATGAGGACCTATTTGATTAAACCATATTTTGGGCTTAATAATTATACTTTTGGATTAAATGTTTTGAATTATTAAATTTGGGATTGGTTTGAATGTTAAATGGCTATCTTTTTGCTATACTTGTGTGCGATACCAATCCAACAGTAACGCCCCGAAAACTTGATTAAGTCTTCCGCTGTATAGAGATTTGGGGGTGTTACACACGATAATCTTGGTTATACATTGGTAGACCTGAATAGTTTAGGCTACAAGAGTGATCCGTTCATATTAGCCTCACATGAACGACAAGTCTTTTATATGAAAGACCAGATAGATAAAAAAAATTCTATTATCTTTAAAAAACCTACCAAGAATTACAAAGATACATATGAGAAAGTCGATGAGGAATTTAGTACAGTCATTCAAAAGCACAATGATAACATATTGCCACGTGTAAATCAATGTGACTTGGGTAATGAATCACGAAATGACTACTATCGAACTGACTGTGAAGGTATTGTTATACGAAATTCCAAGTGAAGCATGTCATGCTCAAGTTGTCACACTCTGTTTAAGAATTTATGTTTGTCTGCAAAACCTATTTAAGCTTTTGTTTTATTGCAAAATACTCTTTTAAAGGATTTCAATCTATCTATTAATTGTTTACTTAATGTTGGGATTAAAAGCTTCTTCTAAGGATATTTTTGTTACTACTGCTCATGATAAAGATAGTGCTTCTCTTGATCTTCAATGAAAATATTAGGGATGTGCACACTTAGAACAATATTCCAAGTGTTTTAAGACTACTAGTGTAACAATTAAGACTGTTGGTTGAAGTTAAGACTGTTGGTGAACTTCAAAGGAAATACACCAAGTGGTTAGTGCTACTAGTATAGAAGTTACTAGTGTTGGGCTTAAAGTTAATGATGCTCAAGGCTAAGTGCAAGTTTACTGCTGCTATTGTTAAGTTAGTATTGTTAGATGATTAGCAGTTTTTGTAACACCCCGACCCGACAAGGGTAAAGATATCACAATACGGTTTCATATCAGAACTTTAATAACTATACAATAGCGGAAGCCTTTACAAAATATCCAAAAAGAAAACATAAATAACTAATCTTCCAAAATAAATCTAAAATCTCTATGGTCAAATCTTGCTCTCAGCTCTACTCTCAAGCCCGGACGCCTATCCCATAAGCTCATCTCGAATGCTAAATACCGCTAGAAAAGAAAAGGCCGAGCTTACAAAGCCCAAAGGAATCGGATATAACTAAACAAAAGCTAAACAAAACAAATATACTTAATAACGAAAATCAAAATAAAATAATGAGAGATCTTTAGGATTCTCATGGCAACAAATATACGTAAATCCAAACAACCACATAACAGCTTTAACATCACGAGCACATCAATGGCACAAACACGAACATATCGAACAACCAAACATTATTGATACCAAAATAACAGATTACATATAAGCCAAACGAAATGTCTAGAGACTAACTGAAAACACTTCTAAACAAATAAACATGGCATTCATACAAATCAATTAATCAACATTTAATACTCTTGATGCAATAGTATAGCAAATGAATAATCGACAAGTCATGGCATATAATAACTAAACAGCTCCAGATCAAATCCTAACCTTAGCAGAAGTTTCAACATGGCGTCACATATGCAGCATAATTAACCTTCAAAATACTCAATTATACACTAGCACATTAATCTCGCAGATCAACACATTCACGAATCGATAACAAATCATAATATCGATATACGAATCATATTTTAACGTGATTAATCCCGTCCTAGCATGGCAACTAATAATCACTTAAAAAAATACGTCATAAGCACATTCTCTAACATATCATATCGTAATACATAGTATAAACACTCGAAATAACAATCATCATAATACTTAACACGTATAATGTGATAAAGATTTAGTCAACTACCACGAGCCCGTAAACATATCGATCATAACATATCATATATAACCATTGTATTCGAGGGTGATTCTAATACCATATATAATACGGTGGGAGACCTCAAGTAACCAACGAGTAGCTAGTTCTGTAATTTTGTGAAGACGCGATTGCACATTACACACATCATTCACCAAAAACATATCGGATAACGATAACAGATCTAGGATGCATCCATACGCCTTCCTACATATTCACAAATATGCTTCACCATCCGTAGATCGGCGTAACATCACTCTCATCGCCTCTAGAGTCATATCGAGGTGCATCATCGATACTTTTACATGGAACCCCATGACTAGTTAAATATTTGGCTCCGGTGTCAAACTAAACTTAGGTCAAAACAAAGGTTGTCATAAATGACACAGATCATAATTCATCATAAAGGTCACGAGGTAACTTATCGATAGTTCATATCATAAGGTTCATATTCAGATAGTCAGAAGTCAGAGGTTCATATCGTAGTGGCACATCATACATTATAAGCAGAAGTTCATAATCAGAAATTCATAATCAACCATAGCAAAGTTCAACAAATGTGCATATCAAAATCTTCCTAACCTAAGTTCACATCAGATATTGCATAGTTCACTAGAACATAAGTTCGATAAGTAATGCATCAAACATTCAAGAAAAAGGGTTCATAGCAATGGCATTGGGAGTCCTAATAAGTGAAATAGAAAAGCGTTTAAAAGAACATCATAAGGAACCTTTACTAAAAAGGTCGAATATCTCAGACGATAACCTAAGTGTCTTAAAGTAAGATGAATATCCGCACCTTAAAGCAAGTGAGAGAAAGCAAATCAATGAACGAATACGAAGATGTAACGTCGCGCCTCCTTCAACGAATCTACACGGATTATGATTTATTTAATACTTATTAGTATAACGGATCAATCTCATTAATACTTTTAAGGTTGTCAGATTATTCTCATTTTTTAGTGACGACGAATTTCAATGTTTTAGAGTCTTAATCATTAATTAGTTTAACTTATGGGTTGCAAATGACAAACGGTAAAATTAAGGGCTTAATATGATAATTATCTTATTTAAGAGCTTATATGATCATCTTCAAGTATAGGGTTTACAAATGTCAATAACGGATTTTAAGACCCTCTTTCAATATGGTTTACATAATCTTTTATAACTTACATGATTAACCCAAAACTCACACGTAACATTGTTCGAATGCAAACCTTAATGAGACCATTCATGCAATACTTTAATTCATTATAACTCACGCATGTTCTCGACACACTTAGTACTAGCTCATTATACTCTTAATCAAAAGCCATTAATGATTCCAAGACTTACTACTTCTCACATGAAATAACTTAATTTACATCTTAGCTTTTAACCCTAATCACTTCCTATTTAAGTTCTAGGGTTTCCATACTTTTAATATCATTTATTACGCATTTAATTTACATGTTACCTCTTTTAATTATTTCCACATTGACCTAGTAACGATATGCAAAACAAACCCAAGTTACCCCAAACTCATGCATATCCTTACGTAATTCATTTACACATGTTGACCCATAATTACTCATAATTACATATTACACCCTTAACATCTTTAATTATACGACCTAACCTTATATTATCAGATTTTACACCTTTAGCCCAAAGGTTTTAGAATTTACAAAACATACCCTTTAAGTTAAATACAATTCGAATGGCCCTCTAAATATCCAAAATTACACGTTTAACCCCCATACTTATTTTTATACGTTTAGTACCATTATTTTACTGTTCACAAAAATAACCTTTAAGTTTCATAATTTACAAAACCAACCCAAAACTTTTATGTAAAACCGAATAATGCATAATTCAAGTACAAGCCCTAAACCTAGATGTAACCCATCATTAATTCATCATTACCACTGCATTTATTACCCTTAATGATAACAAGAAAACCCTAGTTCATTCAAACCCTAATCGTCCCTTTATAATTCTTTCCTTTTTCCATGCTTAATCGAACAATAAAACTCAAGACAATTCACACAAGCTTCGAATTCTCAATCATGTATTTTATTCAGGTCTTATAACATGTAATAGCTTCTGGAAAAATCAAATCATGGTCTTAAAAATTATCATAAGCTCATTCGCTAGTTTATTCGTTTTTTAGGGTTTTAATTCCAAATCAATTTCGTGTGACTTGTTAATTATGCATGGCCAATTTTTACAGGTTCTATATGACTTGTAGGACTGAAAGCAACATTAGAAACATACCCTTGATGAGCTTGGGTCGTTAGAACAAAAGAAACCAAAATCTCCACTCACAAAACCCTAATTGACCCAAAAACTAACCACAATCAAAACAGCAGCTTAGGACCTCGAACACTATTTTTCTCACCTTCTTTACCTTCAAACTTGTCCAAGAAAAATGGCTTTAAGCCCTGGAAACTGGAAGTCGAATTATGGAGGGTTTTGGGAGTCGGTTTGGGGTAAATCGGTTATTAGGGATTAATATGAACCGTATATTATGTATATATATAATTTTCCAATTTTCTTGTGGGCTTTATAATGTATTAGACTTAAAATAAATGGACTCTTAATTTTGTAAATTCATATTGGGCTTTTATTAATTAAATTCTTTTATAAAACAAATTAAATATATACGACTAATTACATAAAATACAAAACGAATTTTATAAAATCATAAACTATAAAAATTACCTTTTACAAAGTGTTTAATATTTATTTAGATCATGTGGGATATTTCTTAAAAAATTTCTGAATTTACATAGCTTATTTGGTATTCTTCACATTAATTATTCATACTTTTTGATTGTAGGGGTATTTTGGTCTTTTTGTGAATTTTAGAAATTCCAGGTATTACAATTCTTCCCCTCTAAAAGAAAATTTCGTCCTCGAAATTGAACAAGACGAATGTAACGAAAACTAATCGGATTTCTTAACTTCTAGAATATAACTTAACGCTAATCTTATCTCGAACAAATGAATTTCTTATCGTAATATTAAATCTCAAACTTATTCCTAAATAAAATCAATAGTCAAATACTTATAATAGATAATTATATACTTATCAAGTAATGGCGGAGAACAGATGAGACGCAGAAAATCAAACGACAAATTCTAACTTATTCGGATATCTAATGATGAGGACATCATATGCATAGACGGAATAAATCCTATCGGCCTCAATAGTCGCAGAAATATGTGGAGACATATAAGGTTAAGGTGGTCATAGCAATCTATAGGTTCGCATGCAGATCATAACAACCTCGATTCCAAACGTACAAAACTTATACGTAACAAATATCGAATTTAAATCTCACAAATAGTTACGAATTAGAAGCACCAAATAATGTATACAAGTCAAATCTATACACACATCAATCACGTGCATTTCCCGGACGTCGTATACCTTCAATAAGTTCGATTATGTGATCTCGGTATTATTACGCTGATCAAAGGCCATAATACTTGCATCACATAACAAGTTCTTATTGTCACTATATTCGGTCTCGGGTCATGACAAACACATAACTAATATCATAACAAAACACACCACATACGGATAACATACGATAGCAAGTAACATACTATAGCGCACTGGATCACATACATACAGCATATACGACATCAAAACAACTTACCATACCACAACAGAAAGAAGGCCACCAATGCTCAAACGGTTCCTCATGACTCATCACCGACGATTCAAAGGAAAAACCGAGATATACCGAATGCTAGACGATAAAACTTCACGATTCACACCGAAGTTCAACAAATCAAAGAAAACAATACCGGATCGTAATCACTTATCATAATATCAAACCGCCTTGAAACGCATGACAAACGAATCGAGTGACATAAGTCGCTACCAAATCATATGGAGTAGATGAATCTTCTACCACCTGGGAATCTTGTCTCCGTCTCTTGCCTTTAGTTGGTCCATCCAACATTCCTCCAACAAAGATCCCGATGTCTCCAACAAAGATGGTCGAAAGTGTGGCTTCGCTTCACGAACCTCTCCAAAGACAGAACCGCCAGCAAAGAACGCAGGTCGGACATCTTCTTCGCTCCACGGGTAGTCTCCATCTAACGATCGACAAACGGGCGAGCGAAAACAAAATAACAAAATTCGGCGCGAACAAAGGAGGCCAATTCGAAGGCAAAAGGATATCGGTCAAATCTGAACGACCGTCAAAAGGAATCGAAGATATCCAACGCATCGGAAGCCTAATGTCTACCCAATCCTCACGGGTCATAGCCTAAGCTCTAAGGGTCCTAAAACCTAGAGCTCTGATACCATAAATTGTAACACCCCAACTCGACAAGGGTAAAGATATCACAATACGGTTTCATATCGTAACTTTAATAACTATACAATAGCGGAAGCCTTTACAAAATATCCAAAAAGAAAACATAAATAACTAATCTTCCAAAATAAATCTAAAATCTCTATGGTCAAATCTTGCTCTCAGCTCTACTCTCAAGCCCGGACGGCCTATCCCATAAGCTCATCTCGAATGCTAAATACCGCCGCAGAAAAGAAAGTGCGGCCGAGCTTACAAAGCCCAAAGGAACGGATATAACGTAAAACAAAAGCTAAACAAAACAAATATACTAATAACTAAAATCAAAATAAAATAATGAGAGATCTTTAGGATTCTCGCGAAGCACAAATATACGTAAATCCAAACAACCACATAACAGTTTAACATCACAGAGCACATCAATGGCACAAACACGAACATATCGTAACAACCAAACACATTGCATACCAAAATAACAGACACGATAAGCCAAACGAAATGTCTAGAGACTAACTGAAAACACTTCTAAACAAATAAACATGGCATTCATACAAATCAATTAATCAACATTTAATACTCTTGATGCAATAGTATAGCAATGAATAATCGCACAAGTCATGGCGCATATAATAACTAAACGGTTGATCAAATCCTAACCTTAGCGAGTTTCAACATGGCAGTCACATACTGCAGAGATAATTAACCTTCAAAATACTCAATTATACACTAGCACATTAATCTCGCAGATCAACACATTCACGTAACGATAACAAATCATAATATCAGATATACGAATCATATTTTAACGTATTAATCCTGTCCTAGCATGGCAACTAATAATCACTTAAACAAATATGTCATAAGCACATTCTCTAACATATCATATCGAATACATAGTATAAACACTCGAAATAACGAATCATACGTAATACTTAACACGTATAATGATAAAGATTTAGTCAACTACCACGAGCCCGTAAACATATCGCATCATAACATATCATAAGTAACCATTGTATTCTGAGGGTGACCTCTAATACCATATATAATATGAGGGAGACCTCAAGTAACCAACGGAGTAGCTAGCTCCCGAATTTTGTGAAGACGCCGATTGCATACCCGACATCATTCACCAAAAAACATATCGATAACATAATGAGATCTAGGATGCATCCATACGCCTCTTCCTACATATTCACAAATATGCTTCACCATCGCAGACGCGGGCGTAACATCACTCTATCGCCCTAGAGTCATATCGAGGTGCATCATCGATATGGGACATGGAACCCCCATGACTAGTTAAATATTTGGCTCGGGTGTCAAACTAAACTTAGGTCAAACAGGTTGTCATAAATGACACATATCATAATTCATCATAAAGGTCACGGTAACTTATCGATAGTTCATATCATAAGGTTCATATTCAGATAGTCAGAAGTCAGAGGTTCATATCGTAGTGGCACATCATACATTATAAGCAGAAGTTCATAATCAGAAATTCATAATCAACCATAGCAAAGTTCAACAAATGTGCATATCAAAATCTTCCTAACCTAAGTTCACATCAGATATTGCATAGTTCACTAGAACATAAGTTCAGATAAGTAACAGATCAAACATTCAAGAAAAAGGGTTCATAGCAATGGCATTGGGAATCCTAATAAGTGAAATAGAAAAGCGAACGAAAAGAACATCATAAGGAACCTTTACTAAAAGGTCGTAATATCCACGATAACCTAAGTGTCTTAAAGTAAGACGTAATATCCGCACCTTAAAGCAAGTGAGAGAAAAGCAACGAATGAACGAATCACGAAGATGTAACGCGTCGCGTCTCCTTCAACGAATCTACACGGATTATGATTTATTTAATACTTATTAGTATAACGGATCAATCTCATTAATACTTTTAAGGTTGTCAGATTATTCTCATTTTTAGTGAATGGACGAATTTCAATGTTTTAGAGTCTTAATCATTAATTAGTTTAACTTATGGGTTGCAAATGACAAACGGTAAAATTAAGGGCTTAATATGATAATTATCTTATTTAAGAGCTTATATGATCATCTTTCGAAGTATAGGGTTTACAAATGTCAATAACGGATTTTAAGACCCTCTTTCAATATGGTTTACATAATCTTTTATAACTTACATGATTAACCCAAAACTCACACGCAACATTGTTCAATGCAAACCTTAATGAGACCATTCATGCAATACTTTAATTCATTATAACTCACGATGTTCCCACACACTTAGTACTAGCTCATTATACTCTTAATCAAAAGCCATTAATGATTCCAAGACTTACCACTTCTCACATGAAATAACGAATTTGCACACTTAGCTTTTAACCCTAATCACTTCCTATTTAAGTTCTAGGGTTTCCCATACTTTTAATATCATTTATTACGCATTTAATTTATATGTTACCTCTTTTAATGATTTCCACATTGACCTAGAACGATATGCAAAACAAAACCCAAGTTACCCCAAACTCATGCATATCCTTACGTAATTCATTTACACATGTTGACCCATAATTACTCATAATTACATATTACACCCTTAACATCTTTAATTATACGACCTAACCTTATATTATCAGATTTTACACTTTTAGCCCAAAGGTTTTAGAATTTACAAAACATACCCTTTAAGTTAAATACAATTCAAATGGCCCTCTAAATATCCAAAATTACACGTTTAACCCCATACTTATTTTTATACGTTTAGTACCATTATTTTACTGTTCACAAAAATAACCTTTAAGTTTCATAATTTACAAAACCAACCCAAAACTTTTATGTAAAACCGAATAATGCATAATTCAAGTACAAGCCCTAAACCTAGATGTAACCCATCATTAATTCATCATTACCACTGCATTTATTACCCTTAATGATAACAAGAAAACCCTAGTTCATTCAAACCCTAATCGTCCCTTTATAATTCTTTCCTTTTTCCATGCTTAATCGAACAATAAAACTCAAGACAATTCACACAAGCTTCGAATTCTCAATCATGTATTTTATTCAGGTCTTATAACATGTAATAGCTTCTGGAAAAATAAAATCATGGTCTTAAAAATTATCATAAGCTCATTCGTTATATTTATACGTTTTTTAGGGTTTTAATTCCAAATTAATTTCGTGTGACTTGTTAATTATGCATGGCCAATTTTTACAGGTTCTATATGACTTGTAGGACTGAAAGCAACATTAGAAACATACCCTTGATGAGCTTGGGTCGTTAGAACAAAAGAAACCAAAAATCTCCACTCGCCGAAACCCTAATTGACCCAAAAACTAACCACAATCAAAACAGCAGCTTAGGACCTTGAAAACTATTTTTCTCACCTTCTTTACCTTCAAAATTGTCCAAGAAAAATGGCTTTAAGCCCTGGAAACTGGAAGTCGAATTATGGAGGGTTTTGGGAGTCGGTTTGGGGTAAATCGGTTATTAGGGATTAATATGAACCGTATATTATGTATATATATAATTTTACAATTTTCTTGTGGGCTTTATAATGTATTAGACTTAAAATAAATGGACTCTTATATTTGTAAATTCATATTGGGCTTTTATTAATTAAATTCTTTTATAAAACAAATTAAATATATACGGCTAATTACATAAAATACAAAACGAATTTTATAAAATCATAAACTATAAAAATTACCTTTTACAAAGTGTTTAATATTTATTTAGATCATGTGGGATATTTCTTAAAAAATTTCTGAATTTACATAGCTTATTTGGTATTCTTCACATTAATTATTCATACTTTTTGATTGTAGGGGTATTTTGGTCTTTTTGTGAATTTTAGAAATTCCAGGTATTACAGTTTTAGTATTAAATAGTTGTTTGTATAATTTAGCCTATTGTAATGGATTTTGACTCCAACAAGTCAAGCTTTTCTATGGCAATGAAAAAAATTGTAGTTTTTACTAGTATAACCACTTGCAGTCAATCTTTATTGTATTTGCAGTTTCCATTTATCATGTATATGTAGTTGCAGGCACTTTAGTAATATGTTATTTCATTAAAGTTGAAAATTGACTTTAGAAAGTCAAGTAACATATTTCCTCGGGGTTACACAGTTTTATGATGGGGCATTTAAGCCAAACAACTAAACCAAACTCTTTTTTCCCTTCCCATTTGAACCATCCCTTGCATCTGTGGGAATTTTGGCAACAAAGGGCTTGATACCAATCAGTTCACAAGTTTTCTCATTGGGAAGGGCTAGAACCTTAACCCTCTCAAAGAAAAGCCTTTTTTGCAATCTGTTTGGGTGTTGGATTCTTGCTAGCATCACCCTTTCTTGAGTTTGAACCAGAATATTGAACCTTTGGAAAATAGTCTGACCATCCACCATCAGAACTTTCACTGCTGCTCGCTGCTGGAAATGTTAATGATTTCTGCGCACGCACACACACACACAATAAAAAGGAAATATATTAATGGTGTGTTACAGATAGTAGAAATGATTTGAAAAACACAATGTTGAATACCTAGTTTGTTGCTCATTGTTTCAATTGTTGTTTTTTTGTTACAGTTTTCTTGTATATGCAGTTTTCATGTATGTGTTTATGCCTTTATATAGTGCAGGCATTTGGTTGAAAAAAATAGTATGTAGTATAAAAGATTCTCAATTGCAGGCATTTGTTTGAAAAAAAGAGTATTAGTTATAAAAGATTCTCAATTGCTGGCAATTTGTTGAAAAAAACAGTGGTTGCAAAAGTAGTCAATGTGCAGTCATGCATGTGACTACTTGTTTTACTAGTGCATTAAAATAGATAGACTATAAAATTCTAGCATTGTAATGGGGCAAATGAAGAGTCATGACTAATAGTCTGAACTCAATTCAGTGAATATCAAATTAGACTAAAACTAGATATCTAACCCCTCAAAATTTCACAAGCTATCAGAAATGTGTGACCATATGTTTCAAATTATGACTACACTTAAATAATGTATGACAAAATATGACTCTACGATTTAGAAACCTAAATAAATACTTCCTGTGACCATATATAACATCTTTAATTTAGTCACACAAAAACTCAATGTGACTAATATCAAGGTTAATGATAACTGAGTTCACTTCTAAATAATAGTCACATGAATATTTCACAATATGACTTTTTGAATGTATTTTCATATAATACCCTTATAATGTGGCCATAAACATAATTTAGATACACATTTGTGATATGGTGTGACTATTGTAAAGCCTATAGTCATATGATCGTGCTACAATTAAATGTGACTACACATTAGGTTTTGGAAAGCAAACACACATTAAACTTTAGACACACATATTAACTTACGTGACCATATGTATTGAATTTTGGTTACACTTAATCATGTATGTCTATAGTTTAGTGTGAGCATATATGACATTTGGTTACACTGTTCAAGTGTGTGACATATATTTGTCACAATTAAATGCATATCGTGACTAATGATTCAAAACTTACTTTTCAGTTGTCATATATTTCAAATCATATGTGGCTAAATATTCAGAAAAAGAAATAGCAGTCACTTTTAAATAATGTGTGACAAACTTGACTATATGATTTAGCCACATACACAATTACTTCATGTGACCATATATGGATTTTGATCACACTGTTCAATTGTGTGACATATATTTGTCACATATGTATATATATAGTGTGACTATGTTTCAAACTTATTTTATCTGTCACACGTCCCAAATTATAAGTGACTAAATAATCAAAAAAAAATTATCAGTTACCCCTAGTCATGGAAATAATCAAATGTGTGACAATGAAATTCCGAAATGGTCACACAAGTCGGATCAAGTGTGACGAAAATTTTTATTCTGGTACATTTAGTCACATAAATATATTACTATGTGGCCGTTCAAAACACAACATGTGTGACGAAAGACCATATATGTACTAGTGTGATGTCTTATGATGTAAATGATTAAGATATTAACATAATTCACCTTTTGCACAAAACTAACCTAGAGTTTCGTGCTCAGGATGAAAATCCATGCTCATCACATCTGAACCCTGGTTGATAGTTGAAATAACGTTCGTCGGCAGGTTTTCATCAGAAGCAAACAAATTGTTTGCATTGATCTGACCAGGACATGTGATCGGTGATGTAGGGAGATTTCTTATCTGCAAATTACAGTACATGCTCAACACAAAACACGTACGGGAAAATAATCTATCCATTGTGGTCTCACATATGCAAGTTTTCCATATTGACTATAAAATCTAGTAAATAATTTGCAAGGAACGAAGCCAATCTACCTCATTTGACAAACCGAAAGATCTTGACCTCCTCAAAACTAGCTGATTTTCTGCAGTTTTCATATAATTAGTTTGTTGTAAGATAAAACGGGACACTAGACTAGAAAGATCTGACGAAGAACACAGTAACAAAGTTACCTCCATTATTATGAGCAGCAAGGACTAGACCTCCTCCAGAGTTAGGAAGGGGAGTCAAAGGCAATGAGTTGAGTGTCCCTTGTGCATGAGACGATGTACCAATATATATCGGTACTTCGGGTGGCTGCATTGGCTGAGAAGGAAAAAAATTAGAATGTCATTCATAAAAAAACATTAATATCAGCAACTTAATTGAATAGTAAGTTGGTCGATACAGTCAACTTTGTACATCATGACTTACCAGTTGCAAACCACCTGATCTAAGTATGGAACTAAACTCATTGGACACAGGAACTTGACCCTGAGCAGCATTTTGCGGTCCACACATATGATCCACCAAGATACTAGTGATGTCTGGATCAGAGTTAGGATTCTGGCATAGTTGGTGCTGCCATTTCAAGCTGTAAAATTGTTGAAATAAATAAATCAAACAAAGATCATTAATGGTTCTGACAGGAAACTTATGAGAAATGTTACCTCTGGTTGACTAATAAACGCAGCCTTGAATTATTCACAGTAGGAAGTCGGCATTTGTGACACAATTCTGGGTTCATTTCAATCAGTTTCTTTAGCTCGCTAGCCAATACACCCCTTGCTGTTACATCGTCTATGTACGTAGAGAGTTGTGCATTCTCCCTGAAAACAGATTTTTTCCGATAATGATGGTATAAGAACGCATTTAGTATCTAGATTTCAGATATAACTTAGGCCAGTTGTAAGTAGATATTTCCTCAGAAAAATGTCAAAATTTGGATTAGTTGGATAGGAAATACTAAAATCTAACATTACTACAATTTGTGGAAATTCTTCAGTGACTAGCATGGACAAAAAAATTTCATTATACACAAAAAAATATATACATCAAATTTTTGTAAAAATGTAGGTAGAATATTCACAAGCTACCAAAGGTTATAAACTCATTGGAATGCTTCAACAATAGGGAAGTGACTAAAAGAATTTTTCATGACATAAAATTCTTAAAATTAAGTTTTCATGATTGTTTCATAAGGATGCTATTTATTCACTAACTAAAATTAGCTATGCTAGCATCCCAATGTATTAAGGCTTGAATTATAGGATTTCGCATAAATGCCCAACAACCACAATCGGTCACTAATTAGTTAAGGGGTCTCCCGGCTATAAACGTTTTACTAAAGATTACATTGTGAAAACACTGTAAGCTATTCATCTATTTACCTAAAATTCAAACACGTAAAAATATCTTTTGGTTGACATATAGTTAAAGAGTACCTAATATTCTCAATGGTGAGAAGATAAGTCATTTCCGAGAAAAGTTCCCCGTCGTAAAACGGTTTGAAAACTTTAAGCTCCTCATTAAGAATGTCTAAAGCTTTGGCACGTTCGTTCCTGTAACAAACAATCAACATAAATACAACGATAAAATCAAGTCAGCTTTTGAAAAAAAATATACTATTACTAAAGTTAGTGATAATAACTCAAAAGAATCTTACTTATCCAATGCCTCTAGGTACTTCTGTTTACGAATCTCAAACAGCATTTTAACCGAAAAACGATTATCACCGACGCGAATAAAACCGGCTAAGTACTTCTCCAGATTATCCCAATCCCCCTTAACAACAAGCTCCTCGATATAATTGACATCAAAAAATAATCCGCATTCTGACTCCAGTCTTTTAAAAAGAAATAAAATTATTACATTCCAGAAAAGCTAATAATAATAATAATAATAATAATAATAACTTCTTAGTAAATCCAACTAACTTCCCACTTAGTATCTCGGCTTCCCACTAACTTCTTGTAAATCCTTTGAGTTTCTAATATAGTGATGTTTATAATAATAATAATAATAATAATAAATCAAGACTGTTGGACGCGGAAGCTGGATACATTCGGGGAGCTGGACGCGGAAGCTTTGGATACACTTTCACGTATCAAGACTGTTGTTGTTAGCCACTCGAATAATGTCAAGAGTGGTGCTTTTATTTTTCATAGACTAAGTTTTTGTATCCAGAAAGGAGTGGGAGCCCAACTAGTGTCTCGGCTTCCCACTAATTTCTTGTAAATCATTTTGTTTTTCTAATGAAGTGATGTTTTATAAAATAAAAAATATATAAAAAAAAAATAATAATAATAATAATAATAATAATAATAATAATAATAATAATAATAATAATAAGTGTGTGGATATTGGATATGAGTTCCTTCCCTTCTCATTCTCTTCTTTTGAGGAACTTGAGAAAGATGCAGTGACCTTACTGAAACGAATCCGAAATAATAATAATAATAATTGAGGCTGCACAACGTAAACGCGTCAAGTATGAGGCTAAGTGCGCGGATGTTGGATATGGGTTTCTCCCATTCTCATTCTCTTCTTTTGATGAACTTGGGAAGGTAGCGGTGGCGTTATTGAAGCAGATCCGAAAGTTCTCTGTGACTTAAGGGCACGTGTTGCGACTCATATTTTTAGTAGGATTAGTTTTGCTATAGCTAGAGGAGTGGGCCCAAGATAGTATCTCGGCTTCCCACTAATTTCTTGTAAACTCTATGATTTTTAATAAAGTGATGTTTTATAATAATAGTAATAATAATAATAATAATAATAATAATAATAATAATAATAATAATAATACTTTCTTGTCTCGAGGCTCCCCACTAATTTTTTGTAATCCTTTGGTTTTGTTTCTAATGAAAGTGGTGTTTATAATAAAAATAATAATAATTAATAATAATAATAATAATAATAATAATAATAATAATAATAATAATAATAATAATAATAATAATAATAATAATAATAATAATAATAATAAGATCGTCGTTGGTCCTTTTTTGACATTGTATAGTGAGAAAGCTCACCTCTGCCTTTAGACGAGATCTTATATATGATTCTCGTAAACCCTAGGAGCCTCTTTTCCTTCTGCCCAGCTCCCGAAAGAATCTTATTTTGAATCGTCAAAAGACCTCTTGAATAGTGCGCTCGAAGAAGAAGAAGAAAAAGAAGAAGAAGAAGGAGAAGGAGAAGAAGAATTTTTTTAAATATTATTTTCAAAAAAATCATGTTTTATTACATAAGTAGTTGGTATATATATTTTGTATTATTTATTACTTTTGGGTTATGAATTTCGGATTGCAACTAAAAATATAAAAGTTAATTTAAACTCTTAACAATATTATAAAGATTGTTTCATTTTAAAAGTTGAAAGCATTATCGTATATTTATTTGTATATATTAATAAAATGTGCTTCAGCTTAATATATGTTTTATACTCCGTATGTATACTGAACTTTTATATTACGATTAGTTTAATAATAATGAGAAAAATAATATTATAATAATAATAAAAATATATCAATAATAATAATAATAATAATAATAATAATAATAATAATAATAATAATAATAATAATAATAATAATAATGTTTTTTCATAACTAGATATACATTCTTAGGGCTAATAATTAAATTTATAAGTTTACTAAAAATTATGTAAAATACAAATTTTAGAAGAAGAAGAAGAAGAAGAAGAATTTTTTTAAATATTATTTTCAAAAAAATCATGTTTTATTACATAAGTAGTTGGTATATATATTTTGTATTATTTATTACTTTTGGGTTATGAATTTCGGGTTGCAACTAAAAATGTAAAAGTTAATTTAAACTCTTAACAATATTATAAAGATTGTTTCATTTTAAAAGTTGAAAGCCTTATCTCGTATATTTATTTGTATATATTAATAAAATGTGCTTCAGCTTAATATATGTTTTATACTCCGTATGTATACATAACTTTTATATTACGATTAGTTTAATAATAATAAGAAAAATAATATTATAATAATAATAAAAATATATCAACAACAATAATAATAATACTGTTTTTTCATAACTAGATATAAATTCTTAGGGCTAATAATTAAATTTATAAGTTTACTAAAAGTTATGTAAAATACAAATTTTACACTTACGTTTATTATAAAAAGTATTATGCAAATAAATTCTTTTTTCTAACATTCCTTTCTATCAATATTTCGAATCAATTAACTTTTTACAAATTGAACCAAATGTTGGCCAAAATCAAATTTAATTTTAACTTTTATAGCCAATAGGAAGACACAATTTTGAAATCGAGCTCTTTTATTAGTCAATCAAACATGCTTATTTGAATAACCCCTTAAATGATCGTTCTCTTTTATAACAACAACAACAACAACGATAACAATAACAATAATAATAACTTTTTTACCATTTAAAAAGTTTGGTAGCAACATTGACAGGAATTTAAAAGCTTTAAATGTAAATTTCACCAAAGAATTTACCTGTGTGCTGCTTCCTTATAATTCTGCTCATTTAAGAACTGAAGTATCAAAAAGATTAGCTCTTTTGACAAGCCCGACATCGCCTTTGTCTGGTAAAACAACATTCAACAAAAGCAATCAATCGATTAGAGAATTGAACATTTTCGAAACTAAATTATGCAATCTAAACAAAACCAAAACTGAATCGAATAAATTCAAGAGAAAATTTATACATACACAAACCCATCTATTAGTCAAAGTGAATCGAGCAAATTACCATAACGACACATACAAATCAATCTAAGTAGCATCTATTAGTCAAAGTTGTTACAAACAAATTAAAAAAAGAAAAACATGTATAGGTCAACCTATATAACTTTAAGTAAACACCGAAATGATCGTGGTTACGATAGGTAATCGCTGTGTTTCTCAACAATTCTATTGTTGATCACTTTAAGTTTTGTAACACTAAAGGTCTAGTTGTGTGTATACAACACGGATTATATAAATATTAAAATATCAACATGAAGAAAATTTTACCTATAACTTAACCGATAGAGTATTATTTTTACTTTCTCTCTTTGAGAATAATTTTGTTTTGTGTATATGACAATGAGAATGTAAAATTTGTGAGTGAGAATTGAGCAATGAAGGTGACAATTTATAATGGTTTTTGGGATGTGGTATAAGTTGGATATT
This sequence comes from Chrysanthemum makinoi, assembly GCA_910596185.1. Classification (NCBI taxonomy): domain Eukaryota; kingdom Viridiplantae; phylum Streptophyta; class Magnoliopsida; order Asterales; family Asteraceae; genus Chrysanthemum; species Chrysanthemum makinoi. The sequence continues at coordinate 303,971,765 of OU343220.1, read as the reverse complement.
CAAACGCGCTTAGTAAGAGTGTGAGGTAAACGCATTAAAATGAACCCTATTTATGGGAAGTATTCATGTTCGTGATCCATCAAATCCGCATGAAAGTGCATATCTATGGTGTCACATGAAAAGTAATGAGTTCACACAACTTGAATTATAAAACATGATACATTTCAATTGTTATTTGATAAGTGTCCGTGATTTATATTTCGATGATGTAATGAAAGTAAAGTTTTGTAATATTATTTTATTTTTGTAAGCATTTCTGAAAAAATATCATAAAAAATATTATATTGATACATAATCAAATCATAAGGTTTACCTAATCTTATTCAAAGTTTTTTTCTATTTTGCTTAAAGTTTAAATTTAATAGATGTAGTTAATGATATTGTATTTTAGTTTACTAGATAAATACTGCATAACAACTAGATTTTATAGCAAAGAAACTTTTATAATTGCGTGGTTATTCATTTTTATCAACTATGAACTAACATAATAATAAAAAAAATGTAATATGGTGTCTTATATAATAGAGTTTGTGGATGAATTTTTAGAAATTATTAGTGTTGTGATTACATAAAAAAAAAAGTCTCATTTTTTTAGGGACTACATTAAAAAAAGTTGTCATGCATTTTCTTGAAATTTTGAGTGGAAATTTTAATGCAACTATTTCATTAAAAAAACATTTTTTGAATTTTTATTTGGGAATTTAAGTTTGAAAAGGTATTTTTCAAATTAAACATTATTCACTTTTAAGGTTTATCAGTTTTAAGAAAAAAAATATGCATGCTTTATATGTAGTATAGATATAAAGTTATGACCGCTCTAATGTCACAACATCAATCAAATTGTCTTTATTTTGAATTTACCAAAAACGTGAACTCACATGTATCGTCTATTTATAGTTTTAATTAAATACCGTACTTTTGCTTTTGTGGTTTAAATTACTAATACCAAAATTTGAATATTTTCAAGGTGAGATATTGACAAAGGGTTTCAGTTACACTAAGATGCATTTGCATACATGCACTTTTGGACAATACATTATGCTTGCTTTGTCAAAAAAAATGTTTGATAAAAATCTTTATGAGCGAATTATTTGTATATTTTTTTGTTTATAGCGGTTTTATCAGCTTTATGGCTCATTTTAGCAAAGACTAGGGCATGTCTTGAGTAGTTTTTCCTTTCTTCATTGTGAACTTTGTCTTTTCCAATTTTAATAAAATTTACTTGGATAAAAGTTCTTTAAATACAAAATAAAAAACTTATTAAAAATACAAATATTCAATTTAAACAATACTTAATAATATTATTACATAATAGCTAGAATTAAAATATTAACATTTTTAATATAAAGTTATTTCTTTATTACATAAAAGTTCTATTGTATCTAATGTATTTAAAAAATATTTTAATTAAATTTTTAACCAGTCAAATATCACAACATTCATGAAATTGTCTTTATTTAGCATTTAACAAAAATGGATATCCACATTTACGTATATTTGAATTAATGTTATTTTCAGATCCTTTTACTTTTTGAATTACAGCTAAGATATTTTGATAGTAACAAATTAAACATTTTTGTGTTTAGATATTCAAAACTAGAAGATTAAATGAGCGTAGCGGCGACGATGTATAATAACGTCAATTTATGTGTGCAGTTTTTTTTACAAGTAATTATAGGTGTGGAGTAAGTGAGAGTGAAGAAAGTTAGTGGTTTAAATTGTAATTAAATATTTAAATATTTGATAGATTGATTTTCCTTTTATAAATAAGGGTATTTTAATTTAACAACATTACTCATTTTCTTAATTTAAATTTTAAGCAAATGTGTTTTTTCCTCTTGATGTGTAGTATATATATACACACACAAAGTGCATATACTTATACTAAAGGTGAAAGTTATTGATGAGTATTATACTTTCTTTTGAATTTACATATATGAATAACCTACTTTCTTTAAGTTGGTGGAGATGTTCTTAACCACTACCATCGTAATCATCAGTGGCAGAACTTGAGAACTTTCATTGGGAGAGCTAAAACATAAATTTGTATATGTATAATAAAAATTCCAGGATCTAAATTGTAAAAAAAAGAATAATAACAATAATAATAATAATAATAATAATAATAATTCTTGTAAATTTTACGAGTTCCTAATAAAGTAATGTTTAAAATAATAATAATAATAATTATTATTATTATTATTATTTTATGCCAGGGCTTGATGTTGCACACCGTAAACGTGTCAAGTACGATGCGAAATGTACGGATATTGGATATGGGTTTATCCCCTTTTCTTTTTCTTCTTTTGGAGAACTTGAGAAGGATGCGGTTACCTTACTTAAGCAGATTCGACGATTCTCTATGACTCAAGACATTGGAGCTGCGCCAGCTCATATTTTTAATAGGATTGGTTTTGCTATTGCTAGAGGTGTGGGGCCCATTTGGCTTCCCACCAATTTCTTGTAAATCCTATGAGTTTTTAATAAAGTGATGTATAATAATAATAATAATAATAATAATAATAATAATAATAATAATAATAATAATAATAATAATAATAATAAAAATAATAATAATAATAATAATAATAATACTTATTGATGGGTTGGGCCAGAGGATGAACCATCGTCAATTTCGCTCGGTGTTGTGTTATAGGCTTTTTAATTTTAAAAGTTGAAAGCATTATCGTATATTTATTTTTATATATTAATAAAATGTGCTTCAGCTTAATATATGTTTTATACTCCGTATGTATACTGAACTTTTATATTACGATTAGTTTAATAATAATGAGAAAAATAATATTATAATAATAATAAAAATATATCAATAATAATAATAATAATAATAATAATAACAATAATAATAATAATAATAATAATAATAATGTTTTTTCATAACTAGATATACATTCTTAGGGCTAATAATTAAATTTATAAGTTTACTAAAAATTATGTAAAATACAAATTTTAGAAGAAGAAGAAGAAGAAGAAGATTTTTTTTAAATATTATTTTCAAAAAAATCATGTTTTATTACATAAGTAGTTGGTATATATATATTGTATTATTTATTACTTTTGGGTTATGAATTTCGGGTTGCAACTAAAAATGTAAAAGTTAATTTAAACTCTTAACAATATTATAAAGATTGTTTCATTTTAAAAGTTGAAAGCCTTATCTCGTATATTTATTTGTATATATTAATAAAATGTGCTTCAGCTTAATATATGTTTTATACTCCGTATGTATACATAACTTTTATATTACGATTAGTTTAATAATAATAAGAAAAATAATATTATAATAATAATAAAAATATATCAACAACAATAATAATAATACTGTTTTTTCATAACTAGATATAAATTCTTAGGGCTAATAATTAAATTTATAAGTTTACTAAAAGTTATGTAAAATACAAATTTTACACTTACGTTTATTATAAAAAGTATTATGCAAATAAATTTAAGATTAACTACTAAACTTTCAAACACAAACCCCTTTTTTCTAACATTCCTTTCTATCAATATTTCGAATCAATTAACTTTTTTTTCTTTTTTCTTTTTTTTTACAAATTGAACCAAATGTTGGCCAAAATCAAATTTAATTTTAACTTTTATAGCCAATAGGAAGACACAATTTTGAAATCGAGCTCTTTTATTAGTCAATCAAACATGCTTATTTGAATAACCCCTTAAATGATCGTTCTCTTTTATAACAACAACAACAACAACGATAACAATAACAATAATAATAACTTTTTTACCATTTAAAAAGTTTGGTAGCAACATTGACAGTAAATTTAAAAGCTTTAAATGTAAATTTCACCAAAGAATTTACCTGTGTGCTGCTTCCTTATAATTCTGCTCATTTAAGAACTGAAGTATCAAAAAGATTAGCTCTTTTGACAAGCCCGACATCGCCTTTGTCTGGTAAAACAACATTCAACAAAAGCAATCAATCGATTAGAGAATTGAACATTTTCGAAACTAAATTATGCAATCTAAACAAAACCAAAACTGAATCGAATAAATTCAAGAGAAAATTTATACATACACAAACCCATCTATTAGTCAAAGTGAATCGAGCAAATTACCATAACGACACATACAAATCAATCTAAGTAGCATCTATTAGTCAAAGTTGTTACAAACAAATTAAAAAAAGAAAAACATGTATAGGTCAACCTATATAACTTTAAGTAAACACCGAAATGATCGTGTTACGTATAGGTAATCAGTTTTCAGGTTTCTCAACAATTCTATTGTTGATCACTTTAAGTTTTGTAACACTAAAGGTCTAGTTGTGTGTATACAACACGGATTATATAAATATTAAAATATCAACATGAAGAAAATTTTACCTATAACTTAACCGATAGAGTATTATTTTTACTTTCTCTCTTTGAGAATAATTTTGTTTTGTGTATATGACAATGAGAATGTAAAATTTGTGAGTGAGAATTTAGCAATGAAGGTGACAATTTATAATGGTTTTTGGGATGTGGTATAAGTTGGATATTCAAACGCGCTTAGTAAGAGTGTGAGGTAAACGCATTAAAATGAACCCTATTTATGGGAAGTATTCATGTTCGTGATCCATCAAATCCCGCATGCGCGAGTGCATATCTATGGTGTCACATGAAAAGTAATGAGTTCACACAACTTGAATTATAAAACATGATACATTTCAATTGTTATTTGATAAGTGTCTGCATTTATATTTCGGATGATGTAATGAAAGTAAAGTTTTGTAATATTATTTTATTTTTGTAAGCATTTCTGAAAAAATATCATAAAAAATATTATATTGATACATAATCAAATCATAAGGTTTACCTAATCTTATTCAAAGTTTTTTTCTATTTTGCTTAAAGTTTAAATTTAATAGATGTAGTTAATGATATTGTATTTTAGTTTACTAGATAAATACTCGTGCATAACAACGAGATTTTATAGCAGAGAAACTTTTATAATTGCGTGGTTATTCATTTTTATCAACTATGAACTAACATAATAATAAAAAAAATGTAATATGGTGTCTTATATAATAGAGTTTGTGGATGAATTTTTAGAAATTATTAGTGTTGTGATTACATAAAAAAAAAGTCTCATTTTTTTAGGGACTACATTAAAAAAAGTTGTCATGCATTTTCTTGAAAATTTGAGTGGAAATTTTAATGCAACTATTTCATTAAAAAAACATTTTTTGAATTTTTATTTGGGAATTTAAGTTTGAAAAGGTATTTTTCAAATTAAACATTATTCACTTTTAAGGTTTATCAGTTTTAAGAAAAAAAATATGCATGCTTTATATGTAGTATAGATATAAAGTTATGACCGCTCTAATGTCACAACATCAATCAAATTGTCTTTATTTTGAATTTACCAAAAACGTGAACTCACATGTATCGTCTATTTATAGTTTTAATTAAATACCGTACTTTTGCTTTTGTGGTTTAAATTACTAATACCAAAATTTGAATATTTTCAAGGTGAGATATTGACAAAGGGTTTCAGTTACACTAAGATGCATTTGCATACATGCACTTTTGGACAATACATTATGCTTGCTTTGTCAAAAAAAATGTTTGATAAAAATCTTTATGAGCGAATTATTTGTATATTTTTTTGTTTATAGCGGTTTTATCAGCTTTATGGCTCATTTTAGCAAAGACTAGGGCATGTCTTGAGTAGTTTTTCCTTTCTTCATTGTGAACTTTGTCTTTTCCAATTTTAATAAAATTTACTTGGATAAAAGTTCTTTAAATACAAAATAAAAAACTTATTAAAAATACAAATATTCAATTTAAACAATACTTAATAATATTATTACATAATAGCTAGAATTAAAATATTAACATTTTTAATATAAAGTTATTTCTTTATTACATAAAAGTTCTATTGTATCTAATGTATTTAAAAAATATTTTAATTAAATTTTTAACCAGTCAAATATCACAACATTCATGAAATTGTCTTTATTTAGCATTTAACAAAAATGGATATCCACATTTACGTATATTTGAATTAATGTTATTTTCATATCCTTTTACTTTTTGAATTACAGCTAAGATATTTTGATAGTAACCAATTAAACATTTTTGTGTTTAGATATTCAAAACTAGAAGATTAAATGCGCGTAGCGGAGACGATGTATAATAACGTCAATTTATGTGTGCAGTTTTTTTTACAAGTAATTATAGGTGTGGAGTAAGTGAGAGTGAAGAAAGTTAGTGGTTTAAATTGTAATTAAATATTTAAATATTTGATAGATTGAATTTCCTTTTATAAATAAGGGTATTTTAATTTAACAACATTACTCATTTTCTTAATTTAAATTTTAAGCAAATGTGTTTTTTCCTCTTGATGTGTAGTATATATATACGCACAGAAAGTGCATATACTTATACTAAAGGTGAAAGTTATTGATGAGTATTATACTTTCTTTTGAATTTACATATATGAATAACCTACTTTCTTTAAGTTGGTGGAGATGTTCTTAACCACTACCATCGTAATCATCAGTGGCAGAACTTGAGAACTTTCATTGGGAGAGCTAAAACATAAATTTGTATATGTATAATAAAAATTCCAGGATCTAAATTGTAAAAAAAAGAATAATAATAATAATAATAATAATAATAATAATTCTTGTAAATTTTACGAGTTCCTAATAAAGTAATGTTTAAAATAATAATAATAATTATTATTATTATTATTATTATTTTATGCCAGGGCGTGCAATCATTGATGTTGCACACCGTAAACGTGTCAAGTACGATGCGAAATGTGCGGATATTGGATATGGGTTTATCCCCTTTTATTTTTCTTCTTTTGGAGAACTTGAGAAGGATGCAGTTACCTTACTTAAGCGTATTCGACGATTCTCTATGACTCAAGACATTGGAGCGCGTGCAGCAGTTCATATTTTTAATAGGATTGGTTTTGCCATTGCTAGAGGTGTGGGGGCCCAGTTGGTTTCTCGGCTTCCCACCAATTTCTTGTAAATCCTATGAGTTTTTAATAAAGTGATGTATAATAATAATAAAAATAATAATAATAATAATAATAATAATAATAATAATAATAATAATAATAATAATAATAATAATAATAATAATAATAATAATAATACTTATTGATGGGTTGGGCTAGAGGATGAACCATCGTCAATTTCGCTCGGTGTTGTGTTATAGACTTTCTATACCTATGTTTTATGAAGGTAGTGTGTGCCCGAGTTGCAATGTGCATAGTATGGACCAATGAGGAGATCATGCAGTTCACTGTTCCAGTGAAGTGGGTGTCAAGTTCAGACATAACCTGGTACGCGATATTCTTGTTGATATATGTTCCAAGGTAGGGATCATAGTGCGGAAGGAGGCTCCCATGGGGTTTCTTTCAAAGGATGGGAAAGATCTACGTCCAGCAAACTTGTTATTATTCAATTGGATCCAAGGTAAGGATGCATGTCGGGATGAGACTCGAATCTCTCCTTTTGCTGGCATTGATGTGTCTTCGTGGGACCATGGGGTAGCATTACATAATGCTGTGGAGAAGAAGAAAAAGAAATATGCGTCCGAATATGAAGACAACGGTTACAAGTTCATACCTTTTGCTTTCTCGACGTTTGGGGAGCTTGACGCGAAGGCTTTGAATACACTATCACGCATCAAGACCATTGTTATTAGCCACTCAAATAATGCCAAGAGTGGTGCCTTTATTTTTCATAGACTAAGTTTTTGTATCCAGAAGGGAGTGGAGCCCAACTAGTGTCTCGGCTTCCCACCAACTTCTTGTAAATTCTTTTGGTATTCTAATGAAGTGATGTTTTAATAAAATAAAATAATAATAATAATAATAATAATAATAATAATAATAATAATAATAATAATAATAATAATAATAATAATAATAATCAATGTTGCAAAAATCGTGAATCGGTAGTCGGGCGGTCGACCACCCTGCAGCGAGTAATCGGTCAAGTCGGGATTAATCGGTGATTAATCGGATTGGCATTTCCTGCAGTTTTATGGTATTTCTGGAGACCAAACTAAAAATCTTAACCGATTCCAAGCCTGCTATGTTTTCAAACCTCAATAAAAGGCTCCAATTCTGATTATGATGCCCATTGTGTGTTATAAGTGAAATATACGATACCCACATTAAGTATAATGCCTAAATTATTATTATTTTTAAAATGACCGATTTGCCCGATTCGGCCGATTTTTGGACTGCTTAGTGTCGATTTTTATCCTAGGCCGATTTTTCGACCGATTTTCAAAAGTCGACAAGGTACTCGGCCGATTAACGATTAATCGGCCGAGTTGACCGATTTTTGCGACATTAAAATAATCATTAATAACTAAAAGTACAACCAAACTTCTATTGCGTTCTCGAATATCACTTAAGGAAGTAAAAGAAAGAAAATGAAGTAAAACCGAAAAAAAATTTGTTCTCGAGTATCACTTAAGAATGGAAAGAAAATGAAAAGAACTGGAAAACAAGGGTGATTTGGTTAATTTGGAAATAAAATATTTTCTCCTAAAATTGGGCTGAAAAGGTTTACTTCTTATTTCTTTACTTTTTCTTACTCACAAAACTTGAAATTTGAGCAATAGTTTCCATATTTTTATGGATGAAAATTGATATTTTACAAATTACCCTTGAACTTTTACATGTTTTACTCTAAAAACCATGAAGTTTGGGAGGGTTGGGACCCTCCCCTACCTCCACATAGGTCTGACATTGATCATCGCCATGTGTCACCCACAAGTACTAAGTACTGGTATTACTTATAAGAAGACAACCAACAATCTCAACTTCCAACTGCACATTTTGCATTCCACATCCATCTACTCATTAGTTATGAGCGAAAGTGTAGATCATTTCAACTTTAATCAATCAATTATTCAATTAGATCAAAAAAATCAAGGCTTCATCTGCTCAATCTCAAAGAATCTCCGTCCCTATCACTACCCTATAGGGGGAAAAAGTATCAAATTTAAATAGAAAGCTCTAACGATTCATCGATGGTTGAGCACCTGATACCAACCATTGAAACGGGGTCTATGTAAGAAGTCTATAACTTCATGCTGATTATACTTTAACTAAATTAGATTAAAACCAAATTTTAAATGAGAATCTCTAAGTATTGAAAGACCTCAATTATCTCATCTAGTATTAACAAGAAGTACATCACATCTAGTTATTAAAGTAGAGCTACCCAATCAACAATTCACGGGTCATTTTTGTAAATAAATATCAAGTTCAAGTCACCTCATAACACTCAATTTATCTCAGGAAACACTTATAAAATTTTAGGATATATTTTAGATCTAAAAAAATTGTAAACCCAATTTCTACTTTATAGGCGTGAAAACACTAGTGTATTTTTGTTACATCACTTTGAAAGTTATTCATATTGGCACATTTATTCTTTGTAGTTTAGTGACACCAATAGAATATAAATAGATTGTTCATATGTCTAAATTCGAAAAAGTAGGTTACTCATCTAGTTTTTCCAACTTTTTTTTCAACAAGAGTTTGAGAATAAAAGTTAAACAGGTCGGAAATCTATCTATTACGGTCATAAATTGAGTTGCATGCCTTAAATGAGTTGCATGCCTTATAGGCGTGAAAACACTAGTGTATTTTTGTTACATCACTTTGAAAGTTATTCATATTGGCACATTTATTCTTTGTAGTTTAGTGACACCAATAGAATATAAATAGATTGTTCATATGTCTAAATTCGAAAAAGTAGGTTACTCATCTAGTTTTTCCAACTTTTTTTTCAACAAGAGTTTGAGAATAAAAGTTAAACAGGTCGGAAATCTATCTATTACGGTCATAAATTGAGTTGCATGCCTTAAATGTAAGTGTATTCTAATGCTTTACATCTCTTTACTTACAGTTTCATGATTTTAATAAAGGCATTAAGTTTATATGCATTAGGTGATAGTTATAGAAGCACATCCACATATTTTCCTGTGTAATCTCGGATTCTTTCTTGTTCCCTAAGTAATTAATCTTGCTTCCATATGATTAATCTTGTTAACCTAGGGTTTTCAAGAATCGTTTTAGCATTTTTTAGGAATTTTTACAACTTATCAAAAATACCTAAAACCTTAAATCGTACAAGGAAAAATAAGATTACTTGCATACAAGAAAACCCTAGTTCTTGTAATTATGAAAACACGAATTAGGGTTTTCATGTGATCCTGAATACCCTTGTATCCTCATACAGTCGACTCATTTAGGGTTTAGAAAACCCTAATGAGTAACCCTGTGTAATCAAAGCATATAAACCCTAATTAAATCAAAAGGGTATTAAACTCTAGTTGTCAACAAAGGCAATAATCCTAAAACCTAAATACAAAAAATCGACCAAACCCATGCACAACCAAATTAAATATTTAAATTTTATGGTAATATAAGCAATTACTAAGAACCCTAACTAGGTTATATATGGCTAGGGTGACTCTGATACCATTGTAGGGTATTTGTAGTCACCCGCATGGCCTATAAAACATGCACAACAGGAAATAAACATATAATAGCCATGCAACCAAAACCTACGTACACAAATCTTCTAATCAGTGATATAAGGATAACTTATTTGTTTACTCTGCAATAACGTAAGCTCCACGACCTTTCTTGATCTACACAGAACGCCTTCAGTGGCGGACCCAGAAACAAAACCAAGGTGGTTCCCTTGTTTTGTTGATATGTAATAATAAACAAGTCAAACAAAGCCGGGTCGGGTCGAGTCAGATACAATTTAGTGCAAAGTGCATCGATCGGTTAATTCAGATAGTCAGTTTTTACCTTTTTAAAAGTGTCGGATGTCATAACGCAAGTGTGGCACTTGGTGTTAATGGTGTTGCCATACCCCATCCAACACAATAACAACGTCGTTGCTACGTGCGTTGATAGGTTAACGTGCGTGCATCCCATGTGGTTTTTTTTATTGGGTTTTTGTGTTTTAGTTGGGTATGGTGGGTCTCAAAAAGTGTGGTGTTAACGGTGTTATGAGTGAGGAAGTATTTTAGTGTTGGTTTCAAAAGTAGAATGTTGAAATGGCATTGTAATGACATCACTTTTTGATGTTATTGGTGTATGACACCTAGTGGTCTAATATTGGACAATTAATGTACAATGATAATACTTTGAAAATTAAAAACATTTACAATAGCATAAAAGTGATAAAACTATAGATTTATTTGAAACGCATTTTTGTTTTGAGAAAAGTGCATTCTTCTTCTTCATATTTCTTCATCTATCTATATCACTGTTTTTCATCAACTTGTCATTCAATTTCATCCCAAGGTGGTTTCTAAGCTTTTTATAAGGTAGGTCTCAAAAAAGTTTGATGTATAACTTATAAACGATTTCGATTTCTAATGTAGTTCCAGGGAACCACCTACCGTAGGCATGGTCCACCTCTGAACGCTTCTTCTTGTTCTTGATGCTCCACGAATATGGTTAGGGTTTCTTTGGGAAAATCACAACTTGGACTGCGTTAAGTATCCACTAGTATTGCAAAGGTAGAACTAGGGCTACGAACCTATGCAAGATGACGAGTACGAAATCGGGTAAACCTTAATCGGCTGGAAGTCGATTAGGGAAGTCGACTAAAGTCGATTTGGGTCGACTTAGGGACGAATGACCAAAGGGATTTATTATCCCTTTGGTTAGGTCGATCGGTCGAATACAAGAGGAGGAAAAGGGGAGAGCTTTTCGGGTTTAGATGAGTATTATAATTTCTGTTAGGAAGCCTTGATATTTATTATATATCAGAAGCTTCCGTGTAGAATTAAGAAACCCTTTACTTATCTTACAAGTAATAGAAGTTTAACAAAGTATAAAACTTCCCCCTTAGAGGATCGGCTGAATACCGCAACCCTTTTAGGATTTGTAGTTTTGCTTTTTATAACTTAAATATTTATCCATGATATTTATATTAACTTAAGATAATTACTGTTATACCCTTAATGAAAATACTACGATATAGATACAACATTGCAATGCTTATATGATCGCTCCATCAACTTCTTTTGAAATGGATATAAATTAAAGAAAAAAAAAAGAACCCAGATTGCGATATTATAGTACGATGGATACAACATTGCAATGCTTATATAATCGCTCCAGCATATTTAAAACATATTTTTCCTTTTACTAGAGAGCCAATAAAAAATATTTAAAACACTGAGAGATGTTTTACATACTCCAAATTTTTATTTGTGCATTTCAATGTAAAAGTAGTTAAAGCGGTATGTCAACACTATACATGTATTCACTCCAGTGTCTTAATCAATACTGTATGCAAATTAATTCCTTTAAAATTAGCTCTTTGGCTGGTCATTTGGCTTCGAAAGCCAAGCCGTTTTGACTTAAATTCTAAAGAAACAAATATTGATTCTAGTGATTATTAATTATTCTTTTGAGTAACAGGTCATCCGTAAAATATTATTATTCTTAGTTCTTATTACAATATTATATACTCCCTCCGTCTCTAAATAAGTGTCCACTTTTGACTTTTAAAGTCTTACGTATTCAACTTTGACTTTAAATATTTTTGTTTAACTTATATAATATTTGATGCAAAATATATGAATGAATTGGGTTTTAAATGTATTTTAATTTGGTATAATTTTTATCAAATATTATATAATATAAACAAAAATATTTAAGGTCAAAGTTGAACAAGATTGACTTGAAAAGTCAAAAGTGGACATTTATTTAGGGACGGAGGTAGTAGAATACAGAACTTCAAAACATCTAACTAAACAAACACTCGCGTAAAACCACTTAAAAACAGAAAAGGTTGTGTCTTGATAGTAACTCATGTTGGGTAAGAAGCTTTATAAGCAGATGGTTGCGGGTTCAAGTTTTGTTTGTGAAACATATATTATAATATTATGTATTGCTAGATAGTTTGTTGCCATAAAAAAAATAAAAATAAAATAAAATAACTTTATATTTAAAATTATAATAATGCCATCAAGACTTCCACTGTACAACAACAACGTGTGCAACATAAATCATGAAACTCAAAAGGTCTCTGTTCTCTTGAAGCTAGTTTCTTGTCGAGATTTGTTGTTAGAAAAAAATATATTACAATTGAGAAACAAAAGTTTTCATTTTATGTTTATACCATTTTTAAAAGTGGGTATTTCTTTTACTAATATTCTTAAGTCTTAACCCATTGCTAAAAGTGACCATTTTTAAATGCTTGAAAGTTCCAAAAGGACAAAGTGCTAGTCCAATTATTTTATAGTTGTGTGCTTTACGTTTCCAAACAAAGAATCTTTACAAAAACATCCTGACAGCAAAAACAACACGTAACTTCTTTGCTTGCGGTTGAAGGAACCGTTAAAAGAGGTTTCATTTCATTTTTTAAGGTGGATTATGTTATGTTTTTTTGTTGAATAGAGAAATATTTTCAGGGTTTTGACTTTTGAAGTTATGGATTTACGATCATTATCATGTTGCATAAAGGGATCCTATTGGTATGTTATATTTTTTTTTCACTGTTTCATTGATTTGTAAACTTTCAAGTGAAATTTTGGAGTTTTATAAATTTGCTGCTCTGTTATTTGTTCTGTTGTTGATGATTTTGACTTGCGGGTTAATTTTGAGTGGCATAAGCAGATTTATATATAAGCAAACATATTCAAACCATGGTTACCGACTAATCAACCCACCACCACAAATATTCAAACCATGTAAAGCAAGCCCTCCCTTTTCAGGAGGTTGGTGTGGTGAAGTTGTTTGCAAGAAGTAGGAATTGAATTGGGACCTCACACATTTTAGTGATGTTAGTCACAAGCCTTTTGCCACTAGACCACCCCTGAGTGGTTTATGAGGGGCACGGTTATTGAGTTGAGTAACAATAGAAGCAAATCCAAATAGTCTCTCCTACATAGCATTTTGTTACAGCTGCTTATTTCAAGAAGCATGAGTAGTATTAGCAAACAATCTTCTTTAAGAAGCTGTGAGCGGTGAGCTGTGGCTACTGCTCACAGCTACAGCTCACCGCTACTTTTACCAAACACACCCGTAGTATTAGCAAACTATCCCAATTGCCCTGATAAGAATTTTTACACCCAATATCAAAGAAATTTTGTTATCTGGCTAGTTGTAACTTCAGCTGCATTTAAAAGTTTATGAGCTTATGGTTTTTCTGATAGACTATTTGCAATGTACAAAAAGGATGTGTATGTGCTGAGTGTGTAAAGTATAAATCGCTAAATGAACAGGAAAGAAAAAGGGAAGAACGCATCAACATGGAGGAAGTTCTCACTAAAGGAGTTACATGCTGCTACTAACAATTTTAATTACGACAATAAGCTTGGTGAAGGTGGATTCGGCAGTGTTTATTGGGGTCAGCTATGGGATGGATCTCAAGTAATTAAACTATCACTTATTGCCTATTATCGAATACTAATTCAATATTTAAGTAACATAATTTTAAATGTAGCATACTTTGACATGTGTATATTCAGATTGCAGTGAAAAGATTAAAGGTGTGGCGCAACAAAGCAGAAATGGAATTTGCTGTTGAGGTTGAGATACTCGCACGTGTCAGACACAAGAACTTATTGAGTTTGCGTGGCTATTGTGCAGAAGGTCAAGAACGATTAATTGTATATGATTACATGCCTAATCTTAGTTTACTCTCTCATCTTCGTAGTCAACACGAAAGTCTTCTTGATTGGTCAAGAAGAATGACTATTGCTGTAGGATCTGCAGAAGGAATTGTGTAAGTTCATCAAGGATCCTGTTTTCTGTTTTCTTTTGATAAAAGAGTAACCAACTTTCGATCTAAGTTAACGCGTATCAAAATTGTGACTTACGTGTCTGTAAGTTTGACCATCTCGACACTTCTCTTCTGACCTGACTTTGAAAAACGCTGTTAATTACTTGTTGACAAGGTTAAATATAGACTACTTTTAATCGATGTTTTTAAGAAGTTTGAGTCTTTTGTAGAGGGAGAACAGAAATTTGACGACTTTACTTTATTTATTATTGGTAAACGCCAAACCGATTTAATTGTTAGTGCCACTATCTGGATTCTGACTCTACTTCATTGCTTTATCCAGTTATCTTCACCATCATGCGACACCCCATATAATACATGGAGATATTAAAGCTAGCAACGTGTTGCTAGACTCTGATTTCAAAGCCCAAGTGGCCGACTTTGGATTTGCAAAGTTAATACCAGATGAAGCAACACACGCAACCACACGAGTTAAAGAAACTCTCGGGTACCTAGCTCCAGAATACTCCGTGTTAGGTAAAGCATCAGAGAGTTGTGATGTTTATAGTTTTGGGATTCTTTTGCTTGAGCTTGTTAGTGGCAAAAGACCCGTTGAGAAGATAAATGCAACAACAAGACGGGCTATTACAGAATGGGCTTTGCCTTTGGTATGTGAAAGAAAGTTTAGTGAAATAGCGGATCCAAAGATGAATGGGAATTATGTTGAACAAGAGTTGGAAAGAGTTGTCTTCATTGGTCTTATTTGTGCACATAATCAGCCTGAAAAAAGACCAACTATGCTGGAGGTGGTTGAGTTGCTAAAGGGGGAATTGAAAGAAAAATTTACCGAAATAGAAAACGCTGAGATGTTTAGAAAGAGTCAAGTTGCTGATTAGATTGATGATAGTTCTGATTTTGTTTCAGATTCGACAAGGCAGATACAGAATATAAAAGCCGTATTTGTAAAGAAAGAAACCAACTTTTTTGACAAATATTTGGATGATTAAGCTAGCTATTGAGGGCGTGGTGTGTTGATGTTGCCGATTGGTGTGATACCAGTGTAGGTTGTAATTAAGGTTGAACTTTCTTCTTAATAGTACTATAATATATTTGCGACAATTGAGATTTTCTTTAATGTGGTTACGGGTTTTGTAAGATTACATGTGACCTTGTTATACAATGAGCCTTGAGGATTGTTACCGGCCTTCTCACTGTTTGTTACACCCAAAACTCAAAAACTGGCATTCATATTTCCTATATCATATCGACCATATTACATGCAACTCTTCTATATTTAGGCAAATCATAGAAACCAAATCAGTTCAGAATAAAATGCTAAAAACTGGAAATAGTAAATTAGATAATGAATATAAAGAAACCTGCATATAAAAACTCTTGAACATAATGAATTCCAGTTGACACCACTGAATCCGGGAAAACGAAAACTGATAGCTTAATAATTAGGAATGCCGATTTGTTTTCCAACTTGGGCCGATATTTCCTATTGCCTGTATGTGACTGGGATTGCAAACCAAAAAAAATGAATCAAAGAAATGTGAGTGCCCACGCAAGTCTTCACCATCACCTCGACTTATGTTAAAACATAGTTGTTGAACATTCCTAGCTAGACTTGGGACCTGGCTTCTCAAATAATCAATGCTAAGCTGGAATTTCTGTACAAAATCATAGCTAGTACTTATTGTAATGTTAAACTTGCTTAATAAATTGAGTGTTTCCCTTAATTTAAGGCAGAAGGAGTACCTATTACTGGGTTTCAATTTCTTCAACTTCAGGTTTAGCTCTATTTTCTCGGGAACAATGGCTGGAAATAAGAAACTAGGAATTGTCGCACCTCCAGTGTAACGGAACGAGAGTAGATTTGGAGCAAGAACTTGGACATGGATAAGGCGGTGTTGCCGTGCTTTAATGGCCAATCTCTTCAACGAAACACATTTCATATCCAAGATATCTATTGCACAAAACCCAAATTTAAGGTTCAAGCTCTCGAGAAAAGGAAATTTTGATTCGAATAACTCCAAAATTGACCCATCTATAACCGTAAATTCTAAAGTTAATTCTCTCACGCTTGATATTGACCCCGTGATGGGTGATATAGGATTCATCCAACCCAACTTGGAGAAAGTATATATGCATAGACTTACCTTTTTCAAGTTTTCACCAGTGAATATCTCATCAGACAAATGAAACTCACTAATGTAAATGTATAATTTGAGGTAAATCTTGGTGATACTACTTTTGGAAACTAGTTGCCGAATCCATTTTTTAACAAGTGAATAGGACTGCTCGTCGTCGATGACCATATTAAGTTGAATACTAGTAATTGGTACTTTGTCCCGAAAATACCTTAGTATAGTGCGGTCTATCAAGTTAATGTATAGTATCTGTTTTTGTGCATTATGAAGATTTACTGATTGATCAAACCTGAGGGTAGGGTTGGTAGACCAAGCGTGTAGCCATGGCTTGGACAAGACACATGTGCGGGCGGCATCTTTAGTAGGGATTGTATATGATGGATCAACTCGGGAACATCTTCTAATCGTTGTGTGCTGGTCAGTTCGACTCTTTCAGTATCAGTCATCTCTGGGTACCACAAGAATATACACATATATTAGTAGTAGCAGATAATTTGTGATTAATACACATATATTAATACTACTATAGCAACACCTTATAACAACCAAATTAAATCATACGATAGCATATTGATTATATTAAAGTTTTACTTAGAAGCATTACCTTGAATTCTTTGTGCCATCTCGAAGAAAATGAATAGATTTTTAAAGAGTTTTTCTGTAGGGTTTGTAAGAAACTTGAAGCTAGATATTGTTAGATAATAAAGGCCCACAAGCCCGTTGGGTTTAGCCCATCTAGTTGGTAGTTTTTGTTTACGTTAATCACTATTTAATCTCTTGTAATCTTCATAGTTTATTGAATATGATTAATACAATTTTCAGTACGGTTTTTCTGTAAGGTTTTGTTTAGTTTATTAAACCAAGCGTGTAGCCATGATTTGGACAAGACACAAGAACGGGAAACTTCTTATAGTGGTATTAGTGATTGTATACGATGGACCAACTCTGGAACAACTTCTAACTGTTGTGTGCGGATCAGTTGCCGTCCTTGAGGGTGGGCGACCGATCAGGGCCCTAAAAATTTGTTCAGTTGACAATTATATACATGTGTACACATATTTTTCTCAAAGGAAAAAACAATTAAGTGAGAATACGCCTCATTATGCGTTTTCGTCCGGGATCCCCAAAATCTCAGGGACGGCCTTGATCTTCACTTCCTCCATCAATGGGTACAACAAGTATAATAGCATTAGGTACTAACAAACAGAATAAAAGAGGTGGTGTTTGGATTTCCTATAATCGATTTGAAAGAGCAACTGTCAAACAGATCATTTGTTCCGAACGAACTATTGTAACGTTTTTTCTATACAAATCTCAACAGTTTTACTTTAATTCAAACATTATGATAAAGGTGATAAGTACATGAAAATAAAAATACATGTGGTTCGGTTTCTATAAACTGATAGGGATCAAAGTTACTAGATGAATACACTGGTCACGTTTTGACCCCCCGAGTTGGGCTCTACGCAGTTGTCATATTAACATCCTATATGCAGCTCTTGTGGAATGCTGAAAAAGTGAAACATGTCTAAGAAGTTCAAAACTTAATCCAGATCAAGAGTGATGAGCGACAGTTGCAAAATTTTAACTAAGAATTGGATGAGCTAGGCAAAGGCAGTAGTGCAACGCCAAGGCAACTCGCAAAGACCCCAATAGCAAGCTATTGTGGTGGGTCTTTCCCCATTAAAAATTAGATTAATATCGAGTGAGTCGATGACTCACTTATCAGATATTAAACTGATAAGAACAGATACTACACTTGATCTTAGCCAAAAGGCCGAGAAAGGTATGCTTAACTTTTCCTTGGGCCTTTCATTTTATAGGAAGTCTCTTCACTTTTAAATCTTCACTCAGCCTATGTGGGATGGTCCCTTTGAGTGTCTAATAATTCACATACGCAAACTTACTATCTGGTAGTGAAAAAGATATTTGCAACTTCATACCAACTACTATTAAGAATTTGATCTTCAACTATAACTTTTAATCTCAATCCAAGAAACATTACGAGTCATGTTCAATTGTAGCAAAGAATACTCTCAATAGCACAGGTCTCAAGTCACGTACGAGAACCTATACTTTAATACAACTTTAGCAATTGATATGATATTCCCTATTTTCTCTTAACTGAAGCTAGCACATCAACAATTGTAGGTTCAGGTGTTTGTTTCTCTTAAAAAAAAAGGTAGCGACTGTCACAGTTTTTCCATGTGATTAAAGAGGGTCGTATCCTGGCCAGAGTAAAATTACTTCAGAAGATCATGAAAAATAGTTTAAGATATCTTTGACTAGTTATGTCTATCATTGTTATGAAACTTCTTAATCATTTGTTAGGACAAATGATGTATTAACAATGTCAAATGTAGATGACCTCCGCTAGAACAAGAGATTCGAAGTAACAAGGCAACAATAAACAGCCAACGATGAAAAAGAAAATAACCCTATTCCTTGTTTGCGCGTTATTAGCAAATTGTGACATTTCAACTTGAAAGTTTTGACTTTTGAGCTTTATATAGTTAAGCAAGTCTGTAAATTGCTGTTTCTTTTTATAGTAAAATAGAGAGTAATGATATGCAAAATATCGTGAAATCATGAGTTACATCCATAATTGATCTAGATGATTTCGGTAAAAATATAGCCAAAATAGATACTAGGATTGTTTTTCTTGGCCATTACCTTCAACCATGATTTTTCTGCAGACTAATAAGAAATACACAGAGCAAAGCCACATAAGTTGGGATAATAAAACTGATATCTGAAGGCGCGTCCACCTTCATGAATGCCATCTTCTTTCCGATATTAAGCTTTTTAGTGCTATCTTACTCTCATTTTGTTTTCGGTTCTCAAACGGATTAAGATTACCATTTGCTGTTTTAAGTATTCAGGTTCGAGGCGTTATTTTAATCCTCAAAGTTTCAATACAAAGGCTTTGACTAGTTTTATTAACATGACTATGGAGTCAACAGTTTCTACAAGTTAGGGGCCATTAACAAAAACTATGACATAGGTTCAACCAACTTGGGTCAGCCTTAGACAAGCACAACTCGAGTGGAAGAAAATCAACTAATCAAGCATTCAATTTAGAACTAAGAATTGGAGGGGTGCGCCAGCCAAGGCAGTAGTGCAACGCCTAAGCGACACGTGAAGAACCCCAGCAGCAAGCTACTGTGATGGGTTCTTCCCCCATAAAAAATAAAATTAATATCGAATAAGCCAATGGCTCACATATCAGATATTAAACTGATAAGAACAGATACTACACTTGATCTTAGCCAAAAGGCCGAGAAAGGTATGCTTTTCCCGTTCTTGGACATCTTTTCTTATAGGCAGTCATCTCTTACTGAGTTCACTTGGTCAGGCGATGTGGGATGCAAAGATAACCAATGTGAGTTTTCATTAATAATAAGCATGCCTACAAATTCATTGCCAAGGGGAATGGGGAATAACCCTCTTAACTCAAACACAGTACTAACAAACATACAATATCGCAAACAAAAGAAACTACGAAAACCGCATAATGACCCAAAAAGAACATAAACCATAAACCATAACCACCCACACTAAGGCCAGATTATACAATCTACATTGGCTTGACTTGAAGAGCCTCATCTAATTGACGTTTTGCAGAATCCCATTCCATCCTAACCACTGATTTGAAAGTCTTCGACTCTCCATTTGACGCCAAAGCGCCTTATTTGACTACGTAGCTTTGCCACTTCATTTTCCAACTTCTTATTTTCAGCTTCTAGTTTGTCTAAATCAGACATCACCTTATTAACTAAAACGTCTACCCATGCCATCTCGGTACCTTCACATATCAAGAACCCTAATGACATCGAGGAACAAACCACTTAACGGGCCCTTGACCGTCGGTGTGTCTAAGAGATCTGCTTTTGTTAATGACCATTGGTGGTATGTTGCTGAAAGTCTGTTCATATTTAAAGTTGGATCTAAATCATGAGAAATATGTGTTGTTTGCCAAGTGTGGAGCTCAACAGTCTCGCTATGACAGTCGATCGCCATGTGCCAATGTCGATCATGAACCGGCGACGCAACCTACATGTCCCGATAACAACTTTATGCTATTGGAAAGTGTCACTAGTGACGAGGGAATTACGAATAATTCCTATACAAATATTCGTAAAAATCACTTTACTTTTGGGGTGCTTGGTATTGATCTAATTTCTATACAAACATTCGAAAAAAGAAATTCAATCAATACACTAAATAATCAAAATTTAAAAACTTAGTTATTAGATAGTCTGATTCTAATGATATTTATACAACTCTAAAAAATTACAAGGAAAGATAAAAAAAAAATGTCAACCAAAATGCAAAAGACCAAACTAACAACAAGCCCCAAAAAGAAACACCTATAAAAACGACGAAGAGCACATAAAAAAAACTAAATCAGGCCCAAGATCAAATACTTCGGGCAAAATCAAATACTTCGGGCATCGATTAACAACCAATTTGGTTTATATTTTAAAAGAATAAATGATGTTCTATATATAAAGAATGTTGACGTTTTTCTAAACATTTTTTTATTGGATAAAGATTCTTTAAAGTTTATACCAACATTATATATCATATTTTCAAATAACGTGAAAGTAAAATAAAATAGTAGGTTTTTTATTTTTACTTAATTAGATCATCTTTTTGTTTATCTTTATTCTCATTGATAAAAATGATGGGTCATGTTCAAATAAACATTTTATTTTAGGGTTTAGGTCATAAAATAGTTGCGTACTTTTTCAAATGTATCGTTTTGGTACGTGTATTATTTATTGTTTCACTTAATGTTGTGTACTTTCATGTTTTGTTCCATTTTTCACATTTTAATGACGTGTCACATTTGAAAGTTTGACACGTGTCACCATTTATAATGTGACACGTCATCAAAATGTGCAAAATAAAACAAAACATGAAAGTACACAATATTAAGTGGAACAATAAATAGTACACGTACCAAAACGGTACATTTGAAAAAATACGCAGCTATTTAGAAGCCAAAACCCTTTATTTTATATTACCTGAGCAACAAAATGTATTGTAGTAGTAAAAAATTTCTACCTATATATTTAGACTAAAAACCCCGGGTTAACATGATCAGGGACGGAACCAGGGTGGGTCCCGGGACACCCATAGAATTTTGCGGCTTTGTGTTAATTTTTGTACAAACCCTAGATTTTTTGTAAATGCACCTGGTCCCAAAAAATTATGTTCCGTATTTGTATAATTTTTCGTAAATGTACCTGGTCAAATTGTGTCATGGTTCCGTCTCTAAACATGATCAACTGAGTCATAAAACTCACGGAAAAAAGTTTGCATCAGATACGCTTTAGGGGGTGTTTGTTTTGACTTATATAGCTGGCTTATGGCTTATTTGGTTTTGGGCTTATTTTCATAAGCTCATTTTTTGTGACTTGTTTTGAAAATTTTGGCGCTTATATAAGCCCGAAAAGTTCCAAATAACCCATAAAAAGTAACCTTATAAAAAATAAACCCACAACCAAATAAGCGATAAGCAGATTATATAATCCGAAACAAACACTACCTTTAACTTATTTGCAAAAGAGAGCGCTTAAAAAAGTAGTGAAATTTTTAAGAAAATACTTTTCAGCCTTTCTACTTCCCCCTATAAACAAACAAATTCACCTTTACAACGGTCCTCAAATATAAAATCCCTCCATTCTAATTCAAATACTATATCATTTTCACCCAAATTAAATTAATTAGGGCTCCATCACAAAACAAACAAACAATCACAATGGAGATACTGCATAATTCAAATCCTCGGGTTTTATATCACACCACACTCATTTTTCGCGGCTTATCGTCTTATCAAAAGCTTCCGAAAAAGCGTATCAAGCTTTCTGTTCTCAAATTAGACGGTTCATCCTTCTGTAAGTCTGATCTTATTATGAAGCTTTAATTAATTGCTGGTGTTTTGATATGTTTGAGGTCTAATTTTGTGGTTTAAATTGGTTTAGGTGTTGAGGTATCGATGAATGCGACTGTCGCGGATGTTAAGTCCGCGTTGGAGGATTATTTTACTTTGTCTCCTAAGGATCAGAGATACGTCGTCTCGTGGTATGGTTTGGTGCTTTCGTATTGCGTGTAAAAAATTACAGTAGTTAGTTTTTAGGAAGTGTTTGTTTAGACTTATTTTTTTTGCTTATGGGGTTATTGAGTTTTTGAAATGCCAATAAGGTCAATTATTTGGGCTTACGAGCTTTTAATGAGCTTATGAACTTTAAGCCCTAAGGGGTGTTTGTCGAAGCTTATTTTATAGGCTTAAGCTTATGTTCAATAAGCACCTTATGGCTTGAATGATAAATAAGCTCAAAAGCTAAGGTTGAGTGTTTGGAGTAGCTTATTATAAATAGTTGGAAAAAAAGGATTAAAAAGTTATATAAGCACACAAGCTCACAAGCCTAAGCTCATAAGCTTATCCAAACACTTCACCCAGGCTTAATTTTTATATATAAGCTAAGAAGCTCATAAGTGCTAAATATTGTGCTTATCAGCTTTTCAAAAGCTATATAAAAGCCCATAAGCCGTAAAATAAGCTTGGAAAAATACCCATTGGTGAGTTGGTGTAAATTTGAAGTAATTCAAAAGGAAATTAAGCTATCGGATAACTTGTAATTAGGGGTGAGCAAACGACCCGAACGGACCGGACCGACCGAGACCGGACCGGACCGACCACATTCGGTCCGGTCCTCGGTCTATGCATTTGGGCTAATTCGGTCCTCGGTCCGGTCTGTCCGGACCACAAACCGACTATTTTGGCTTTAGTAGACTTCAAACGGTCCGGTCCGACCGACGGACCGGACCGGACCGACCACATTCGGTCTCGGTCTCGGTCCCGGTTTGTACCTTAAT
Organism: Chrysanthemum makinoi; assembly: GCA_910596185.1. Lineage (NCBI taxonomy): Eukaryota > Viridiplantae > Streptophyta > Magnoliopsida > Asterales > Asteraceae > Chrysanthemum > Chrysanthemum makinoi. The sequence goes on along the minus strand of OU343220.1, from coordinate 303,947,960 downwards.
TCGGTCTTAGGTCTTGTCGGTCCGGTCCGGTCCCCGACCGATGCTCACCCTTACTTGTAATAGTGAATTACGTGATTCATCAGAATAAATTGATTGCTCTGATATGTGAGTGAAATTGCATATGAATTAGACATCTATGCTGATCAACGGTTGTAACGAAGACTGATCAAGAACTCCCTTGTTTGCTTAGATATACGGAAATTGCTTAGATAACATGCAATGATGCCAAATTGCTCTTTAAATGTTCAATAATATGTAAAGAAATATGATTAGTGTGTATATAGAATAGTATTATTTTAGGCAATGTGGTAGTAGTTTATGTTGCAGTTGCTGTATATTTTGAATGGACAGTTATGTCTGACATGAAGCTCATAATTTGTATTGGATGGGTCAGGTCACATGTATGGGGGCATTTTTGTTTGTGCTACGAAGGCCAGAAGCTGCTTGATGATAAAGTTTGTATACGAAGACTTGGAATCAAGGATGGTGATCAGGTTGTTATTTCATAGCCGACTCATATCCTTCTTCTGATATTGTTAATATAAGATTCCGTCGTACTTACACCCAAAACAAAAAGTTGAGATATAAGAGTATTGGTGGTTGCTTAATATAGTGTTTCATCTGATCCACAACACCAGAATAGAATTGGAGGCTATATCCCAATCGAATTTGACATCTTTAAGTGTGATACTAGTCAACTGTCAACTATATATGCTTGAGATATATTTCTCTTTGAACTGCATTCATCAGCACCAATTAAGCATATCTTAGGAAAATAAACTTATAGAACAGTCGATGTAAACCAATAGCCTCAGGAAAAATGGTGGTTGTTCAATATCTATCTGTAAGCAGAAGCAATAATAGTCAATTTCGCTTCCTTATTAGAACGACTTTTGAGAAGCAAAGTTAGATGCCTAAGTTATTTGTTGCACACATGCCTTTTCACACTAGTTCATATATGCTCCCGTGTCAACTTATTGATCTCTGTAATTCAATCAGAGTCACTACTAGTTGTCTAATTCTGTGCGACTACAAATATGACAGACTAGACCCAAATATGACTCTTTCACATAACTGCAGTTAATGTGATTTAACTTTTTGACATTCAATACATGCAGATTAGATTTGTGCGCCATGTTACGATCAACTATCGACCAGCAAAACAACAAATCAAGGACCAAAACGATGAGTTGAGACATCGTTCAGTGTATGAATCACTTCTCATTAGATTTCAAATACACTTGTTGCCTATTTTCTGTTTTTAAGTGTCTCTATAATCCAGTTTATTCCATGGAGAATGTTTCTTTAGTCTTTTGGCACATTCAAGCTCCACACCCACACCTTAAAATACAAGCACGCCATAAACATCCCAAATATCCTAGATTTTGACTTCTGTATGCCGTGTTCCCTTAATATGAAAATAGTTGGTCTGAGTACACTCATGTTTGTTTAGGTCAAGTGCTCATGAGGATAGAGAACCAGTTGATGCCAGTAACTGTGATTCTGTTAAAGACCGAGAAACCAACATATTTCAGTGCGAATGTGAAGAGGAAGATTCAGATTTTATTCATGGGTCAAAACTAACAAACTTTTTGAGAGGTTGGTTTTCATACCGAAAATTCCGTAACAGTAATGTATGATAATGGATGAATTTACACAAAGGGCACACACTTGGGAATTGGGATGCTCCAATATTTTGTGAAATTGCATCCAGGTAACATATTTTCGCAACTTTAATTTGATCTAGTTCAATGTAAAACTGTGTCCCCTAGTGTAACTGCGGATTAACAGCTTTGTCTCGTAAAAGTGACAACATGGGTCAACTTTGTCCAAATAGACGATAATTGACTTTGTTTTCAAGAATGTCCCACCAACTTAGCTGCATCTTTTCTGCATAACAGTTATGCATGATGTCAATAACCTAATTCAGGTTTCTACATATTTGCCACTGAAAACGCGAATGTGCTTGTGTAGTCTAACATGAAACTTGATAGATTCACCCAACTTCATACTTTTCAGCAAAGTACATATAATAGCAAGTGTGCAATCAGAGATATCCTTAAGTGATGACGTCAAATGTAGCGTGGCAAAAATATATGACATGTCATGACAACGTGGATATAATGATTACATTGAATGTAAACATAATTTTAAAAAATATATATATATATATATATATATTTATCTTTTTAAAATAGTTCACAAATTTTTAATTTCACCGTTTAACTATATATCAAACTTTCAATGCTATTTATATACTCTATTTAAAATATAATAAGAATCGACATAAATATGTACAAAATGTATACTAAACTTTTATTAATTATTTCAACAAAACATAAAAACCAAACTAAGCCCAATGACTGCTCTTTTGTAATAGTTTCTTTGTGAGTTTTAGCGTCTTGCTAAGCTCGTTAATATAACCGCCGTTCAAAAAAAAAAAGTTGAATAAAGTGGTACAAAGAAATTACATAGTGGGACATGAGACGAACAGCTTCTATGTAGAACGGTTGCTCTCAACAGAATTCGAGTAGACACCATCCAAACAATGAAAGAAGGGCCAGATACTTTATTAGCATGGCCATTTCCCATTACACTGAAATTCTTATCTCAGCATCTTGCAGGTTGGGTCACTACTCTGTATTGCCTTTATATAACTAGGACTGCAAATCGAAAAAAACGAATCAAAGAATTCCGAGTGCCCCCACAAGTCTTCACCTGGACATGATTTAAATGATAGTTGTTGAACATTCCTAGCCAGATTTGGGACCTGTCTCCTCAAATCATCAATGCCAATGTAGAAATGCTTTATAAAATCACAACCAATGCTTATTAAAATGTTAAACTTGCTTGATAAATTTAGCGTTTCCCTCATTTGAAGAAAGAAGGAAATATCTATGGGTTTCGTTAACTTCAGGTTTAGCTTTAGCTCAATTTGCAAGGGAGCAATGGCTGGAAATACGAAATTAGGAATTGTCACACCTCCAGTGTAACGGAAAATAAGTAACTTTGGAGCAAAAACATGGATACAGATTGGATTGTCTTCCCGTACTTTTATAATCAATTTCTTCAACGATACACATGTGATATTCAACAATTTAATCATCCCTATACTCCCAAATTTAACAGTCAAACTCTCGAGACATGGAAACCTAGAATTAATTATCTCAGGAAATGTATAATCTATCACCACGAAATCTAGAACTAATTCTCTCATGCTTACTAATGGATCCGTCCCTGCGTGAAGATACAGGATGCAACCAACTCAAAACATGAAAAGTACACAAGTTAAGACTCACTTTTTTTGGGTTTTCACCCGAGAATCTCTGCCGGCAACTGAAAACTAAGAATGTGAATCACTAATTTGAGGTTAATCTCTCTGAGGCTACTTCTCGAAACCAGTTGCCAAATCCATTTTTTAACATGAAAAGCCAACGTGTCGCCCCAGATGTCCAACTGAAGTTTAAAACTTATTGGTATGCTGTCCCAAAGAGACCTTATTAGAGTGCGGTCAATCACGTTCATGTACTCTGTTTGTTGTTGTTTGTACTCTGTTTGTTGTTGTTTGTTTAAATTCTTTGTGGGTTGACGAAACCTCAGGGTAGGGATGGTAGACCAAGAGCGTAGCCATGACTTGGACAAGACACAAGTACGAGCGGCTTCTTTTACCGGTAAGAGTGATTGTATATGATGCATCAACTCTGGAACATCTTCTAATTGACGTGTGTTGGCCAGTTTGATTCTTTTCACTTCTTCCATCTCTCGGTACTAAAAGAGTAAAAACTAACAAGTCCCCAAGCTAACATAGAGACCACAATTCAATAAAATATCAGATATACAGAAGATGCTCATTGTTAGGAGTCATTTAGTATCCTCGTGCTATGCAAGCGAGGTTGTTAGCAAATAAACATGTGCCTTGCAAGAGTGGTCATTGGCGGAAAACAAGTTGAGTTAGACTATAAGAACCAACTTGTTTTCCCGCCAATGACCACTCATGCACGACACATGTTTATTTACTAACAACCTCATGTGCATAGCACGTGGATACTAAATGGCTCCTAACACTCGTCCAATAATAATAGGGGGTACAAGTTAAGCACATTAAAAGTACACTCAAACATATTCCATTGTGTTGTTAATTCTTAACGCGTGATATTATATTGTTTAGGGTAAATTGTTCAGCTTTGTTTGACCAATTGATTAAACCACTTAATTTTGTTTAGGATGATTTTTATCTTTAACTATAGAAGTTTGTTTAATTAAAACACTTAAACACAGGGATTTACCATGTACGTATATATCAAAATTATAAACGAACGTGGCCTTTGACTTTGCTAGAATATCGTTTAAACGAACTCTAATGCAACATGTTTTATATAATTAACGGTCAACTTTATCGTTGAGATTAAGCCTAGTTAGGTTTGGAAAAATTATACAAATAAATAAATTGAGAACCTGTTAGCAACCGAATTGTTGCGGATTTTAAATTTCCCAATTTGGGAACTATAAGAACACAGCAAGCTTGGGCCTATAAAATATGCGTTAGTCCCATGTGGTTAACTCCAATTTTGCATTTAGCCCTCGGTATGGAAAAACCAAATGCAAGTTGTGCTAAAAAAAACACAACAATGGTTAAGTGATTCTTTAAGAATGAGGATAACTCGGTCTTTTCACATTCATATATGGGTGGGTGAAAGCTGAAAATACGTAACATACTTTTTGAGATCTATTAATTGTCATTTCTACCGAAATACTTTCATTCTATGAACAATCTCGCTAATATTCCAAGTGAATTCTAAATTACCCCGTGACGTTCTTCCCTTTTGAATTTGTTCTTGAATTTACCTTTATTTTTTAGTTTCAAAAATACATTTTTCCAGATTTTGACAACTCACCACCGCCTCGAGATAGTGATATGAATTTTGTGGACTAAGCTAGAAAAGCCTTGGGATGGGTAACCCGAGTTTAGACAGTTTTTATTACAAAGATTTGTTTTCGAAAATTAACAAATCGTGGTATGAATTCATGCATACTTCATACATAGAACCAAATTTTGGTAAAACCGTTTTGAAGACTGGATATAAAGTAGTAGCCCGTCAAACCGATAGATTCATGTCTTACCCTATGATAATTTTAGAAGAAAATCCACCGTCCATATGATAGCAAACACAAAGTTTTTATGACTATCCATTTATATTGTATATGACTTGGCATTCATGTATGTCGTTTTTTTTCTCAAGTTACGATGTTCATCAATCATCATTAAGGATACAAGATGATCAGAGACTTGAACGTTATGTATATGTGTAATCTGGGGATTGCTTTGGTGGTATCATTCTTCTTCCGCAAACGCTTAGTTAATCGGTGAAAGAAAAACTTTTGAGGAAAGAGTTATTTTAATGGTACAGCCGTACAGGAGATTATTGCTAAAGAGAATTGATACTCACACCATCTTTTTTGATGCATGCACCACAATTTGTGCATTACAGTTTGTACCGTATAATACTGTAATGCACAAATTGTGATGCATGCATCAAAAAATGCCCTATTGCTAAAATGAAATACTTTTAGTTCGCATGACTGCATATGCAGAGTTATTTTGCTATTTAATAGTCTAAACCTTATACGGAGTAATTAATAGTAAAACTTTGATATCATAGATGTCTTTGGCATCTGATTTTAGACTGTTTGTGTGTTGTCTGGTCCAGATGTGATGAGTGACCCATGGGCCACAGTCCAACAGTTTATGGAAGCCCAAAATGTCACCGAGCCATTTTAATATCATATAAGTGTGTGGGATTTTCTCTGTTACCCAAAAAGACGTCTATAAATTTAATCCGGATAATCAACAAAACGACGAAAATAAACTAACACTAGCATATCAAATTCACAAAACTAAAGCATTATTCGTGAAATTTTATTTTTATTATTCTAAATTACTTTTGCTAATATAAGGTTGCATTTAAAGCAAGAGTATAATTGGTAATTCATACCAAACTTATCAATTCGTATGATATGTTAAAGGTTGGTTCCGTATCTCATAAACATATTGTTAAAAAATATATACATTTCTATCTACCTATAATATATAAACGAGATGGAGACGCCCGCCGCGTTGCGGCGGGATTTTACCCAGTTGTTAAAGAACATTAGCAGTAACTATGTTAAAAAAGTTAGCATCAACAACAATTATATAAGCCGAACTCATATAAGTTAGTAAGTCCATATATAAGCCGAAACAAACTCCCTTCAAAAGTTTTTTCTCGGTTCAGTTTACTACATATCTAAATTTGAGTCCCTTAAATAGACACCAATTATTATATGCTACATAAATATATTATAACTTGGTGCTCACACAAATGCTACAACAATCAAGAAAAGCTTAAAAGCTAAAGTTTCTTAAACTATAATTTTTAGAAAAAATAGAAGTAAATAATACAACCTGACCCGTAAGCGCTGTTAATCTTTTTACTTGGATTTGTAACTCGAAATAAAGGCTTGGGCTTCAGATGTCGATGGTAGCGCTGGAATGGCTCCTTTCTTGGTTGTACAAATCGCTCCACAACCATTTGCTAGTTTTTGTGCCTCCTTCAGTTTCCCTTCGCCCTGACATAGTACGAACTAAATGTTAGATCGAGGGTGAGAGGATCTTGATCCGAAAAGAAAACACATTAAACGGGTCATAATCATCAAGTCATTCAAATTGAAAAAGATACATACAACCTCGTTGCCCTTTATTACACAATGTGCTTGACCCAGAGAATTGTATTTGCCACACTATATTATTAACTTCGAAGATGAGAGAACTATCTAACTTTGCACACTATATTATTAACTTCGAAGATGAGAGAACTATCTAACTTTGCACTTACTAATTATTTTGAGAGATATATATGTATAATTAAAAATTCAAATAATGAAGGAAAGTAAACACGTACTTTGACAAAAACGATCGAAGATATTACAAACAGCGCAACCATTACTTCTACCAATACCTTCCTGATTTGAACACAATCGCCATTCAAATTCCTTTCACAGCCGCAACTGCAATCCTGAATGTTGCGCATGCTGGCTTAACAGTTATGGCCATTGCAATCAGTTACCTGCAGAAGATGAAAATAACCATGTTTCAAGCACAAATTTAAGAGAAAGATTTGAGTCACTTAACATAACACGGCATTATAGAATAGCAAAACAATAATGTCGTATAAGATGCAAGAACGTAAAGATCTTAGATATACCAAGTGAATCAATCAATCAATTGAAGTAACTCAACTTTTAACAATACTAATGCTGTTTGATTTAAAACTTTATATTTATGGTTAAGTTAGTACAATTTACAACAAATGAAACTGATTTTTAAAATAAGGAATAACTTAACTGATCATTAAAGAAAAATAGTATTAATAGAAGTTGCATAAGGAGCTTACAACATCATTCACTTTTCGTCTTCCTAATTCTTCCACCATAATCTGTTCCACCAAAAACAACAACCCTTTCATCGTTACCACTATTTTTTGTCATAAGCCATAATATACTTGTTTGAAAATCTTTACTACTAATTTGACACAAATAAGCTCTAAACCCACAGGCCATTTCAATATTGTAAAAAGCCAAGCTTCGAAAAAACCTAAGAAAAAAGCAATCAAAACATTAAAAAAATATAAAACGCAAATTTCATACTACGACAACATAAATCAACAGAATATCATAAACCCACATCGCAAGTGACGCATAATACAGCTCGATATCATCGAAATCTGTTACCTACCTGTTATTAGAATCGGGTTTGCAGATTTAGGACCCGAAAAGCCAGCGTTGGCTACAACCACAATCTTTTTTAATAGTTATCATCCTAAAGAATTCGGCGTGTATTTACATCTTTTTTTCTTGATTTTTGTGGTGGGAGTTGAGGTTAATTTTTTGCTCTTGATTTGTGTGGTGGGAGGTTAGTACTGAAACATGTGGAATGAAACGGGATTAGTCGGTTTGATGTGATTTGTGTGGTGGGAGGTCAATACATATCCAGCTTGGAAGTGTGTGGAAGTCTGGAAGACGATATGTGTTAACTTCATTGACATGTGTAACCTAACCATGCTATTTTTTATACGTATAGATACAAATACATACACAGGAGAAAACAGGCCATTTTGTACAAAGAAAACAGGCCGGTGCATGGGCTGCCACAAATGGGCCTTTGACACTGTAGTTTGAACGACGTCGTTTTACATGCCTTTTAATATATATAGTAATGAGAAGCCTTGATTCACTGTTGAAGCCTCAAAAAAATTACACGTAGGACTCTGTAACCAGCCAAGAAAATGCCATGTGTAGTTGGCTACGGTTGGTTAAAACTGATTTCAACTCCAAATATCTTTACACTCAATCTTTCCTTTTATTTTTCTTTACTGGCAAATAGTGTGTACTGTGGATGTCTATAGTCCCCCCATCACCTTTTATTTAACCATCCTTAACCAAAAAACTAAAAGGTCATACCCACACCTAAAATTCTTCATTTAACTTGTTTCTACAAATGCACATCTTCATCTTCTCCGGATGCCAGCCATGGATATCTTTCATCTGAAAAGAGATGTATGGTCACCTCCTACCCACTTGATTTCAGTTCTTAACTACACTACTTTTTGTGACTTTTCTTTTTCATTTTTACTAATTTTGTCTATTTTTCTCTCATTGGCTTTCATTTAGTATCATTTTGTGTATATTTAGATAGATTTTCTTACATGCTTTCCTTTTCTGTATTGCAGATATATAGAGGTGCTGGTGAATGCAATGGTGTACGAAAGTATAGGCAACACAAGATGAACAATAAAACCTTTATTCAGATCTAAGCTGCAATAGTCAGCTTAGATTAAGATTACAACAGTATCCAAATATTACAAGATTAGATTAATGTCAATGAGACAATAATCATGTAAATGTAAAGACCAGACAAGATCAGTGAAATGATCAGAAAGAAGAGAAGAGAGTGATACAAAAGACTGCACACACCAGTATCTTTAACCCTAGATTAAGGGACTTATTAAATAGGAGATTAAGTTTCACTAAGACCCCTCTAACGGCTATAATTGACTCATCAGCAGAAACGATGAAGGCTTCAGCAGAAATGAACATCTTGGAACTTTAAATCTTTTATCCTTTGTTCGAGTTTAACCCCTGTAATTAATCCTGCAATGAACCATAACTAGAAAGCCATTAGTAATTGATAGAATGATATGTTTGCCACAGATTATCACCCCAAAATTTAACATTTCCCTTAATCGATGAGCAAACATATCAAACAATATCAATTTTTCACACAAAAATTTATGCTGATAGACAGGGAGGTTCTTTGTGAGTATGTCTGCAGTTTGGTTTGAAGAGCCAATCCTTTTAGCATTTATAACACCTCTAGCAATTTTTTCCCTGATGAAGTGAACATCAATTTCAAAGTGTTTTGATCTTTCATGAAAAACAGGGTTGACAGCAAGTTGTAAAGCGATTTGTTGTCACGTAAAAGATTGACAGGAAGATTGATATCAACTTTTAGATCTTTTAGGATTTTTTGAATCCAAATGATTTCACATGCAGCAGTAGACATAGATCTATACCTGCTTCGTGGAAGATTTTGAAAGAGTGTTTTGTTTTTACTTTTCCATGAGATCAAACAATCATTGAAGAAAACACAATAGCTGTGATGATTTTGGTTTTCTTGCATTTGGCCCAATCAGATCACTATATCCTTCGGATGATTTTCGATTTGTTGAAATTGTACCTTAGACCTTTCCTGGAGCTCCTTTAGATATCTCGAACATTGAGGGCACATTCCAGATGAGATTTTAAGGGAGAGTGCATATATTGTGCCAGACAATGAACCGAGTATGAGATGTCAGGTCTTGTATGGGTGAGATAGATAAGTTTCCCAAGTAACTTCTGATAACCAGTGATGTTGACAAGCAAGGGATCATCAGCAGTGGGAATATATGGAAGCACAGAGTTGGGTTCCATAGGAGTGGACACAGGTTTGCACCCAAGAAGACCAAATTCTTTGAGGAGTTCTAGACAGTATTTTCTTTGAGAAAGACAAATGTCATTCCCAGTTTTTAAAACCTCAATGCCAAGGAAATATTTTAGATTTCCCAAGTCTTTGATATGAAATTTGGATTTTAGAAACTCTTTAAAAAGATTTATCTCATCAATACAATTTCCAGTAAGAACAATATCATCCACATAAACAAGCAGAGCAATAAATTTGTTATTCTGTTTTGGTGAACAAGGAGTGATCATTAACAGATTGAACAAAGTTATTTTCTTTTAAAACACACGACAAGTTTTTCATTCCATTTCCTGGGAGCTTGTTTTAGGCCATATAGAGACTTGACAAGTTTACAAACTTTATTTTTTATTGTTCTCATTACAGAACCCCTTGGGGATGGTCATATAGATATCCTCATCAAGATCCCCATACAAGAAAGCATTGTTAACATCAAGTTGAAAAAGAGGCCATTTGTTTTTCAGCTAAGGCAATAAGACATCTAACAGTAGACATTTTCACAACAGGGGAAAAAGTTTCATCATAGTCTATTCCTTCTCTTTGGTTATAGCCTTTAACAACTAATCTAGCCTTGTATCTATCAACTTCACCATTGGCTTTATATTTGATTTTAAAGATCCATTTGTACCCAATAGGAGTTCTATTAGGATGAAGATCAGTTATATCCCAAGCATGGTTTTCATTTAAGGCCTCAATTTCAGAATTCATAGCATCAACCCAATTACTATCAAGGATAGCTTCTTCATAGCAGGTAGGTTCAATACTTTTATTAAGACTAGATGCAAAGCAGAATTATCTTTGTTAAGATTAGAGTAATTAACAACCTTTTCAACACCATATTTGACTTTTCCTTCTACAATAAAGTCGTTAAGATTACTGGGCAACTTAGAGACTCTGGTTGACCTTCTAGAAGTAGTGGCTGGCAAGCCTCTTTCTTGTTCAGCAGAATCAGGTGTAGTATCAGCAGAATCAGAAGATGCATTAGCAGGATGTGATTCTTGTGATATGGTGCCCTCAGGGTGTGTATTATCATCTATAGATGTTGCAACCGGTTCGTAAATCCTAGTAGGATGACTTACCACGTGCCATCATCATAGGATGTCACTCTCCCTTCATCATTGGGACTTATTTGTGAGTCAAAGAAATTTTTGTGATTTAAATCTTTTGGTACAAAAGTTTCAACAAAAGGTTTTGACAAAGTATTTTTCATTTTGAATGGAAAAACAGTTTCATAAAATTTGACATATCTGGAGTAAAAGATATTTTTTGTTTCTAGGCTCAAGAGTTTATAGCCTTTCTTCTCATTTGAGTAACCAATAAGGACACTTTTTCAGACCTACTACCAAATTTATCCGAGATGTTGAGAATGGTGGCATAGCATAAGCAGCCAAAGACTCTAAGGAGAGAGAGTGAAGGGTCATGCCCATACACTAGGAAGAAGGGGGGACTTGCAGACGAAAATGAAGAGGATAACCTGTTTATGACATAGGCAGCAGTTAGAACACATTCAGACCAAAGATTTAGAGGTAATTCACCCTGAAACATAAGGGATCTAGCTACATTAAGGAGATGCCTATGTTTCCTTTCTGCAATACCATTTTGTTGTAGTGTATAAACACAAGAGGTTTGATGTAAAATTCCTTTTTCATGGAAAAAATGTTGGAGTTTATTATTGACAAATTCTGTCCCATTATCACTTCTAAAAATCTTGACATTGTGTTCAAATTGATTTGATAGCATATGAGTAAAGTTAGCAATGGAAACATAAACATCATCCTTCCCCTTAAGCATATAGACCCACACTGCCCTGGAATAGTCATCAACAACTGTTAAAAAGTATTTGTAGCCATCTCTGCTAGTGACTTTATATGGTCCCCATACATCAAGATGGACAAGTTGACCAATTTTAGTTGATTTATGTTCACTTAGAGGAATGGTTCTCGGTTTGTTTAGCTTTATTACAAGTATCCAGAGATGATCAGGTTTCAGATGTACTATCAAATTTAAGAGTGGGTTTAAGTATGTGTAGGACTTGGTCAGAGGGATGACCAAGTCTTTGATGCCAAAGATTTTTAGAAACATGACAAACAGATATGCAGTTATTAGAACTAATCTTACATGTAGAATCAATATCAAACATGTATAACCCATTGTATTGTTTACCAATCCCCACAATCCTTTTTTGATGTAAATCCTGTATATAGCAATTAGATTCATTAAACCCAACAAACATCTTATTGTGTCTAGCAATTTTATGAACGCAAAGCAGACTAACATTGTACTCAGGAACAACAAGAACATCAAAAAGAGTTAGGTCATTATTGACCTTTAAATCACCAATTTTTGTAATTAAGGCATGAGTACCGTTGGGATGTCCAACAGTTAAGCCAAGATTTAAAATGTTAACAACATTGATTAAAAAATTTCGATACAGTCATGTGCTGATTTGCACCGAATCAACAATCCAACCAAGACTGATGTTTCCGATAGAGTTTTGTGTTGTTGTTAAAAATTTATCAAAGTTTACATTAAACTTGACACTGCCATTAAAGAAGGTTCCTGAAAAATTTTTACCTGCCAAGTTGGCATTAGCAGATGACACATTGTTGTCATTGTGAAGACTCATAAGTCGGAGAGTCGTTAATTAGACAAGGAAACAGAGAGTTGCTAGCACTATTATCAGTGACATGATTAGTTTCAGCAGAAACATTGTTACTGCTGAAAGGTTTACCATTAAAATTCCTTTTAACATATCCAGAAGGATAACCAACAAGATCATAACATCTATCAACTGTGTGACCAGGTTTTTTGCAATTAGTACATTTGAGATTCATGTTTGGTCCTCTGCTATTTGAGTTGTTACCATTATTAAAACCAGAACCTTTGTTGTTAAAGCCTTTTTTGTTATCAAAAATTTTCCACCATCGACGTTTTTGCAAGAAAGGCGTAGCATTGGGTTTAGCGAGCTATTCCCAGATGAAACATTTTGTGAGATTCTTCCAGAGACAACAGAAAAGCAGTTTTGACATTAGGTAAAGGATCTCTGGTTAAAATATTGCTTCTGATGGGGACATAGGAGTCATCAAGACCCATAAGAAATTGCATTAACTTGATTAGCTGATTATGTTTTTCAAAATGTTTTGCAGCCTCACAAGTGTAGGGAGGCAAGCTGATCATACAATCAAATTGTTTCCATAAAGAGTTAAGGTTGTTATAATAATCAGCAAGAGAGGACCCACTTTGACTAAGAGAGTTTATATTTTTATGCAAATTAAAGATAGATGAACCATCAACCTTATCATAGGTATCTTTAAGATCATTCCACATTTCATAAGCTGTTTTAGCATATATAGTACCGAAATAGTTCAGTGTTGAGAGAATTAAGAATCCAAGTAACCACAACAGAGTTACAAGTATCCCATTGATTGGCAAGACTAGGTTTCGAATCATCTCTTATGCAAGTACCATCAATAAACCCTAACTTATTATGGTTCCTTAAAGCAAAAGTCATGGCCATATTTCATATTTTATAATTTTCAGCCCGGTGAGTTTAATAGAAATAATGGGAGTACCATTGGTATTGTTGGGGTGTAAATACAAAGCATCACCAAAGGATAAGCTTTTCTCAGTGGAAGAACCACCACCACCAATATTATCATCACCAATAGCCATAATGTAAACAATAAAATAGACAGATGTAATAAGACAGACAAGGAATCACGCAAGAGATAATAATAAGAACAAATAGACAAATAAATGAGACTTTGTATATAAGAAACAACAAGCACCAAGCTTGTGGACTAGGGTAAACCAGAGCGGTATTCGTTACCACTCACGGTGGCAGATCAAGATGTTAGTCTACCCGTTTGCACCCACAAAGACTTAAGTATTGTATGTTTGAAGAAAGGATAAGACTTAGACTTACAGAGAAATATGCAGCGGAAGAACAAGTCACAATTACCCTAGATTCACTTAGTCTATGGCTAATTGTAAGCGGAAGATAACCGTGATTACGCCGATTAGCGGCAGTAAACCCCAAACCACCAATTTGTTGCCGAAGAGAATCAATGAGCCTGACGCCTCGATACCATGTACGAAAGTATAGGCAACACAAGATGAACAATAAAACCTTTATTCAGATCTAAGCTGCAATAGTCAGCTTAGATTAAGATTACAACAGTATCCAAATATTACAAGATTAGATTAATGTCAATGAGACAATAATCATGTAAATGTAAAGACCAGACAAGATCAGTGAAATGATCAGAAAGAAGAGAAGAGAGTGATACAAAAGACTGCACACACCAGTATCTTTAACCCTAGATTAAGGGACTTATTAAATAGGAGATTAAGTTTCACTAAGACCCTTCTAACGGCTATAATTGACTCATCAGCAGAAACGATGAAGGCTTCAGCAGAAATGAACATCTTGGAACTTTAAATCTTTTATCTTTTGTTCGAGTTTAACCCCTGTAATTAATCCTGCAATGAACCATAACTAGAAAGCCATTAGTAATTGATAGAATGATATGTTTGCCACAGATTATCACCCCAAAATTTAACAAATGGCCACACCATTCACAGATTTCTACATTTCCTAAGCATTTTATGATATTGTACGACCCTACCTTTTCACTTCTTAAGTTTTCCATTTTTTTTGGTTCTTGAGATCATCATCAACATCATCGTATTCTTTTTTATAGTTATGACAATACATATTTGAAGAAACAATATGACAAACATCTAGAATTGAGGTACATACCTGCTTTTAAAGTCGAGAACAAGACAGACGATTTTTCCAGAAATTTTTGTGTTGGTAAAATGATGTTTGATTTAATACGAGAATCAGTTTTTGTTCTTATGTAGGTTTTACTTTGTATTTTATTTAGTTGTACTTGGAGATCGAGTATTTAGACTTTGTTGTAGTTTCTTGGGTTCCACTTTCCATTGTGAATCCAACCAAACTTTTAACCTTGATTGCGATCAGTATATATTTTGTATACTTAATGCATTTTGGTTCTGTTATTTACTTCGAAATGATAATTTGAAGTTGTTCGATATAAACGTATGCTTATTGAGAAGGTCAATGATCTCATATCTCAGATAATTGTCAAATGAAAGGGAAAAAATTGTGCTTCACAAAACAAAATACTAAACCATGCATGTTTGTTTATCATGTTACTGAGATTTTGGTGTTTTGATTTTAGTATCCTATCTGTATTATGGACCAAGTTCTATTCTATCTTGAAAAGAAATACTTCAAATCAAACTACCTAAAGAGGATTGGAGGGTTGATAATTATGTCTTTCATGATAATACAACACAAGAAAAGAAAAAGAAAAAAAAGATGGCAACAGGCAAGTTTTTTGATGAGCTCAAATTAGAAAATCACTTTCACAAGACATTACACAGTTGGGGTCGTTGTCTGAATGCAAAGTTATCATCATTAAATGCTTAAAGCTTGAAGGTGAGGGTGAAGGTAAGGTAGGCAGGTAGCTATTGGACTCCATAACCCTATCATTGACTTCTTTTTTATTTAACGATTTATCTCTTACTATTAATAGTTTAATACTGATGTTTTTAGTTTAATATACTAACAAAGTGGCTCTTTTAATTTTAAGTAAAAATTATACTTTTGGTGTTCAGAAAAGAATGCTGATAGTTTTGTCTTAAGTTTATAAAAGCAATATTTGGAGTAACAAAAGGTAAAATCATGTTTTTATATTCAAATTCAAATATAAGAAATACAGTATCATGTGGTCCGTCATATATACATACATGTTATAGACGTAATTACAAAATATGAAGATGTGAAAAACCATATTATATAATGAAAATAATGAAAATGTATATTTAGACATATGTTTAACGTTGAGAGGTATACTCTAAAATGTAAATGTATTTTAGAAAGTTGTTTAACGTTGAGAGGTATAAGAGTATATGCCTTACTTGTGTAAGTATTAGTCAATAGTCAAAAGTCAATGGTCAACGTATACGGTTTGAGATTGTTTAAGTAAAATAGTGTCAACGTTTTAACTCGTTTTCAAAATTGATGGATCAAATAGATATGTTATTGTGCAAGTAAAAAAGATACATGGTTTACACAAGACTTTTGATTTAGCGGTATGTGAGTTCCTCACCAATTTAACGCTGCGTTCTCGAGTTTGTTTTTGGAAGGAAAAGAAAAAAAATGAAAGGAAATAGAAAAATTGGTGTGTTCTCGAGTTTTTATCAAAGAGAAAGGAAAGGAAATAGGAAGGATTTGATGGGAAAATTAAGAGGTTTTTTCCTACCAAATTTTCCGGCCAAATATGAGCGGATTTGAAAGGAAACAAATTTACACATAAACTATTTGTTATAAACTAAGTTATATAACCTTTATTATTTTATATATCTTTTGTTATAGATATATTTCTATGTTTAAAAAGTCATAAATATAATTTTTTCTTTTTTCTTTCTTTCCTTCCAACTCGAGAACACGACTTTGTTTATTTTCCTTTCATTTCCGTTCATTTTCTTTCAACTCGAGAACATGAAATATAAATGTCACTTTCTTTTCTTTCCACTTCTTTTCTTTACTTTTCTTTACCTATCATTTCTATTCTCACAAAAGAAAACTCGAGAACAGAGCGTAAATGTTGTGGGTTCAAGTCTTATTAAAGCATTTGTGAAATATGTCGTATAGGTGTGAAAAAAAATATTGTTCTAACAAAAAAAAAGAAAAAAGAAAAGAAGATACATGTTTTCGTTTACGTAGATAATTAAAGACGTTTTAGCAGTTGAAAATAGGTGTGACGATCTATTAGCCTTAATGAAAATGAGTCGATTTGCACACATAATTTTTATTGGCACACTCTAATTTATGTATTATACCATTGTATTTTAAATATAATCTGATTCAACTGATTGTATATATATTAGTGTATGGTGATAAAAACTAGGGGTGGAAACGAGCTGAGTCATTCGTGAAAAGCTGAAAATTGGATAGGTAAAAAGCTTGAACGAGCCGAGTCTAAACGAGCTCGAGCCTAAGTTTGGGCTCATTTAATAATCGAGCTCGAGCCCGAGCTCTATACAAAGAGATCGAGTGCGCTCGAGAGCCTAAACGAGCCCTAGAAATATATATGTGTATATATTGTCTATATGTATAACCATTTATAAGCGATCTTAAAAGAAGTAAATGAGCTCGAGCCTTGTGTCTTAACAAGCACGAGTCTTTTGTTAACGAGCCGAGCTCCATTCGAACTTTGTTTTCTTCAACATATCATATAAATTAGTCAAGATTGAGCCGAGCTTGTAAAAATTTTCACGAGCTGAGTTCGAGTTCAAAATATGAGGCTCGAAATGAACTCGAGCTTTATATATATTAGCTAGCCGAGCTCTTGGCAGGCTCGGACTCGACTAGTTTAACTGAAAGTCACTTTCGTTGATGAAAGAAAAGATCACATGAAACAAGAAATGGTGAGAGAGAGAAACAAACAGTCGAGACGGTATGGATTGTCACTGACAAATATGTTAACAGTCAATATCATCTTTTCATAGTACGTATTACAAAAGATGTTTGTTGTTTCTTTGTCTTCCTTTTTCTTAGCAGCAATAGGTTAAAATTATGAATACGTAGTACCTTTGTGCATCTATTACTCTATATAGTGTAATTTAGAATTTCTATAAAAAAGCATTTAATGAAGGGTAAAAGTTATAAATACTCTATGTACTTGCCATAAAAACTCATTATGCTTCATCTACTTCATAAATTCTTATAATACATAACTAAAACGGGTTTTTAGGGGTATTTTGGTCATTTCTCACATCTTCATATTCTACATATATTCTTTCCGGCCAAAAACCTCATTTTATAGAACAAAAACAAAAACACTATGAAGCATTGCAGATTTAATATCACCACAGATTCATCTTTAAAGGATATTCTCCTTTCATGTTCATAAAGAAAAGTTTACTGCTAAATTCTTAATTCGAAGTAATATTAGCACCATATGTATGTATTATAAGTTTAATACTGTTTTTGGGTATTAAGCTTTAAAATGGGATTAGTTGCATATAAGGTCAAGTCTTGTGCTATGTGTTCAGTTCGGGTCTTTTCACGAGCTTAACAAACTAGATTGAGCTTGTCATGTGACCTTAAATATACAGTTACATATGACAAGCTAGATTAGTTGCATACAAGACCTTGTTTTGTATTGAAATTGACATCTAACAACATAAAACTAAATGAACTGACTAGATTTCAAGGGGTAATGATCGTATGGCCTTACATCTTAAAGGACGACATGCAATACAAAAGATAGATTATATTGAGATAAACTAAAAGGTAAAGACATGAAGAAACAAAAAGTAAAGTAATAAGGATTTATAGTAGCTTCTTCAGCTAAAGGTCCAAGCTTGTACACAGGGAATTAAATCATAGATTAATTGGTGATTAGTTGCATAACTAGCGTTAATGGTCTTTGGTTAAAGTCACAGCTACCTAGTGATCAAGAAGCAATACACCTACTCATTAAAAGCTAAGGTTAAAAGCATAGCTGAAAATGTAATGGATTGGGGAAGAAGAATTAAGGGTATTTAAGTCATTGCAAATGAGAGATAAATATTTAATTATGTATAATGACAACCGATGTAAAACATTGTTAAGTAGAATAACATTAAAAAAACTAGATAAAACATAATGAGTTATTATGAAAAATACATAGAGTATTTATAACTTTTACCAAGAATAAAAACACGTTAGATACTTGCCTTTATAATTGAGAATTGTTGTAATCTTAAGCAGCGTTTGTTTATCTAAAAAAGTGTGTTTTCAGTTTTGCCGGTAAATGAGAAGAGAAAATAAAAGAAGTGTGTTTATTTTATCCTCTTATGTATGCATGCGGAAAGGTGAAACAAAAATATTGCATTTGTTCTTTGCTCTTACGTCTGCAAGCGGAAAAAGAAAATTAAAGAAGTGTGTTTGTGTATTATATACATAAGAGGTTAAAATGATTTTATTCCTCTTCAATTTTCTAGATTTTTTGGGTCTGATTATCAATGTTTTTATAAAGATATCAGATCCATCTCTTTTCTTGTAGACATGATTTTGCAAATCATAAATAAAACATCAACCTTGATTTGTTTATTAGAGTTATGCTCTCATTTTACATTTCAATATGTTATTGTGGTTATAATATTTGTGTTATAATTATATGCAAGTACATCATACGCAAGTCAATTTATTTTATCTCCTTAGATTGTATGTTTACGACATTTATCTTACCCGTACAAGTAAACATCGACTCCTCATTACGATAAATAAGCGGTCTATATGTGAAAAGTTGAAAATTTGATATAGAAATAATTACATGTTTGGTCCCTATAGTTTACCCCAAATAACAAGTTTAATCCCTAAGTCGTTTTAATTACACCACACGTATCTATTTTTGAAACATGTTGCCCATTTAGTCCCTATTTAAAAAAATATGGATCATCTGTGTAATTATTTTTATTATACGGATAGTCCCTATTTCCCATAATAGGGACTAAATGAGCAACAAGTTTCAAAAATAGGTGTGTGTGGTGTAATTAAAATGACTTATGGACTAAACATGTTATTTGGGGTAAACCATAGGGACCAAACATGTAATTTTGTCTTTAATATATTATTTGTTCCTTTTTTTTTTTTTCAAAATTGTTTCAAATTTTTTGAACAAAACTTTTTTTCTTTTTGTGTTACCTTTTCAGAATTTAAAGTAAATCAATTAACTTTTTACTAAAAATATCTCAACAAACTTCAAACAGAATTTGGCGCCAAAAAGAACACACACAATGACGACGTCAGAGAAGAAACAGAAAGCATCATCTCAACCGTAAACGCTTCATTACTCCTCTTCTTAATCTGTATAATCTTCGTTTCCGTTACTGCTAACTGAACGATTATGATTCGATTTTGTAAATTTATCAGGAAACACTGCACATGGAAACAAGATGATCGAGGCAAAGCGTTATTAGATGACGAAGATGAGTCCGGTGATTATTTGAAAGAGCAGATTCGATGCTTGTCGCTTCATCAACATGATTCGCCTAAGTTCGGTATATACACATTATTCATTCATTCAATCATTTTGCATCTTTTGTATCAATATAAGTTTACTACTTTACTGTAATGTACGGAAATTAGGCGTCAAGTGTATATATCAGTTTTTGTTTATGGTTTCTTGATTCATTTTGTTGATAACTGCATTTTGTATGGAGATTGATTAGGCGTGATATGTATCGGCTTTTTGTATGAAGGACTACTTTTGTTACATGTAAACTGTCATTGAAGTGTGATGGCGTGGTTATTCATATCGTTAAACTTATATCGGTAGAAAGCGTTTTATCCCTTTCTGTACCGATTTGTTTAGGTTTCTTGATTTAACAAGAACCACTTGTATTATTATTTTTATCATTTGGTGTGTTCTGTGTTGTGATGTGATTATTCGCATTACTGGACTTGTATTGTAATGAAACGCTTGTTTGCCTGTTTGCATAATTAGTTTCGATACTACTAGTACACTAACTATGGTAGGAGAATTTCAGGAACTTAAAATCTTATGAAGTAGTGTTTGAACATTCGTTTTACCTTTTGTTGGATAAGTCAAAATCAGTCTTGTTCCAGTCATGACCGATGCGTATTCTCTGGAAATTAGGCCTAATCTGTGTCAATTTTTGTTAAAGCGTATAATCAATTGCTGTTTGAATAAGAAACTAGACCTAATGTGTATTAGTTGTATTTGTTAATTGACAGGAAGAAGAGCTTATGTTCTTGATAATGATCAATTGGATAGATTCTGCATCTTTTATATGAATTAGTTTGTTATAATGTGTTATAGCGTAGTTATTCGTATTGTGGAACCCATGATCTTATGGAATAGTTTTGCCTTTTGTATTAAGAATAACTAGGCCTTATCTGTTTTGGTTTTTGTTTATGGTTTCGTGATTTGACACGAACAGCTTCTTGTATTCTTGCTATAATTTTGTTTCAGTTGCTTCATATTTAGATTTGTATTGTTCATAACTGTATGTGGTACGGGAATTAGACCAATATGTATCCGTTTTCTGATTAACTGACATGAAGAACTACTTATGTTCTTGATTTGGATCAACTGGATGTATTCTACAACTTTTATTACGTGTAAAATGTTGTTGTAATGTGATGGTGTAGTTATTCACATTATTGAACATATATCATTATTCAGCGTTTTTGCCTTTTCTTGGAGAATTAGGGGAATTTCAGGAACTCATAATTTTATCAAGTGGTTTTGCCTTTTGCTGGATAAGTATTTAGCAGTCTTGATTCCAGTCATGACTGATGCGTATTATCTGAAAATTAGGCCTAATCTGTGTCGATTTTTGTTAATGGTGTCTATAAAGAAACAAAAAGTTGTATTCCTGCTATAATCGACTGCATGTATCATGTATATCAGCATATGTTACATGTTCAATTTTGTTGGGATGTCATGTCCTATGCTGTAGTCATTCACATACAGTAATAACCTGATACTAATAATGTTGTTCATAAGCGAAAAGTGAAATCTTGTGTGTATTTCTGTTTTTAGTTTATAGACTCGCACTGTTGATCACTACTTATAGTTTTATGTTATAGATTTTGATCAGTTGGATGTATTCTGCATCTTTTGTTACATGTAAACTTTGCTGTAATGTGATAGAGTAGTTATTCACATGATTCCCTTGAATTTACATCAGTATGAAACATTGTGCCTTTTGTTTGAGAATTCGTCTAAGTTCCAGTTGTGATCGATGGATGTTCTACGGATAATAGGCTTAAATCTGCACCGATATCTTGTTATGGTTCCAATATTACACAGGAACAGCAAATTATATTCCTGCTATTATCTGTTACATGCCGTGTCTCATTTCAATCTTGTTGCAATGTGTTAATGATGTACCTAATAACACTATTGACCTCACATTTCAGTCTTCTAGCACCATGGCATGAAATTTCAGATAATCTTATGTAATAGTTTTGCCTTTTGTTGCAGAAATTGTTGCATTTCAGCGATGATTGATGCACTCTCTACAGTAATTAGGCCTAATCTCTGTCGGTTATGTTTGTGGTTTCCTGGTTGCATGTGGTGTGCATCTTTTACATGTACAACTTTGTTGCGGTGTATTTTGGTGTAGTTATTTACATTAGTAAACTTTATATTGGTATGAAACCTTTTTTCGCCTTTTATCGGAGAATCAATCTCACTTATAGTACTAACTATGGCAAGAACATTTCAGAAACATATAATCTTGTTATATAGTATTGCCTTTTGTTGGATAACTTGTCTTGATTACAGTGGAAATTAGGACTGATCAGTATCTATTTTTTTCATGGTTTGACGAGAACACTTTCAATTCTAGTATTCTTTCTATGATGAATTGCATGTATTGTGCATCATTTACATGTTCAATTTTGTTGTTGATCTGTTATGCTGTGGTTTTAATTAGATGAAAGGTCCAGTTGGAAAATGTACAGACCATGGAGGCAAGAAAGGAATCACAGATCAGCCAGTCTCGAAAAGCAACTCAAGGCCCTTGAAGAACTAATCGACAAGCAACTGAAACGGTTCCAAGCCCAATACTCTCGGGCCTTAAGTCCAACTCTGCCCAAAGACATAGCTGAGCTTCTCATGCCTAAGTCCACCCCACCTCTTGAACTTACTACACTCTCTTGGCTAGGCGACTGGCGCCCATCTTCCATATTGGACCTCCTTAGCTCCCTGATCAAGTCCACACCCACCCTAGTGTCATCTTTAGCCCATGCAGGTGCCACTGAAAAGACTATATCACAACTGATCCATGACTTGCGGATCGAAGAGGCTGTAATTGATGAGGAAATGACAGAAATTCAAGCCAATTGCATCCTTAACCTCCCTTTCGCATTAGCTCAAGAGAAGCACAGTGGGACTGCTTTGGATCAAGTCAACGCCGAGCTCAAAAAAGTCCATCGCCTCATCGTTAAGGCCCAAAACTTCAGGTCCTCTAAAATTCACAAATTTTAAAT
The DNA here is from genome assembly GCA_910596185.1 of Chrysanthemum makinoi. Classification (NCBI taxonomy): domain Eukaryota; kingdom Viridiplantae; phylum Streptophyta; class Magnoliopsida; order Asterales; family Asteraceae; genus Chrysanthemum; species Chrysanthemum makinoi. The sequence continues at coordinate 303,924,867 of OU343220.1, read as the reverse complement.
AAAAACAATCCAATAAAATTCATACTAGTTCACTTATTTACAACTGTTTAACATTATCTGATTATGTTGTTATTTTAATAGGATTAATGCATTGGAGACAGTGGTCAAGAAAGTCCTCTGTCAAAGTGATGCTGCTGAATTTTTAGTTGCTTTTGGTGGAATACAAGAAACTGTGCACCAGTTTTCCAGAGACTATAAAATGAGGAAAGGACCAGTTTGTGTGCAAATGGGTTCTGGTTCAGAGCTTGTGGATGTTGACAGCAGCTATTCAATAGGTAAAAATAAGTAGCAAGTTTTTTTAACTTCTGATGAAATGGATAGATGAGAAGTTGTATATGTAGTCAGGCATTTACTAAACATGACAGCTATTAACCCCTGCACCCCCCATTGTTCTGCATCCCATATATTAGGTGTAATGCTAAAGAGGAAAAACATTGTTCTTTCACATCTATCTGTACTTGTAAATTTAATGTTTTCTTACATTCAAGGATTTTTTTAACTTTTGACATATATATGTACAAAGTACTCCCTGCATTTTTCACACAAACAAGCAACATTTAAGATGGTGAAAACCAGGTTGTTTGTGTTTACACTGGCCACATTTAATATTGTGAAAACAAGGTTATTCATGTTAGATATATAGTGGTTTGTGTTGACCATATCAGTATGTATTAAATAATCTTGAATTTAACTTGTATATTTGTGTTTATGTCAAACACATATCTATGTTACACTCTCAAAGTTGGCTAGAACTCAAGTCCAAACGTGGATTATTTATCTCAGTATAAGGATATGATCTGGGAGCGTAAGTCCGTAAGGTCAAATCTGTCACTACTCAAATCATAAATGGAATCAATAACATCTTCTTTAACATGTTCTAAAAGCTAGTAATGGAATCAATAACATCTTCCACATGTTATTCATTAAAGTCTAAGAAACCTATCTAGTTGTTACTACTTGAGAATCAAGGTTTGGTACATGTTTTAGGTTCGTTCGAATGTCATTGGTGCTATTAACTTTTTTTAGGACCATATCAACTCGTTAGGACCATATCATAGTCTGGAAAGTTTAAACTTTTAAATTTCTCTGCACTCGACCGGGGACCATACGAAAATGCTTTACACGGACGTTTGTGTATTAATTACCCGAAAAATATCATACACAATCAATGTTTGAAAAATCATGTGTTATTCGACAAGTTCCAATCCATATGTGGAACTCACAAATCAAGAGCAAATCTGAATGGAAGAATAATACAGTTACACATTAGCATGGAATCCACTTATATCACATCTAGTAACCAAACAAAGAGCTTACATACATACCCCAATCAATACAAAGAAGGACCACCTCAAAATACTATTCAACGGCCAATGCCACTTGTATTGGTGTATTCCTATTTAGAATCTTGGATAAGATTTTCTTTGTTCAGGTTACGTTATCCATGGAGGTCGAGTCTTTGACTCACGTGTGCCAACCTAACCAAAATAATGTCTCTATGACCAAGGATGCAAAAATCGTGAACCGGTAGTTATTCGGTTGACCTCCTTATAGCTTGTAATCTGTTTAGACGGGATTAATCGGTAATTAATTAGATTAGCATTTTCTTTAAGTTTTTGGTATTTCCGGCGAGTTTTAGATATTTTCGATGAATTTTAGGTATTTACGGTAAGATTTGTCTTATACCAACAACTTGTAATATATATAAACAACGACTATAAGTGATTAAAAAAACAAGTTTTCGGCATGTTTATGGCATTTCTGGCAAATTTTGCAGGTTTAATAAGTTTGACCACCGTTGACCGATGTATCTAAATCAAAAAAATTGATGGCTGATTAGCGTCTAGACGGTGATTAATCAGCTTTGTAAACTTTTTTTTTTTTTTTTTGCTATGTTTTTTATTGTGAGTTTTGAACCTTAAAACTCTTGTGAGGATGTTAGGTGGTTTCATATTCAAAATGTCCTATTAAGTAAAATGCCAATTGTTGATGTGTTTGGTGGTTCTTAACTTCTTATGCATGTTATTTTTTATCTTGCGATTTCCGACATGTAATCTGGTATACAGCATATATACTTTACTTAAGATAATACTTCAATTCCATGAGTTCCACACGAAATAAACATATTTAGAGCATGCTTTGTTTGATAGAAGAAGTAAAGTTAGGTCCCAAATTTCACATCATCACATGTAGCATGGCATAAGATATTTAAGATGAAAATTCATCCCAATGGATATGCTTGTCCCCTTTTGGATTTAATAATTATTAGAATATCATCAACAATAATATAGTAGTACTTTTTATATAAATCAAATGTCTATGCTTACCCTAATTGTTTTCGGTTCTCGAACCTATAGAATGTGCTTTCCATTCTAATACATTTTAATATTACCACATGTACATGATCTCTATACATAGTCTACTGAAAACGTTTTCCCATAATTCCATTATATTGTTGGAAAGTTAAAAAGTGAAGATTTGAGCATGTCTAATATAAAATTATGGATTAATTAGTAAAGGTGATTAGATTACAATGATCATAAGATACTCAGATTGATATCATGATTTTGATTCGATTTTATCCTAACATACCTAACTCGACAACTTATCTTGCATCAAAGGTTTTACATTTTGGTGATGCATGCACGAATAAAAAACGAAAAGAAATCTTGACATGCAAAGAGTTACAATATACTTTAGATCGTCAAAACATGACATAAAACTCATAATTGGAGCTGTTAAATAACAACTTATTGCAGCTTGACGAAAATATGGTTAATGCAAATAATGTATAAGGATGGATGGGGAGGCGGTAAAAATTTTGTTCGAGGGCACAATTTAATAAATTTTAGAAACTACAATACAAAGTAGTTCTTAAGAGGGTTAAATTACAAAATAAGGTACTCCCTCTGTCTCATATTAAATGTCCAGTTTGATTTTTTTAAATCTTTTTTTCTTAACTTTGATCATAAATATTTTTGGTTATGTTATATAATATTTGATGCAAAATATATGAATATATTGAGTTTTAAATGTATTTTCACTACGTATTATTTTTATCTAATACTATATAGCACAAACAAAAATATCTAAGGTCAAAGTTGTAAAAGAAAGAGTTGAAAAGTCAAACATGGACATTTAATATGAGACGGAAGGAGTATATATTTTTAGAAATCTTACACTACAATTTTTTCGCTAGTGGGGCAGGTGACTCTTGCGCCCCCTCCTTGTCTCCGCCACTGGATGGATGTAATAGTGACCGCAAGTCTGTCAACTTAGTTTTCTCTCTCTAAGATCTTCTCCATGATAAGTATCCGTAATAGTGACTGCATTCACCATTTTTTTTTATTCTCATCTTTTATAAACACTAAAATTAAAATTTCATTAAAAAATAAAAATAAAAACATTAAATTAATAATTCAAATAAAACAAAACACATTATAATAAAAATTAAAAACTTAAATAATAGTGTAAATTGTATTTTTTCTTTTATTTTTTGCTTCATCTCCAACACCGTCTCTCGTTGTTTCTAGTTAAATGGTCATCAAGGGTATGATAAAACATGAGGTTGATTAGACGTCGGTGATGAATCGTGTAACATTTGCGGACAAAACAGTTGAAATTGTTATTGTTGGTGGTACATCGTTTGATTATACGGAGATTGGAACTGATTATCTTGAAAATAAGGTTGTTGTTGATGATGTTGATGATGTTGTGAAAATGTAGTTAACTTGCCACTTTTTATGGTTGTATGCAGCTATATTTTTTTTTCACATTCTATCACTAAACCGGCATCGTAGTCCTTTGTGTGTACCTGTTACCCGCTAATACTGCATCGTTAGTCCTTTATATTAACGACCGTTAATAAATAACTAAAAGTTTAGTTATCTTACGGTAAACTTGCATCGTTGGTCCTTTATACTAACAACCGTTAATAAATAACTTAAAATTTTTCTTACGTATTGCTTTGCACGTTCGCTTAGTTTTTCGTTTTCATCGCTTTTTCCACGCTGTCTTTTGCACGTTAAATAATAGTGTAAATGGATAAGAATGTACAAAAACATACAAAAATGTGTAAAATAGAATAAGACGCAGCAAAATGAAACGAAAACAGATGAAAACGTATAAAAACGAACAAAAACATGGAAAAACGTGTAAAAACGGACGAAAACGTGCAAAAACAAACGAAAACGTGTAAAAACAAACGAAAACGTGCAAAACGTATTAAAACCTATAAAAAGGGTTGAAAATATCGAAAAACGGACAAAAATGTGCAAAAGCGGACTAAAACGTAGAAAATCGGATGAAAACGTTCAAAAACGAATGAAACATGCAAAAACAAACGAAAACGTAGAAAATCGGACTAACAGAGCAAGTTTAGCGTAAAAAACCCAAATTTTAAGTTATTTATTAACGACTGCTAGTATAAAGGACTAACAATGCATGTTTAACAGGTAACGGGTACAAATAAAGGACTAACGATGCAGGTTTAGTGATAGAATGTGAAGAAAAAAATAGTTACACACAACCTTAATAATTGTGTATAGTTAAATCGATTACTGGTTAAAAAAACTTGCAACTCACCTCATAAGGCAGGCCAGAAAATAAGCACAGTAATTGTCGGTAGCGATGTTAGCCAACATTATAGTCGTTCTCAAAGTTTTGTATAATTAAACATTTAAATGGATAAGTAGTCACAAAAGAAAATGCGGTAATATATATTTATGTAAGAGGTATGATGTGAAAATGATTATTTTGGGCCCGTTTGGTTGGAATGTATGGGTATGGATTTATGACTTTAAAAGTCATTAATGTTGTTTGGTTGGTTATGGTTTACACCACAATTGAATGAGGATACATAAATGTGAAGGTTTCCTAATAAATTTTGTATGTGGGTAATTTCTTCATATCTTCCATTATTATTTCACTCTATACCAACACCCATACCTATACCCATACCTATTGTGATTTATAGCGAAAAATCAAAGTCAAGTAATAAGGTAGGCATAGAATAGAAAAAAATAAATAAATAAATAGGATTATGTGTGCAGCTAGTAAAATAGAAGGGGGTGGGTGGGTGGGTCGGATCATGTTTGACAGTACAACCACGCATGCGCTTCAACAGTGAATTCTTTTGTGGACCTTATTTTTTTTATTTATTTATCCATTAATCAATTTCTTGTTTCATTTTCTGATTCTTAAACTAATATTTGACCAAGTATAAGGTCGAATTTCATGTCATATTCATTTCGATAACAAAGTTTTAACGATCATGAGGAAAATGTTTTATCCTTGTAAGTCGAGAAATGATAACATCAAGACAACTTCAACATGAGAGTTTGTGAGACTATAAAGCAAGGTCGCTAAAATCTTGTATCAGTAGTCGGTCGATCGATCTTTTTGTAATTTATATTCGTTTTAGACGGGATTAATCAATGATTAATTGGATTAACATTTTTGGAAAGCTTTTGGTACTTCCGGTGAGTATTAGGTATTTACGGCAAGGTTTGTCTTATACAAACAACTTGTAATTGATATAAACAATGACTATAAGTGACTAAAACAAGTTTTCAACGTGTTTATGGTATTTCAGGCAAGATTTGCAGGTTTTCAATAAGTTTAACCACCATTAACTATGGTTGACCGATTTGTACAAATCAAAACGATTGATGACCGATTAACGTCTAGACCATGATATTAAACATGACGCTTTTGTGACATCTAGATATTATAAATATCAAAAACTATATACAAAACATGTAAGCAATATGGACCACATTATAATACTAAAAGATGCGATGATTTGGAAACAGGACTTAACAGCTTGCTTATTTTTGGCCTTAACACAAACTCCAAAGCAAAGTGGTTTAATCTTCATATTTTTGTGACATCTACTATTTATCATCTTATTGTAAAATTTGGAACAATAGCGTATGAAACTACGCCTAGTGCATTTCTAAGTTAGCTATACGTCTTGGTGTCGTGTTGTTGTGGCTTGAAATCGGACAAAACAGTCACCCATCATCATGTCAAAAGCTAACATTAACGTAAATCGGTACAAATGGTTTTCACATGTAACTTATTCGATCTTATGACATTGCGACAACTATCACAATTAGGACCACCATGCATGCTTATCACCATTAGAACAAGGACAGCCATTTTGTCAACATGATCAAGCTCCGAAAGACGTTCGATGAGGTACATGCTAATGATAGAGCGATAATCGACGAATTTCAAGCCATCATCAGGTTACATTTATTTGGTTATGGCAAGCAATCATCAGGTTACATTTATTTGTTTTTCGTTAAGAGGCTCTTAACAGCCTCTTAATCTGAACCGCTCGTGACGCTACGACATTTTAGTCGTTTAGATCGCTTGTTTTTTTTCGCTCTGCACGCGCTCGTGGCGCAATAAGATCTTAATGGTCTAGACTGGTGGGCCAACGCTGCCCTTCATTGCCTCTCACTACAAAAAAAAAGACAAAAATAAAAATAAAATAATATGCGAGCGTTCAACGCATGGCTCAAACACGTAGTTTTTTCCGCTCAGATGGTCGATTCGCATATTTACGCCGATTCAGATTCATTCGGATGCGCGGTTCAAATTCAGATTCGAAATGTTCTTAAAACAAACACCACCTTAATTTGTTGATCTTGTTCTCTTGGTGGCAATGAATCCAAAATGCTAAGGCCTTTCTTTAGTCACATTGCTTTTAGATTAAAGCACATTACGTATGAAATAAGGTATTTTGGAATTTAAAAACTATATGTTATATTTGTATATTTAAAAAAGAGATTAATGGTATGTAAAAGTCTATAAATGTGGCTATTAAAGTTATACGATCTTGCTTCTAGAAATAATTAAAATAAATTTATAAAAAAATTTCCTACCAGCAGAGTTATATAATATGTAAATGCATATTAGTTTAGTTTTAGAACTCGTGCATATACTTGGTTTGGGCTGATAGTATAATGAGTAATAATATTTCAGTAATTTGTATTGAAGTTAAATATTGTGACAATTCAAAAATTCATGATTTTGTAATATTTAAGATTTTTTTGTAAAATTATATTAAAATTTTTAATACTTATATAGTTATAATATCTGTGCACGCACAAGTTTTTTCATATTTTTTTTATTATGTGTTAATATCGATTAATATTTTGTAAAGATTTTGTTGCACGAAAGATTTGACTTTGTTAACTAAAAGGATGTTTATATTGATCGTATTTAAATTTAACTATTTATATTATTTTGCAGACATTATGTGTGTTTAGTAGCACATAATGACTTTGGAAAAATATGTATCGTTGTTATATGTAGAATCTCGTCTATTTATTCATATCTCATAATAACGTGTGAGGTCGTAGCATCATTTTGATTTTAATATTCATGTTAATAAAAGTCGATTTTTATACTCGTGCGCGGGTTAAACATATAAAGATGAATAACAAGTTGTTATTAAGTGCGGATAGTTAAAAAAAATACCTTTCCCGTACATTCTTTTAATCTCATTAAGAGGAATAACTAAGTCATTCGTATATCTCGTGTATTTATTTACATGTCATAGTAACTCGCATCTGTTTTTCATATGTATAATTATGTGCAAATGCATTAGTTTACTATATACTACGGAGTAATAATAATATATATAATAACAAGAAGATATTGGGGTTGTTTTTTTTATAAAATGTATAGTATATGGTGTATTTATTAAATTTAAAAAATTATCAAAAAAAACATGAAAACTAATAACTATATTTAAATAACAAATAAAGTTTTATTAATCACCTCTCTATTTTTTTAAGTTTTTTTACATTATTAACACATATGTTTTTTAGCACATAAATTAGATGAAAATTTAATAGTTTAACCAAGTTGATCTTTAATTTTGATTTTTATTGGCTAATTATATTGTTTTATTTTGTCACGTGTCAAAATAAGGTAACATGATTGATCCAATATTTTTTCAATAAAATTGTTATGAAAAAGTTGCTTCGAAATAATGTAAATATTTTATTATATAAAAGATTGAAACTTCATTTACATTTAATAAAATATACATATATTCATCATGGTAAAGACAACATATATCCAGGTAAACTCGGAGTAATAGTGTCACATTGATTTTTCTAAAATTTTCTATTTTCTTTTACATTTTTTTATATAGTTATATCACCAGTTCACGCATAAATTTTTATTTACTTTTTTATTATTTATTAAAATTGATAAATACTTGGTATATATTTCTGTTGAAGGAAGTGTTTGAAACTTCTCTTTACTAACATGATATTGGGGTGATGTCGTTTAAATAGTTTTTTTCTTTTTTGTTGAAAACACTGGTTTCTGACTTTTTAGCCGACTAGTTCACATGATTTGAGTCAATCGTCACACCGACTCAAACCAAATAAACTCCTTCTCTTTTTATGAAAGTTGAAGTGACCACTTAAACTATCTTTATCAACAATCTATTACAACTTAATCTTTTAATAAAATATTATTTTCTTTTTTTTCCACCTAAGGGTGAGCATACAACCCAAATGGACCGGACCGACCGTCGGACCGATCGAGACCAAAACCGACGAATTTGGGCTAAATTGGATCAGACCGACCGAAGGACCGACCGTACCGGTCCGGACCGAGACCGTACCGGTCCGGTCTCGGTCTAAGGTTTTTGCCGAACAAATCAAGTGGCTTCATGGTCCCCTAACCGTCCTTTGGACCGCACACCCCTATCTCCACCTACACAACAAATACATACAACCAATCTATATTTTTTTACCATTTATCAACAACTCAACCTAACACACAATCAATACATACAAATAAAAAAAAATAAGAAAAGAAAAAAAGAGATAGCCACTTAAATAGTGCCATGTGGCAAATGATGGGTTGGCAATATGGTTTGCCATGCGACCGGATTGCTAGATATATTGTATACAAATAATATTAAACTATTATTTTGACATGTATTTTGTTTAGGTTGGGTTGGCAACCTTGCAAATAAAGATAGTCTTAGAGTTGTTTACACTTAACAGGAATTGAAGTTAAGACTTATAAATAGTTACTACAAGCTCTTTACCACCATGTGAGCCATAAATGGTTGATGTTGTGTTACATTTAATTATTAATATCATGTTTTAGACATTATGCGTGTTTAAAAGTATGTTATGACCTTTGTAAAACTACTTTTTAGGATATCCTATCTAAATCTCAAAAAAAGAAATTTACATGTGTCGTTGTTATACGTACAATCTAGTTGTATTTATTTTCATTTGATGGTACCCATGGGGCCATGCGTTTACTTTGATATTTATATTTATCTTAATAATAAATTTAGCCGTAGTTAATTTTCAAATACGTATACGCATGGGTCAAATTTATGAAAGGAGATAACATGAGTTGTTATTGAACGCTATTAATAAGAAAAAAAAAATAAAAAAATAAAATAAACTTTTACGAATCTCCCTACTTAATCTTAAGAGAATAACATGAGTCATACGTATAGGTATAATTTTCTGTATTCATTTATTTATCACAGTAACGCGTGCTTTTATTTTGATATTTATAATCTAGGGCATATACACTAATTTAATATATAATGATAATAATGTTCATTAGTAACAACAAAGTATATGTTTTTAAAATATACTCCATATGTTTTAAAATAATTGTTCTATTTTGATTTTTTAAAGTCAGTCCTTTTCAATTTTGCCCTTCACTTTTTTTTCTTTTTTTTCTTTTTTTTTTTTGTTATAACACTTGATGAAATTTATACCAACGTAAATACATTTAAAACTAATTCGTTCATATATTTTGTATCATGTATTTTAACACAAAAAAAAAATTAATGTTAAAGTTGAAAAAAAAATACTTGAAAAAATAAAAATAAAAAATGATAATTATTTCAGGATGAATGAAGTATATATAAAGTATAAAGAATATTTATTTAATTTATTAAATTATTTAAAAAAAAATAAGTTTATTTGAATCCTTATCATTTCATTCAAAACTTTAAGGGGGCGTTTTGTTCGTTGTAAGTTAGCGTAATTAGATATGATTGTAATATGATTAATTACGTAATTTTTTTGGTTTGCAGATTGTGAGGGATTGTAATTCAAATTACATTATGTATGATGTTTGGTTTCCCTTGTAATTTAGTCATTTCAATTACATCAAGCAAGATAATTCACATTACATAGGAAGTTGGATGGAAAGTTTTGAATTATGTTATAATTCAGAGTTTTTACTTTGAAGCCTCGTTATTTATAAATTATTATTATTATTGTTGTTATTATCATTATTATTGTTGTTATTATTATCATTATTATTATTATTATTAATATTATTATTATAATTAAATATTTTATTTTTATTATTATTATTATTATTATTATTATTATTATTATTATTATTATTATTTTATTATCAACATCACTTTATTAGAAATTAATAGGATTTACAAGAAATTAGTGGGAAGCCGAGATACGATTTGGGCCCCCACTCCTTTAGCTATAGCAAAACAAATCCTACTAAAAATATGTGTAGCAAAGACACGCCCCAATGTCTTGAGTCACAGTACTCGGATCCGCTTCAAAGAGGGTTAATGATCCTTCTCGAAGTTCCCTAAAAGGAAGAGAATGAAAGGGAGAAACCCATATCCAATATCTCGTGCATTTAGCCTCATACTTGACCGCTTTACGTAAGTGCACCTCAATGCACTACCAGAACAAAGTCAACCATACCAGATTAAGGCCAGGCGTATGCGATGACACTGTCAAATCGACACATACATCAATCCCTCCATTCCATGAGTGAGCAACATATCACCGGGTGTGGGTTGGTCCTTTCTCCAATAAGCCCGATGTCAACTTCTTTACGTGAAATACCCGACAAGAACCGATGTCAATAACAAGAGTATCACACACCACGCTATGCCGATGTTTAATACCATAATACCTGGTGCGATACAACATGGTCCCTATAAATATCCCCAAGAAAGACCCCGGAACAAGCCGAGCACCGACATCCGAACAGAGAATAGGGAACACCTAGCCGATAGCATAACACGCACCGATAGGTCCTAGCATTCATAGTTTGTCCCAACCCAGAGATCGGAACCACCCTAAGCCAGTCCGAAGTGTAATCCTCCATCTGAGTCGTTCGGGTAACACGTGTGAAATATATGTCTGCCCGTTTCTTCATAAGTTTTGGGGCATCGATCTCACTTAGATTACTCAAAAGATCAATATCCATTTTCGTATTAAAATCACACAAGCCGTCATCAAAGGAAGGTCCATAAGTTACAATACCAGAGTGTCGGAGCAGCTTAGTCTACAAGCTAGCAGACTGGAGTCTAGACGCAAGAAATGCATAATTCAAGACATCGCCTGCAGAGTAAACCCCAAGCCCCCCAAACGCAAAGGGTAAGGTGGCAAGCCTCCATTGCCAATCACCAAAGCCTAGTCTAGAAGCAGTGACAATACGTTCCAGAGCAGAACGAAGTGTCGCATCAAATGAACTTTGAGCTCGCTCAAAGACCCTGGGAGAGCATGTACGCATAGCAAAATATAATTTGGAAATACCGACACAAGCACGAAGGAGGAGCAACTCACACTGAAGGTCATTAATCTTAGCAACAACATCCATAAGCTCAGTGGTTTTAGCAACTCTTTTCATAACAAGCTCACTACTAAAATCAAAGTCCACACTAGCAGGCCCACCCAATAATTTAACACCATGCAAAGGTCGGGCAATATTAGATGGGAAAACACCTGCAAGCCTGCTACTGGGGTCTTCTTTTGGCCAAAAAACCTCAGTTTTATCAACATTGAGGTGCAAACCGCAACGAGGTCCATCCATCATAATAAGCTCCAAAACCTTCCCCACGACCAAAGTATCTCCAATAATAGTGCCATCATCCAAATACCAAGCTTGAAAAGAAAGGCTAAATGAGTCTCTAATCTTGCACACCAAAAGGATGTAACTCTAAAGCAAAAACCAGAGGTCCAAGTGGATCACCTTGTTGCACGCCTTGGTGTGACCATAATGTGTGTTCCCCATAATATAATCTAGCTGGGTGGGAGTAACAAAATTCTACCCAACGAGAAATAGCAGGACAACGAAGGCGACCCTCCTGAAGCATAACCTCACGATCCACCAAATTGAAGGCATTTTTGAAATCTACCAACAACATCAAAAGACCCACATCATCTCCATGGTCTTCAATCAACCGATTCACAGCATGAAGAATAGCCTCCCCTCCTCCATATACCCCAACACCGAACTGTAGATCATTTAAATAACCATCCAAAGAATGACCAATCATAGCAGCCCCAACCTTGGAAACTAAACGCCTCCAAATGGTCCCCACAGCAATAGGACGTATGCCACCTCCCGGCTTGACCAATGGTGTGAGAGGAGCACTAGCAATATACTCACCCAATGCCCTAGGGCATTTACCATCAAGAAAGAGATTCACCACTTGGGTGATAGAACTGACCAACTCATCAGAAATAGCCACAGCAGCACCACTTACACAATCCAAAAGGTGTTTGGCACGCAAACCATCTCGACCACAAGACGTACCACGAGAAAAACTCTTAATCATATCAAGAATCATAGCAGGAGATGCAATGAGGTGATGATCATCAATAGGTACATGCGACAAAAGAGGAGCAGACTTGAAAGGGTGCTTAGCCTTTAAATCCTCAAGAGTAACATCATTATAAGGAGTAACCAGAAATCAGGCATTCTTGCAAGTATTGAGATTGAACCTAGGATTCTTCGTGACTTAGAGCGGTTGGATGTTGAGTTGTCGCGTGCAGGTTTTGATGGATACCGGGCTAGTATGAAGGTGGAGTCGAACCTTATATCGCAAATTAAAGAAGCCTCGAGAAAGATGATGGTGAGTGGGGTCGTGGGCGCAAAATGTTGAAGAAGGTAAGGCATCGGAGTTTAAGGTTGATGATGACGGAATTGTATGGTATGAAGATAGGCTTTGTGTTCCCAATGATCCGGTACTTCGCGAGAAAGTTATGACTGAAGCTCATAGTTCTCTTTTCACTATCCATCCTGGTTCTACCAAGATGTATAGGGATTTGAAACGATTTCGGTGGAATGGCATGAAGCAAGATGTGGCGACGCTTTGTATCGAAGTGTATGATTTGTCACAGGTTAAGATTGAACATCAAAGGGCTAGTGGAACATACCATTGGATATTCCAACATGGAAGTGGGATAAGATATCTATGGATTTTGTGAGTGGACTACCTCTTACTCGGAAGAAGCATGATGCGATTTGGGTAGTTGTTGATCGACTAACCAAATCCGCTCATTTCTTACCAATTAGAAAGGATTATGGTATTGGTAGATTGGCGGAAAATTTTCAACAAGAGATCGTTAGGCTTCATGGTACTCCGGCATCTATTGTGTCCGACAGAGATCCGCGTTTTACTTCCCGTTTCTAGAAAGGTTTGCAGAAAGCTTGGGGTACTCGACTTAATTTGATACATCATTTCATCCTCAAACGGATGGTCGGTCGAGAGGACTATTCGCACCTTAGAGGACATGCTAAGGGCTTGTGCTTTAGAATGGACGCCGGTGGGATGAATATTTGTGTTTAGTAGAGTTTGCATACAACAACAGTTGGCATGCTAGCATTAAGGCGGCACCGTTTGAACTTCTTTATGGGAGAAAATGTAGATCACCTACTTGTTGGGATGAAGTAGGTGAACGTTTAATTGAAGGTCAGAAAATGATTGAGATCAGAATGAGAAAGTAGTCATTGCTAGAGAAAAGTTGAAGGAGGCTAGGTCTCGTCAGTAAAGTTATGCCGACAAGCATCGTCGTGATTTAGAGTTTCAGGGTTGGAGATCGTGTATTTACGAAAGTCTCGCCGTTTAGAGGTGTGAAACGTTTTGGAATCAAGGGTAAGCTCAGTCCTCGATTCATTGGTCCGTTTGAAATTTTGGGATATAGGAGAAGTTTCGTATCGGTTAGCACTTCCGCCCTTATCGCATGTTCATGATGTTTTCCATGTATCTCTCCTAAGGGGATACAACTATCATCCATTACACGTTGCTTCTTACCCGTTTGATCAAATTCAATCCGATATGTCTTTATCTGAAGAACCGGAAGCTATTTTAGAAAGACAAGAAAGAGTCATGAGAAATAAAGTCATTCCGTTCGTTAAGATTCTTTGGAAAAATCACCCGGAGCGTGAGGCTACTTGGGAAACCGAAGAGTCGATTCGAGCTAGTTATCCTCATTTCTTTGAATAGTTTGGTATGTTCTCATTTCGTTTTCGTTTCATTTCAATTTTCGAGGACGAAAATTCTTCTTTAGAGGGAAGAGTTGTAAAACCCGAAAATCTAAAACATGAATAAAGACTAAAATACCCTTGAAATCGAAATTTATAAAATAAGTAAAAGACATTTATATTCATTTAACGAAATTAAAACTTAACTTATCTATAATTAAAACTTAACGAATATGTGTACGTGATCGACATTGTATGACGAAAGTTAAACGTCTCGCTAAAATATTGGGCCGTCTGTTGGGCCTTGTCTTTCGTTATTTGAGAACCCAAGAGGGGCGTGTTTGTTTGTTCGTTTGGGTCAAGAGCCGAGAGCCATATGGGCGTGGGTTTTGTTTGTTCGGTTGGACCCAAGCCGAAGCCCACAACCCTCAAGCCCTAACAAAATTAGTACCACCTATAAATACAAATACCTAAACACAATTTGGAACCCTAGTTTTGCAAGTTGGTATTTTCTTTGGCCTCTCCCTTTTCTTTTTCTTTCTATTCGGCCAATTGCTACTCTTGGTGTCGAGAGTTTGTTTCCAACAAGCTAAGGTATAAACATGTTCTTCTCGTCTTCCTTTGATACCCTAACGTTAATATATGTTGTATCATGTTTTGTTTTGGTCGAAGCTTATGTTTTTGTCGAACCTTATGAAACCGAGAACAACAAATATAAATCGGACCTTATAATAAATTAGAGAACATGTGTTGTAATGTGTATTGCGAATCGGATATTAAGTATGTCAAGCTATATATGAACCGAACCATATATATATAATTCGGCTAAAGTATAACATGTAAACGTGAATATGTAAGATACGTAGAAGAGTTAGGGTTTGCGTAAAACATATTAGCCGAAACCTATATACAATCCGAACCATGTGAGTGTTTGTGGAAGTGTGTTAAATGAGTAAAGGATAGGTAAAACCTAAACCCTAAGTGATTTGTGAACCGAACCCTAAATGGTTTGTGAACCGTGTACCATCTTGGCGTGTGTTGTGAGTCAAGTGAGCTTGTCGATGTGTAAACGTAGTAATGCGGTTCATATCTAGTCGAAGCTATTGTGCATGTGTGTGTAGATGTATATCTAATCCGGATAATAAGTAACTTTTGTTGTCACATGAAATCATAGACGCGCATGGGTATAAAAGTTGACGGATAATATGTGTATAAGTAACGTATGGTTAAGTCATGAATGTGTTGAGTAAATAAACAAGAGTAACGAGTCATTAAATGACGTAACATATAAAGTAAGTACGCATTAATGGGATATCAAAAGATTGAGAAAACCCTAGAACATAAATGAGAGTTGATTAGGGTTTGAAGCTAATTATATTAATTCGTTATTTCATGTGTGAGTTATGACTTTTAAACTATTTTCACATTTAACTCTAAACTTTAATAAATGACATAATGAACCTTAATCTACAATATTGGTTATAAAACACTTAAGTCTCATTTAATCATAAATCTCTAAAATATTAAGATCACTGAATACATTAAGTATGAACACCAAATATTAAAAGATCATTTCGACAATTATGGAATCATAAATAACATGTACGACCGTTAATGTGTATAGGTTCCGTGAAGAAGGAGTAATCCTTTGCTTTCCGTATTTTGCTTTTTGGTCATTTGCTTTGGAATAAGGTGCAGATATTCGACCTTTTTAGTAAAGGTTCCTTATAACGTTTTCTTTCGTTAGCTTTTATATTAAGGTTTCCTAAGCCTTTGCTATGAACCCCATTATGTTTGTTTGAGCTGTTGCTTATCGAACTCGATTTCGAATTGTGAAACATCCGATTTTGAACTATATGATATGAAAACTCTGATTTTGAAAATATGATTAACTTTCTGATAAAGTATGATCGTGTCGTTTGACATTCGATTTGACCTAAGATAGTTTGACTCCCGAGCCAAATATTTCACTAGTCATGGGGGTTCCATGTCCGTGTCGTGATGCACCTCGACATGACTCTAGAGGCATAGAGTGATGTTACGCCACGCCCCTTATCTGTTATACATTATGAGCTCAAGTTATGTTATATGACAAATGTCTGTCTGTGGGGCGTATGGATGCATCCTAGATCTGTATTTGTTATCTTATATGTTATCTGTTATCCGATGATTGATGTTGCGTGCATGCACGTCCTTCATAACTCTGGTAGGTCTCCCTACAAATGTTGCCTTATGTGAATATGATTATGATCTGATATTTGTTTCTTGGCTCGTGGTAGTTAACTATAAACCTTATTCGATAATTCTGATTTATACTCTGAAAATGATTATGATTTTGCTATTTTTCGTTCGTTATATTTCGTATTCGATATCGTTTCGTATTCGCTTTGCTTTTATATCTGTTCACTGAGCTTTTGAAGCTCAACCGCATTTTCTTTTCTTCCGCGGCAGGTATCTAAGCAATGGAGCTGGGTTTGCTTTGGGATGAGTGCATGAGTGGACTTACCTTAGAGACATTTAGCTTTGATCTTATGATGCCATTTAAGACTTCATTATTTCAGATATTTTTTTGGAGTTCATTTTCCGCTGAGACCTATGTATTGAAGTCATGTTGACTTGAATTATTCCGCATTTATGTTAAGACTACTTTTGGATATTTATGTTTGCTTTGATATGACACCATTATTTGTGATTCCTTTCTTGTTTGCCGCTACAAACCAACTGGCCCCACACCTCAAAGAATAAAGAAAACCAATTATTATTATTATTATTATTATTATTATTATTATTATTATTATTATTATTATTATTATTATTATTATTATTATTATTATTATTATTATTATTATTTATTATTTTTTGTTATTATTAAATTTTTTATTTTTATTATATTAATAATTTTTTATTTTTTATCATTAAATTTTTTTATTTTTATTATATTAAATATTTTATTATTATTAAACATTTTTAATATTATTATTATTATTATTATTATTTTATTTTATTTTTTTTAAAATAACACTTTTATTAAAAACTCATAGGATTACAAAAATTTAGTGGGAAGCCTCGAAACCAACTGGGCCCCCACACCTCTAGGAATGGCAAAACCAATCATATTATTATTATTATTATTATTATTATTATTATTATTATTATTTTACATTTTTTTTATTATAAACATCAATTTCATTAAAAACAAAACTATAAGATTACAAGAAATTAGAGGGGAGCTACGAAACTATCTAGGCCCCAACACCTTTAGCAATAGCAAAACTAATCATATTGAAGATATGAGTAGCAACATGTGCCCCAATATCTTGAATTATAGAGAACTTCCGGATCCGCTTAAGTAAGGTCACCGCATCTGCCTCAAGTTACCCCAAAAAGGAAAATGAGAAATGGATGAACCCATATCCAATATCTGCACATTTGGCTCCGTACTTGACGCGCTTACGTTTTGCGGCATCAATCACCACACGACCTGGCACAAAATCAGTCATACCGGTTTGCGTGAGGGGAGACGACCCCGTCCAATCGACACATACGTCTTTCCCTCCATCCCAGGAATAGAGCAAGATATCTGCTTGCCGTAAGACTTGCTCTCTTTCTCCACCCAACCCGATGTCGACCTCTTTACGAGCCGAGACCCCGGATAGAGAACATATATCAACCAAAGTATCGCGCACCATGTTGTGCAGATGTTTAATACCAATACTTCCAGCACAAGATACAACATGTTCCCCGTAAATATCTCCTGTGAAAAACTTGGAGCAATTTATTCATTATTATTATTATTATTATTAATATTATTATTATTATTATTATTATTATTATTATTATTTTATTAATTATTTTTTTTAATCAAAACATCACTTCATTGGAAAATCAAAGAAAATTACAAAAAATTAGTGGGGAGCCGAGAGACTAATTGGGCCCCCACTCCTCTAGCAATAGCAAAATAAACCCTACTAATAATATAGTTAGCACCACGCGCGCCAATATCTTGAGTGACCGAGAACTTTCGGATTCGCTTCCAGGTCACCGCCTCCTTCTCGAGTTCACCAAAGGTAGAGAAAGAGAAGGGGATGAACCCATATCCAATATCAGCGCATTTGGTTTCAGACTTGACACGTTTGCAGCTTCAATCACGCACGCATACGCCACAAAGTCAGTCATACCAGTTTGCGTCAAAGCGATGACCCAAGTAAGATCAACACATACATCAAGGCCTCTCCCACGAGTAAAGTAACAAGTCGGTCGGGCGCAGGTGTTTGTCCCTCTCTCCGCAGAGACCGATATCAACTTCTTTACGGGCCGAAACCCCTACCCGGGAGCAGATATCAGCGAGAGTATCACGCACCACATTATGTCGATGTTTAATACCAATAATACCTGCGCATGATACGGCATGATCCCCATAGATATCACCCGTGAAAACCTTGGAACAAGCAGAGCATGGCATCTGAGTGGAGAAAAAGGGAACACCTAGACGATAGCATAAAACGCCTGTAGGTTTTAGCATTCATAGTCTGCCCCACCCATTCTCGGGACAAATCGAGCGGCCCAAGTATGATCTTCCATTTTGCGATCTCCATAGGGCCATCTGTCTAGCGGATAAGCGAAGGTGGATTCGACCTCTTTTGTGACACGTGTGAAATATAAATCTGCCAAATTCTTCATGAGTTTGGGGGCAGCAATCTCACAAGAGCTACCCAAAAGGTCGGTCTCCATTTTCTCGTTAAAAACACGCAGGGCATCATCAAAGGAAGATCCAAAGCCCCAACACCGCATCGGAGAAGTTCGTGAGGGTGGATTGGAGTCTAGAAGCAAGGAAGACATAATTCAAAACATCACCAGTAGCATATACACCAAGCCCCCAAATTCAAAGGAAGAGTGGCTAGTCTCCATTGCCAATTTCCAAACCCGGCCCAGGCGGTGACAATTCGCTCCAAAAGCGGCGCTTCATCGAAAGAAATCGAGCACGTTCAAAGACACGGGAGAGCATGTCGCGCATAGAGAAATACAACTTGGAAATGCCAGACATGCACGAGAAGTAGCTACTCACATTGGGGATAATTAAGCTTAGCAACAGCGTCCATAAGTTCAATAGTTTTATAAACTCGTTTCAAAACGAGCTTACTGCTAAACTCAATGTCAACACCAACAGGTCCACCCAACAATTTTACACCATGCAGGGGCCGGGCAATATTAGGGGGGAAAACACCTACGAAGCCGCTTTAGGATCTTCCTTGGCAAAAACCTGGTTTTGTCGACGTTGAGGTGCAAACCATAACGAGGTCCATCGATCATAATGAGCTCCAGGGCCTTCCCAACAACCAGAGTATCTCCAATTATCGTACCATCATCAAGGTACCAAGCTTGAAAGGGGAGAGAAAAAGAGTCTTTGATCTTGCGAGCCAAAAGATGTAGCACCAACGCAAAAAGGAGAGGTCCAAGAGGGTCACCTTGTGCACTTGGTGTGACCATAAAGTGTGTTCCCCATAGTATAATCTGGCTGGTTTGGAGTAGCAAAATTCAACCGGTCGTTTATTATTATTATTATTATTATTATTATTATTATTATTATTATTATTATTATTATTATTAGTATTATTATTATTATTATTATTATTATTATTATTATTATTATTATTATTATTATTATTTTAATTTTTTTTTAATAAAAGCATCATTTCATTAGAAAACATAAGGGATTTTACAAGAAATTGGTGGGAAGCCGGGACACTAGTTGGGCTCCCACTCCTTTCTGAATACAAAAGCTTAGTCTATGAAAGATAAAAGCCCCACTCTTGACATTATTCGAGTGGCTAACTGCTGATCTTGATACGTGAAAGTGTGTCCAAGGCTTCCGCGTCGAGCTCCCCAAATGTAGAAAAAGCAAACGGAATGAATTTGTAGCCATTTTCTTCACATTTGGACACATATTTCTTTTTCTTCTTCTCCACAACGTTATGTAAAGCTACCCCTGGAGCCCACAAATTTGCATCAATGCCCGCAAAAGGAGAGATCCCATTCACATCCAAACACGCGTCATTGCCTTGGATCCAGTTAAATAATAGCAAGTCTGCCGGGCGTAACTCTTTCCCATCCCTCGAAAGAAACCCCATTGGGGCCTCCTTTTTCACCATAATCCCAACCTTGGAACATATGTCGACAAGAATATCACACACCAGGTTATGTCTAAATTTCACCCCCACTACACTAGAACAGTGAACTGCATGGTCTCCCCATTGGTCCATACGATGAATGCAGCTCGGACAAGGACTACCTTCAGAAAACATAGGTACGGTAAGCCTATAACACAGTACCGACCGAAATTGGCGATGGTTCATCCTTTGGCCTAACCCATCAATAGGTATGGTGAACAGGAAGTCTTGTGCATATGGAGCCCGGGTACAGCTGAGGATAGTCACTTGCCTTGGACTTAACGAATACTTAGAAACAAGATCTTTCTCGATGACACCGAAATAACACTTTGCCAAAGTTTTCATCATATGGGGGGCAGGAGCGTCATAGGCGACATAGAACGTGTCTTTGTTACAAGCACTGTTAAAAATATCGAGAGCATGCTGAAACGAGGGGCCATGAGAACGTGTCTTTATTATTATTATTATTATTATTATTATTATTATTATTATTATTATTATTATTATCGGACATTACAGTTAATTTATATTACAATTTATTCAAATTAAATAATTTTTTTTTAACATATTATAATCTTTTTAAAAATAGTTTGCGAACTAGACGCCCTTAATAAAAACCGCAATGCTAAACACACACAAAATGTACATAAAAAATCCACTCGTTGACGTATCAGCGAGCAATTGATGTATTTTCTGACAATTTCTCTCTTCACTCTCTTATTAAATCAATCATCTGCTAACACGCCAACGAGTGAATATTTTGTATGAATATTTTAAATCATACATTTACAATTACCTTTTTAAATCATAAGATTAGACATATGTGATGAATTTTGGATGAAACAAGGTATCAAAAATGGGTGGGTAGGGGCCCCAATGGATGGACCCGAAAAAGACCGAAGACCGAATTATGGTAAAAATCGAGATCGAGACCGAGACCGAGACCGAGACCGAATGTGTTCGGTCCGGTCCGGTATCGGTCAGACCGGACCGTTTAGAGTTTACTAAGGCAAAAATAGTCTGTTAGTGGTCCAGACCGGACCAACCGGACCGAGGAATAAATTAGCTCAAATGCATAGACCGAGAATCAGACCGAATATGGTCGGTCCGGTCCGGTCCGTTCGGGTCGTTTGCTATTAGACATATGTGATGAATTTTGGAAGAACCAAGGTATCAAAAATGGGTGGGTAGGGGCCCCAATGAATTGACCCGAATTAAATGGGTCTGCATTAAATTGTGTGTGATGTGGTGTACCCAACTCTACTGTAGTCTCAGCAGCGATCAGAGATGGTAAATGCAAAAAGATCTTGACCCTACGTGTGGCCCATTATATCTTTACCCCTTCCATTTGATGAGACGTTGACACGTCATTTGGATTTTAGTGCATTTGTGGGGTCCACCACCAAGATCCCGGATCTCCTACTGCCACCACTATACTAATACGTAGTACTATTCTCTGCCAGCCGTAAATTCATTTTCACGTATCAACAACAATTCAACATTTCAACATATGTTTTAAGGGTTACACTATTGCTACGGGGCTACCCATACCCCTGACACGTTTGTCCCAGGGAATATTTTTTTTGTCCCCGCTTTTTCGGATAACTTGAGCTTTTTTGCTTTCATTTCCGTGATTTCCGACATTTTAAACGCGTTTTTTATTAAACTTTATATTTGATTCGCGATTTTCGGCTTTTATACTTTTTGATATAAAACAAAATTATAAAATAATAAAAAATAAATAAAAAACAAAAACATAGGGGTTATATATAAAAGGTCCTACTATTATACTGGCTATTCCATAGCTGTCCCTTTTTCGGAGGAATATTCCCTTTTTCCCCCCACTTTTCCAAGCACATTTTTTTGTTTTTGTTCGTATTTCGCGGTTTTAAGCGTTTGGCTTATTAAACTTTATATTTATTCATTCATTTTCGGTTTATAGCTTTTTGATATAAACAAAATTATAAAAAAAAATAATAATAAAAAAAAATGTAGCCACCGTATGAATAAAAACATAGTCACCGTATCAATAACTCACCCCATATAAAAATATAGCCCCCGTATGAATAACTCATCCCATGTTTTAATGAATACTATTTTAAAATCAAAATAACATACTACCAGTATTTTATACTCTAAGGCTGGAGGGCAAGATGTTACTTCACTCACTTTACACATCAGCTTTCTCTCACCTCTCTCTTTCACTCACTTCCACTCACCTTTCTGTGGACAAGGGGCTCACTTACACTCACCTTAATTTTTTTATAAACAAACCGATACAATGTCTCTTTGCACACAAATCAACTAGGTGACTTGGTTACCTTAATTTGCATTGAATTGCGAGACTCGCGCGTGAGAGAACAAGGAGGGCAAGGTGAGTCACGAGTGAGGGAGGTTAAGGTGAGTGAGTGACGGATCCTTGCCTCCCAGTCTAATAATTTTTAAAAAATTTAGAGTTAATAACAACTTTGAAATTTTATAATTTGGGAGAGTAATGTGCACTTGTCACCTATAACTGTTGTAGTTGTTATAACGTTATTATTTATCTTAGGCTGGATGCAGTAGTATCGATCGAGGGTTATGCGATCGACACCCAAGATCGAGTGACTCTCGATCCTTTTACTGTGGCCCTAGTCGATCGTCCAAAATGAATACCAACTTGGTCGTTCTTGCGATCGAGTAAAACTTGGACAAAACGTGGTGTTGTGTGTATATTAGATTGTCACAATTCTCATTTTCCGGTCATTTCTCATACTCCATATTCATCATTTCATAACGGTTTGTGCATGGTTTTGCATTTTACATTACACTTTATTCTCTTATTAAATAAACGCTATCGCGTAAGTATTATTTTGAACAATCAATTCAACACTTCCAAAAATCATTCCTATATATTTAAATACTCATATTAAGATTTAAAAATAATATAATGAGTTTACCTAGTGTTTTAAATGTATTTGGTATATAAATCGTTAAATTTATATTATTACGACACTTTTCTTAAAAACTACGCGATAATTACTATATCACTCAAATTTTGCAAGAAATGTATTTTTATAATTTTTATGATCTAAATATATTTTATCTTGACACGTGAAAATTTATTTTTATCTAACGCTACATTAAATATTCAAATGTGTATACAACTTACAAATATTACTCAACAATACTACAAATTATTACTTACTTTCAAGTAACTTTACATTTACTTACACTTACATATTTATAAACATAATAAATAAAAAAGAAAAGAAAAGATATGTATCATTAAATGTATCATTCACTAAAGATTTGCTAGATATTTTCTACTTATATAAGTCTACACTCCAAAGACTACATACATTAAACACATTCATCCAATAATTCAAGTGTGAAGTCAAGTCTCCTCTTCTTCTTCCTCTCATAAAATCCGGCCACCATATTTGCTCAAAGAAGTGATCATCAAACATTTTGTTAATCAAGTTCTACACAATCTAGTAACACTCTTTGTTTAGGTTTTGAAATAAAAACCTAGGGTGTTTAGGATAAATCCTTGGTTCACTAAACCTCATCAAGCAATTTGTAAGCATAAAACTTCATCTCTTACTTTTTCATATATATTTTTCATACATTTCATGAAGTCCATATGATCATATTTGCTCAAGTTGTAGTTTTTATTCATGTTTATCAAAGATTATCACCCATATGTGCTCTATAAATATTTATAACAATCATGTGCTAGTTAAAAGTTTATAAAAATGAGAAGTTTGAAAAATGGATCATCAAAGTCTAGTTGTGGTTTTTGGAAGAAATGGTTACATAAATTTTATACATGTTTATTTAAGTTTGTATATATATTTTTAGCCTCATAATGAATATTTATTTTGGTTATGATCAAATGAAGTTGTTTTACTAGTAGGATTGGTGATGAGTAGATTAAGGGATTTTTGTGGAGAAGTTGTGGTTAAACAAGTAGATAAAAATGGTAATTTTAAAATAAGCGCTGAGCGCTGTCGAAATTTATAATTTTTCCGAAAAGTTAGTCATTTTTATAAGTTTTATTAAAGTTTTAGAAAATAGATTTTTAGTTATGAACGTGGCATTTTGAACGGACTAAAACGGAGTTATAACGAAAAATATACGTGGTTTCCAAGTTACGATTTAAAAACTACAATTTTCCGGAAAATGTTTATGCTGTCCGAATTTTAACTGACCCAAACAGTGGCCTTAAAATTTCTGTGAAGTCTTCGAAGTTTAAAAATATATTAGTACTCTTCATTACCTTCGCGTGGATATAAAGAACTTGCAAAACGGACTTAAAAGAGGTGAGTTATGGTTAACCGAACTTTGAGTCAAAAACGTGCTGAAAACACTATTCACAGCTTTAGTAAGCTGTCCGGATTTTAATCAAGGTTTTTGAGGGCCTAAACGGACGTTTCGGGGGAAACGGACCTTAAAAACGAGTTAGTTTTCCTATGTATACATTACGTTAAGTCCGATGTAAACCGATTTGTCAATTACTAAAACCGTTGCGTAATCTTAACTATATCTTCACCATTAACTCAAAAGTAATTATTTTTGACAAGGAACCGTCACACATTCAAGTAACAATATTTTTATATAACTAGTTTTCAAGTAGCATATTGGGTGATACGTTTTCAAAATCATGCATTCACGACAACATATCATAACTCAAGTCATAACATTCATTTTAGGTCGCGGATAGTTTTCGAGTCTCACTTTCGTGCACTTCATTTTGTTAGCATATCAATCACACAGGTGAGTTTCATAGCCCCTACTTTTATACATTTTCAATTACTTTTGGGGGAGATACATGCTCAAACTATTTTTATTTACTTTCACAAATATTCTAAACTTTGACATACTACTGTGAGATCATACCCCGCTTTTACTTGTTTAAATTCTACAAACTATTTGGGGGAGATACATGCTTAAATACTTGTTTCACTCTTGCGAATACTCAAACTATTTATACAATTGTGTTACAATATACTTCTTATACACTTTGGACATTGTGTGTGGTTTATTGCGATATGTGCCTTAATGTGCTAAACTAGTTTTCAATTATGCATCAATATACAAACTTTAGCAATGGTTAACTCTGCGGGAGCGGCGAGAGGTATTGATAGTACTATCGGGCTGACGCCCCCACCCTTGTGTCCTTGATGACGTGACCTTGGGTGAATATAATCTGTTATTCAAGTTATTCAATGCAACACAACAAACAAGTTAGACTCGTCGTGAGGTTCAGTTGGATGTGATTCTTTGCATTAAGTTCATGAATATATCGTATGCACATATGTCCTACTTACAAACAAGATTGACAATTCCATATTTTGGCAATGGATTGTAAACACACAGGTTGCAAGTGTTGTATGGGCGGAACTTGGGCGAGTGGATTTACAAGGCCTTTCTTTGCATCAACATTTCTTATAGACTTTTTCAAATCATTTTCAACAAACTTATGAACTCACCAACCATTGTGTTGACACTTTTTAGCATGTTTATCTCCGGTCTTAAGGTGATAGCATTTCATGGAGCTTTTGGGTCGCATGGCATACATTGGAGTCTTGTGCTTTTAACAATTACCATTCGACATGTTTTGTAAACTCTTTGTGTATTATCAAACTTTGGGATTTCATGCTTGTAAACTTTAACTAATTAAATCGAATGGTAAACTCTTTAAAACGTCTCATTATAGAGGTCGTTTTCCGTATCCATACTTTGTGCTATGACGTTATACCTCAATGACACTATCGTTCATTGCGATATTTTGGGGGTGTGAGATTGGTACCGAGCCTTGGTTATAGAGAACTAGGTTGCATTTTAGTTCCTAGACTATAACCGCTTTCACGTCGATCCTTTCGTTTCCTATCGCCTTACACACTTTTCGATGCGCATATGTTTTCTTAAGTATTCCTTCTAGAACCACCTCATTAGATAGCGTAGTTTCCTTGTACCAATAGGGGAGTCCCAAAATCTAGTTGGGACATCAAAGATATGGAGCTCGATGTGAGCACTTATCTAACTTGATCTCGTGACAGTTCTTGTTTGATGAGATGCGAGATCGAGCTAAATAAGTGTTACTATAAAGCTGGATAGATTTGATGATTTTGCCCGAGGATGGGAGTTCTCTTGAGGATACTTTGGGAGCTGGCGCGACTAAACCTCATCGTGAGTTTAGCACCTAACGGAATTTCCTATACACTAAGTGCGACTCTTCCTAGATACTTACCCTAAATCCCTCCTTCACCGTTTAGAATCGGATGATAGACTGGCTACTTATTTAAGTAACACCAATGCGAGACATGTATGCTTGGTGGTATGTACGCGTGTGAAATGAAGCAATTATAATTATGGTGGCCAACATAATTGTAAATGCGTCACAACTCACGTGGACATATGCGACCACGCATTCGTAGATCGGTGTGGACACCTTAGGAACCAATTTGTGGCGTGGTATTATGTTTGAGGATGTTAAGCATAGACACTGGGAATTCAACGGTTCTTTCCCTTGCAGAGATAATGGCACCAAAGAGAGTAACACGCGATCTTGGCGAGGTGGTGCGGTACCAAGGGGTGGAATGACAGGTGGGCGTGGTGGTAGAGAAGGCGGTAGCGACATGGGTAACAATGACAACAACACGGCGAAACCCGATTTTGCCGCCATCATCGCTCAACAACTTCAAATCTTACTTCCCACTATTGTTACACAAGTTGGAATTCATATGAATAACTCGGGAAACCACGGGAACGGGAATGGCGACACCAACAATGTAGCGGCAAGTAATAACAACAACAACACCAACAACAACAACAATAGAATTGGATGCACATATAAGGAATTTTCGGCATGCAAAACGTGGAGTTTGATGGTATAGGAGGTGCTTTGGCGTATACTCGATGGGTAGAGAAGACGAGTCGTGATCGACATCGCAATTGTGCCACACATCGAGGGTGAAGTATGTTGCTTGTTTGCTATCGGGAAGGCATTGACATGGTGGAACACACAGCCTACGGCTAGGGCGAGAAGCGCTATAGGCATGACATGGGACTAATTTAAGGCGTTATTGAAAGAGAGTACTGCGGACAATGAAATGCGAGAAACTAGAGGATGAATTTTATCACCACTCCATGATAGGGGCTGGTCACGCAGCCTACACGGACCGATTTCATGAGTTAGCAAGACTAGTTCCTCATATGGTTACCCCTGAATCCAAGAGAATCGCGAGGTACATATATGGTCTTGTCCCCAAAATCCGTGGAACTGGAAAACAACCGAGCCGTCTACAATACAAAGTGCGATCTTGAGGCGTGAACCCCTGCAGACGAGATGGTTAGAAATGGTACTTTGAAGAACAGTGATAAGAGGAAGGAAGCAAGTGGGTCGAATAAGCGGATAGACGTGTAGCAGACAACAAAAGGGCAAGAGTTTTGTGGCAACCGTGCTTGAACAAAGAGAGTATGCGGGTACACATCCCAAATGTGCTAAATGTGCTTATCATCACCCGAAGACCAAGCCCTGCCGCTTGTGTACAAATTGCAATCGATACGGCCATTTTAAGGAGCAGTGTAAAAGGAATAATCAAAGGACTTGCTTTGAATGTAACACCGAACCACTTAGGAATAATTGTCCTAAGTTGAATGGAAGCGAAGCAACCACAAGGTAACCAACACCTAGCTTTAGCAATTGAAGGAAATAACCCAAACCAGGTACTCAATATCAGTCCACCCCGAGGTCGAGCATTCTATTTAGGGACCGAGGTAGCCCGCAATGCGTAGATGCGTTTTCCTAGACCATTAAGTGATCCACCGTATTATTCAGATTCAGTGAGTCTCCTTAGATAAGAAACCTAGACGCGTAAGTTTTGACATAAACACTTTGACCATACATTATGATTTCTCTAAACCTAAGGGTAGAACTTTAAGAATCAGCGATTGAATCGCGAGGACGCGATTCTTCTATCAGGGGAAGAATGTCACAATTCTCATTTTCCGGTCATTTCTCATACTCCATATTCATCATTTCATAACGGTTTGTGCATGGTTTTGCATTTTACATTACACTTTATTCTCTTATTAAATAAACGCTATCGCGTAAGTATTATTTTGAACAATCAATTCAACACTTCCAAAAATCATTCCTATATATTTAAATACTCATATTAAGATTTAAAAATAATATAATGAGTTTACCTAGTGTTTTAAATGTATTTGGTATATAAATCGTTAAATTTATATTATTACGACACTTTTCTTAAAAACTACGCGATAATTACTATATCACTCAAATTTTGCAAGAAATGTATTTTTATAATTTTTATGATCTAAATATATTTTATCTTGACACGTGAAAATTTATTTTTATCTAACGCTACATTAAATATTCAAATGTGTATACAACTTACAAATATTACTCAACAATACTACAAATTATTACTTACTTTCAAGTAACTTTACATTTACTTACACTTACATATTTATAAACATAATAAATAAAAAAGAAAAGAAAAGATATGTATCATTAAATGTATCATTCACTAAAGATTTGCTAGATATTTTCTACTTATATAAGTCTACACTCCAAAGACTACATACATTAAACACATTCATCCAATAATTCAAGTGTGAAGTCAAGTCTCCTCTTCTTCTTCCTCTCATAAAATCCGGCCACCATATTTGCTCAAAGAAGTGATCATCAAACATTTTGTTAATCAAGTTCTACACAATCTAGTAACACTCTTTGTTTAGGTTTTGAAATAAAAACCTAGGGTGTTTAGGATAAATCCTTGGTTCACTAAACCTCATCAAGCAATTTGTAAGCATAAAACTTCATCTCTTACTTTTTCATATATATTTTTCATACATTTCATGAAGTCCATATGATCATATTTGCTCAAGTTGTAGTTTTTATTCATGTTTATCAAAGATTATCACCCATATGTGCTCTATAAATATTTATAACAATCATGTGCTAGTTAAAAGTTTATAAAAATGAGAAGTTTGAAAAATGGATCATCAAAGTCTAGTTGTGGTTTTTGGAAGAAATGGTTACATAAATTTTATACATGTTTATTTAAGTTTGTATATATATTTTTAGCCTCATAATGAATATTTATTTTGGTTATGATCAAATGAAGTTGTTTTACTAGTAGGATTGGTGATGAGTAGATTAAGGGATTTTTGTGGAGAAGTTGTGGTTAAACAAGTAGATAAAAATGGTAATTTTAAAATGAGCGCGGAAGCGCTGTCGAAATTTATAATTTTTCGAAAAGTTAGTCATTTTATAAGTTTTATTAAAGTTTTAGAAAATAGATTTTTAGTTATGAACGTGGCCTTTTGAACGGACTAAATCGGAGTTATAACGAAAAATATCGTGGTTTCAAGTTACGATTTAAAAACTACAATTTTCCGGAAAATGTTTATGCTGTCCGAATTTTAACTGACCCAAACAGTGGCCTTAAAATTTCTGTGAAGTCTCCGAAGTTTAAAAATATATTAGTACTCTTCATTACCTTCGCGTGGATATAAAGAACTTGAAAACGGACTTAAAACGAGTGAGTTATGGTTAACCGAACTTTGAGTCAAAACGTCTTTGAAAACACTATTCACAGCTTTAGTAAGCTGTCGGGATTTTAATCAAGGTTTTGAGGGCCTAAACGGACGTTTCGGGGGAAACGGACCTTAAAAACGAGTTAGTTTTCCTATGTATACATTACGTTAAGTCCGATGTAAACCGATTTGTCAATTACTAAAACCGTTGCGTAATCTTAACTATATCTTCACCATTAACTCAAAAGTAATTATTTTTGACAAGGAACCGTCACACATTCAAGTAACAATATTTTTATATAACTAGTTTTCAAGTAGCATATTGGGTGATACGTTTTCAAAATCATGCATTCACGACAACATATCATAACTCAAGTCATAACATTCATTTTAGGTCGCGGATAGTTTCTGAGTCTCACTTTCGTGCACTTCATTTTGTTAGCATATCAATCATACCAGGTGAGTTTCATAGCCTACTTTTATACATTTTCAATTACTTTTGGGGGAGATACATGCTCAAACTATTTTTATTTACTTTCACAAATATTCTAAACTTTGACATACTATTGTGAGATCATACCCCGCTTTTACTTGTTTAAATTCTACAAACTATTTGGGGGAGATACATGCTTAAATACTTGTTTCACTCTTGCGAATACTCAAACTATTTATACAATTGTGTTACAATATACTTCTTATACACTTTGGACATTGTGTGTGGTTTATTGCGATATGTGCCTTAATGTGCTAAACTAGTTTTCAATTATGCATCAATATACAAACTTTAGCAATCTGGTTAACTCTGCGGGAGCCGGCAGAGAGGTATTGATAGTACTATCGGTGACGCCCCACCCTTGTGTCCTTGATGACGTGACCTTGGGTGAATATAATCTGTTATTCAAGTTATTCAATGCAACACAACAACCAAGTTAGACTCGTCGTGTGAGGTTCAGTTACTGTGATTCTTTGCATTAAGTTCATGAATATATCGTATGCACATATGTCCTACTTACAAACAAGATTGACAATTCTATATTTTGGCAATGGATTGTAAACACACAGGTTGCAAGTTTTGTATGGGCGGAACTTGGGCGGAGTGGATTTACAAGGCCTTTCTGCATCAACATTTCTTATAGACTTTTCAAATCATTTTCAACAAACTTATGAACTCACCAACCATTGTGTTGACACTTTTTAGCATGTTTATCTCAGTTCTTAAGGTGATAGCATTTCATGGAGCTTTTGGGTCGCATGGCATACATTGGAGTCTTGTGCTTTTAACAATTACCATTCGACATGTTTTGTAAACTCTTTGTGTATTATCAAACTTTGGGATTTCATGCTTGTAAACTTTAACTAATTAAATCGAATGGTAAACTCTTTAAAACGTCTCATTATAGAGGTCGTTTTCTGTATCCATACTTTGTGCTATGACGTTATACCCCAATGACACTATCGTTCCGCTGCGATATTTTGGGGGTGTGACATAGATAAATATAAAAGGTATATTTGTAGGGTATGTTTTTTGTAGTGTAGGTCGTCTTACTGTGGCACCCAATCGTCTGAAGGTCGCTGGAGAGAGAAAGCTGACGTGGCAGTAAAAAGTATGGGGATTGAATCCCCTTACTTGAGGCAGCCTTATACTCTCTCCGTCCCATATTAATTGTCCAATTTGACTTTTTTAGATCTTTCATTTCTAACTTTAACCTTAAATATTTTTATTTGTGTTATTTAATACTTGATGCAAAATATATAAATAGATTGAGTTTTAAATGTATTTTTCATTGGTATAATTTTTATTAAATGTTATATAACACAAATAAAAATATTTAATGTTAAAGTTGAGAAAAAAAGACTTAAAAAATCAAATCAGAACAATTAATATAAGACGGAGGTAGTAACATTTTTATAACACAAACCCGAAAAAACACTTTTTTCAATAATTTTTTTATAACACATCATAAAAAACCCACTCAATTAATAATAATAATAATAATAATAATAATAATAAAATCGTCATTTTGATGGCAATGCACCTAGAACATGGATGGCAACGTGCAATATATAACACAGATGGTGCCATAAGTTGCAAATTGACACATATAAAATGCTATAGGTGCATTTGATTATGCACTCTTAGAGGTGAAGGTGTGGTGAAGAAGCTTCACCTTTTCATTATAACAAACCTCCACAACTAACCATAACAAACCTCCCACTCACAACAAACATCAACCTCTTCATTTGGGGCTCATCACTACAACTTTATTTTTTTATTCAAATTTTCAAATATAAATTCATTTCATTAAAAATAAAAATACAATACAACATAATAAAAAACATACGAAACGTAAAATAAAGATACGGTAAAAAAAACATAATAAAAAACATATCGAACGTAAATTATAACGAAACTAATTATTTGGATTATGTTGTTGAAATTGTTCCCATTGAAGTTGTTGCCAAACAAACTCGATAAGACATCGTTAAAGCTTTGCATGTTTGCGTTTATCATGTAGTTCTTTTGTTTTTTTCCTTTGCAATTCGCAACGTTCAATCCATGTCTATTGAAAATTTGGTGTCGGAGAAATATACGTTTCAGTAATGTCGGATATTGCAATTTGTTGATCTTTCAAAATCATGTTATGCAATATGATGCACGAGTACATGATTCTCCGTAACTTGCCAACTGTAAATGCACGCGCCGGTTGGGCAATGATATGCCAACGTCCTTAGAGGACACTAAAAGCTCTTTCGATATCTTTTCGAGCACTTTCTTGTTTCGCTTTGAATGCCATACTTTTTGGGTTACTTGCAACTGTAAATGACTTGACAAAAGATGCCCACTCCGGGTAAATTTCGTCAGCTAGATAATACCCTTGTCTAAATTTACACTCGTATACTTCAAACTTAACCTCAGGGGCGATGTTATCAAGCAGGTCGTCGAATAACGGAGAATTATTTAAAACCGTAAGATCGTTATTCGCACCCGCTACCCAAAAAAATGCATGCCAAATCCACAAATCGTATGAAGCAACGGCTTCAAGCATTATAGTTGGATATTTTTTAATCACCTCTGTGAAATTGGCCTTGCCATTCTTTCGGACAGTTTTTCCATTCCCAGTGCATACAATCGATGCTCTCCAATATTCCCGGAAGCTTATGAGCAAGGTTATGTGCATTGTATAAGTTACGAATGTCATCCTCATCTGGTTTTCTTAAAAACTCCTTCACATATAGATGGATTATGCACATAGTAAAAAAATTTAGGCAATAGCGTGCACGGTGTTCACCTATTTGTAAATACTCATATAATGCATCAGCAGATACCCCGTAAGCCAATTGGCGTAGGGCACATGTGCATTTCATAATCACACTAAAACTCATTACACCCCTACAGTTGGGTCGGACTCTAAAGAAATCAAAATGCTTGGGAAGACGATGATGAGTTTCAATATATGTTTCAATACCTTTTACTATTTGTAAAAATAGTCTACGACTGCGACGCCTAAAATTTATGTCCGTATATATTTGGGTTGTCTCCAAAATAGTCAGCAATTAGACATGCTTCAAAGAACTTCACGTTCACGAGGGACGTATCGACGCTGGCTTGAAGGATCGACTTCTTGTTCTTGCAACGATTGCTCGTCCTCAAACTCTTGAATAAACATTTCTAGGTCCGCTATCTCTTCAATGTCACTTTCACCGGTTGAAGATGATTCACTCATATTTATATATGTAGATTTTATAGTGTGTAAAAGTGTGTTTATTTTGATTGAAATGGTTTAGTATTTATAGGTGGTATAAGTTTTTTTAAAAAAAAAGAAAAAAAAAAGGTAAAACTATCCGTTTTACAACGGATAGAATTGTGGTGTGTCAGAAATTCATGCTCGTTGTAGTGACGAAGAAGTGCTCGACGGCGAGCTAAGGCGAGCTCCGCCGGTGTGGCGGCGAGCCACGGCGAGAAGCCACGTCGGACGGCGAGCCCACACCTTCCCCTCTTAGCAATAAACTTTCGAGTTAAAAAGGTGCCCAAATTGTATATTGGGTGTAGTAACAACCAACATTATTACCAACACTACCTTCACTCCATAACCAACAGTATCATCGAACATGTGAAGTAGTACCACCAACATAACCGTAAAAGTATATCTCATTTAAATACAAATATACCTCGCATAAAAAAAATGTTGGTAGTCCGCAGTAGTACACCACCAACTTCTCACATCAAAAGTGGAAAGAAGTAAGAACACTAAGGTGGTGTTTATTTTTTAAAAGGCTCTGAATCTGAATCTGAATCGCACATTTGAATTTGAATCTGAGGCGTAAATGTCTAAATCTGATCGAATCTAAACGGGAAAAAAAAACTCATGTCTGAACCGCACATTTGCTTGCTCGTACTAAATATTTTTTTGGTTATTATTGTGTCAACAAGAGGCATTAAGACACCCCTCTCAAGTTTAGACCATTAAGATCTTCTAGCCTCGACCGCGTCAAGCGGAAAAAAAACAAAGCGAGCGGTCAAAATGTCTTACCGCGTCTGAACGGTTCAGATTCAGAGACTGTTAAGAGGCAATTTTAAAAAAACAAACACCACCTAAGATAGTGGTGTCTCCGCGACTAGGTGAACGCTTCGTGGGTGGCTTAAGCTAGTAAGGCCATTTTAGCTTATCGATCTCAGCGCAAAAAAGTCACCGACCAGCCCTATTACCTTTGCACCTTCTAGAATATTGAGTTGATAATTCACATCACACATTTTCTTTTTCTAACTAGTGAAGAATGAATGATTACATCATCTTGAAATTATTAGATCTATCAATTTAGGCTAATGATTCGTACACTTATTTTTTTGATTCGTACACTCCACTTTATGCTATACAGAGTTGTACAATTGTTATATGCTGCATTTTCAGTTTGTACGCTGGAGTGTACGAATAAAAAAATGAGTGTACAAATCAACACTCATCAATTTAAGTTCAAGTTTCATGACTTGTTCGAGATTGAATTCCAATCTGAATGATTCGCAACCAATACTTCTTGTATCTAGTTATCCTACATCTTAAGTTTTTTTCTTTAAAATTTGCGAGTTGAGATTTGACTTAGCAAGACTTGCACCCGACTTAAGAAGTTCTAAGTTTTTAAGCTATTTTGTAACAAAGTTTTCGTAGCCAAACGACTCCATGGCTACATAAGATAGTATGCTTCTAAATTAAAATTTTGCGGGTTTAAGTTATACTCCATGGCTACATAAGATAGTATGCTTCTAAATTTAAATTTTGTGGGTTTAAGTTATGTGAGAGACAAGTATGGATTATACATAACGAGATAAGGTTATAATGAAATTTAAAATAAGTTTACTTCTTAAAAAACACGTTTTGTAATATCAGTCTTAAGAGCACTCGGTATCATAACGCAGGCCTAAGCGTTTTGCCAATGTGACGTTGCGTTATTCGGCGTTATGATACTGGGGTGGGACAAATCGCAACGGCGTTTAGAGCTGCGTTATCCCGGCAACGTATGTTGCAACGCCAGAAAAAATGTTTTTTTTTTTTTTTTCTTTTTTTTTTAAGCGTTTGAGTCAAACAAAGAATGAAACTTTTTTTTCTTACTATAGTTACATATTCAGTTCTTGTATATTCCTTTTTGTTTTTAGAAATAACCGTGGTTATATAAAAATGTCTTTTTTTTTTAAATAAAAATGTGTTTTTCTTTAATGTGTTAATAACAATTGTTGTTTTTATTAATGTAATTTGTATTTAATGAATAAATATTAGTCTGTTTAAATAAATGGAAAAGATAAAAAAATATATGTTTCAAAAGGGTGGTGTTATGGCTCCTATGATAAGGGTTATTTTGTTGTGTTGGTATTAAAGACGCGATGGTGTTGAAGTAACTGCATTTTTTTGATCTTACGGTGTTATGAGACGTTGTGCTCTAAGGGCTATTAATTAAGGTTACATTTTATTGAAAAGTTATTTAAAAGTAGGGGTGAGCACAAAAACCGAAAAATCGAATCGAAACCGAAAAAACCGAAAAAGCCGAACCGAAAAAACTGCCTCATTTGACAAACCGGTGGCGGTGGTTTTGAATTTTATAAAAACCGAATGTTTGGGGCGGTTTTTGGTTTCATAAGAAAAACCGAACCGAGAAAACCGCCACGCCCCACCTTTTTATATGTTTTTATATAATTTTATCTATATAAAAGATTTGCTATTTAATTTTAAAGATTTAAGTATAAAACTTTATTTATTAAAAAAATGTGTTGTTTATTATCTGTACATTAAAACTTGTTTTATTTATAGATATTATATCTTTGTTTTCGAACAATAGTGTTTTTTGAAAATTTCCCCTACAATTCTCGTAAGCGAACGAAAAGTGCAAAGCCGCAAAGACGTGCATTTTATATGTAAGATTGGTGTTTGGTTGTTTTGTACATTCTTTCGACGCTTTGGATTGCTAGATAATATGCTATTATTGATATTTGTTTACATATTTTTGCTTGAAAACTTATAATTGTAAACTTCATATAAGATTAAAACTTGTTTGTTTTCAAGTAAGATAAAACCGAATAAAAATCGAAACCAAACCGATTCAATGTCAAAAACCAAAAAACCAAAACCAAAAAAACCGAAACTAAACGGTTTATAGTTTTCAAAAACCGAAATATACGGTTCGGTTTTTGGTTTTACCATAAAACCTCCCCACCCCGCCCCATGCTCACCCCTATTTAAAAGAGGTTACATATTATTCAAGGAATACTTACTTATGAACACAAATTATTTTTATTGACGGTTTTTTGCTCTTTAAAACTTTCATTATCATCTCTATTTTTTATAAAGAGCTATATTTTTTATTTTTATTTTTATTTTTTATTTTATTTTATTTTTTTTAAACTTAAATAAGTGTAATTACCTTAAGTACCTTTTAAACTTAGTAATTTTTCAAAAAATTGACAACATAAATTATGTATTTTCTTTATCAATTTTAAACTTGTCAACTTTTCAAAAGCACACGTTTTAATTAGAAAAAACACGTGTTTTGTATTTTAAAAAAAAAAACACGTTTTGCATTAAGGTCCGAACAAGAATCACGATTTAAAAAGTATAACTATTTGTCATTATACACTGTCGATTTACGCGAGTATTCGTCTAGCTTTACTAAAAAGATCATCAATAGCAAATTTCGTGAAAATCGTTTTACTGATTCCAAATCTAAAGCTAAAAGTTTTGGTTGTTACAACTAAAGTCTAAAATAATTTTACATGATTTTGTCTCTAGAAAGATTACGCTAAAAGATTTTTGTTTGATCTCGTTCATATGTTGTGGACGTGAGTTTTTCCAAATTATATGATCATTTTGGGTCCTTTAAACTTTTTACTTCCTTCTTTCTAATGATCCGTTGACTTCTTTTTCAAAACATGTTGACAAAGTCAATTTTGTTTAAAAAAAGAAAAAAAAAAGAAAAAAAAAAAAAGGCATTTGCATAAATAAATGTCTTAAGTGCAACATCTTAAACACAATCAAAATTCATTTCAAAACATTTCGTTTAAAGTTTTTATACACGTTTGAAAATTACACAATTTATCATAAACACATACATGTTTATTCTATAAAGGAAGGCAAATTTTTATAGCTATATCCATTTTTCATATGTTCGAGCCAACGTAACCAATCATTAAGAAATCATCGTTAGTCTTTATAGTTATATCCGTAAGACCAGGTGCAATTGTGATCACCATTATCATTGTCAACTCAATGACACATCAACTTTTTACTTTATTACATACATCACCACGAGGGGTGGCTTAAGGGCAAGACAACTAAAGCTATGGCTTTAGACCCAATTTTTGAAGACTTCTGGTTTTATGTATATGTGATTTGTAAATGTATGTGTATGTTTGTGTAACCATCAGGGCTCAAATTTTTTGACCTTTTAGGTCTTTCAGTGATGGTGATTAATCTCATTACCTGAGCAAAACCATGTAACCTGTTTTTATGGAAAAGTAACACGAGTAAGCTCAATATTTAGAGTACATAAGTTGACTTAGTGCATCTTCAAGTTAGAAGCTACTTCAACACTAGAGTTTGAGATGTTATAGCATCACATGATGTTTTCGTTTTCTCTTCTTCCGATCAACCAACTTATAGTTTCTCATAATCTTGAGGTTTTTAGGAATCAAACTTTTCAATAAGCGACACCTCAGTCGGCATACTAGCTATTTATTTATCATCCTTAAAGCTTATATTACGTATGTGATAATGTTAACCGTTATTAACTTTAAAAAGCTTTTTCTTTGTACTAAATAAGACCAAGAAGTCTACATCACCAAAGAAAATATGAGCAAATCGATCAACTATTTCACCATGATTGAAAATGAGTTGTTATACCAAATGAACTATAAAACTTAATCAACGAACTTGACTATATAAACTAGAAAAATAAAGTTGATATTGGCATGTGGTAATGTGGTATGTAAGGTTTTTATTTCTTTTGTTCTGAAGGCTCGTTTTACATGCTTGCTTTAGGTCTCAGGAAAGCTTGAGCCGCCCCTGATCACTACCAAACAAGTGTAATAAGACCACAAAATTTATCACTCAAACATACGTCACTTGAACACACACATATCTTACAATACACTCTCACATACTCGAAAATAAGAAAAAGAACTTGGTCGCTCAGACGACCAAGTTATGCAAAAAAAAGGGAAGACGTTGTTGGCGGGCTGTGTTTTAATGGAAGACAAATCAAGAGGAGAAGGACGCGTTGTCCAACCCTATTATCACACTTAGTTTAAATGATAAAAAGTTCATTATGTTGTGTGACTTGTGTCCATAAATGTTTATGTACCCATTACGTAACAAATGTTTTCATTTTTTTGTACCACAACCAAGTTATTGTTGAGGTTTTTAGGGTTCTAACTTCCTCGAACTTCATGTAGAAATGCAAATCCGTACATGAGGATATAAATTAGTAGACGTGAGTTAGGATCGAACTCGAGACCACGGGATTGCACACTTTGCGTATGAGAATTAAAGTTAATAATTAAATGTAATAGTTATATTTATTTATTAATTAAATGAAATAACATAACGGACGTTAAGTAATTAGTTGTAATGGACTAACGGTCGTTAAATGTAATTGGAAAATGACTAGATTGTAAATATTGGGAAGGTTCCGGAATCCCCTTGTGGGATGCCAAACCGATCGGCCACAAGGACCCAAACCCAACCCATCTACAACTCAAACTTGTTCACCAAGTTAGTTTGGGTATAAATACAAAACCAAGGGTGTTTGTAATTTATCTCTTGTACTCATTAAGCTAAACCTAAAAAAGTTTGTGTGTGTTTTTGCTTAAATTCGGTCGACACATACACCAAGGGTGTCGAAACTTTGCTTTTCCAAAATCAAGTTATTTGTTTGATTAAAACTAGCATTCCTTTAATTCGGTATAGTACGTGTGTACAAGAAAGTAGTACTAACACATTATTGTTAGTATTCTTAGACTGAATTACAAAACGGTAAGGTGTAATTCATATAATCCTATAAACCCTAATTAGGGTTAATCCAAATTGCTAGTTTTGTGGATTTGATTCTTGTTCGGCTAGAATCAAGAAAGGTACGCATATTCTTGTTTATGT
Source organism: Chrysanthemum makinoi (assembly GCA_910596185.1). NCBI lineage: Eukaryota > Viridiplantae > Streptophyta > Magnoliopsida > Asterales > Asteraceae > Chrysanthemum > Chrysanthemum makinoi. The sequence continues at coordinate 303,885,251 of OU343220.1, read as the reverse complement.
TAATTAATTATTCGTTAATCTTTCCTATACGCTTCCGCATGTATACTTTAATGTTTTGTGGCTTATTTATTGAATGTCATGTCATATAATTACAACAGTGGCATCATGAGTCATTGGTTTTAATAAGTAATTAATTACTAAACGCGTAAAAAACGAATAATTGTATGTTGTTTGATATGGTTAATCTAGCGTTTGCTTTATTTTTTTTATGGGTCAATTTAATTTTTTTTGGGCGTACCCCTTTAATTTTTTTAGTCGACACATTAAATTTTTTTTAGGGTTTTAAAATTGTTTGTTAACCTTATCGAAACCTAGAATTAATATATATGTTACGTGATTAATTCATGAATAATATGTTATGTGACATAGAATTTTAATATGCGATCTTGTGACTATTTGTATAATTGTTATGATATATTGTAACATATTGGATTTCACAAACACATCATACCAAATACATAAGAGGCGTATATAAGGTTTTAGAGAGAGAAATGGAAGAGAGTTGGGAACTATATGAAACAAAGAAAAATGGCTCCAACCCTCTACCTTGGGAGGTAGAGGGTATTTATAGTGTCTTACAATAAACTCCACCTACGGGCTGTGGATCAGGCATACAGTGGGTAAAGACCCGTCCGTCCTCCACGGTTTTACTTAACTAACTTCTTACTAACATTAAATAACTACGACTACGAGCTTTCTAATGATTACATATACTTGAGGTGACCGACACTTTAATGACTGAATTTTCTAATTCCTAACAATCTCCCCCTAAGGGAGGTCACCTCAATTTACACAGAATACAAACAGATATTACATTGAGATTGTTCTTGAATTATTGTTTAAGTTTTTTGCTCAGTAGCTCATAGTCTTTGATTCTTCATGTTATCCATGTATGAATAATTCAAGTGGAGGTCTTTAAATGATCCACGTGATGATGAGTTTTGAGCCAGCATTGAGATCATCAGCTTGCATAAATTCGACTCTTCCATTGTGGAGTTGACATTATGTGGCGTTGTGACAGTGGACCGACATGCTCACATTCGGATCATGATTCCTTCTTATCGAGTAGCGGAAGCTTTAGATAATTCATGATATTTGCGCAGCGTATAGCGAAGCATGGAGTGAAAATATCCGAGTCGTTGATGCACTTATCATGATTTCTTTAGAAATGAATGTGTTGTGTGAGCATGCGGCTGTAGATTGACCTCTCCATTACGATCGGTACGCAAACGCGTCGGCGTACTGCATACAACAGGTTAGCAATAAAGCGCACGAAAGTGTCTTTGATCACTTTCGTTGAATTGAGGTACACGGCCCACGGTTCCCGTTGATCGTACAAAGTCGTGATCAAGTATAATTGTTGATACAAAAGTTGGGCGTTCTCGGTTTGGAGCTCGGTTCTCGTACCAATTGAGAATTGCCGCTGAGACCTGCGCACTAAGAAGCGAAGACACCGCTAGGCTTACAGTGGGATTGTCTCCCACGATTATCCTCCGGCGTGAGAGTAAGTAATCGGTTTTAGGGTTTAAGGAGAATTAGGGTTTAAGATCGTACCTTAAACGAGGGTATGATTCCTTTATATATGCACGGAATCCTTGTTGGTTCCGTGTTCCTCAACCTTCGGCGTATCCCGCCTAAGTCGGTTGGGAATGATAATCTTCTTATTTAGAAGATATCGGATATCTATTCCGTGAATAGCTTTGGGCTTGGGCCTTCGTGAGCCCAAACCTCTAATTGGTATAGCCCAGCTCGTACCGGGCTAAGTGAATGTTGGACTTTAGCCGGGTTCGTGACCCGGATGTAGACTATACGTCATCATGTCCCCAGTCTAGTATGCGCGTGCGTGAAGCTGCGGATGCTAGACTAATAACCGTGTCAATGAAAAATAGACCAAACGTAACAAAGAAGCCAAAGAAATAGACGCTAGATACATTGTATCCATAAGAAATTTAAAATTGGCGCTCGTAACTCGGGGAAAGTTTTGCACCTATGTCCCATCAAGCGATCTCAACCACACAATTAAGGTTGGTGGAGTCCACGTGTCGCTTATCGTGTGGATGAGAAAAACTATACAACCTATCGTTCCATTTTCACCGTCTCCTCACGGTAAAATTCCATCCGGCATTGTGAAAGCATTTTTGATAGTTGCAATCCGTGAAATTAGCCAATCACAAAGGTAACCACGCGTGCGCTTTATCAAAAAATAATAACACTATGGTTAAGCGGTTGTCGACTTTACCTCCGACCTCACCGTGAAGCGATCGGACGAATTCACTTCGAGTACTTCATACCTCGGGTGTGCATCCGGTTGTTCCGGGCGCCGAGCAACTATTGCGGATTTCCGAAGGAAAGTGGGTGTATATACACGATTATTCGAATTCGCGAATCAACGTGTGCCCTCTGTCACGGTTTCGTGCGATGCGTTAAATTATTATAATCTACACATATCGCAGTTACCTTGTATTGGTGCGGCCAAAATTACCAATTTTGAGGTAAATTGCCGTTTGTTGGCGATCAACCCCACCATCCACCTATTCCGCGCCTTTTATCACACTACATGGGCGCATGGGTGGGTGTCCTTTTGGGCGCTTGGTAGACTGCAGTGTTATACGGATAAATTAGATTCACTTAGGAATTGGAGGGAGTATTTCTTACGGGTAGATGATACATGCTTTCCACGAATTATGATTTTTATACCCGGGGTACATTAGAGAGGGATGAGTGCCGTTGCGGTCTTATGTCGCCGAGGATGCGGAAGCGATAAATGCTAACCGCATCCCCATTAGTGCCTATCTGAAGGATTTTTGGTGCACATGGGAATCGGTCGTAATTATTTTGGTCGAAGATGAGATCCCAATCTTCTTAGACGCACATGGCCGAGGTGGGTACTTATTCCTCCGTACTTCTGTGTGTAAATAATGTAAGAGCATTCTTCCTTATACTTCGCGCATTATATAACCTGTGTGTATATGTTGTTTTGTGGTGCGCAGAGATGGATCTCTTTACCGTAGTACGTGACAAAGCCCGTAGAGGTAAGGACAGGAGCACGGCCCTTGAAGGAGAATGAGGAGCCGATTCTAGCTGCTACCGCAGGCGTCATAGATTTGAATGCGGGGACACAGGACCGGTTCCTCGTCGCATGGAGGCAACACCCGCAAAGCCGTCCTAATCCCGAAGTACCTTCTCTTGTGGCGCAGCTACCGCCCGTAGCTGTGGCTCACCCTATGGAGGAAGAGGAAGAAGAAGAATCGGGCTCACGCAAAAGGACCCGAAGGGATGATGGTGCGAGCACATCAAGGAAGAAACGCCCGTGATCCGGATGTGGAATTATCATCCAGCGATGAAGCGTCTTCGCACCCTTCTGGCGATGTTGCGGGACCGCAGTAAGTAAAGCCGTATATGTATAATTTCCTTTGTTGGTTGATGTGCGGTTGTGAATCTAACATTTCTCACGGTGAACATACGCAGGGTGAAACAGTTATAGAGTCACCCCAAGGCTAGTCACACGGTCGGCGCATTCGAGCCACGAGTCGAACAATGAAGACACATGCGATGCGGATGTGCCTATGGAGCAATTGGTTGAAGAATTGGTGCGTGTCTCCGCACATCGAGCCGCTAATTTTGAAGCTGAAAGATCGAGTATCTGGTGGGGAGAATCAAGATTCACAAAAGGACCAAACAATAGCTTTGTTGGAGGCGCAATCGGCAAACACCCGCTGGATAGCCTGGCGGAGGCAAAGGATCTCGGCCAGACGCTCAAAAACATGCCGAAGACAAAATGGCGCTAATGTGCCAAATAAATCAAGAGCGTCGCGGATCTTTGCCGGGTATAAGTCTGCGTGCCACTGGGTACTTAAATATCTTGAGAAGGGCAAAGATGCGATAACCTCCCACTGTGAAAGAAGCACTGGAGGTGCAAGAGGCAAAAGCTGCGAAACTTAGCATTGAGTACGACGAGGAGTTGTATCCTCACCGGTGATGTCAACTATAGCCGAGGTGGCTTGTAGGGCATGGTCTTCGTCTTGCCGCCCTTAGTACCCTGGAGTCACCAGAAGTGCGTAATGCCTTCGGGAAGTAGTTGAGGCGCTCTTGAGCGCGGCAAGGCGAAGCTGTGGAGGCTTTGCATGAATCGGAAGCTGAAGGTACATTAATGAAGTACCAAATTATGACGCTAAAGCGTATGAGCACCTGGTTGCTGCAATGCAAAGGATGAAAGAGTTAGAAATCCCTATGATTGCCGATCTTGAGTGTGATCAGGATTATCCTATAGGCGTCATCATGGCAGGGTTGACTCTTGCGCGTCATCGTCTTTGAAGGTAAGCCGCCAGATTACAACTTGAGACCCCATGACTCACAGTGCACTGTTTTCATGCGTCCAAAGGATATTTTGAATCCATTTGCTTTAGAGAAAGAAGTGCCCTTGAAGGAGGTACTAGAAGCGCATGCGACCGGACTTGCCCAAAAGAAAGGTATCAAGGGAAGGCGATCTTGTGCGGATTGGTAGCGCACCAACCGAGGTCCGATGGGGTGCGGTAAGTGTTGCCACTGTGTCTCGGCGGGACTCAGATCTGTTGAAGAAGCTTGACGAGGCTAAAGGATCCTCGAATCGCGTGGGTGGCTCATCTATTGAGCGTTGTAATAGCTGGTAGGTTTATGTGTTGCAATAGAACAATCTTGTTGTAATAACTCGTGGTTATTGAATAAAATCATCTCTTGGGAGTTCACGTGGATATTTGTTGCAACTTGTGGTACGAAATTTGTTTGTCTTTACGTCAAAGACGTATTCATTGTTACATGTATATGCACGTGTGAATAATGCAGGAAAGCCATAATCGTGTATGAAGAACCCAAAGATTTCAAGTATTATCATAGTTGTGTATGCTAATAATATTCACGTCTTGTAAATATGAGATTAAGGAAGCAAGTATCTTGGTTCCAAAGCTGTTAAACGTGCACATGTGCGATGTTGCGCACCCGTCGTGGGATGCGCACAGGACTTATTCCAACGTCTTGAGAACAAGGTGTTTAACAAGGATGCGTGATCCAGTGTTGATGGGTTTGCAACCCTCTTACTCAACAAGTTGTTTAGTAGGTTAACTTATCCTTTTACCATCGTGGGTTTAGTACGGTGCATGCACGCCATCGTGGGCAAAAAAAAATAAAAAATTGTTAAGACATAGAGTATATGGAAATAACAAATTAGAATATGTCGCGGAGTTAGCTAGTAACCGCGGCATTTTATTGATACTTGCAATTTTTGATGAGAAGTAAATAAGACAATTATACTAAGTAAAAGAAAGAGTGACTACACAAATGTTTATTGGGCACGAAAGTGCGAGGCGTCTGTCTTGTTGGGCAGAGCCATTCCTACAGTAGCACCTCTTGAGGTTGCAGATGTTCCATGTGCGTGGTAGCTCACGGCCATCCAAGCCTCGTAGCTTGTACGAGCTGCACCCGATGCTTCAGTAACCTCGTAAGGTCCTTCCCATTTTGGTCCGAGCTTGCCCATGTCTTCTGCGTGGCTTGCATCATTAGCGCGGTAGACGAAATCACAGTGCGTTCAAGGAGACGCTTCGTACCTTGGCGTCATAGTAATGCTTCATTCGTGATTTTGATTTCTCCTCCCTTATAGATGCGCGTTCACGCCTTTCTTCCAATAGGTCCAAATCAAGACGGCGTCGCCGTCATTAGTTGCCATGTTAACCTCGATGGTGCGAATGGTTGGCATTCCAATTTCGGCCGGTATGACGGCTACGTCCCGTAGACTAGCGAAAAGGGAGTGTCTCCTGTGCTAGTTTTTATGGAGGTGCGGTGTGCCCATAAAACATGCGAGAGCTCTTCCACCCATCTTCCTTTGTGTCTGTCCAGGCGCGCTTTAATTCCTTCTCCCAGGCTGCGATTTGCGCTTCGACTAAGCCATTGGTTTGTGGGTGTTTAACGATCGCGAAGTGTTGTGTGATGCTCAACTTCCCGCACCAATCTTTGAAAGGGTTGTCGCAGAACTGTTTCCGTTATCCGAGATGATTTCGCCAGTAAACCGTGACATACGATGTTTTCCCAGACGGCGTTTTACTTGGTTGCCGTGATTGTTACCACGCCGCTTCGATCCACTTAGTGAAGTAGTCTATGGCGACTATGAGGAATTTTAATCCTCCCGCAGCGACTGGAAAAGGTCCTGCAATGTCAATACCCCACTTATAGAATGGCCATGGGGATGTGATTGGTGTTAGCTCGTCTTTGTGGTTTGCGCGGGACAGGTCGATGTACTTGGCAGTCGCTGCACTTCCTTATTAGGTCCCGCGCATCGCGGTGCATGGTTGGCGATAATACCACGATCGCATGGCCCGCTACAACGGACCGTGGTCCCGAGTGCATGCTGCATGAACCTTCATGGATTTCTCGCAGCACGTAATTTGCTTGTAGTGGGCCTACACAGCAGAGCCATGGTTGAAGGAAAGAGCGTCGACAGTATGTTGTCTCAAAGTTCAAATCTTTGCCAGTGCGCCGTATCCTGCGGGCTTCCTTCTGTTCTTGGGGTAACATTCCTTTGTTTAGGAAGTCCGTAATCGGTGTCATCCATGTAGGACCTTCCTCCTCTATGACTGTGGAAATCTCCATCTCCGATATGGATTTGCTTTTCAGTGTTTCCACCAGCACTTGCTTTGACAGATGTGCGAAGCTTGTCGAGGCGATCTTGCTTAGTGCGTTCGCCTTGCGGTTTTCTCCTCTAGGGACTTGCTTGATGGTGAATCTATCAAAGCCTTTGATCAATGTCTTGGTCTTGTCGAGATATTGAATCATATTTTCCTCTTTAGCCACGTATTCGCCCAACACGTGGTTGGCCACTAGCCGGGAATCCACATTTGCTTCCAGGTTACGTACACCCATTCGAAGCCGCAATGCGTAGTCCGGCGATTAGAGCTTCATATTCGCCTCATTATTTGTTGTCTGTAAATTCAAAACGCAGGTCGTAAGTGAATTCCATTCCTTCGGATTTGTGAGAATGAGGCCACTCGACCCGCCCACGCACGAGGATCCATTCGTAAACAAGATCCATGGATCTAGTAGTACCTTCTTACCGGTGTGGGGACCTCGCTCGGTATCGGTTCTCGATGATGAAGTCGCCGAGAATTTGTCCTTTGATTGCGGTACGCGGTCTGTAGAGATGTTGTGCTCGCTTAGCAATACACTCCACTTTTGGAGTCTGCACTGATGCATCGGTTTGGAGATGATCTGTTTGATTGGTTGGTCCGTGATTATTGCTATCGGTGCGCTTGGAAGTACCTGCGCGGTCGTTTGGCAAAGCAAACACCAATGCAAGGACTAACTTTTCCATTGCACTATAATTCATCTCCGTCTTCTTGAGCGCTTTGCTTACAAAGTAGATGGGGGTTTGTATCGAATCCCTATCTGTGAGTAGCATCTTGGCCGGCTCCATCGATTGCAGATAAGTACATGATCAGCTCTTCCCCAGTCGGGTGCAACAAGTGTTGGGAGCGTTGCCGGATCTGTTTGAGCTGAGTGAAGGCTACTTCGCCTCCGTAGTCCAAAGTTGAAGTCACCCTTCTTTATGCACTTCTTGAGTGTCTTGAAAAGGGGCGATTTTTCTGTGACTTGGATAGGAACCTGTTTAGGCCGGCCAGCTTTCCATTGAGAGATTGGACCTCCTTCAACGTCTTGCGGTGAGGGAAGGTCGATGACCGCCTTTGTTTTTCGGGCATGGTTTTATACCATTAGGTTCGATAAGGTATCCAAGAAACATGCCTTCAGTAGCTCCGAAGGTACACTTTTTCGGGTTGACTTCATGTTGATCTCTCGTAAAGTTTTGAACGTTTCCTCGATGTCGCGTACTAACTTCGCCTTCATATGGCTCTTTATGACTAGGTCATCGACATAGACTTCTAGGTTCGGCCCACCTGCTTTTCGAAAGCATTATCTACTAACCGCTGGTAGGTGGCGCCCGCGTTTTTCAAGCCAAAAGGCATTTTTGTGTAACAATAAACGCCTTGGCTTGTGTGGAAGGCTGTTTTTTCCTCGTCTTCTTTAGCCATCTGTATTTGATGATATCCTTTGTATGCATCGAGGAAACACTTTAATGGATATCCGCACAAAGACTTTATTTTCCAGTCTATCTCGGTAATGGATAGCGATCTTGTGGACATGCTTTGTTAAGGTCCGTGTAGTCTACACACATACGCCACCGCTGTCGTTCTTCTTTACCATGACGGATTGGAAAGCCGGTCATGATAATAGACTTCCGCATGATTCCTGCGTTCACAAGTTTGTGTACCTCCGCCAGATTGCTTGCGCTTCGCCTGGGGCTGCCCGCTTCTTCTGGCGTATTGGTGAGTACCCTTGTCGGATTCTCAGTCTATGCTCTGTTATGGAACGTGGTACTCCGGTCATGTGTTTTGGTTCCCATGCGAAAATGTCCAAGTTCTTTTGTAAGGCGGCGCACACGCCGCTTTGCCGTTGTCGACAATGACCCTCCGATGGATATTTCCTGGTCGGGTATTCGGGGTGAATTGCAACTTTCGATTTGGAATTCGGTTGCACGTTGTTCGGGACTCGTGTCGTTTAAACTTGTAAGGTGTTACATTCTCTATGTGGAACAGTGGCACTGTATAGAGTAATAATGCCTCCTTCCACTGGGAATTTAAGCATCCCGTGTGCTGTTGATGGCACTGCGCGCATGGCTGATATTCCAGGTCTCCCGATAATGCCATTATATGGTGATGGAGATTTGATCACCATGAATTCCATCCAGGCCGTCGCGGAATGTTGTTCGTTTCGATGCGACTAGCGTCTTATTTGTCCCATCGGCCATATTTTTTCTCTGTAAAACCGGTCAACGCCGTCTGGCCAGGCTTAATGGCTGCGTATTTCGGCGCACCGCTTGAAACAATGCTCATACATTATGTTTGCAGAGGCTCCACCGTCGACATACATGCGGTGGATATCGTGACCCCCCGCGCTTATCTCTATAGTGAGTGGTTCCACCTCTGCGTTGTCCGCAGTTAAGGTCGTGGGTTCGGGTCCCACGGATGGCGCCACTTGTTGATACAAAAGTTGGGCGTTCCTGGTTTGGAGCTCCGGTTCTCGTACCAATTGAGAATTGCTGCTTGAGACCTGCGCACTAAGAACAGAAGACACCGTTAGGCTTACCGTGGGATTGTCTCCCACGATTATCCTCCGGCGTGAGAGTAAGTAATCGGTTTTAGGGTTTAAGGAGAATTAGGGTTTAAGCCCGTACCTTAAACGAGGGGTATGATTCCCTTTATATATGCACGGAATCCTTGTTGGTTCCGTGTTCCTCAACCTTCGCGTATCCGCCTAAGTCGGTTAGGAATGATAATCTTCTTATTTAGAAGATATCGGATATCTATTCCGTGAATAGCTTTGGGCTTGGGCCTTCGTGAGCCCAAACCTCTAATCGGTATAGCCCAACTCGTACCAGGCTAAGTGAATGTTGGACTTTAGCCGGGTTCGTGACCCGGATGTAGACTATACGTCATCAATAATTCTGTAGAATCTCCTTGACAGGGTTTCGCAGCTGCTCTAGCTGTTCTCAAACCGGAACGTCTCAAAGAAGACAACACGGAGTGAGTGAACCAGCGAATTTGAGATTCACTTATTGATGAAAAGAGATTTGAAAAACAATCGTAATGCTTGCACAAAATAAAGTGTTTTGCAATACAACGAAGGTTTTAACGAAAATCAATTATCAATCATAAACACCTTTTATTTTTGAAATATTAATACACGGTCGATGTGCTAGAGAAAAGATTTTTAAGCACAACGACCGGTTTTTCAAAGGTATCCGTCAATCCATAACCTGAACCAGGACTGATTCAAAAATTTGAATCACCCCATTGTTTCTGTTCAGTTGTCACATGGTTGATCTATTGGATAGATCTCACATGCCACCCACCAAGAGCTTGTTTGATGTTGGCTCTAGAAGGATTTCCATCTTCATTGTGAATATGTTTGCATATCACTCAGATGTTCTGGCAATACCACAAGGATAATGCGTAGGACTCATAAGATGTAATCTCTCTTTCCACGTTGTGTGAAAGAGAGAATCTTCATTGACAGTGTCCTAATGAGATTTAAATGATGATCTCGAGGCTCTAGACTCAATTGTGCACATTTGGTTTCTTTGCCGGAGACTAGGGAGAGGGTCTCCTTCTCCAATATCAACCATCTCTAAGAGAAAGTCGATAGATAATGTCGGTTCCCCTGTGAGAATGAAACAAGTCATTTTAAGAGGAACTTGAGTAGTTTGGGAAGATGTAGTGCAGTGCGTCACAGGGTCCATGACGTCTTGTCTTCAATACTAGTGTTACCTTAGTAACCACCAGTAGCATATGTATTGAACCCGGTTTCTGCCCTAAGGTTGAATTATTGGAGGGCTATTTATTTTCACCCTTTTCACATTCAATTCTTTTTCATTCTTCAACCCCCTCAGTGCTTACCGAGACTTCATTACTAGAACCTTGTTGGGTTTATTCCAGTTCTAGCTCTATCTCAGTCCGCACTCTTCCCATATCTCACTTTTCTCCTTTTTTCATCATACCTAAGGACTCTATACTATCTAGTGGATTGTCCCTGGGTAGATCCCTCCGGCTCTGGCGGGATCGTGGAAACGAATACCTAACCTAACCATCCTTATAACACCATGCATAAAATTAAATTGGTCGGTCTTTTGGTATTGTTCATCAGCCATTTGAACCAATTGAAAAACCATTTGAAAAACAATCCAAGTACTTGTGATATATTATCAAAGCATTTTGTACCTGAATCGTTTTTGATATTTTTGAAAAACGGCTCCCCCTCAACATGTGCATCATATGTTAGAGATCATTTTGGCACATGGAGGCAAGAGGAAGAATTCACTTCTTTTGATAAATATTTTCTAAAAATATCGACATCACTTTCCCAATTAAAATCAGTGATTCACATACAGTTAAAGATATTTTCGGGAAAGAATGAGGTTTTCAATAAAAAATTGCTCCCTCTCAATATGTGCATCGAGCTTTGAAAGAGTTTTGCACATATTAGGGAAAGCATGCACTTTGGAACAAATTAGTCACGTTTCAATCCTTTTTGGTTTAAAATAGATGCTCCCCCTTAACATGTGCATGGAAAATTTGAAATCGTTTGGCACATGAATGGAGGAGAGTTTGCTAAACACTTATAAAACCAATTATCAAGTTATCAGTTTAAATCCAATTTAAATCACAAATTCTCCCCCGATCATAATCTTCAAATCATTTGAGATTTTTTATCTTTATAGATTTAAATTGTTTTTGAAGGCTTTTGAGAAGAATTGTGACTTGCTTATGAAAACATTTAACCGATAAGGATCAAATCTGAGACTTTAAACTCCATTGTTTAAACATGCATGAGCATCTTTTGAAAACATAACATTAGCAAAGGTTTTGAATCAATTGTATTAAACATTGTTCCTTTTGATTTTCCAAAAGTAAACCTTGCTCATTTACGTGCCAATTGTTTGAAAAATAACCTTTTTGATTGAGTTGAAATCATTCTCCCCTCAATCAATGACAAGAGTTGTTGATTGAGCGTTAGAGAGTTTGATACATATAAGCCCGGATGATTTTCAAAAATAGAGTACGAGGTATTTTCAAAGCAACTCTGTTTTCATTAGATGAAAAATATTTTTCAGAAAAATCATTAGACGGAAAAATATTTTGGAAAGAAAACATTTGTCTTTTTGGTGACAAATATTTGTTTTAGGAATCAGAGCATGAGATTTGAAAAATAAGATAAAACATGGCTCTCTTCTTTGCTTTTTAAAACGGGTTACTGCCTGAAATGACAATAAACCACCATTTTTCTCCGCCTTTTTTTAAGCAATTTATGTACATTCGAAGAACATCTAAAAACCCGTGACATTCTTTGAATGTCAACACAAAGTCCGTAGATGATATCGAATAATAATAAAAATAAAAATATGACAAAAAAAAATTTTTTTTTGGAAATTTTCAAGATTTTATAATTTTTATGGATTTTTGAAAATTTTATATTTTTATATTTTCTTTTGTGCGTTTTGAAATTTTGTATTTTGCTTTTTGAATAAATATTTATAAGAAATAAATGAAGAAAGAAACCATTTTTACTCCTCGTCTTCCTCTTGAAGACGTTTGAGTGTTTCCGGTTGTAGGCTCTTTAGACCAAGTCGTGGAAGGATAAACTCAAAACGTTATCTAGGAAGAGCTTTCGTGAAGATGTCGCTAAGCGGTATTCAGTCCTTACAAAATAGAGTTCCACCACACCCTTTTCCACTTGTTCCCGAATGAAATGATGTCGAATGTCAATGTGCTTTGCTCTTGAATGTTGAACGTTGTTGCAAGATAGAGCAATGACACTTTTGTTATCACAATACAGAGGGATCTTGTTGAATTCAAAGCCATAGTCAGATAATTGTGATCTCATCCATAGGATTTGAGCACAACAAGATGACATGGCTATGTATTCAGCCTCTGTAGAGGATATAGAAGTGCTCATTTGTTTCTTTGAAGACCAGCTCACAAGCTTATCACCCAAAAACTGAGCACCTCAGGACGTTTCGGACGTGTATCTTGACACCTGCATGGTCTACATGCATATGCTTTGTTAGTGACATACCGGTGTCCTTCAAGTACCAAAGACCCATGTTGATGGTTCCTTGGAGATACCGAAAGACCCGTTTAACCGCTTCAAGGCGATTTTGGTAGGCTTAGCACGGTATCTAGCACACATGCATACAACGAACAGAATATCGGTCTCTGGGTGAGGTACATCGAGGATCCAATCATACTTCGATATTTAATTTGATCTACCATGATCTCTGAGTGGTCCTCATCCTGTTTGGTACGTTCTACCATGGGAGTGTCAACGGTGTCACAAGTGTCAAATCCAAATTTCTTTAAAATTTCATTTGCATATTTAGATTGATTAATAAAAATGCCTCCGGGACTTTGTGAAATTTGGAGCCCATCTCCTTAGAAAAACGGTCACATTCATTGGTGTCAATCGAGGCAAAGATAATATCATCAACATAGATTTGAACGTGAATTAAATGTTTGCCTGACTTTCTGGTGAACAATGTCGGATCAATCGCTCCTTTCTTTGAATCCAGTGGATAGTAGAAAATTTGATAGCGTATCATACCATGCCCTTGGAGCTTGCTTCAAGCCGTAAAGAGCCTTCTTCAAGCGGTAGACATGAGTAGGATGCACTGGATTCACAAAACCTTCGGTTGGTGGACGTATACAACTTCTTTAAGATCTCCATTAAGGAAAGCCGTCTTTACGTCCATCTGATAGACTACCATGTTCTTACTTGCAGCATTAGCCAAGAAGATTACGATTGCTCGATACGAGAAACGGAGCAAATGATTATTCAAAGTCAATACCCTCCTCTTGACGGTATCCTTTTGTAACCAATCGAGCCTTGTTCTTTAATACATCACCATGCTCATCAAGTTTTACCTTGAAGATCCACTTTAGAGCAATGATCATAGCACAGTCAGGAGCAGGTACTAATTCCCATACATCTAGTCGATCAAACTCATGAATTTCTTCTTGCATGGAATTGAACCAGTTGTCTTCATTCATTGCAGTTTTAAGGTCTTTTGGTTCGACCATGGATAGTACAGAGTTGAAGAAGCACCATAAGGCATCAGTTGCTAGTTGTTTGCGAGTGGATCTTGGGCGAGAGGGATTTCCAATGATGTTGTCCAATGGGTGATCATGTGTCCATTTTCTAAGGTGTTCATTTGGTTGTTGTTGAGGCTGAAGTAGCGAGTCGATTTCTCCGATGAAGATGGTTCGATGATGATTCAGCGCAAATATGTATTCAAATGGTGCATCTTCAGGAGTAGCAAAGGGATTCTCTCCATCAAGGGTGCCCGAAACAATTCCATGATGTACACTCGATGATTGATGATTTGTTGATGAGACAGTGATCGCAGCAGCGCTTCTTGACTTAACGACATAGAAACTGAAGGATTAACTTCATTTACAGAGATAGGAGCAGCCTCTGTTGATGGAATTGACAGATCATTAGCAGTTGGCTCATAGTGTTCATCAAACATTGGATCAAACAGTTTCTTCAAGTCATCTTCGAAGGAGGTACATAAGGAGTTGCTGGCGAAGAATCGTATACAAGAGTAGAACTGATGGGACTGCTTGATGATGCGGGTCCAGAACTGGGTTGTCCTGGAGCCATTGGACCGGTCAGCTCATCGAACGTAACGTGAATTGTTTCCATGATATTTCGGGTTCTTTTGTTGTAGATTCGGTATCCTTTTCTGCTAGGTGCATATCCTACAAATAATCCAATGTCCGCTTAAGCTTTAAGCTTGCCTAAGTCTTGGCCCTCATTAGTTGGATAACACAATGCACCAAACACACGAAGGAATGAAAGATTAGGTTTTCGATTGCGGAAAAGTTCATATAGAGTTTTTCCATGAGAAGTGTGAATAAGGGATCGATTTTGAGTATAGCATGCAGTGGCAATGGCTTCAGCCCAGAGAAACATTGGAACCTTTGAGTAAATCAGCATTGTTCTAGCGGCTTCCACAAGAGTTCGATTTCGTCTTTCAACTACACCGTTCTGTTGAGGAGTTCGTGGAACACTTCTTTGATGACTGATTCCAACACTTTCATAAAACTCACTAAGTTGTTTATTAACAAACTCAGTTTCATTGTCTGTTCGGATGATTCTGACAGTTTTGTTAAGTCGAACCTGCAGCTGTTTGATAAGTTTGATGATGATATCTGGAGTTTCAACCTTTGTCCTTAAGAACTTAACCCAAGTGAATCAAGAGTAATCATCAACCACAACTAACACATATTTCTTCCCGTAAATGTTACGCACTCTCATGGGTCCACATAAATCCATGTGAATGGTATGAAGAACTTCCGTGAATAGCGAGTTTGTAGGTTTGGGTTTGTGGGCATACTTCTTGCTTTTTCCCAAATGGCATCTTGAACAAAGATGATCCTTTTCATACTTTAGTCTAGGTAAGCCTATTACTAAGTCCTTTTTGGAGAGATCATTTATGGTGCCGAAGTTCAGGTGATTTAGATGACGATGCCATAACCATGACTTTGTTTTAGAAGCCTTTGACAACAAGCAGATTGGAGAAGACTTCATCATATCTTCGATAGAGATGGTGTATAAATTTGACCTACGTGTTCCTCTTAAAAGTTCTCTAACGAAGCAAGTATGTTTTCAAGGCCACTTCTAGATCGAGAATCACATAATTGACCGACAGAGAATAAGTTATGACCAAGACCTTCAACGTAATATACCCTGGATATAACACTATCACCGACAACATAGTCTCCATAACCCATAATTGCACCGAAATGATCATTCCCGAATCTAACAGTCCCGACGAATTTACTCACAAAGTTCATGAGCCATGACCGGTCTCGGTCATATGCTTGGAACGACTGAGTCCAGTACCACATAACGATTTGAGCGATCCGCAATTGAACATAGACAAGAATGGATAACCGGATAATTGGGATCCCCATGCAAGAATGGGTTCCATTTGGTTAGTAACAGTGATTGGAATACCCACATCAGAAGTAGACACAATGGAATCATCAGGGATAGATGCAATGCTAGTGTCCGTATTTGTCCTACTCAAAGTATGTTCACTTCTTAAAGGAATAGTTCTTCCAGTAGGCATCCATTCCTAATGGGCATTGATCTAGATAATTTAGGGCACATCTCATTAAGATTGAATTTGTGGCCGATAGGTATCCTTGATAACCTATGTTACTAAATTTCCTTCCTGTGGGTTTTCAATGTTTTCTAACCTTCTTTCGCCATTGTTTTCTTGCCTTCTTAGCTTGAATTTTTGTATTCACTATCTTAACAAGGCATTTAACAGCATTAATCAACTCATGCATACCACATTCATGAGTAGTAACATAAACCAAACAATCATCATTACATGTTTTGCCAAAAGTAGCGAAATTGAATTAATTACGATGCGCTTATAGCTAATACTAGAATCAACACGATTCGTTTTATTCAACTCAAACTTAATGTTCCTAGGGTGGTCTTCTACTTTCTTCCATTGCACATTCTGAGCTTGCGAGGTCCTATCTTGCTTTGTATTGCCTGAAGGCTTTGACTCGCTTGCCTTTGTGTCACGATTACTCTGTAGAGGGAATTATGGGAACATTAGTTGGTTGAGCTACCTTTTGCATTCCTGAACTAGACGTGCGGGGATCTGAACTAATTGAAGGCACTCTAGAGTTCACTTTCTTAACATTGGGAATAGAAGTGTTGGGATCGAGCGCTTTCGATGGCATATTAAAACTCACTTTCTTAATGCTATGCATAGAACAAGGCATCACGGCTTTACCTTTCTCACAAAAAGATTTGGGACATGTTGCTCGTAAACATTCTAACAACTCCTGAGATCGTTTGGCCTGAATGTAAGCAAACCTAATTTCTCTATCAAGTGGTTTATTTATGAAATCCTCTTCTACAATCTCTCGAAGACATTCTATACTATCCTTAAGGTGAGTGAAATAGTTATGAAACGCAAGTTCGTTATTTCTAAGATGAGGAGGAATGTATTTAACAGTCACAATATATTTGCAGTCTGCAGATGACTTTGATGCAACATTCTCATTAAAGACAAGTGGCATTTTCCCTTTTACCTGACTCCTCAGATTCTCAATTTCCTTTTGTAAGGACGTTATTATTTCATTGTTCTTGTCACGAGTGACTTTCATTGAATCATATAACTCTTTAAAGTGTTGTTTCACCTTTTCATTTTCTTCTAGAAAACTCTCATTTCCCTTTTGTAAAACATTAACCAAGTTTTGAAGATGAAAATTCTGAGAACTCTGAGAATCTAAAGGAGGAGGCATTTGGGAGCCAGTCACATTGTTCTTTTCACCCTTTAATTGTGAAATTTGGGTTCTCATTTTTCTGAACGTGTTACAATGAGCTCGAATCTGTTCATCACGTTTCTTTGATTTCAAAAGCGCATTAAATTCGGGAGCATCCAAGGATGCCTTGATATTTGAGGTTTTAACATTTTATTTTAGATGTTGATATTTCAATTGCAAAGCAAGATGCTCAACTTCAATTTAGAAAACTGTTTCACCAGGTTATCATGATCATCCCGTTCAAATTTTTCATGCAATTTAGAGTTAGTTTTCTCAAGCTCAATGACACGATCATGGGAGACTTTTAGAGCAACAGATAATTCATGAAATTGGGATGCATTAATTGAACAATTCGTGGTAGTGTAAAACACATCTTGAGTGATACATTCAGAAATCAGATTCTTATTTAAGGTATGCAAGTTTTTCCTCTCAATCTCATTATATTTTAATTCTCGCTCATAGTCATTGACCTCAACTATCATTGCATCAAATTCCTTTTTCATTTCTTTAATATCTGAATCCATCCCCTTTTTAAGACTCTCAAATTGACCTTTTAATTGTTTAAAGAAAGGCATGACTTCAGTTAAATAGCATTCTTTAGTTTGCTCAAAACCCCTTTCCCCTTCAGTTATCCCAGTAGGTGTGATCCTTTTCTTACATGTTTTCTCAAAATCAACAAATAATTGATAAATCACATACTGACTGATTAAGGTCTTGCTCTTAGTGGGAATAGATCTAGGAACTAAATGCATTGGTGTATTGGGGGATATACGGTGGTGGAAGCATTCTCCTACATGAGGGATTCTGTTCAACAAACTCATCAGCTTTTTTCATGTCCATATCCTTTTTTCAAAACACTTGTTCAGGGGTCAGCTGTGTTTGAGGTCTAAACTTGTTAAATGCCATCCAATTTTCCTTAGCATAGTTGGGTGTTTTGAAACTGATGTTGTTTTCTATGCATGAGGGGCTCTTAAGTTTTTCATCCAATTTCATCCTAGTAACCTTTTCTAATTGCTTATCTTCCTCAGTGCACTCAGCTTAACTAGGTTTCTGCCTAGGCTTAAAGATTTCATTGCCATCATAGATTACCTTCTGAGCTTCTCTTGCTTTCTTACCATACTCAGGGTTGGGTTCCTTAATAATGGGAATACTATGCTTATCACTTAAGACTCTATGCTTAGTGACGATGTGAGCAGTCTGAATGGTGTTCCCTTGTGCAGTACAACTTATTTTCAAGCTTGTTTTTCAAAGTTTTTAGATTAGAAAAGTCATTCAAAAGTTTTGATTCCTTAGCTTTAAATT
Organism: Chrysanthemum makinoi; assembly: GCA_910596185.1. Taxonomy (NCBI): domain Eukaryota; kingdom Viridiplantae; phylum Streptophyta; class Magnoliopsida; order Asterales; family Asteraceae; genus Chrysanthemum; species Chrysanthemum makinoi. The sequence continues at coordinate 303,867,021 of OU343220.1, read as the reverse complement.
CTTGTTTAAGCACTTTAACATTTTCTTGAAGCTCTTGCTTTTGCTTAATAGTTTTAGAAAGCTTTTCTTGTAAGGAGTTTAACTCTTGTTTTAACACTTCTTCTCTAAAATTGCTTTTTCTAATAATTGTACGCATTTGGTCATCCATTTCCTGTTCACGGGTAGTTAACTCAAACTTAGCACGTTGTTCATAAATAGCAACTTGTTCTTGATAGGCATTTAGTTCGAGGTAAAGAATCATCAGGGGCACATGCAGTGTATTCATCAAAAACATAGTCATCATTGACGGAAGATGCGTCACTTGGTACAATATCACTTTCACTTTGCATCACATATTGATCATAAGAGACAATATTGCTATTACCCTCTTTATCAATCTCTGATTCATAAGTTTCAAGAGATTGTACTTCATTATGAATCTTTTGCTCATCAACTTCATCGTATAGTTTTAATACCTCTGAAATGATTGATTCTTTGGATGGACCAGCCTGTTGTGGGGATAAGATCTTTGGAGAGACCATAGGTGAGATGCTAGCCATGAAGATTGTATGCAGGCGTGGGTTCATCATCGACATCTGAGTCATATGTATCACAATCAGCTACTTGAAATGCATTTGGATGATTCTGTCCCATGCCCTGCACTGGTTGTTCATCCACATCAGCATCATATGTTTTGGCATTTCCCTCAGCAAGAAACAACAACTCTTCCTCATCCAAAATCGCTCCATTGTCTTGAGCTTGCACTAGCAGCATCTTGTCCCTGAAGTACTCTGCATTTTAAGGGCATTTTGGAGATGTGCAGTTCCTTGCAATGTGTCCATCACCACCACAGTTGTAGCACTTGATTGGCTTTACTTGTCCTTGATTGACATTCCTTCCCCGATTCTGATTAGCCACATACCCTTCACCAACTCCACCTCTTCCTTGTTCATACTGCCTTCCTAGAACAGGTTGCATCATAACCTTCCCATCTCGGCGGTAGCTTGATTTTGTGGATTGGATCTTTGCTCGAGGTTATTGTTGGTGTGTGGGAGGGAATTCATATTTTGACCGACCATGAGAGATAGTTGATTGATGAAGTTTTCCATGAATGTGTTTGAATCAGGAGGCTTGTATGATGGATCTGGAATGAGTTTGTAGTTACCATTTCCCCGTTGGTATGACTTGAGAAGCTTTGGTGGTAATTCCAACATTGGTGTAGAAGGCTGTTGAATCATTTGAATAGCTTGTTTCTCCTGTTTAGTTTTGAACTGTTCAAGAATCCTTCGTTCAAACATAGCATGTCTCTCATTTTGAAGAAGAAAGGCATCTGATTGCTCATAGTTGGTGTTCTTCAATCCTTTGGTTAGCTTCACTGAGGTGACAAATTTGTGCCATTCGGGATTCATGTTGTTCACAAACTTTGAGTTCAATTGAATATTTGGCATGGTCATTTTGATGTTCCTCATGTCATTTACAAGCTTGTGGAATCTCACGTAATATTCATAAACACTTTCTTATGGTTTCATCTTAAAATGCTCAAATTCATCATACAATTGTGATTCTCTGTCTTCCTTGGTAAGTTCTGAACCAGAGAGAAGCATCCTGACATTGTCCCAAAGCGCCTTAGCCGGTGTTGTGATTGATCGGCTTGTAAATGTCTTTTGGAAGACCACGAAGTATAATGTTTGAAGCCACGATATCGAGCATCGAATCTCTTTTTCTCCTTATCACGAGCTCATCATATGTCTTTGGTCGTCCAATCCAAAGATCATTGTTCCATCTGCAGCAGTATCAATTATGTCTCTAGTAGTCTCAACTCGATAAGGTCCTTCATCAATTGACTTGAGAATGTTGACTCCATTTTCCTTTCCCGGACAATACAACCGAATTCGTTGAGCCCATGAGTCATAGTCAGTTCTATCAAGCATGGGTGGGACGAGTGTCGAACCAGTGCTTGAACGTCCTCACTGATAGAGATGATTGTAGGCACGTTGGTAGACATGTTTACATATTTCACGGGTTTTTATAACTCTATGATTAAACCGGGAAATAGATTCTTTCACAGGATTTTACTAAATCAAGAGAAAACCGTATTAGAAACAAATATTAACCAAGTCACTATAAACCTTGAACCAAGTCGCTAAACCTCAAGTCGCTGTGAATCAAGTCGCTAAGCACAAGTCGCTAAGACCCAAGTCGCTGAACACAAGTCGCTCAAGCACCAAATCGCTAAGCAGACAAGTCGCTAAGAATCAACTCGCTAAGAACAATAAGAACAAGTCGTTAGAAATAATAGAAACAAGTCGCTAACCCAACCAAGTCGCTAGCCGAAGTGGAACCTCCACTAACTTATACTATTTTTCGGCTTGTTTCAATAGACAAGTCGCTAAGATCAAGTCGCTACAACTTAAACTACAACTCGCTGGAAATTACTAAAGCAAGTCGCTACGAAGAAAACCACTCCGAGACACAAGTCGCTAAGTTGAAAAACTTCAAAACCACACTTTTCAATCCAAAACAAGCCCAACCACAGTGATTCAAGCTTTCCAAATCAAAACCCAAGCACTTACAATGATTCTAAACACAAAAGTACACTCAAAATTCAAACTTTAACACAAGAAATGATCCAAATGATGTAAAAACCACTAAACTTTTTCAAACCCAAAAACCATATAAAACCACTAGAAATCCATGGATATGTAAGAGAGATGATCAAACCATGGCTTTTGATACCAATTGTAATATATTGTATTTCACAAACACATCATACCAAATACATAAGAGGCGTATATAAGGTTTTAGAGAGAGAAAGTTATAGAGAGAGAAATAGAAGAGAGTTGGGAACTATATGAAACAAAGAAAAATGGTATTGAAGCTCCAACCCTCTACCTTGGGAGGTAGAGAGTATTTATAGTGTCTTACAAATAAACGCCACCTACGGGTACGTGGATCAGGCATACAGTGGGTAAAGACCCGTCCGTCCTCCGCGGTTTTACTTAACTAACTTCTTACTAGCATTAAATAACTACGACTACGAGCTTTCTAATGATTACATATACTTGAGGTGACCGACACTTTAATGACTGAATTTTCTAATTCCTAACATATATACATGATAATACATGCATGTTTGTCATGGATAGTTGCTTGAATATTGTTTAATTGTTAAGATATTTTATCACATGTTTATTTATGATAAATCTTGAATTGGGGAAGACTCCAATTATATACATTAATGAATCAATTATGTGCAATTTGGTATATTTTAATTAAGTGTTTACGCAATCGATTCGTCGATGTATGTGGCTCACTTTCAATTGAGAGAGTGAAAGCCCTAATTAATATATACATTAATGAAAGTAGAAATTGATTATTAATAGGGTTTTATCGAATAAGTTGCATATGGCTACTTGTTTACACGTATTAAATTATTTATTATGTGCGCATTGCTTTTTTTAGTTGTTTATTTTTTATTTGTTTACTTGTTCGTTTATTATGTGCGACAGTTTTAAGCAAATGGTAATTTTGAATAGAAAAATAATACGGACTAAACAATGGTGAAATTTGATTTGTTTTTGAAGAGTTAAGTTTTCAATAGTTTAATTGACTGATGATTTTGGTACAAATGGTCTGAACGGCTCACCCAATTTGACGGACTGTGTGGGAAGTACTAGGAGGGGAGCGCATTAATATTGTGACCCTAAAGAGGGAGGTTATTACTTCAGCGTTTACCAAACTCTCCGCTTGCTTGCGAGTAAAATTGGAGCTACTAAGTAAGCCATAAATGTATAAACTCATCTTAAGGGCGAATTAGTTTTAATTCCATGCGCCACTTCGGTGGTAATTACCCGAAACACTAAGTGTTTACACTTATGCAAAAGTACGGTATAATGGACGATAATTAACGCTAAATTCCTTGATTGGTGAACCCAATACCTCAATCAAAACTTTGATAATTTGATCTTTATGAATTGGTAATAAAAAGTTTTTTTATTAAATTTATGCTACAAGATGAATGCATGACATCTTTGTACATATTTGATTTGACCACATAAAATCAAAACTAGTACCCTTTATAAATTAAGTTATGTGCCATCTAATTAAAAGGAACACTTGAAGTTGCAATTTACCTCATGTCAGAACTTGGCGAGATTGTTATGGACAGGTAAATCTTTATGTAAAGTCAGACCTTACATGAACATATTTGCAGTTCTTTAAGTTAGACACTTAAGTTGAGTAGGAAGTGAGAACTGGACTCAAGGCATAAGATGGGATGAAACATGTTTATATTTGCAATAGCGTTGGAAAATATAAATCCCATAATGATCTAGGAATTGGAAATTGTTTACCAATTATTGTTCGACAGATTACCTTATTATATGCTTTCGTTAGTAGCAGATCAACTGATGTAATGAACCTATGATAATTTGGATCCTAGTTTTCGAGAAAATTATATGGTTATATGTTTATATTACCTTGGGTATATTTTATTTTCTTGAAAAGTTGTATTATCGAAAATACTAATACTTGAACTTTTTACGTAGAAATGGCTCAAAACAACGATAACACTAACACTGCACTAAGTTCTGCGTTCAAAAGCTTTTTTGATCGAGAAAAGTTGGTTGGCTCTAAGAATTTCAATGATTGGCATCGCTCTTTGAGAATTGTCTGTAGAGTTGCTGACCGGTTGAATTATCTGTACACGCCTTGTCCTGCTGAACCAGCACCTGACGCTCCTCAAGCGGATAAGGATGCTTGGAAAATTGAGTATAAGCGTCATAACGATGTGGCTTGCCTAATGTTGGGAACGATGGAACCTGCTCTCCAAAAGCAGTTCGAAAATTACTTCCCATCTAACATGCTCGATGAACTTCGAACTATGTTCGAGAAACCAGCTGCTGTCGAAATTTATCATTTGATCGATGCATTACAGGTACGCAGCGAGGAGAGGGTAAACCCGTAAGTGCTCATGTACTGGAAATGAAAGGTTACATGGACCAATTAAGGGCACTTGGCAAAACCTACGAAGATGATATGGTCGTGAACTTGATCAACAGATCCCTTAACAAGGATTTTTGTTCTGAACTTCAATATGCACTGCGTGGGGAAGACAGTTACTGACCTACACGCATTGCTAATTGACTATGAGAAAGGGTTACCTTAGAAGGCTCCTACTCCTCAGGTACTTGCTATTCAGGGTGGAAGGATAAATAAGCCAAAACCACAGCGTGCGAACAACAAGAAGGTGAAGGGCAAAGGGAAAGTTGATAAAGGTAAAAAGGTTATAGCCTATCAACCAGAACCCAAGAAGTACCCTACTCCTAGGAAGGAAAATCCTAAAAAGGATCAAGCATGTCACCACTGCAAGGTCGTTGGGCATTGGAAGAGAAACTGTGCTCTCTATTTGATGAATTGCGGGCAAATAAGATGAAGTACGACGGGTCCTCGGGCGCCGGTCCTTCAGGTAATTTATTTGTCGTTGAATTATTTACTCTAAATCATAAAAATTCTTGGGTATATGATACTGGATGTGGAATTCACATTTGTAATACACTGCAGGGGTTTAGAGTGGAGAGGAAGCTAGCCTATGGGGAGCAATATCTGCACGTGGGAAATGGCGCACATGCAGCTGTTGAAGCCATAAGAACGTTTAGTTTAGTATTGCCTTCGGGCTTAGTATTGTTATTGAACAATTGTCATTACGCACCTTCTATAATTAGAGGTGTTGTTTCCTTTTCAGTTTTGTTGGATGATAGTTTTACTCATACTATTTCACGTAATGGAATTTCTGTTTCTTTAAATGGTGTATTTTATTTTAATGCGATTACTGTGAATGATGTGTTTGAAATTGATGTGATTGAAAATGAATCTAACAAATATAATAATTCGATGTTTAGCATCAATAAGTAATAAAGTTGGACTTGAATTCTTCTTATCTTTGGCATTGTAGACTTGCTCATATAGGCAAGGCTCGCATGCATAAGCTGTAACAAGAAGGGCTTTTGCAAAATATCAATGATGAATCATTTGATAAATGTGAGTCATGCATATCTGGGAAGATGAAGAAGAAACCTTTTCATAGCAATATGGAGAGGGCTTCTGATCTACTTGGTCTTATTCATACTGATGTGTGTGGACCACTTAGACATGTGTCAAAGAGAGGTGCTAGCTACTTCTTAACCTTTATTGATGATTTCAGCCGTTATGGTTATGTTTATTTACTTAAGCATAAACATGAGGTGTTTGAAACATTTAAGGTTTTCAAAGCGGAAATAGAACTGCAATTGGGAAAGAAGATTAAAGCTCTTCGATCCGATAGAGGAGGCGAGTATCTAAGCCAAGAGTTTAAATATTACTTAGCGAGAATGGAATTGTCCAGAATCTCACTTCTCCATATACTCCACAACAAAATGGTGTATCTGAGAGAAGAAATCGTACATTGTTGGACATGATACGATCTATGTTTAATCTTACTACTTTACCTTTATCCTTTTGGGATTATGCTTTAGAATCAGCTGTTGGCATTCTAAATATGGTTCCCATAAAGAAGGTTGATAAGACACCATATGAAATATGGCATGGTAAAGCTCCTAACCTATCTTATTTAAAGGTCCGGGGTTTGCGTATGTTAGGCGTGACTCGCAGAGATAAACTCCAACAAAGATATGTAAAGTGTATCTTCGTAGGATACCCTAAGGAAACTGTGGGTTACTACTTTTACTATCCAACTGAAAATAAAGTAATTGTTGCTAGGTATGGAGATTTTCTTGAAAATGATCTCGTATCTCAAGAATTCAGTGGGAGAGTTTATGATCTGGAAGATGATCATGAAGATGCATTACCTTCTGAAAACACTAACGTACTTCCGGTAGAACCTGATAGTCTGGGTCCTCCACCAGAAGTTGAAGTGATTCCCGTTCATAGATCCGTAAGGTCTACGCGTGCACCTGAACGTCTATGTCTTAACGTAGAGGTTGAGGAAACTATGTTAGGAGATCTTGGAGAGCCTACTAGTTATAAAGCTGCCATGGCAAGTCCTGAAAAGGACAAATGGCAAGTTGCAATGAATGAGGAAATGCAATCCATGAGAGAAAATGAAGTCTGGGAAGAGTTCGATTTACCTCCAAACGCCACGGTGGTTGGAAGTAAGTGGCTCTATAAAATTAAGCCTGACATGGATGGCAATATACACGTCTATAAAGCTCGTCTAGTTGCGCAAGGTTTTACTCAAACTTATGGCATAGATTACGAGGAGACTTTTTCTCCTGTAGCGGACATTAGAGCTATTAGAATTCTCATAGCTATAGCAGCATACTATTACTATGAGATATGGCAAATGGATGTCAAAACCGCCTTCTTGAATGGTCGCTTAGATGAAGACATTTATATGAAGCAACCTGAGGGGTTCGTGAATCCTCAATTTCCAAACCGTATATGCAAACTTCAAAGGTCCATTTATGGATTGAAGCAAGCATCTAGGCAATGGAATAAAAGATTTGATGAAGAAATCAAAAGGTATGGATTTATTCAAAATCTTGATGAGCCATGTGTATATCACAAAGTTAGTGGGAGTGATGTAATTTTTCTTCTCCTTTATGTCGATGACATATTAATTATGGGAAAAGACATTCCAAGTTTGCAAAATGTTAAGGCATATCTTGGGAAGTGTTTTTCTATGAAGGATTTAGGAGAAGCTTCATAAATTCTGGGAATCAAGATCTACCGAGATAGGTCAAAGCGGTTAATTGGTTTAAGTTAAAGCGCTTACATTGATAAAATATTGAAGAGATTCAATATGCAAAATTCCAAGAAAGGATATTTGCCGATGGAAGTAAAGCATGGCTTATGCGATATGTGTGCTTCAACACCTGCTGAGGTGGCACGAATGCAGAAAGTTCCTTATGCTTGGCGATGGGATCTATTATGTATCTTTGTGAGATGCACAAGGCCGGATGTGGCATTAAACTCGAGAACATGACGGTCGATATCAACAGAATCCGGGTGAAAGATATGTTTTAGTGTATGGTGGAAATCCATACCACGAGCTTGGTGTTACAGGTTCTTGTGATGCGTCCTGGCAGTGTGGTAAAGATGATACGAAGTCTCAGACGGGTTATGTCTTTGTCATCAATGGAGGAGCAGTTGAATTTGGAAGAGCAAGCGAGTACGATTGCGATGCTGTGGCGAAGCGAATACATAGTCGCCGGAAGCTGCAATGGAGGCTGTTTGGATTAGGAAATTCATTTCACGGCTTGGTGTTATGCCTTCAATTGAATCGCCTATTGATATGTATTGTGACAATTCTGCTGCAATTATATTTGCCAATGAACACAGGTTATGAAGGGCACGGACATTTTCTACGAAGTATCACTATGTTCGGGAACAAGTCAGTGAAGGTGAATTTAATCTATTGAAAGTTCACACAGATGATAACTTAGCTGATCCTTTCACTAAGGCTTTGGCTAAAGACAAGCTTATTGGACTTGCCAATGGAATTGGACTCCGTTTAGCTAATAGTTTCATGCAGAACTGTGATTAGTATTTGGATAAAGGATATTGTAAAACATTTATTATTTTGATGAAATAAAGTTTGGATTATGTTTATTTTCATTTATAATATTGTTGTCCTATATTTGCATGTTTAATCCATGAGTAACTAAGTTATTCTAAATTGTCCATTGTCGATTAATGATATGGGAGTATCATTAAACTAAGACAAATCTGAGAGATGTGGTAGAATATACTTGAAAGTATATTGATGAGAATGCATACTAATTTCAGATGATATTCAATAAATTGAATATATGACTTATCCCAACTACATAATTTACTTTGTGGATATTGTTATAAGTAAATTATGAATAGTTATCCTCATACTTGAGATACCAGATAAGTGTCATGAATGTAGTGCATTTCTATGGAGCAACTTAACGCTATACGTAACTGGTAGTTATAAGGGTTGTTTTCAGACCTGTTACAAAGTTTGTGGGTTAGTCTCGTAGTCAAGATAGAATTTGTTCCTTCAAATTTATTTGGAGTTTAATACTGATGGGCCCCTCGTAGGGTTGACAAGATGTTTGTGCGGCGGCACCCAAAATCTCCCCTAAATATGTTTAGAAGATTTGGTAATCTTGGTCAATCACTTATAACGAGAAACATATTAGTTAATAAAGAATGACTTAATTCCATATCTTTATTTAACGTGGTATTAGAAACAAAAGGAAAATAATAATGAGAAATCATTAAAAGGCTTTCCAGGAGCCTTACTCGAGTTGTGCTAGAGGAATCGAAGTGTTGCTAGACGCTAACCGATGTGATCATTCTATTAAGATATATCCAAGTGAGAGATGTTGGTTTAATCGATATAAATTAGTAGACGTGAGTTAGGATCGAACTCGAGACCACGGGATTGCACACTTTGCGTATGAGAATTAAAGTTAATAATTAAATGTAATAGTTATATTTATTTATTAACTAAATGAAATAACATAACGGACGTTAAGTAATTAGTTGTAATGGACTAACGGTCGTTAAATGTAATTGGAAAATGACTAGATTGTAAATATTGGGAAGGTTCCGGAATCCCCTTGTGGGATGCCAAACCGATCGGCCACAAGGACCCAAACCCAACCCATCTACAACTCAAACTTGTTCACCAAGTTAGTTTGGGTATAAATACAAAACCAAGGGTGTTTGTAATTTATCTCTTGTACTTATTAAGCTAAACCTAAAAAAGTTTGTGTGTGTTTTTGCTTAAATTCGGTCGACACATACACCAAGGGTGTCGAAACTTTGCTTTTCCAAAATCAAGTTATTTGTTTGATTAAAACTAGCATTCCTTTAATTCGGTATAGTACGTGTGTACAAGAAAGTGGTACTAACACATTATTGTTAGTATTCTTGGATTGAATTACAAAACGGTAAGGGGTAATTCATATAATCCTATAAACCCTAATTAGGGTTAATCCAAATTGCTAGTTTTGTGGATTTGATTCTTGTTCGGCTAGAATCAAGAAAGGTACGCATATTCTTGTTTATGTTAATTAATTATTCATTAATCTTTCCTATACGCTTCCGCATGTATAATTTGATGTTTTGTGGTTTATTTATTGAATGTCATGTTATATAATTACAACAATTTTTAGGGTTATAACTTCCTCGAACTTCATGTAGAAATGTAAATCCGTACATGAGGATGTGCGAGGTGTGTAATCACACAAATCCTTAAAATTTTAAAGGCCTTAAAATGTATACCTCTTTGTATATTCGAGGCCTCAAAATTTACTTCCGACAAAAATGCTAATGGTATATGATTTTATGTTATGTATATTGTTAGAATTGAAGCTAAATACGACATTTTTATTTCAATAGTTGATATAAGGGCAAATGGCACAAAAAGGCATCAAAGTTAGGGTCCATTTCCAATCAAGGTATTCTACTTTTTTTCTTGCATAAAAAGGTTTCCAACAAAAAATTTTGGCGGATTTGGGTATTTTCATTAACTTCCGTCAAGTATTTATACATTGAAACATTTGTAATTTTTGAAGGGCCAGATTGAAACTTTTTTTTTATAACCGTTAGGTCAAACACATTTGTTAACACGGTCAAATTAGGCATTTCTTCCCCAAAATCATTTCATCCCCAGAATCAAATTAGGTCAAACACATTTGTCCCAAAAATTAAATTAGGGCAAACGGTGTGTTTCCAAATATCAAAACATGACAAAGTCATCTAATTCATCAAACTCATCAAATTGGGTATCTTTGGAATCGAAGAAATGCAGGTTGGGAAAAAGACAACTTGATGAATCGTGTTTGTGTGTTGTGCGAATGTGGAGATGTTAGTGGTAAGTGGACTTCTTGGTGAACGAGAATCCAGGAGGAGGTTTCTTGGATGTCCTAACTATAAGGCAAGAAAGAAGTGTAATTTCTTTCACTGGTGGGATCCAGATTTTGAAACTGAGGATTACAAAGGTAGATTGGCAGATGTGGAAAAACAAATGAAGAAGGAAGCTGTGGAGTTTGAGTGAAAAAAAGAGATTGGAAGATGAAGTTGAAGTGTTGAAGTGTACAGTTAGCATGCAATCTAGACTTATCTTTGTCTTGTTAGGAATGCTTTTCTTGATGATTATAAAAGCTTTTTAGTTTGATGAATGTATGTATTGAAAAGCTTTACTTTTGAATGTAATGAAAAGCTTCTTACTTTGATTATTCAATGTATTGAAAAGTCAGTGACACAAATGCCCTTGTTGAAAAGGTTGATCAATGTATTGAAAAATGAGTGATAAAAGACACTGATAAAAGGCAGTGATAAGAATGTCAACATTTGCAGTTGCATCAAATGCCAAGCTAATGACACAAATGCCAAGCTAATGACTTTGTAGTCATGGTTTTGTTGGTATTAGTTTGCAGGCATGATAAAAGGACATTGCTGATAAAAGTACTTTCTGAGACTTGCTTTACACTATTTTTTTCTCAACATTTGCAGCTGCATCAAATGCAAGCACTGTTATGGTTTGACTGTTTTTACACTATATAAAGGCATAAGCAACACCTCATTTTCATCTGACACCTTTAAGAAAACCTACAACTAAAAAAATGAGCAAAAACAAGAAACCAGGTTTTGTATTTAGTATGTATGGATATTGTAACCAGTTACAATATTATGAATGCAATGGTATCATGCTTATGTTTTAAGTAAAAAAAAAAGCAACTGATATGGACCATAAGAGCCTAATATTAATTTCTTACAAGTTGTTACAAAAGAGATTGATATTACAAGTTGGACATTAAGAGACTGATAAGTTCTTACAAGTTCTTACAAACAAGTTTTTACAAGTTCTCACAAGCTTTTATACTTCACATAATCTCTTCTTGACATATTCTGCTTCTACTTGTGAGAATCCTTCAGCTGAATTGACGGTAGAAATCCTACTTAGCATAATTCCCAACATTAGTCTACTTCAAATGCTTCATCGTTGTGAGACCTTGACCTTCATAGTCTTGGTTTATTTTCCTATTATAATTCTTCATTAATAATCTTTGAGAAGTCCTTCTAGGGGGTGATATCCGAATTATATTGACCTTTCCAAAATTCATCATACCTCCTCTTAAGCTTTTTTGTTTCATCTGATTGGCATCCATATCTTGGCGACATCACCATCATCAACATTTTGCAAATGCATCACCAACATCAACAAGATTGGCATCCACATTTGCAGCTGCATCACCAACATCAACAAGATTGGCATCCACTTTTGCGTGCAGTATCAACAACATCAACATTAGCTTGATCAATATTGGCTTCCATATCTTACGTATTTGCTTGATCAAGTTGTACATCAACCAAAGTTTCATCGGGTTGTACATCATTAGGACTGGTTATTTGACCTTGTATGAATTGCTTCCTCAAGTTGTACATCAACCAAATGATCATCATCAAAGAGTCGTATTGGGCATTACGTATAATGGTTCTCTAAGTTAGAATATCTAAATGAAATGACGGTAACAAAAAATAAGCGATCAAAAATGAAACTTACCCTGTTTGTTACACTATGACTTCCCCTTCCCCTTCCTCTTCCCCTGCTTGATCCACTACCACTTCCTCTGCCCCTCCCACTATTTGATCCCCTAGAACTACCCCTTCCAGCTACCACCCACTTGTGCCTCCCATCCATATACCACCTCTAGCGTCACAAATTTGTTCTTTCTACTAGAACTTGGGGTTCTAGCATTCACTGGGTCTTGGACCATAGGTCTGCCCTTCTTTTTGGGTGGATTACCTTGTTGATTAGGTGTTTGTTTTGATGGTTCACCTGTTTTCTTAGTACACCCTTTTTTATTATGACCAAGTTCACCACAATTTTGAAATGTCATTGTTCTTTGAGGCCTTGCTACATGTTTATTTTTTTTCAATTCAGACCTATCCTTTGTCCTATTCAATGTGGGCCTACCCGGCATCCTTCTTTCTAATGGAGGTTTCATTGGCACATGTTTCCTTTTTTCCCACATATCTATACTACTCTTGGCAAAATATTGAACTCATAAATACTTTTGTATGTACTTACCTTGAATGAATTGCTCACATAATCTTTAAGCGCTTGCTAATGAAGTAAATGGTTGTGATTGCATGAGGGCATGGTATGCCGGTTAAGCTGCCATTGCCTACAACTACATTCCCTCTTTTGTAAGTCCACACCAAAGGCTTCAAAATTCCCTTGCCTTACTTCAAACTGATGCCATCCACTTGGATTCAAACTCCACTTCCTGTTAGTATACTACAAGTTAGCAGAGTTTCTACTGCTAGTATTATTTGATCAACATAAGTACATACCTTTGAATCTTCTTATGAAAATCCAAAACCTTGATGATGTTAGGGCAAATACTTTTTCATTACCATGTCTTGCAGATCAACCACTTTCATATCAGGATACATTCTGATTTTTTCTACAAATTGTCTTGCAATCCATTTTGAAGTCACTAAATAACCAAGATTACACCGCTGTCTCACTGCAAGTATGCTCATTAACTAGGGTTCTTATATGCCAAGAATTGCCATCATGCATCTTCACAGCTTTTAACCTAAAAGGACAACAAGGCTTATTGGGATCTCTAGAAACTTTTTTCTTTCTTCTCTCTTTTTCATCAAATCCACACTTAACCAGCAACTTTTCACTATCACTTTTTTCATACCAAAGTTGGTATCCATTGGCAACAGAATAAAATGTAAGACAATCTTTTACTTGATCTAAGTCTGCATACAATTCACCTAATAAAGGTTTTTTTAACTTCCAATGTGTGTTTGGGTCATGGATAGGGTAATCTCTTTTATTAGAGTCAAACACAATCTCATCCTCATCACTGATGGGCATATCTTCATCTAAGCTTATTTCTGGTTCAACATGAGGTTTCTCTTTTTGAGATTCATCACCTAAGTCTGAAAATAAAGGATCTGCTTCTTTTTGAGATTCATCACCTACATCACTGTCATTTTCCAACACTAGCCTACTTTCATCAAATACAACAATTTCATTTGTTTTGTTCTTTTCATCTAAACCCTTCCTTTTTTGTATCCTAACCCGCCTCAACTCTTCTTCACCCTCGGATAAATGGTCAATGATGCAACATCCGAGTCGAGTCTTTGTAATAACTAGTAGGGTTTAACATGACAATAACATAATCACCAGTGTATTCAACTAAACATTCATTCTTATGAGTAACATATAAGACTATGATACCTTCATCACTACTTTGCCACTTTTCAACAAACAACCTAACATCATCATCAGACTTAATACTTTTTTACCCATTACTAAAGTAATACGGCACAGACACTCTTGAAGCTATGTTGTTTTGAACAAAAATTTTCAACTCATTATAGGTTAAAGGGGACACATCAAGAGTAGTTGTAACCATATCAGCATTATGATAGGTTAAAGGTTTGAGGTGAAATACCCGTTATAATAAATATCCAATGTTAATGTACCTCCTTTGGATGAAGAAGCCATCCTGCAGCTGCAAATTATGAACACAAAGGTCAATGAATAAAGATTATTAAGATAAATAAACACGACATTAAGTATTAATTACCTTAACGAACACAAAATAAGGTTCAATTTTGTGAACAGTGAATTAGGGTTTATGTGGAGAGTTGGGGAAGAGATTTGGGGGAAATCTGGGTTTAAAGAAAAAGATAACGTTTTCTTTTTATTTAATTTTACAAAAATTTCAAATTTGGCCCTTCAAAAATTATAAATGTTTCAATGTATAAATACTTGACGGAAGTTAATGAAAATACTCAAATCCGTCAAATTTTTTTGTTGGAAACCTTTTTATGCAAGAAAAAAAGTAGAATACCTTGATTGGAAATGTACCATAACTTTGATGCCTTTTTGTGCCATTTGCCCTTGATATAATATGTATTTGACCGTCATATTGAGTTACTACATAAGTTTTTGCACAAGACCTCTGAAATCTTAGCTACCACATCTTGGGATGACTAGAACTGTATGCTGATCTTGGCAAACCAACATCGTTTTTGTGTATGCTTTTGCGAGCGTACGTATTGTAATTTGTTGTTTAACTTATTTTATTAAGTGTGGTTATTACTTATTAGTGTACGAAGAAAACTAAAGTTAATGAACAAACGAACCCAAAATACATCTTCTAGAAATGGAGCACAAAGTGCATGCCAAATGATGATAAGGTTAGTCATGTTTTAACCATATATAGAATATTGTTAAGTAATCGATTGGATGTTTGACAGAAATTTTTCTTTTTAGCTAAACACGATTAAGGGTGCAAATGATGATGACGATGAGATATAATATCTTGTTAACTATTCCCGTCAAATGAAAGTATGGAACACGAAGTTTTTATGAAATTATCAAATTTGAAAAGGGGAGATATGAAATTGGCTTTTTTTTCTTTAACATATTTTCTAAAATGTGTCACGAGGGTACACATTTGAGTTTATATAAAAATAAAGTTAGAGATTATTAAACTAAAAATTATATTTATCTATGGTAATTTGTGAGTGAATTTAATGAGAATTAAATGCATTTTTGATATAAAAAAATATTTGTCTAATAAACATAGCTTAACATGTGTTTAATAATACTCCATCCGTCCCATAATAATTGTCTACTTTGACTTGTTTGAATATTTCTTGTTCAACTTTGACTATTAACATTTTTATTTATATTATGTAATACTTAATGAAAATTATACCATATGAAAATACATTTAAAACCCAATCTATTCATATATTTTTCATCAAATATTATATTACACAAATAAAATATTAATGATTAAAGTTGAATAAAAAAGACTTAAAAAAATCAAATTGGACAATTATTATAGAACGAAAATAGTACATGTTAGAAACCCCTTTTGTCTTTCTCTTTAATCGTTTATTGCTTATACAATACATACATTCTAATTTATTTAAGCACCAAAATACTAGTTAAACGGGAGCGGAAAATTAACAAGATGGTAACATGTAAAAATTTGTGTTTAAACATGTAAAAAAGAAAGTCATTCTTAAGTTTTCTATAAACACTTCTCAACCACAAAATAAAAATTGTAAATAATCTACAAATTTTGTCATTATTTCATAAATTACTTGGCTCTATCTTTTGAGAAGAGGTCTGCTCTCAACATCCAACTTTTATACAATTTTGTATATTATCCTTATTCATACAATAATCCAATATACATTGAACTAAAATACATAAATTATAAATATACACATAGCCATATACATGCGGAGAAAAACAACTATTCTCTAGAAACCCAATAATTGAAACAACAATATAATAAAACTTCTACAATCTATATATACTCTTTGTCTTCACATCACTTTTAGACATCAACAACTTGAAAGAAAAAAAAAAAATACATAAACAAATAAAACGAGGATAAATTTCTTTTATCCTATACTGGCTTTTAATTTATTAAAGTTGGTATAAATATGAGCAGTTATATTCTCTCACAATCAAAAAAAGAATTGAGTCTCTCATTAGGTCTACTGTTTTGCTTGTGAGAAAACATTATCGGTCATGTTCAAATCAACTTGAAATGATCTTGATTCTTTATTTTAAAGAGTGTTTCATCTAATTGTTACGAGTTTACATGATTTCGGTTGATGTATTACAAGCTGATATTTTGTAGCTCATTTTGAACTATATGAGGTTATTTTAAACTTATTTTATCATAAAAAGTATATATAAGCTCAACACTTACCTTTTGAATAAATGACATGAACTCATAACTTAAACAAAGTTAAATTTAAATAAACATCTTGATAGATCATCTTCAAAATGGCCTAATGGTAAAGAAATTTGCGTTTTTCTAAGACTTTACATTGTTGGAGAACATCATGAAATGATCATGTAAAAGTCATTTTCCATGTGTTATGTTACTCCATCCGTTTAAAAATAGTGTCTTTCGAAAAAACAAATACACAATTAAAGAAAAGCTGCTTTCTTATTATTACTTTTTAGCAGAATAACAGTTTTATCTTTTAACTAATTAATTAATATATTGCTTAAATTTTGGAATAATAATTTCAAACAAGGCTAACGTGATAAAATCGATTAAATTTCATTATCTATTTTTAGTTGAGGAAAATTAAATAAAGGCATTTCTAAAAAAATAAAAAATAAAATAAATAAAATAAAACGTGGAGTATTTAGAAGGTATGAAGTATTTTGGTTAATAAAAAAGTAGTATATTTATTTCACTTATAAATAGCACACATGATGACATGCTTTAGATAAGTTGAAACACTTTTAGTTACCAACACACTTCACTTCATATCTCTCTCTCACCCTCCAAATTCCAGTCACTAAATCCCACCGGGAAAAAAAAACCATGTTTGCAGAAGAAAATGGGCTATCCGGAGACCCAAGAATCAAAGCAATATCAGATGCTATAAGGGTTGTTCCTCACTTCCCAAAAGAAGGTATTTTAAACACTTTTTTTATATAAAAAAAATGGTGTGCTAGCAATTTGATTTTTTTTTTGGCAGGGATAATGTTTCAAGATATTACAACTTTGTTGTTGGATCAAAAGGCGTTTAAGTACACTGTTGATATCTTTGTTGATCGTTATAGAGACAAGAAGATATCTGTTGTTGCTGGTATTATTTTTAATATTTTTTTATGTATATTTTCATGCATATATATGCTTTGTAATTTTTTTTTATTATTGATTTTTTTGGAAAAGGGTTTTTGAGAAATAAGGAAAATAGAAATGGGATTTAAATCTTTAAGAATATGGTTGAGTAAATAGGTGGTAATTAAGGTTTTGAGGTTAATTTCATATTTTTTGTAAAGAATTAAGAAGACTGTTAATTGTTAAATCTGCATTGTGGCTTTGGTTTATTTTGTTTTTTAGATTAATGAATTTAAAATGCTAGGGATGATGTTTGACCTTTGTGGTCAAACTAATTAACAAATAATATAAGATTTTATTTATTCCCTCTGTCTCAAGATCTTAACTTAGTTTTTTGGTTCAGAAAGAATAAGTGCAGTAATGTAGGATATTAGTGTAACAAATAATAATTTTTTTTATCTAAAAGAATGAAAAAATGGTTTTTTTTTTTTTTTTTTTTTAAAAAAGAACTCGTGTTTCGTTTATAAAAAATCTGTAAAAAATTATGTTGAATGATGAAAGTTTCTTCAGTTTTTTCACTGTTATGTAAGTGTTACTTTTACGGAATAGAAAAAGTGGAATATTCTTGTTTTTTCAACAAAAATTAAGGTTATCTTTGTCATCATACCATCACATTTTTGGTAGTTTATAAAGTAGTTTTAACAGTTGGCGCGTCGTAGGCAAAAGTTTCGATAGTTGGTGTTGCCTGTTTATAAATTATCCGGTAAAAAAATCATATAACTTTTTCTGTTATAATAAAATGTTAGAACGTCATTAGCAGTTTCTTATCTGTTGTCCCATTATTCATTTCATACCTCAGATTTTTAAGAATGACTGAAGTCATATGTGGACCTTATTTTTAACTTTATATATAATTTATAAGCATTGTTTATGTAGCATATCGGCATCCAAAGATTGCATTTGGATTGTTCTTCGTTGTCTAATTGTGATTGTGAAGTTAACGTATTAATATTGTCGATTAGGTATTGATTAATGACTAGTGAAATTAAATAGGGACAACTAAATTTGTAGTTAGTTTGATATTGTAGACAAAATGTCACTAGCAGCCATCAACCTTGTTAGTAGTTGGTTCCTAGCCCTCAGATTTTTGATGTAATATGTGGACCCTTATATCTTGTTCTTGTTGTTTATAAACCATAAGTATATTATGTAGCATATTAGCATCTAAAGATTCCATCTGGATTGTTCTTTGGCTAATGTCATATTAACATATCTAATTATCTTTAATGTCGATTAGTGGATTAGGTATAGATTCATGACAAAGCAGATTTTACGGTGACAGCTAATCTGAGTTGATTAAATTATGGAAAAAACTGTTTATTTCTTCCGTAGTTGATGACATTCCTGGATTTTATGCGCAATTAGCTTGCATTGTGCGTAAAGAAAACTTACTGAATTCATGTTGTATGTGTAGAAGTCCCTGTAAATGTTGGTGATGTTCTTATAGTTTATGACTCCTTGACTAATTAGAGTTGGTTTTGTGCTTATTGGAACTTATAGTGTCAAGGTTTTTAAATCAGATTCTATTGGCGTCTAATCAATGTTAACATCGCTTTCATGTGAAGTTTATTTTAAGTTAGTTGTGTTGATAATCGTTGTTTTCTCACTGTAAATTCTAATATACAGGAGTTGAAGCTAGGGGATTCATATTTGGCCCTCCTATCGCATTGGCTATTGGTGCCAAATTTGTTCCACTGCGCAAACCAAGAAAGTTACCGGGTACACATCAAATTTTGATATCTTAATGTTGCTCCGTGCTGCTAGCTTTTGTTGTTCATTGAAGATCACGTGCAAGGCTACATCCTCCTATGTTTGAACTTGGATTCCTTAAATTTGAATGTGTAGGTGAAGTTATTTCTGAAGCATACACGCTGGAGTATGGAACAGATTGTCTAGAGATGCATGTTGGGGCTGTGCAACCTGGGGAGAGTGTATTGATTGTCGATGATCTAGTGGCCACAGGAGGAACCCTCTCTGCTGCCATAAGGCTTTTAGGTAAACATTGGATGTTCATCGGTTATCTCGAATTACAATCATATTTAAACTTTGATCAGACCAATAATATTTGTTTTTGAACATGTTATTGCAGAACGTGTTGGAGCTGAAGTTGTTGAGTGTGCTTGTGTTATTGGGTTGCCACTGGTGAAGGTAAGATTTTTGCTGTTCCAAAAGTACATTTATTATCGCCATTAACACGTTTTGATACCCTGTTTCAAGTTAACTGTAACCTTTTGTTTGTCTCCAAGTTTTTAAGCCACTGCACATTGTCTTATGTTTCTAACATCACCATTCATTCTTGATGATTTTTATCGATTTACCCAATCAAACGAATGTTAATCAGAACATGTAATAGGTGATAAAAGTAGCCAGTATAGATATATCTGCGAGGGGGTGATTAATTCTTATGGATATTATAATGAATTATTTTGATTTACACATCAAACAGTAACACATCAAAATGACTGATACTAATAATAGATCTTTTGATCTATGGCCTTACTTGAACAAGACTTGTTCTATGTGCTCGTACCTCTGCATTCTTGATTCCTAATACGATCTTTTTAGTCTGAAATCTCTTGCCATTTTCATTCGTAGATTTTGGAATTGTGTTCTAGCCGTCTGCGTATCATATCTTATGGATACTAACACAAATCTACAATGAATGCTCCCATTTTGTATCAATATCATTGCTTTTTTATGTTTTACTACCATCATGGTTGTTAATAATGACGGTATATAACTTGTATATACCTTTGTACAATCTAATTATCATCTTTAACAGGGTAACTGGAGGCTAAATGGGGTACCACTTTACGTGCTTGTGGAGCCTCGCCTGAGTGATGAGGTACTGTCTCGACCCTCAGTTTTGTTTTTTCCGTTTCATTGTCTTTGAATAGTTTCCAACGGATGTGGGCAAAATGAATGAGTTGGGAAACAAATTTTAAAATGGGTCCTTCTGTAAAAGGGTTGAATTGGTTAGGTCTACTTGACCCAACACGCTTCTTGTCCAAATGTTATAATTTTTAATGAAACCATGTGGAATATGTTATTTTATAATTATCTAATTGCTCGAGTAAAATGTTTTAGGAGGTTTCATGAATTGGACATAGCGTTGGGTTACTATTGACCAATTTGACCCGTTCCTTTTTATAGCTATATATATATATTTTTTTAATGGATCGAAAGTGCCACTCCTTATTTCCAATTCCATTATCTTTTTTAGTTTTGACATTGCATATTTTTTAAATGGTGTCCCACAGGGATGTACCTTGTGAGATTATGCGGAACATGATGTTAAAGCAACACTTGAATTGTGGGTTTCCATTAAACCATCAGTTTTACCGTATTGAAGTTATGGACTTGTGGCAAAGAGCAAACAAGCGCATGTCCATTGAGCTCCAGTTTTCAGCAGTCTTGGCTTTGTTCCGATGCTTTTATTGCTACAAAGCAGTCGATTTGGAGACAACGGGCTCGTGTAATTGTTAGGTTTTGATTTTTTTAGGAGTTTATCCCATTCAAAAGGTTAGCTTTGGTGGGCGCATTTTGTAGGTGAACACGTTATTACTTTGAATTGAATCCAGAACTCAGATTTATGAATATATCGTCTGGTGCTTTCACTTACGAATCACCATTGACAATGTTCTGGTTTTTGAAGTGTCCGTTTTGGTTTTGGTTTTTATGTCTCAGGTATTCTGCTCTAGTGTTTCAGCCAACACAACCAAAATCTAGCGATGTTTGGGTCCGTTTAGCATAACGTTATGGTCAAACTGAACTAGGTCATTTTGCGTTGTTGGCTTGAACTGAATTTCTACGCGTTTACTGATCGCCGTACAACCAGCACCAAATAAGAAAAGGATTGGACGAGTTATTAGTTTATGCCGATTGATGAACACCCCGATACCAATACAAGTTCTCTTGTAAAGTGGTAACGTCGAACTTAATATGTTGCATTTTGATACTTAAGAGTAATATGATAAGCGAAAAATACCGTAGTATCCATTTTTATTGTGGTGTGTTCGCACATGCCCAGAGTTTACCTCTTTTTCAAATCTACACATGAATGTTGGGTATAACTTTACCCTACATTCACGACATTGGAGTGTATGGTCCAGATTACGTTTCAAAATTAATTCACAAACAATGTCGCGTATATACTTTAACTATATACACGACATGTTATTTTATTCCATTACTTAGTACTATATCTAAACAATGTCGGGTATATCTTTTAACTGGATACACGACATTAATAAAATATTGAAACCTAGTACTAGGCGTGAAAAATGTCGTGTAAACATATTAACTATATACAAGACATTAATATATTATTGATAAAAAAAACCAATGTCGTGTAAAAAAATGCACAACATACCCAACATTGACTATGCTACCAACTTTGACTAAAAACTTACAAAACACACCCTTTAACTTTTTGATAATTACAACTTTTTTATATAACAAACATTATTCGTCAAATATTTAGTAAATATCTATCGAATTTATAAACTAAAAACGATATCCTTTTTAATCATTAAAAAAAATGGCGAACTTTTTTTATATAAACAAAAAAAATTTATTCATAAATTAACAACATTACATATAAAATATAAAACGTAAACGTACGAAAAAAAAAATATAAATATGCATAAACTTTTTTTAAGCTTTTTATAGAACTAGACATGACTAGCCCTCGGTTGAAACGTATGAAATAAAAACGTAAACATTCATAAACTTTTTATTTCGTACATTTATGTTTTATATTTTCTATGTAATGTTTTAATTTAGGAATAAAAATTTTAATTTTATATAAAAAAAAGTTGACGTTTTTAGTTTTATGAATAAAAAGATACTGTTTTTAATTTATGAATGTTTATGTTTTTATTTCCAAACGATATTCTTATTTCATAAATTTGTACGTCTTTGGCCCCTGTGGTTTAAGAGTTTTGTTTTTTTTTTTTTTTTAATTTTTTTTTATCAAACTTCAATATTTTTTATAAAATCATACGTACGTCAAAAGCATGTTAATATTGGGCTTGTTTTGTTCGTAATTTAGGGCTCTTCGCAACGATATTTTTTTCATTAAAGAATTCGATAGATATTTACTAAGACGAATAAAGTTTGTTATATAAAAAAGTTAAAGGGTGGGTTTTGTAAGTTTTTAGTCAAAGTTGGTAGCATAGTCAATGTTGGGTATGTTGTACATTTTTTTACACGACAATGGTTTTTTTTATCAATAATATATTAATGTCGTGTATATAGTTAATATATTTACACGACATTCTTCACGCCTAGTACTAGGTTTCAATATTTTATTAATGTCGTGTATCTAGTTAAAAGATATACCCGACATTGTTTAGATATAGTACAAGTAATGGAATAAAATAACATGTCATGTATATAGTTAAAGTATATACGCGACATTGTTTGTAAATTAATTTTGAAACTTAATCTGGACCATACACTTCAATGTCGTGAATTTAGGGTAAAGTTATACCCGACATTCATGGGTAGTTTTGAAAACGAGGTAAAAGTCTGGGCATGTGCAGATACACCACGATAAAAATGGGTACTAAAGTATTTTTCGCATATAACGTAATACCATGTCTAGTTTTTGATTTGACATGGGTAGAGTCTAAAGTCTAAACATCACATAATGTGTTTTTCACGGTACAGCAAGAACCATGCAAATTGTTGACCATAAACAACTTGCATGGATGGATACTTCTCATGACTGACATGACATGATAAACATGTTAGCCTAATTATGAACATGGCCCAATTAGTCTTTATTTCTATCTAGGCTTAGCTCATTATGTTATACGGAGTAACTTAAATTCATAGCCACATGCATATATAAGAGTGTGTCAGGTATGCTATCACAAAGGTTTGATGCCTCAAAATATATCCTTTGTTATATATTTGGGTACTCAAAATTCACTTACACCTAAAAATATTAACGTTATAAAATTTTATGTCGTAAATGTTTGTTAAAACTTAAAATATATCATCAAAATACTATATTTTAAGTAGTTGGTTTAATATATTTTTTACCATCGTATTTAATTATCGTATAAGCTTTCGCACATGGTCTCCATTCGTTTAGCTACTACGCTACTTAAACTATAATTAAACAATCGGCTAACATAATGGGCTAAGCCCAGATAGAAATAAGAACTAACTGGGTCATGCACCTAGGGGTGTTGAGTAATATCCGAATAAACCGAAAACTGAACCGAACCGAACTCGTAACCGAATCGAACTTGCCAAAACCGAACCGAACCGAAATAAAAGTTCGGTTTTCGGTTCGGTTATGGTTTTAGCAATCCAAACCGAAAACCGAATTTAAATAAATATATATATTTTTTTATATATTTATATAAAAAAGATATATTAAAACTCTTTTATAATAAATGAATAAATTATTAAATTTGGGTAATTCGGGTTATTCGGTTCGGTTTTCGGTTATTGGGGGTTCGGTTTTCGGTTATACCCAGAAAAAAAATTAACCGAACAAACCGAACCGAACAAACCGATAACCGAACCGATGAACACCCCTACATGCACCTATGACGACTAATTAAACTATGAAAAGTGTTTACATGGTTTATCATCTACGCAACATTAAACATTGTTACTTGTTTTTGTGGTATTATACTCTATCTCATAATTACGTGATAATTTCATCCCATAGCTCGTTTCACTAGAATTAAGCATTGTTGTTATTCTGAATGGTGGTTTATATTCCACAAGAGTACAATGATTATTTATTATTTAACAATCTTTATGTCATATAGGCTTGTGTGATATACATACATATATGTTACAACTATATCACACAAGATAACACAACACAAAACATAAACACGTTATCTTTTAGTTCTAAGTTCTTACCTAGGTGCTGAGTTTTGACTTATTCCAATTCATTAAATTTACGTACTTAATTTATGGGTGTTTTGTAGAGAATAAGATACCAACTTAGCTTTTATAGTGCCTACTAGCTTAAAGACCCGTGGATTCACGGGATTTTTATAGAAATATGAAAATGAGATAATAAGAAAAAACGAAAGTAAACATGTTCTATCAATATATCAGCTACAAAATGTGTTATACATGAGAGAATACATGAGTTATACTAACAATTAAATGAACAAACATGGATGTTGTTGTCGTGTCAAAATTTGATGGTCTTGAATAGCAAACGACATGTGTGAGCAAACACCAATTTGGTAGGAAATGCCAAGTCCATGCACACCTAACAATGTATAGACAATATAAGTAAAATTATTTCATACATGATTTATAATGCATTCTAATTTAAAATATGGTAAGAAAAACTTATAACTTGTACATACCTCTTTGACCTTGTTCATAGGCCTTCAAGAACTTCTTTGTAGACGACATTCGTAGTAGTTTTACACATATTTCCGTCTTCATCACAAACTACAACCTTTAAACCACTCCTGCTTTTAACTCTTGAGACAACAACGTAAAGATGTCCATGAGTGAAAACAAGTCGGGGAAGATACAAACCAACATTTGATAACGATTGACCTTGGCTTTTGTTAATTGTCATTGCGAATGAAAGTGAAATAGGAAATTGTGTCCTGACAATCTTAAGAGGTAAACGCTTATCAGAAGGAGTTACTTTCAGCCTTGGTATGATTACGGTTTTCCCAAAGTTGGTTCCGTTAATGATTTTTGCGTGAATAGAAGTTCTCGTTAATTTAAGAACTTGTAGTCTTGTCCCATTACACAATCCATTGGCTTGATCAATGTTTCGCAACAACATAATGGGGACGCCTACTTTTAAACAAATTCTATGGTTTGGAACACCTGAGAACTTCAATCCATTGATAAATTCAGGCGAGAAAACGGATTGATCAAATAATGGCACAAGATTCACTTTTGTCAACACTGTCACAACTTAGGAAACCCATTTCTTCACTTGGAAACATGTCCAACATATGCTCATTGATGTTGTCCACCACTTCATTTGTTGGAGCAAGGATTGCCTTTTCTTGAAAGTAGGCAGGATCATGTATGTTATCCAAAAAGTTTGGATAAGTGCAGTCAATAATAGATTTAACCGGGTCATCAGCGACATCTATTAAAATTTCTTGTGGGAAATCTATAGAAACCTCTCCGTCATTCGGTTCTCCAAGGTTTCCGTCTCCGACTTTCAATATCCAGTCTGCAAATTCTCGTATCTCGTTGACATCTTCATGTCGTGATCCAACAGTTAGTCTCATGTTCGCAATCAACTTAAGAACTTTGCAGTAATCCCACAGATATGATTTCTTCAACGAAGCAGTAACAATGTCTTCCCGGGATCCCTTTGGAATAACAGGTAGAACCTGCCTAAAGTCGCCGCCAAAAACCATGGTCATGTTTCCAAAAGGCTCATCGGACATTTCATACCTGGTCCTACGATGTATGTCTCTCAAAGACCGATCTAATGCTTCAAAACAAAGCTTATTTGCCATTGGCGCTTCATCCCAAATAATAAGTTTACATTTCTTTAACATTTTTCCAAGATCGCTTTGAGGACTTATAGAGCAAGTAGAAGTCTCATCCACGTTGATAGGAATTTTAAATCTTGAATGAGCAGTTCGGCCTCCCGACATTAACAAAGGAGCAATACCGCTGGATGCCACATTCAAAACTATATCACCTTTTCTTCTAATACCGGCAACAAGAGTCTTCCATAAGTATGTATTCCCCGTACCTCCGTAACCATAAACAAAGTAGACTCCTCCCGTTCCTGTGTCAACTGAGTGTATTATGGTGTCATACACACCCTTCTGTTTTGTGGTCAAAGAGTCGTACAGGCGTTCGTACTCAGTTTGTAACTCGACCGGATTATAATTAGTCTCATCGTGTATAAGTCGATTACCAAATTCACTTATGTATCTATCATCCGAATAAGGCATATCAGGACAATTCCTCAATGTTGAGTTTCTTGATCTCAGCAGCTGCTCAATATAGAACAAAGCAACATTCCTTTTTTCCTCGTCACTGATAATCAAATCTGCATTCAACCATATTAATGTAAGAACTTAATAAACATATGAGTCATTAAAAGATTAGAAATAATATGGTTAAATAAACGTATCAGGAAACATAACTTATATTTGATCAGTGTATAATTACAGATTATAGTCTACAAATATATTTTGTAGATATTACCTGGAATTTGCAAAATCTGCCTCCTCTTATGTTGAACATCTTGTGCAAGCAAATGCCATGTTTGTAACCAAACAGTTAAAGGCGTGGTAAGTTCATTTTGTGAAAGCAATGTCACAAATAGCTCACGAAGATGTCCAGGGTTTGCCCAATGAGCTGTGTCTTTTATACTTTCTACATACTCCTTGTCTTCCTCTAAAAGTCCTGCTGCGTAGCAAGCATCTTTATAAGTTGGATACACTATACCATTAACCTTTCTAATGTCAGCGTATGTCTTGCATCCTTTTGCACTGTTTAGCAGCATTCTGAAATAGTAAGTGTCTCCGGTTGCTAATGGAACGCTATGAATCCTTCCAATCGATCTTCCCTGCTTCCTAAGCGTCCAAATTCTATTTGGACCGTTCCATACATATTTTGTAGGAAACTCAGCATACGTAAGCTCCCTTGCCTCCGGAAACCTTCGATTCATTCTCAACCAACCTTCGAACATATCAGCACCAGCAGTCGGCTTCTCAACAGTTGTTTCGAGATCAGCGTCTTCGTCATACACAACCTGATGCTCGCCTTCAAGATGAAACGACAGCCTCTCAACAGAAGGTGTTCTATAATGAATCTCAAAACCAAATAGCCTCCACGCTGCCTAGCAAGCAGATAGGTATCTGCAATCTAAGAAGGCCTTTATCTCGTCAATCGGTTTATCAATTTTTTGACCTTCAGCATTTGTTACCGATTCATACAATTGGGCCGACACTCTATCTGGACCTTTGTTTATATACTTAAACAAATATTTTATTGATCCCGTCTTGTTGCACCATTCAACATTAATGTGGCATTGGTAACGTTTTAGAAGCTGAGCATTATAAAGGATGACATAGCCGTTATGTAACTTATGGCCACTCTTTTCCACATATCTTCCATTGTCAGGTCTTCTATATACAGGGCAGCCAACGGCGTCGAGCTACTTGGTGGGTGAATTTTTTGGGAAGTGTCTCGGTACATTTACGTCGAAAACTGCAAACCTCGGTGATAAGGTTTTAAAATGTACCTTTTGAGGGGTCGTTTAAGCCCTTATTTGATCACTTTTGTATCCGTTATTACTTAATATCGTTCCTTTTCACTTTTTAGGTATCTTGAAGGCAAATTGCTGGAATGACACTTATTTGGACAAAAAGGCGCGGATATACGAAGAAAATGGCCAAAGTCAAGAATCGAGACACTCAAGCTGCTGAAACACAAGGGGACGGCGTCAGGTGTTATCTGCGACGTTGTCGCATCACTTTTGTGACGGCTCAGTAGCCAAATTGCTTATTTACAAGTGACGGTGTCAGGCTTTAAAAGAGTAGGTCGTCGCAACTCAGACGGCCTAGATTTGATCCTATGGGCTTGGGCTAGATTTGATTCTTATATCAAGGCTGTCTTGTACAGTATTTTAGGAGTGTAGTTTTTTTGGAGTAAAAACCTAAACCGAATTTTTCAGTTTTCGGCCTAGATTTGATTCTTATATATAGAATCCGAATTTTTCAGTTTTCGGAGTGTAGTTTTTTTGGAGTAAAACCTAAAACGAAAAGGTACATCTTGCAAGTTTTAGGGTTCCAACCCTATCTTACATCAAGATAAGTGTTTTACTTCATTAATTCAATTATGTCTTCAATTATTTGTCTGTATGCTTGCATGTTCTCCATGTTAGGTCACAAGGTTTACCACACAAGCTTATAAGAAAGATAGAGAGGCGATTGAACAATATTAAACACACACACACACGATATACTATGACCGGTTACGCGTAGGTGATAATGAAAGAGAAATATTGAACAACCAACCCTCAAGTGAGGGTTATTACATAGTATTTATAGGCAAGGAGCTAGGGCAACACTCCTACTCCTTCCCCTTCTCCTATGGGCTTGGGCCTAAGCTCATGGGCCTTCTACATAAGC
Source organism: Chrysanthemum makinoi (assembly GCA_910596185.1). Classification (NCBI taxonomy): domain Eukaryota; kingdom Viridiplantae; phylum Streptophyta; class Magnoliopsida; order Asterales; family Asteraceae; genus Chrysanthemum; species Chrysanthemum makinoi. The sequence goes on along the minus strand of OU343220.1, from coordinate 303,838,247 downwards.
TTAAGGCTAATAACAAACATAAAGGCCATAATAAGCTAACTATTACATATGAGTAACTAACACTTGAATAAGGTTTAGGAGTGATTCCAACAATCTCCCCCTCAAGTGTTATTACATATGAGTAACAAACACTCAAGTGTTGGTGATGAAAAACGGTGAAGGCGTTGATGTAATAGTAGCTTTGACGTCGTCTGACATTCTTCTTTCTTGTGAGAAGAATTTCCTTGATTTGAACAGTTATGCTTTGACGTCATCTTTAACTTTGTTCTTTGATCATTGTTCTTTGTGATGAAAGTGATAGTATGTTGTTGTCTGCATCAAATCTGCCTCAGGTCTGCTTCACTACTACAGTGTCTCCACGTCATTCTTCAACATGCTCACACGCTCTTTTGACGTTGGAAATCAGTACTGATGAAGTTCTTTATGTCTTTAACTTTGTAGATTCTTTGTATTGACGAAGAATCATTCTGACTGTTGTGTTGCTTTTGGATAGAACTTCCATTAGTGATGATGTTGGCATGAGCATGAGAAGAATCTGCACGATCATTCTGCTCCAGAGCTTCCATAAGAAGAAAACATAAAAACGGTTAGTAATAAGCAGATTCCGGCACTTACAAGTTTGAACTTCGAGAGTGTTAACAGCATAGTGTGAAAACACAACTCTAATTCTTACAAAGGCCGTTCCTGAATCGGAGTCCCACAAGTGAGATAACACGATGTACCGAAGTACACCTACGATTCAGATGAGTCGCTGAGGTACACCGAAGCATCACCTCACGACTGTAGACCGTTTGAGACCACTAAGCGCAATCCACGGGGAGTTGCCGAAGCGACCTGCTGTCAGGGCTGTTTGATGTTGACCCTGGCGGGAGTTTCCATTCAATCACTGAGGATCATAAATGTGAACCTCTCATAAATGTTCTCGACAGATTGCTAAGATCTGTGAAGGACTCGATAATGTACCACTGAAATTCTTATTGTTGAATATCAAGTGATGAAATGTCAAGTGTACCTAAGAGATCTTTTGATGAATCTCGTGGCTCTAGACTCAATAGTGCGTTTTGGTTTTCTGAGCGGAGACTAGGGAGAGGGTCTCCTTCTTCAATACCAGCAATCTCTAAGAGAAAGCCGATAGTTTACGTAGGGTTCCCTGTGAGAATGAAACAAGCTTCTGTTGAGAGAAACTTGAGTGGTTAAGAAGGTTTAGTGCATGCGTCACTGGGTCCATGACGACTTTTAATCTTCAATACCGGTGTCATCTAGTGACAACCAGTAGCATATGAATTTAACCCGGTGTCTGCCCTAAGTTGAATAATCTGGAGGGCTATTTCTTTTCACCCTTTTCTTTGCATTTCTTTTTAATTCTTCAACTCCTTCTTTCTTCGATTCTCATTTTCTCCTTTTTACAATCATACCTAAGGACTTCTAAATACCAACTATTTGTGGTGTCCTGGGGTAGATCCCTCTGGCTCTGGCGGATCATAGGACGGTTATTCCTAACCTTAGTCACCTTATAACTCCATGACTAACCTATGTTGCCATAAAAACCATTTTTGTGAAAAATCTCTCAAAGTGTTTGTGAATGAAAAACATTTTAGTACCCCTGTTGAGATAATATTTTGCATAAATACTCCCCTCCACATGTGCTTAAAAGTTTTAACGGTTAAAATGCACAGTGAGGAAAGAGCGCGCACATTTTGAATTGATTAACTCAAGATAGACATTCCCTCGCGAGACACGGTTACGTGGCATAGTTAAAGAGTTGCATTGTCAGCTTTTAGGTGACAACTGGCTCTAATAACTACCTTGAAGGTGTAGACAATCCTCGAAAGGTTGTCAAACCCGTAAGAGTTCATGTCTACCAAGAGTTTCTCGAATGGTACATTCTACTCAGACAAGTCCTTTGCGAGACACGTTTACATCACTAGCGAACTAGCTTGAAATTATTACCCGTCCCGGACAAGTCTTTTCGAGTTACTAACAGTTGAGATCTCGTCAATTCATGGGTTAAGTCTATAGCACAAAGATTCATTTGCATTGACATAACATATTTCTTATCACGTATTTTCTCCCCCTCAAAAATGGCATATAAAATGTTATTTTTGAAAAGTTGAGAATAAATATGACCATTTCGAGTGTTGCGGGAAGAATGACCACTGTGAACAATTTTTGAACAAAGTTTTAAATCAAATACTTCCCCTCAACGAGTGATATAAACGGTTGAGGTTTTGAAAATCATAAGGGAAAGTACTTGTTCTTTTGAGCAAAACCTTGAAAAATGAAAGGTTTGATAGGTTTTACTCAAAAGTAAGAAGCTTTCGCTCCTTTTATAAGGATTGTGGCACTGAAGCGTACCACAGGGTCCTTTATTTACAAGTACGGGTTGTACACTGTAATGTGTGTACAAGCCATAGACATAATAAATCATACATCCAAATATGTAATGAAAGAAGCAGTTCAAGGGGTACCAGGTAGTCCAGAGATGTCGCCAGGAGTGTGAGTCGGGCGTTGAAAGCCGATGATGTTTCTCCTGGGTCGACCACCAACATAGCTTTCCAGTCTTCTGAACTGATCCCTTCTATATAACCGTTCATCAATCATGGTGATGATCCTCTTCACGTCCCTTCGATCCTGAGAATTCCATCGCTTAGGAGACCCGATCTTTTGGTGTATATCCTTCAACCGGTAAGCCAATCCGTCCCTAACCATCTTCAAAGTGTGATCTCCAAACTTATGAAGATCTTTGCACGCCATCAAGCAATTTCTTTGAAGTTCACTGCGGTAAATGACGCCGAAAGATTTGCTGATGAGCGTATATTGTGGAAGGTGGTTGATGTCGGGTAGATCAAGCTGCGGTGGAGTGAGGTTGACACGGGTCTGATAAGATTCAACTGCTAGTTGGAGATCTTCTACACGTTCTTGGATAACTATGCGTCTGATGAAGATGAGCACTGACTTGATGAATTCACGTTGTACTGCAGTGGTGAATTGTCTCATACGACCCTGTACTTTGGCAAGGTACATGTCTTCGATGTCGTTGATAGACAAATTCTCAAAGTCAGCTTCAGAGAATGCATAATCCCTTTCATCTTGTCGTTTGACCACGATATTCTTTAGGAAGGTGTAGTCCCACTTAGATGAAAGATCGACGTGTTTGATGGCAACGATACTTTTAGAACTGAATACTGCATGTTGAGACTTCTGAACCTGGCAGCTTCTGTAGTAGATTCTTCGGCGTTCCGGCCAATGATGAATCCCGTACAGTGCATCTCGGTCGTAGGCTTCCACTTTGTTAGAGAACAAGTGATTAGCTCTTTCCTCGATAGCTATACAGTTTGAGTATTCGGCTGCTGGGAATGGAAGTGTCAGAGATGTAGCATACTTCCTTGAACCATCGCCACCATGAAGAAGAAATTCCAGGTCTTTGTTGAAGAAATGTCTGAATGGAATCCTTGGTTCATCTGGTTGGCCAATTGTTGGTAGAGGTTTTGACCAGTCGGTGTAGTATGGAGGATTGTCCCGTTTGGTGAAGTCGATGTTTGCTTCTGGTTGAGCCAATCCATGTTGTTAGACATAGCTCGAGCAATGTTTTCAAGGTGATATTCGACCTCGATGGCACTTTTTGAGCTGTCTTTCCACAGTTGAAAAGCTTCATTCTTGATTCGCCTCAACTCGGATTTCTTCATCTTCTTCACATGGAACTTTTCTTGCATAATCTTAGCATGCTCCAATGTATGACCGTCTACCAGATGTTGACCTTCTTCAGGGTAGGGAGTGGAATTGACAAGTGTAGAAAACCATTCAAATTCCTTTGTGGTGTCTTCATCTAGCCATGATAGGACGTCTGCCTTGGGCGCCTTTTTCTTCTGTTTCTTAGGCCTAGATGAGGGTTCTGGTTTCTTTACTTGTTTGGGAGAGGTGGGTTGTTGTAGGGGCTCATGGTGTTCTTCATCGTCACCACCCGTATACTCAAAGTAATCACCGGTTTTTTGAGTCTGGGGTGGTGTCTCAGAATCATGAGGTTTATCTGTAGAAGAACGAGGAGGAGACCTTTGTTGAGCAGGAGGCCGTTGGGGAGGTGGTGGCATAGAAGATGATTCACCAGACTTCTTCTGTCGTTTAGCGTCATCATTCTTATCCTGATCCTTATCTTCATCGTCTCTAGGACGTTTAGACTTTTCAGCTTCGAATCTGCATGCTTCTTGAAGTTGGTAGTCCAGCAATGCTTGAAACAGCTTTCCTTCATCAGAAATAAATGTCCCAGATCGTGCAGACATTTGTGTGACAAGCTTGGCCACCAATTCATTATCCGAGAAAACTACAGGATCAGATGGATTGATTGTGACGGTTAAGGGTGTTGATCTTATAGTTTGCTTGGCTATCTGCATAAGATTCGGATATAGTTGTCTGGTAAACATCTCCTTTGTGACTTTAGGAACGATATCCAGAAGGTACTTGTGAGTGTAGCCTTCGATCATTCTGTCCATCTTCCCTTGTAGATCATCCTGCATGAGCTTCTGTACATACTCCATTTCATTCTGCATCTTGTCATTCTCATCATGTAGATACTGTATTTGGTCAGCAAACCAATTCAGTTTTCTGTAGAGCATGTCCTTCTTTCTGACTTGTTGGACAGCTTTAACGATTCGATTCTTAGATTGAGAGATCCAAGATGGAGTTGGCTTCTTCACTGATCTGGATGATGATTTGGTTGATTTCTTTGATGGTGGTGGTGAAGAGTGAGAAGAAGAATCTGATGATGATGAGATGTGAGGAGACTCTGGGTCCTTCGGTGGTGCAGAGGTTTTGTCCTCTGAGCGAGCAGGACTGTCTAGCAGAAACTTATCATAATCGTCATCTTCAGACTTATCTTTCTCTTCAGTCTTCTCTTTGTCACCTTCTTCTTTCTCGGCCTTTTCATTAACAGGTACCTCAAATTCATACTCAATAGTTTCTTCCACGGGCTTTTGTTGTTGCTCCAAAGTGGTGGTACCAGATCCCTAATCGGGTTGATTAACCGCATCAGGATCTGGTGAAGGTTGAGCACCACTTGACCCTCTGGGGCCACCCATTTGTTCTTTTGCAAATTCATTTGCCGCGTGTTAGAGTCTAAGGAATTTGAATTGCTTCCTGTATGAAGTATCCAGTTGCTCTTCTTCTTCATCTGAGCTTTCATCATACGACACAAGTACAGGAGTCTTCCCTTTTCCTTTGTCAGCTGGTGGACTTGGAGGTTTAGCTGCTGAAGGAGGTGTTACGGTTGCAGATTCAGAGTAGAAAGTCTCGTCATCTGATTCAGTAGCCTCCGAGTCCTCGTCCATAAGCTTTCTCTGCGGTTCAGGTGTAGGAATAGGAGCAGCTTCCTTAACTGGAACATTCCTTATGCGAGGAGGATTCCTTTTGGGAAACTTCCTTTGAATTTCTGTACTTGTGCATATGACAAATGCATATGACAAAGAATTCAATAACACAGCATTATGGACATCAGCACAGATGACATCTTCCAAGAGTCGATCAACATCTTTTCTCAACAGTTTCTTTTTACGTTTAGTGCTAGAAATAGATGTTTCTGTTTTCTCGAAAACGACCTTCATTAATCCAAGTTCCTTATGAAAGTCCCTTTCCCAAGACAATGCACAACTTTTCAAATTTTTAACATTTGGTAAAAGATTTTTCTGAAAAATGTCTCTTTGTTTTCGCGCTAGAGGCGATTGAAAGTGTTGAACTTTGATTTCAGAATGATATTCTATCTCATGTTGTAAATTTTTGAGGTCAGCCATGAAAATGTCAAAATATCTGAGAATTTTGCGATTTTCAGGTTTTGAATTTACTTCACTGATGGAAGGTAAAGGACCATAAGTTTGTGCGTAATCTGGTTGGGGATTAACATTAGAAGACTCAGGTGTTTTTATGATTACCCTTGGTGTGTTAGAAGAATCCGTTGGTGTGACGAAAGTGACCGCTTTTGAATAGTTAAAAGGTTTGTTGTAAACAACTTTTTCTAATTTTGATCGACTCTCGTCTTCAGCATCTAATTCCTCTTGACGATGATATTCAACAACACTCATAACAGAATTATCAACTTTATATTCTGCACTGGAAACTTCAGGATTTGGTTTGAATGCTTTGGTTGAAAGCTTAGGTTTGTAATCAGCAAGATTCGGTCCATATCCATTTGGATTGGGTTTTAAAGTAAACTTTTCAATGGCTGTGACCGACTCGCCATGTTTGTAAACAACAGTTTTAAACTCTTTAAGTTTGTTTTGCAAGCCGATGATTTCTTCAAGATGATCATCTATTCGTTTCGTTGAATGCTTTTTGTATACAGAGAACTGTTTTTGACAAGTTAACAACTCAGCCTTAGCTTTTTGATTTTCCAAGGTGAGAGCGTTAATTTGCTTTTTATGTTCATGTTTCAGTTGTTCTATTTCAGACAACAAAGCATTCTTCGAAGCGGCTAGATCACGCATCTGTCTTTCTAAATATTTTTCGTTTTGATAAGATTTGGCAAAGGCTGCTTCAAAACCGTTTTCACGTTTTTCTTGAGTTTTGAAAAAGTTGAGTTGCTTTTGTAAACATTCAAAATCCTTGGTTAACAGTGCATTTTTGCATTTTAAGTCCTGATTAATGGCATGATATTTTTCCACTATGGTCTGTTGGTCTTGTATTAAACGAGCAAAATCTGGATGAGGCAATAGTTCGGCGTGTTCAACGTGAGTCTCAACATGATCATTACTGAGATCCTCAAGTATAACCACGGAGTCAATTTGATTATTAAGGGAAACCGTTTGGTCATCTTGATCGTCAAATATAACTACGGGGTCTAGTTGAAAATCGTCGGAATGAGATGTGGACGGCGCATTTTGAACATTCTGAGCCTTGCCGGATTCAGATGTTGGCGGAGATATGAGATCAGAGATAAATATGGTTTGTTCGGGTACCTGAGACAAGCCATCAGTGTCATACACTGGGCCTGTGTCACTCATGTGTAACTCATGCATATTAGCCATCAACATAACAGCTGCATTGGCCTGCAAGTCCTCCATATCATCATCTGAGTCAGCATTTGCCATAAAGTTCTGTTCTTTGTTTGTGAGAGTTCCACCAGCTTCATCCTTAAGAGCCAAAAGAAGAGCCTCTTTGAAATAAGCACTGCCCCTAGTACTTGGCTTTGGGCATGCATTAGCCAGGTGTCCCTTCTCATTGCAGTTGTAGCATCGAAGACCATTCAATCCATTCTGAGCAATTCCCTGTTCCACCACTGGAGCTCGATTGTTATTTCTACCACATCATTAAACCCTTGACCACCGCCCATCTGACGACCATAACCACGATTCTGAACTTCAACTCGTCCATTGTTCACAACAGCTTGATTCCTTGTATTAGATGAGGAACGAATACGATTGTTGGATTTGTTGGTATAACGGCTAAAGGCATTAGCAATCATAGCAAATCCTTGTTGCAGTGCTTCGAACGGATCAGATTCCTCATTAGCTTCACTGACAAGTGCTTGAGCATTGTTGTTGTTGTATGGAACCAATTGAGTTTGTTGAGATTGAGGCTGTGAAGGATCAGATTGTGTGATTGTAGCAGTTGGTTGAGTTGCTGGTTGAGGAGAATAACTATTTTGAGCATATAAGGCAAGTTGTTGATTTTCCGGATGTGTCGGTGGAGCAATTTGAGCACGGAGAATCCTTTCCCTATCAACTTCCTTTTCATGAGGCTTCAAGTAATCGTACAATAATCCATATGTAGATTGATGCATGTTTTTCGCTTGACGGAGAAAAATGACATACTTCTCCCATTCAGGACCAAGACTACTCAGGAACTTAGTATTCACTGCAATTCTTGGCATGATGATGTTGTGTTTATCCAAATCATTGATGATGTCTGAAAATCGGTGATGATAGGACTCGAGTGTCTCTCCAGGTTCAATCATGAAGTGTTCATAAGCCAAGTAAATTTTGGATTCCAAATCTTCCTGATTGAGTACAGATCCTTCCATAAGAAGACGAATATGATCCCACATTTTCTTTGCAGTCTTTTGAGCATCAACACTACGAAGAATTGGGTTTGGTAATCCTAAGAGGATATATTCCATTGCAAGCTCATCTGCTTCATAGTGTAGAAGTTCTTGAGGATTCAAGTCTGCAACAGTAGCAATGTTTGTTTGTTCGTCTCTTGGTGGAATGGCATTTGGATCTCCGGGTACAATGACAGTAGGCATCTTAAATGGACCTTCCAAGATAACCTTCTTTAAGAACTTTCCATGTGGCTTCTTTAGATCACAAAACCTAAAGAACCTTATCACCCATTGTTCGTAGTTTCCTGGAGTGAGCATTGGAGGTCTATCAAGTGATCCAGCCTCATGAATTGATTGTTGGCTGCTTAAAGCTTCAAACATCTTTGCAAACCAAGTGGGTTCCTTCATAGTGTTCCTTGATGGATGTTGGTTGAAGTCATTTGTGTATGGTTGAACTTGAAGACTTGGTGGTGGTTGAACCATTTGAGGTTGTGGATTTGCAGCAAGTTGTGGAGTATGTTGTTGATTAAATTGTTGTTGATAAATTGCTTGTTGTTGATTTCATTGTTGATGTTGTGGACTTAATTGTTGTTGACGTTGAGGATGAGGATAAGTGTAAGGGAAATAGTTAGAGTATGGTGGTTGTGACATGTTGATAAACTTGTGTTGGTAAAAATAGATCTTTGTAGTCGAATGAACCTTTGTTGATGAAGTATCCTTAGGCGTAGAAATCACAATAGCCAAGTAACACTTATGCGTAAAAACACCAAAGTTACGCGTAACAATCAGGAGTTACGCGTAGATTTAGCTTACACGTACGTATGGAAAAGACTCTAAAGTTATGCGTAGACACAAAGTTATGCGTAGAAAGTTAGGCGTAGGATTATCTTATGCGTAAGACGAGGCTTAAGCGTAAGATAAATCTTAAGCGTAGGATTTCTACGCGTAAGCTTATGCTTATGCGTAATTTTAGGGTTTTATCCCAAGTGATCTTTTACACTTCACAGTGCAAAAGATATCCAAAGTCGACGTATTTTCAGGCTTATCCAAGCAAGAAAACACGGAGTAAACCACGAAATCGAAGATCAAACCAAGGATAAAGTTACGCGTAAGATTAGGGTTTTCTTACGTGTAGACTTACTCGTAAAAGTGATAATGCCCAAAGATGTTTCTAAACCAGTTTTTGTGTGATGAAATAGCTTCAATAAAAACTTGATGATCCAAAGCTCTTAAAACTGTTATGCGTAGAACGATACCCACGTATAAAAACTAGTTTAAAAAACACGATCCACGCATAAAGTTTGAAACTTTTTGCCAAAAACACGTATTTTAACACCTTAAAACGTTGAAAGTACAAGAATCTTGGATTGAAAAGTGAAAAAATCGAGTTTTTAAGCGAGCCAAAGCTCTCGTTACTTTTACGCGTAAGACCGAAACAACAAACTTCAAAAACACAAGTGTTAACCCAACTATTTGGCGATTGATACCACTGTTAGGTCACAAGGTTTACCACACAAGCTTATAAGAAAGATAGAGAGGCGATTGAATAATATTAAACACACACACACACGATATACTATGACCGGTTACGCGTAGGTGATAGTGAAAGAGAAATATTGAACAACCAACCCTCAAGTGAGGGTTATTACATAGTATTAATAGGCAAGGAGCTAGGGCAACACTCCTACTCCTTCCCTTTCTCCTATGGGCTTGGGCCTAAGCTCATGGGCCTTCTACATAAGCTTAAGGCTAATAACAAACATAAAGGCCATAATAAGCTAACTATTACATATGAGTAACTAACACTTGAATAAGGTTTAGGAGTGATTGCAACACTCTATGTCCGGCTAATTTATTTGTGTGTTTGCTTAGGGAAGATGAAACTTAATTATTGAATATTGATTGGTTGTCTCTTATCTTAATTGTTAATGATCTAGTAATGCGATAGGTCATTCGTTGTGTAGTTAATGCTTGATTAATCTTTGTGAACCTTAGACTATAACACCTAGAGTAGTTGTAGGCTAAACCATCCAAAGAGTACCTTAGAGTTAGAGTTTATAATTCCTAGAGATTTTGTAGACGAGACCCTTTGGTAGTTTCAAAGAGTTAGGGACAAACGCATACCCTACGACTTTAGACACACAACGCGATTAAGAATAAGGACGTGACAATTCAACCATCAATAGGAGATAATTAAGGAGTAATAAAACCTAAGTAAACCCATCTTTAAACTATCATACGAGCACACAATAATTAGACATAGACTACATACACCTTAGATTAGATAATTAGATAAGTAGAGTAATTGGTAGAAATACCAACCCCCAAATCCAAACCCCGAGATTCGTACCTTTCTAATTCTTAAAAATATAAAAAGATAAAAAAATAATCTTCCTCAACCCCAACCTTAGCGTAGTAACTTCTCACTAGCATTCCTATTCCCCTAGAGAACGATATCAATACCCGTGGCTTACCCTAATACTACACTACAACGATTAGGTTCACTGCCTAGGGTGTTATAAAACTTGCTCGAAGAAAAGGAAGTTCCTTTGACCCCGAACGACGCGTGTAGCGTTATCAAGTTTTTGGCGCCGCTGCCGGGGAATAGAATAGCTAGTTAGTAGTCCACCTCGTTTAGGTTTCTTTGCTTGATTCCTATCAAGTAAAAAAAAATCTCATTTTTTAGCTTCCTCGTAGTCTATCCCCCTTCTTCGTGACCTTTGTTCGTAATCCCATCACTTTTCATCATGGAAGGTGATAACCAACCACCATTCATCAACCTACCACCAAATGACCCGCCAAGAGCCCGTACTCTTGGTGAATACTCGAGACCAAGCCACCTAGGCTATAGGAACACCATTGAGCTTCCCAATCAAGCCCAAACTACGGCCTTGCGATCCGACACCATCCGGTTGGTGCAAAATGGATGTACATTCCATGGACTTCGTTCCGAAGATCCTAATCAGCATCTTAAGGATTTCCTTAAAATTGTCGATTCCATCGACCTTGATGCTACTACTCGGGAGACTACGCGTCTGCATCTCTTCCAATTCTCTCTACGGGACCAAGCTAGTAATTGGCTTGAGCGACTTCCCGCCGGCTCCATCTCAAGTTGGGATGATCTCACCTCTCGCTTCCTTACTCAATTTTTCCCACCGAGGAGAACCACTAAGCTTAGGAATGACATCTTGATGTTCCAACAACGTCAAGGTGATTCTCTCTACGAAGCATGGACTCGATTCAAGGACTTACTTCATAAAGTCCCTCATCATGGCATTGATCTTTGGCTCCAAGTCCAACTTTTCTATGATCATGTCAACTTCCCCACAAAGCGATCCATTGACCAAGCGGCCGGTGGAAAACTTAGTGATCTCACCGCGGAAGAATCATGGGGTATAATAGAGGACCTTGCTCTCTATGACAACGAAAGTTGGAATGACCCCCGTGAGCTGCCCAAAACCGTTAAGGAAATCTCCTTGCCTCCCATTGACTCACCACCTTCCGACCGTAGGATGCTTGAACTTGAAGATCAAGTTAAATTCCTAATGAGTTCCTACGAAAATCCTAAGTCTTCACGCCATGTGAACAAAGTTTCTTCCTCGTGTGAGCCGTGTAGTGATCCTCATAACACGCACACTTGCACCCGATTCCCCGAACATGCTTCCGTTGACTACGTATCCTCGCATATTAATGGAACGGGAGGAAGATTCCCTACAACACCCGGACCTAGGAATTTCAATGACACCCAAGAAGCATGGAAGGGCAAGCCCGACTTCTATTGGGGACAAACCAAAGAATTCACTTCCAATAATTTCCCATGGCCCCCATCTCATGGCCCTAACCAACAAAACATTGAGGGGATGTTGCAACACCTAGTCGCGTCCCAAGAAGCTCAAATAGCTAAGCTCTCGGACCGTTTTAACCAACAACAAGCCGAGATGGATAAGAAGATAGATAACCTCTTGAAAGCCATGACCAATAGTGATAGGAAGGTTAATGCTATCTAAACTCCTGAGCCTTCCGGTGTAGAGATTAAGGACCCAAGTAAGTTAGCTAAACACGTCCAATTCGTGAATACCATCACCTTAGAGAAACCTAATAGAACAAATGATGAAGAGGACCATATACTTGAGGATAATGAAACAACCGAGGAAATAGATGAAGTAGACAATGACTATTTCAATAAATTTCCTACGGAAGAAGAGCTATCTCGCCACCCTCATTAGTGTGTGACCTCCGTCACATGTATGTTAGGAAAAGCCCTAGAATCAAGTTTGGGAACCCTTGGAATCTTAACATACCATGTTGCATAGGACACCTTTTCGTGGCAAAAGCCTACATTGACCGCAAATCACCAATAAACATAATGACTAGCACCTACTATAATTGGGTAATGAAGAAGCCCATCCCAACTAGGCAAGACCCCGATAATCCTAGGGTTAGGTGTAATTTTCTTGGTAGAATTAAGGGATTGCCCGTTTATGTAGGTAGTTTCACGTTTCCTACGGACTTCATAATTTTGGATGATATTAGCACGACCATAGATCCTAGCTTGTCCCACGTTATTCTAGGAAAACCTTTCATAGAAAGCACCAGGATGACTTATGATCCCTCATTAGGAATAGTGCGATTCAAGGATGAGACCGATGATGTAGCTTACCAAATGCCGTTTAAGATTGAGAAGTTTTCATCACTCTCCAATGATGAAAAGGAACTTAAACTATCGGTCTATTATAGGAATAATGAGGATAAGGAAAAAGGAGTAGATTATGTTATGGGTAAGATTTTCGGATTCTATAAGGATTGCTTGAACTTAGGACCGAAATATAGAACCAATTGGGGAGAGGACGACCTCTTAGAAAGGTGCATCATAGGGCACTCTTACAACATGGAATCCCCCAATAGAGACCGTCATGAGGAAGGAGATGACGGTAATGAAGTCACGTAGGGGCACGACTACGAGTCTAGCTACAAGACTCATAAATAAAGAAAAGCGCTTCGTGGGAGCCAGCCCATGCTTAATTGTTTGCTTGTTAGTGTCATATATCTTTTATTGATTGCTTACTCTCATATTTAAATTTGTAAAAATGCTTTATTTTGTTTTTAACCTCGTCTTAATTGCATATAAAGGTATTTTACATAAAGGATAAGTGTAGGGAGGATTACACACGTTTTCAAAAGAAACGTAAACATGAGAATTTCAATTAATTAAAAGATATATATGTGTGTTTGTTCGAGTCAAATGCTTGTATCGAGTCATAATGGATGTTTTGCAGAAATTTTTCCAGATTCTAAAGATGTAAATTTTCCAGAATTTTTTCCAGAAAATCGCAGACCAGTTTTTGTCAGGATAACCTGACGGCGTCAGGGTCGCAACCTGACGGCGTCAGGAAGGATTAAAAACAACAGATTACTTTTTTCTCGTTTTCTGAGCTACTTATAAATTTTTGGAATTTTCCAGGTCTTAATTTTCCAGAAATTCTGTAAACATCCATTCCACAAGCATTATATCCTAGTTTAGTAGAGTCTTATATATATTATTACCGCCGATTTTACGCGAAAGTTTCGTTTGTTTTCTTCAAGCGTGCAGGTTTAATTTACTAAGAAGAAGATACATAATATTGGAAGGAGCTTTTCACGCATACATTCTTCTTGGAAAGGATTTAACCATCACTTTACACGGATCCTACCGAGCTAATTAGGGGAGTATTAGTTTCTTTCATTTTTATTACCTTCTATTATCATAACTTTGATACTTTCGGGGAACATTGGGGACAATGTTCAGTTTAAGTGTAGGGAGGGAAAATAAAACGGGAACTTTGAAACTATGCTTATCCTTAATTATTTGCTTTGTCCAATTGTATTTGTGTGATAAACCATGAGAAAATGCCGGTTAGGGTAATTTTGGCACCAAATTTAAAATTTTTCATGACATATAGGAGTGGGCCATTAGTCTTAACAAAATCGTCTCACGGATAGGAAGTTATATGACTAGCAAAAAAAACCCTTTACCACCTAAATTCCACCCAAAATGTTCGCCCTTAGATTAGTAGGAATTAAAGCATTCATCTTTAATGCTTAGAGTGTGAACCGGTAGTATAATAGATTCTAGAACTTGTTTTGTGATGCATCCCGAGATCGCTAGTAAGACTACACTTGTGTAGTTAGGAATAACTAAATGATAAGAGGCATTAGGATAACCCTTGTTTGATACCCGTAATATAATTACTTCTTCCACATCGGTTGAGTAATTCCCCACACCCTTTGCGTTGTACTCATCTTTAGTACACGATACCCCTAGTTAACCCCTCAGAGCCTATCCTTTTCGCGGTTCTCGTGATGTTTCGGTTTTCGGAATATCAATGAAGAGCATTGTTTACACCCAACCCCCAAATGTACACCCAAATCGCCTTAGCCTACCTTGTATGCACTCACTTTTAGTGCATTATTGTTATCACCCTAAAAACCCTTAGTTCAATTATCTAGTTGCTTGCATGAGTTGCTAAGTCGAGTCATATCCTTTGTATACAGTTTTGGGACGATTGAGACTCATGGGAAAAGTTAAAGTTTAAGAAATGACGGGAAGGGAACGTAAAATTCAAATTCCCTTTATTTGCGTAATAATGTACTCCAAGTGTTTTGATCTTTTCAATTCGGGTCAAATTAGTGTTAGAGTAATAAAAACTCAAGTGTAGGGATGTGCCTATAAATCCCTATCATTTTGATCTTACCGTAAAGGACGGTAGAGTAAAAGTGTATGAAAAAAAAAAAAAAAATAAAAAAAAAAAAAAATACAAACGCACACATACCGGCTACCATCCTACATTTATCCTTTAAATTTATATTTGTGTGTTTCCGTTATCTAGAGTTTAGAGTGTCGAGTCTTGGCTTAGCAACGTCATTCTTCGTATGCTTGTAACATAGAGAATTTTGACTTGCCACCACTAAATAACCTATCACACCAAACCCTTTGTTTCCCTACCGTAAGCCTAACATTACAACCCTTTAAAAGACCTCTTTGATAGTCTTTCCTAGGTGCTTACGCCAAAGCGATGGAGGTTTGATCTATTCTCAAGCCTATGGTAATCTATGTACTAGGACCGGTTAATGAGTGTTTATCTTCCATTTCCAACTTGATATATTTCATATACACCCGAGAGATGTGAGTATCCAAACACCCCATGTGAGGTGCTAGTATGTAATTTCCGTGCTTTTTATGACTTTTGCGGGGCTTATATGTGTTGTGGATTATTTTAAACCAATGCTTCATGACCCCTAACTTATAAATTAATTGGCTAAAAGCACATTTGCTTGAGGACAAGAAAATACCAAGTGTAGGGATATTTGATAAGGTTTTAAAATGTACCTTTTTGAGGGGTCGTTTAAGCCCTTATTTGATCACTTTTGTATCCGTTATTACTTAATATCGTTCCTTTTCACTTTTTAGGTCTCTTGAAGGCAAATTGCTGGAATGGCACTTATTTGGACAAAAAGGCGCGGATATACGAAGAAAATGGCCAAAGTCAAGAATCGAGACACTCAAGCTGCTGAAACACAAGGGGACGGCGTCAGGTGTTATCTGCGACGCCGTCGCATCACTTTTGTGACGGCTCAGTAGCCAAATTGCTTATTTACAAGTGACGGTGTCAGGCTTTAAAAGAGTAGGTCGTCGCAACTTAGACGGCCTAGATTTGATCCAGACGGCGTCAGAGACTAAAGAGGACGGCGTCACAAGCATAAGGTGATGTCGTCGCAAGACTAACGTGGCCAAGACGAAACCCTAATGACGGCGACCTGACGGCGTCACAATTCATAAAGTGACGCCGTCGCGATTGTAATCTTATATATAGAATCCGAAATTTTCAGTTTTTAGAGTGTATTTTTTTTGGAGTAAAAACCTAAACCGAACCAAGGCTGTCTTGTACAATATTTTTGGGTTCCAAACCCAATCTTACATCAAGATAAGTGTTTTACTTCATTAATTCAATTATGTCTTCAATTATTTGTGTGTATGCTTGCATGTTCTCCATGTCTAGCTAATTTATTTGTGTGTTTGCTTAGGGAAGATGAAACTTAATTATTGAATATTGATTGGTTGTCTCTTATCTTAATTGTTAATGATCTAGTAATGCGATAGGTCATTCGTTGTGTAGTTAATGCTTGATTAATCTTTGTGAACCTTAGACTATAACACCTAGAGTAGTTGTAGGCTAAACCATCCAAAGAGTACCTTAGAGTTAGAGTTTATAATTCCTAGAGATTTTGTAGACGAGACCCTTTGGTAGTTTCAAAGAGTTAGGGACAAACGCATACCCTACGACTTTAGACACACAACGCGATTAAGAATAAGGACGTGACAATTCAACCATCAATAGGAGATAATTAAGGAGTAATAAAACCTAAGTAAACACATCTTTAAACTATCATACGAGCACACAATAATTAGACATAGACTACATACACCTTAGATTAGATAATTAGATAAGTAGAGTAATCGGTAGAAATACCAACCCCCAAATCCAAACCCCGAGATTCGTACCTTTCTAATTCTTAAAAATATAAAAAGATAAAAAAATAATCTTCCTCAACCCCAACCTTAGCGTAGTAACTTCTCACTAGCATTCCTATTCCCCTAGAGAACGATATCAATACCTGTGGCTTACCCTAATACTACACTACAACGATTAGGTTCACTGCCTAGGGTGTTATAAAACTTGCTCGAAGAAAAGGAAGTTCCTTTGACCCCGAACGACCCGTGTAGCGTTATCACCTGGTTTGGGTCATCCGCACCGCAAGGACCATGCATCATGAAATCAAGAACCTAACTTGAACAAATCCGGATCATTTTATTTATCTGGTATTTCGTCAAATATGTATTTGTCAATCTGTTCAGCGTTTGGAACCTTGTCATCCCTATGCAAGAATAAACATACATGCGCGTGCGGAAGTCCTCTTTTTTGAAACTCAACCGTATACACAACTGCACATATTATAAACATTAGGTACATATAATGCTACTAATCTATATGCAGAAAGTTGGTTATGTAAGAAAAAATATTAGTAAAGTTTATGTATACTACCTGCTTGAACGCGTCCAAATAAACGCAATTCTTACATCCGTCATCAACTAGTCAAGTTTCATTTTAAAAACTCTTGTAAGTACATCGGGGCGATCTGAAGATGAAAGATTATGCTCTTGCATATATCTTGCAATCTCCGGCCAGTTTGAATTGCATGTTACCGTTATGAATAAATCCGGACAACCGTACCATCTACATAACGCCATCGCATCCATATAGTTTTGCTTCATGTACCTGGGTCCTCCGGTAAATGTAGAAGGCAACACGACCGGCTTTCCAAGGGCGGTTGGGTCTGTGTTTCCGGATGCAATGTTTGCACGTATGTTTGAGTAGGTATCACACCTAAGTTTTAACTATTTTGCTCGATTGAAATACAAACGCTCAGTCTCAACCATAGTGTAACCATCAACAAGAAACTGCTGAAACAAACGACCTCCACGCGTAAATAAATTTTCTTGATTAGGACGGTCCTGTATTTGATATGCAAACCACTGCCGCATTGTAACTGTTTTGTCCTTCTTATCTGTAGCCGGCTGGCCAGGTTTCTTTCTTAGTGGAATTTCCAAATGATACCCATCTTTCACACGTGGCATCAACAACGGATACTGCAAGGGAAGGTACATAGGAAGAAAAATATTTATACGTTGCAACCCTTCACTATACTTGTCTATGACAATATCTCTTTGTTCCGCAAATGAATCAAAGTCGCCTACTATAAGGCCAACAACCTTATTGGCAGTTGGAAGATTGTAATTGCGTCTATCTTTTCCTCGTTTTGTAATAAGCTTTATTTTTAGATTCTGCTCGTTATCTTGTGTGTAGGAGTCACGCGCCCTTCTAAATGTTTGTACCAAATCACTTGAAGTGTATAATAATTGTCTTACGTCGTTGATAATGTTTCAATCGATAGGATGGTTTGACTTCGAAGGAACAGATGATGACTTAGAGTTGCTGCATGTTATAATTTGAACAGATAAAATAGAATTTGAGAATGATGCACAACTCATTCTTAAAAAACATGGTATTGACGTAAATGGAAATAAATAAAAGTTATTATACCTTAATGCTCGTTCTCTATTCTCATTTTCTGTGTCATATATATACAGCCGTGCAAATTTCGGCCGAGCACCTGGTTCAGGAAGCAAACTACCAATACTATGGTATGTTTGTCCATGCAAGCGGAAAACATATGGAGCACGACCTCTTCTGTTAATTGAATCGTCAACCTTTCCACCCATTGACGTAAAAGCAAACATGCTATTGTATGTTCGAATGTTGTTTTTGAAATTCTGGCTTTTTGCATCCGTATTATAAAACAAATCGTGTAAAGGCTTAGGAGCAGGAAGCGGTTGTTTGATAGAAACTTTTCCCTTGCTACAGCATAAAGTATACGGTTTGTGTGTTGGATCACTTCTGTATCCTTTACTGGTTTCCGCTTTCCAGAGCAAAGCATGGCATTCTGTGCACTCAAAAGACGGATCACCATGGTCGTAGTAGTCTTCAAATTCATGTTTAAAAGTTATTCATCGATGTTTAAAAATTACTATTATCCTGTTTAATTGAATGTACAAATAACTTATAGAATTACCTTCGGATATACCAGTGAACTTGTCGTATACTTTTTTGACAGTTCCATCATCGTCATTAAGATTAAATCTAACTGGTTATCGTTGTTGCAAAGCAGTTCTATTAGATCTTTTAGGTTGTCTTGATGACTCACCCACTTGAAATTTTGAATTCTGTGTCATTATAGCTGGAGTGGTGGTTCTAACACTAGACGTAGATGTACTATTGGTACGTTGATAAACGTGAGGAATCTCGGGCGTTTGGAAACAAACTGAAAAAAAAGCATTAAGAGAATAATGGAAACATAATATTATGTAACGATGCTGAAAACATGATCATATTTCTGATCCTCAAAATTTACCGTTTGCAACTTCAGGAAATAGAGATTGTTGTTGGTGTGTCGTTGCAACTGGAGTTGTTTGGGGAGTAATTGTTGGCACAGATTTACGTCTTGTTCTACCACGATTAAAACTGCTAACCGTGTTGATAGGAAGTGGAGTTTGCAACACTATAGAAAACATTAAATCAACTATAAAGAGTAATATTGTGACAAAACGTACGTATGATGCAAAGTATTTGTGGCCAATATGGTGTTTGTGTATGTCAATATGATTCTAATTGTATATACTTTAAAAAAAAGGTGATCTTGAAACTTTTGTTGAATTACGTATATTGATACATATTATAATACTGGTTTCCCAATAATGCGCCAAACAGGTGTATTAATGTACATCTGTTAAGTAACTCACAGTTAGTAACGTCTGCAAGTGGTGTGTTAAAGGAACACTTTTTTGGCCGTCCTACACTCCGAGAAATTGGACCTAAAAAATAAGTGTAAAACAATACGAAAAGCAAAGGAAATGGCATCACACTTTGTATTTTCAGTTAATAAAAAGATTATATACAGCGAACATTATAATGGAGTTAAAGTTGTGATCAAACCTTTTAGGTTTTCTGCTTCTGTTGACAATGAATTTCTTGACTGTGATGTAGGCAACGTTGCTGAGAGAGGATCATCTAATAGACACAAAAAAAAATTGACAACATCATATGAAATCACGGTTATAGTAGGTTCTTCTGTATACATAGACAAACATACATGTCAGTAACTCTGCCAAAGAAACTCTTTTGTTAGAAGGTGGCGTGAGTGTTGCTGATGCTTGTATAGGTATATATTGGTTGTTAGTAAGTAAGCCTGAAGAAGTCGTAGTTCTGTTGAACGCATTAGAAGAATGCCTAGTTGATGCATTTTTTGGTTGATTCGATGTAATTGAAACTGGACCTGCGGAAACTGTAATGAAACATGGTTTTGTATGAATAACCATGGTTATCAATATAAATTACAACTAAAAACATTGTACTTTTGACGTAGCAGGTATAAACAGATATGAGAGTTCACAAAAGTACCATTTGAAATATCATTCAAAGAATGTTGTCGTTTGCGTGTTGCAGCAACTGAAGCTGCTTGGTTATCACTTGTTGGCAAAGAATGAGGCGAAAGTGAACCAAGAGTTTCATTGGTAATAGTGTTGCAAAAAACAGTCCTTTGAGATACTATAAAAGAATAAGATAAACGTGTTAGAAAAAACGGATGTTATGTAAAGTATATATATATATATATAAATATATAGTATATATATATATATATGGCTCTAACCATTTGAAATAGCTGAATTTGGAGTTCGTAAAAACCCAAGAGCATTAGAAGATGTACCCAAAGTTGTTTGTTGTTGTGGTATACGCGAAACACGGCCTGTAGATTTTGAGTTAACATTTGTAGGTTGCGTAACATTTGTAGTTACTGTTCGAGTCAACGGTGACAATCGAGTTTGTAACGTCGGAAGAGTATTGTTGGCAAATATGGGGTTGGTTGTCTGTGAATTTGATCCTAAATGTATATAAAAACAGTTTAGCGTCGTTCATGTAAGTATAAACATATATCCCTATAATCTTGACAGGTCATGACTTCAAAATACAGTCTAACGTACATAATCTTGAAAGTAGATACCTTGAAAAATAGGTGAACCAAAAAATGTTGTCGAATTACCAATATTGGGTACGGCATTTAAACTCGGACGAATAGGTGTGTAACATTTAAGAATGAAAATTTTTAAAAATGATATGAAGTACTAATACTGATAAGAAGTTATATAATAAGTTGTTTTTCAGATGTGATTATGTAAGTAACTGACAGTTAGTAACATCTGTATGCGGTAATCTATTAGTAGCTCCTGCTTTTGATCTTATCCTTTGCGCAACTGAAGGGAACAAATTTTAAAAAAATATATACTATGAGCTTGAAACGACATGGCATAAGAGATTATAGATGGCGTGTATTGAAAGCACATGTTACAACAATCATTCTAATTTCAGTTAAAGTTGCGATCAAACCTTGAAGATTTTCTACTTGTTTTGAAGACGAATTCGTTGACTATGATGTTGGCAATGCTGCAGTCATAGGATCATCTATTATATAGAAACATAAAAAGTTAAAATAACATATGAAATCATGTTATATCAGGTTGTTATGAATACATAGAAACACATACATGTAAGTATCTCTGCCAAAGAAACTCTTGTGTTAGAAGGTGGCGTAAATGTTTCTGACAAAGGGAGTCTTTGGTTTGAAGGTTGAGGTTTTTTAATGTTTGACACCTGTTTCATACGCTTTCTAGGAAGTATTTCATTGCTTTCATCCATGGTAATAGAGTTTTATGACTTTTGGTGATTCTTAGAAGACAAAGAAAGTTTAAAAGTGTGATGTAAAAGGCATGATAATCTGCAAATACTGATTAGTTAATGTTATGATGTGTAAATGTTTGAAATTTGAATTTTTATAGAAACGTATATGTATACATTTAAACATTTGATATGCAATCTTTTTTATTAATGCTAACATTGAATGACATTTATCATTGACTATCTCATTAATGGTAATATTAATTGATATTAAATGCAGATTTCATACTAACATAAAGGCATTTATAACATAAAAATGTTTCATAAGTCATTCAACAAAATATCATTCAAAGATTGTGTTACATAAACGTAAGTGATGAAACAAATTTCGTG
The DNA here is from genome assembly GCA_910596185.1 of Chrysanthemum makinoi. NCBI lineage: Eukaryota > Viridiplantae > Streptophyta > Magnoliopsida > Asterales > Asteraceae > Chrysanthemum > Chrysanthemum makinoi. Next base: position 303,816,506 of record OU343220.1, on the reverse strand, counting down.
GCTGAATACATTTATTATTGAAAATTAAAGAAACTAAACTTGCGAAGAATAGTGTGATGAGGATATTTCAATCGTCTTCGCTAAAGAAGTTCAAATCCACAACGTAGTCATCAGATAACTCATGACCCATTGAGCGTATTTCATTGATCATAGCATCTGTTTTAAGGATCTTTGACTTAATGCCGTTGAGAACTTGTTGACACTCTTGAGGATCTCCAACATTTATTTTAAGCCAGTTGAGAAGAATTGACTCGTCTAACTCATATGTTAAACAAAAACAACATGCATGGAAAGATAATCTTAATATGAAAACATATTTCTGTATATAAAATATTGTATAAATCTTATATGCGATACCTTTATTGTTTTGAGAAGGTGAACCTTCTTCAAATACTGAAGCAAGAAACCTCAATGCTTCATCGAGTTTGGTTTTTGTATCTTTGCTACTTTGGTTTTTGTATCTTTACTGGCTGGATCACGTACTCCATCCTTATTCTTTGGTTGAGTCAATTTTGGTTTCTCGTCAACGAACTGACGGTCGGACATTGAATCAGGTTCAGGCGATTGTGAGTTTCCAGCTTCAAAGGTTTTAGGGTTTGATGAAGCCATGTGAAGATGATATGTCGTAATATGTTTCCCAACTTCCCATTATAATGTGGTTGTGATTATTGATTGGGCTTTCTTAGTTGGTTAATGGACATATTTTCATGGGCCCATGTTTTTTGTACAATATACTATGTTGGGTTTTTGAATTTTACACTAAGTTGTACTTGCTTCTACTTGACTTGACTTGGAGAGGAGACATTTTGGATTAGTAGTTACTGTTATTAAATATGTAAACAGAAAAATTTGGCGTGGAAAAATGCAATGATCCACATTTTAATTAAACTAAATTTATTTTGTTAAGAAACTTGAGTTAAAATTATAAACTTTTACAATACATTAAAAATAAACTATATATTTGGCTAAGTACAAATTAAATAACAAACAACCACGGGTATCCGAATTCATCTATAATTCTTATAGAAAACAAAGAGACACAACGTGTTATTAAAATGTGTATAAATACTTGATAAAATAAAGCGTTTTGATAAAAAAGTGATAAGGACTCCCCAATCACAAACAATAACATATTTCATAATGGTTTAAAAAAAAGTACTAAATCAGAAACGAATACTATTGAAAAAACATAAATCATGTTGAATGACGATATTGGCACACATCAATCATCATCTGTAGATTTATCATCGGTAGAATAATAACCTTCAGATTCGTCGTTAATGAAACCGTCTAAGTCTTCTTCGGCTTCATCATCAATATCCGAATCTTGTAACTCTTCTTCGGATTGATCATCAATGTCCGTATCTTCTAAATCTTCTTCGGCTTCATCAGGCACCGATGAGACGCTATGTATATCCGAATTTTTAAACTCTTCTTCGGCTTCATCAGCAATGTATGTGTTAAAATAATGAACATCAAGAGAAGCGTAATAAAGATCATTGATATTAGTCCAAACACCATCTTCACTCGTAATATTCTTGTTATCAAGATCTTCATCGGTCTCTTCATCAATGAGAGCGTACTTGTTTTTTGTGGTTCCCGAAGTGTGTTGTTCATTAACTAAAGGTATGTCATCAACAAAGTCATCCAAATGAAAATGCATATCCGGAGATTGATGGACCGGTATTTTATCCTCTTATTCAACTTTTTTGCCTTTTTCGTTCACGTCATCAGTCGTTTCATTAATAACTGCAAAACGCCTTTTTTTTAAATGGAAGATTGTGTAGAGTTGTTGGTGCGCTTAAACCTAATAGGGCTTTCATCATCAGATTCCTATTTCAATATTGGTATAAAGGACATGATAGTTAGACAAACACAGTACGACATTCCTCTTATTAAAGACGGTACAAAATAAATAACTATAAAAGTAATAAGCATATGCCTCCCTACCAAATTTTTGGAGTTTTCAACATGATCGTCAACTATTTTCTTATTTGGTAAGGGTAAAACGTCATCATCATCTAAAGAAACATAATAAACAACATTTTTGTTTACAACATCATCATGTTGCTTTGTAGCTATTTTGCTTTTTTTGTTGATGGTCAAATCCTGTATGTATAGATTAGAAAGCAATGTTATAGAAAACCACAATATGTTGTAACGAATTTTGTAACCTTATGACCACCTACCAAATCATCATCAGATATCTCAATAACGTTTGTATCTTTTCCGGTCAGATCCAAGGAATTCAATGGTTTAATGTCTTCTTTTTCTTTGGTTACCTACATTAAAACAAAATTATTTAGAAAGTAAAACTAACTTATAAATCAAATTAAATTCATAATGGAATTCAAAAGTACAAATGCATTTAGTGAGTTGTTGGAGCTTATAAATAAAATAACAGGTAAAACGCACCTTGGGTGATTTGATGTTCTTCATAATGTTATAACTATAATCTTTGCTTATGATGAAAAAAACTTTCAAACCTGCAAACACAAATAATGAAGATATATTAGGATTGTTTTAATAGAAAATAAAGTACAACATATATTAGGTAATACAATATATTTTACTTGTATGTTAGGGTGGTTAATTTTTAAGGTGATTCTACAAAATATTTTTTATATATATACAATATATTATACAAACTAAATATATTTAAGAAAAATCTTTATCTTAAAATTGAAAGTAAAAGATTTTGCAAAACGTGACACTATTAGAAAAAAAAAACTTTATGAAACGTATTAAACTCATTTTTGTTGATTTAAGTATATTTACAAATTGGATGACTTGTAGTAGGAGTAGTAGATAGTAAAAAGTCATGATTACAAAATACACTTGGTGTTGATAAATGTGAGAATTCGGCTTGAATCGGACATACCATTACTTTCTGTCAACAATCTTCTTCATCTTCCTGAACACACCATCATCAACAGGTAATGTTAAATTTTTTTAAAATATGTATTTGTGTTATTAGTGTATGTTTTAAAACAATGGTACATAATACACAAAAGAAAATGTATTCCTGCTATCAATGCATATCATCATTGCTAAAAATAAGTTAATATTCATGTATACAAAGATTATGGCTATGATTTTACTTTCCATTATATACATTGACATTTCGTTTCCTATCTTCATCACACCCACTTCTTTCTTCTCGAAGAAACGCTCAAGAACAGGTTAGGTTTATTTGTAGGTTAACAAATATGTTTTTTTTTTGTAATTTTGTTGTTGTTGTTGATGAAGTACTATTACTTGATCTATCAATATTTGAATGTTTATCTCTTTGTTAGAATAAATATTAAGATGATCTTGAAACTGCGGAATATGTGCCGATCTTGAATGCATGTGTAGTAGAGGAGTAAAGTTAAATAAGTTAGTTATCATATTTGTGCCTACTCTTCAAGAAACAGGGTTTTTAGTAATAATAGGCACGATCAATTGATAAGTTAAGATATTGGGTTAAATGAATATGTATGGTCAATTTTGTAATATGACTAATGATATTATCGTTGATGATGAAACAAAAGATCTTTTGAATGAAAATCAATTAGTGGCGAAATTACATTTCTTATTAGTATCATCAGATGATGAAACATGTTTAATGAGTTAATGATTATGTTAATGTTGTTAGATGTTTCATATAGTTAAAATACAGTAAAAAGTAATTGTTATTGTTAGTTAGGTTTTATTGAAATCAAACGGATTAAGTCATTATATGATGATATAACTTAGAAATAGATTTAACATAGTTATTGATAAAGGTAAAAGGCAGTATAATAACAGCCTGAAAGACCAAATTTCATGCATAAAACTAAAAACACCGTGATCTACAATTAGCTGAATACTACTTGTGTTAGTAGCCTGATTTGTAAAGTAATACAAAAACAGTTTTGTTGGATTAAAAGGGAAATGTTCGGAAATAACATTGTAGTATAAGATGAGTTATTGAAGCATGCTTGCAGTTTTGCTAAGTTTTTGAAAACATGAAAGTTCCTTCTAATAGACGTTTGTTTTTTGATTAAATAGAATGACGACTCAATTTATCGTGCCGGCGAACACACGAAACTTTAGAACAGTGCAGGTAATTTGTAACCATTGTTACTTATAATATATATGTTACTAAATTTACCAATATGGATATCACGAAACTGAAAATAAATTTACGTAATACGTTGTTGAATGCAGATTCTACCAAGTGTCTTTACGGATGAGCTGTACACAGGCAGTCCATGGTTGTATTTAATTCACAACAGATGTACAATGCACAAAGTATGGATCAAGAAAGTACCCGGTAACCTTTATGCACTGCACTCGAACGAATGGAAGCAATTTGTTGATGACAGTCGTTACCGAAACGTGGCAATACTACATTTCATACGTCAAGGAGAAGACATGTACTATGTAACTGCGTATGATAATGCTCGTGCTGAAATTGGTGGATATCTGAATACTGATTGATAAGGTTTTAAAATGTACCTTTTTGAGGGGTCGTTTAAGCCCTTATTTGATCACTTTTGTATCCGTTATTACTTAATATCGTTCCTTTTCACTTTTTAGGTATCTTGAAGGCAAAATGCTGGAATGACACTTATTCGGACGAAAGGGCGTGAATATACGAAGAAAATAGCCAAAGTCAAGAATTGAGACACTCAGGCTGCTGGAACTGAAGGGGACGGCGTCAGGCACAAAACAGTGACGCCGTCGGACAACTTTTGTGACAGCTCAGAAGCCAAATTGCTCATTTACAAGTGACGGCTTCAGGTTTTAAAAGAGTAGGGCGTCGCAACTCAGACGGCCTAGATTTGATACAGACGACGTCAGAGACTAAAGGGGACGGCGTCACAAGCATAAGGTGACGCCGTTGCAAGACTAACGTGGCCAAGACGAAACCCTAATGACGGCGACCCGACGGCGTCACAAATCAAAAGGTGACGCCGTCACCTATTGTAATCTTATATATAGAATCCGAATTTTTTAGTTTTCAGTGTGTAGTCTTTTGGAGTGAAAACCTAAACCGAACCAAGGCTGTCTTGTACAGTATTTTAGGGTTCCATACCCTATCTTACATCAATATAAGTGTTTTACTTTATTAATTCAATTATGTCTTCAATTACTTGTGTGTATGCTTGTGTGTTTGCTTAGGGAATATGAAACTTAATTATTGAATATTGGTTGGTTGTTTCTTATCTTAATTGTTAATGATCTAGTATTGCGATAGGTCATCCGTTGTGTAGTTAATGCTTGATTAATCTTTGTTGAACCTTAGCTTATAGTACCTAGAGTCATTGTAGGCTAAACCATCCGAAGAGTACCTTAGCGTTAAGTTTATAAATCCTAGAGATTTTGTAGGCGATAACCTTCGGTAGTTTCAAAGAGTTAGGGATAAACGCATACCCTACGACCTTAGACACACAACGCGATTAAGAATAAGGACGTGACAATTCAACCATCAATAGGAGATAATTAAGGAGTAATAAAACCTAAGTAAACACATCTTTAAATCATCATACGAGCACACAATAATTAGACATAGACTACATACACCACTAGATTAGATAATTAGAATAGTAGAGTAATCGGTAGAAATACCAACCCCCAAATCCAAACCCCGAGATTTGTACCTTTCCATTTCCTAAAAAAGAATAAAAAGATAAAAAATAATCTTCCTCAACCCCAACCTTAGCGTAGTAACTTCTCACTAGCATTCCTATTCCCCTAGAGAACGATATCAATTCCCGTGGCTTACCCTAATACTACACTACAACGATTAGGTTCACTGCCTAGGGTGTTGAAAAACTTGCTCGACAAAAAGGAAGTTCCTTTGACCCCGAACGACGCGTGTAGCGTTATCAAGTTTTTGGCGCCGCTGTCGGGGAATAGAATAGCTAGTTAGGAGTCCACCTCGTTTAGGTTTCCTTGCTTGATTCCTATCAAGTAAGATTTTTTCTCATTTTTAGCTTCCTTGTAGTTTATCCCCCTTCTTTGTGTTTGTGTTCGTAAAACCCTTTTCATTTGTCGCTATGGCTAGTGAAGTTGCATTTGAATCATTAACAAATGAGGAACAATTGAATTTCGCAGATTGGATTGCTTTTTATTGTTCCAATAAATTTGTGAGTGATCTTAGAGATATCCAAAAGGAGACGGGTGTAAGGTTGGATGGATTTGATAAATTTTGTGCTTGTGTGGCTTCTATTCAACGATCATTGTTAGAATCAACTCCTTTTAGTGAGACCCTCTGGAAATTTTTTGAGAAAAGCCTCCTAAGCATAAACCATCAGCTGTCACAACTTGAGGAAATAGATAAGGAGGATTTATCCAACCTTAGGCATCATGATCTAAGAACATGGAACCTAAACCCGAACAAGATTGTGAGATGGTTATAGTTGAATTGCCTAGTTGCATGCGTGGGATAGATTTCACCAAAACATATGACACGCGTGAGGAATCCTTTAGGCAAATAGAACATAGTGATCAAAATTTTGAGAATGATTCTTATAAATCGGACTAAGAATTTGAAATGGCTAAAGAAGGATTTGAGATACTTAGGAGTGTATTTGGGTTAAATCATACTAAAACACATGATGAACTTTTAGGAGATCTAGATATAATGGAGAATGAGGTGGAAACTCCAAGCCCACAAGCCCTACCATCACTTGAGGAACACACATCACCTATAACTTACCCGAAAGAAGTAGAAGAGACTATAGGAACCCCGATTGATATAGAACCTTTGGACCAAACGCCACTAGAGAATGTAGGTTTAGATGCTTGTTATCATGACATCTCTCTTACTCCTAGGGAAGTTCCTAATTTTGATGAACCGGAGCCTCAACCAAAAACCTTACCCAATTTTCCGTCTTTAGATGTGAATCTTGGAATTGAATTAGGCCCCAATCCACCCATCAAAATAAATAGTCCGGGTAGTTGCTTGATAAAGGTGGTAGACTCTAGGCCATGTAGAGTGGAAGCTAATATAGGAGTAACCCATGACCTTACACACTTATATCACCCATTCATGGTTGATAACAAGAAACATTATGGGTTTAAACCGGGTTTATTAGGTCAAGATGGATCCTTAACTAAAAATCTTTTGAAGTTGATAGAAGATGATCCATTTTTAGGAGAGAGATTTGATTCACCCGCTACACCCATAAAATTAGGTAAGGTTAGAATGAATGGAGCACACCCCTTTGAGCATATAAATCACCCATCACCCTCTCCTCACGTAGTAAATTTCCACCCTAAGGGTGTGTATCGCTACTATCACCCGTACTTAAGCTTGAGTGTAGAAAAAACTTCCCCTTTATCCGTTAAATAAGGGTAGAGTAAAGCTCGTGACTCGAACAAAAATAAGCGCTTCTTGGGAGGCAACCCATGTGTATTTGTTTTTCATTTTTATTTGTGTGTCATATATCTTTTCATTATTGTATGTTCTCATGTTTGAATTTGTGAAAATGCTTTATTTTACAAAAGGGATAAGTATAGGGAAGATTACACACGTTTTTAAAAGAACGTGAACATGAGAATTACGATTATTGAAAAGATATATATGTGTGAATCAAATGCTTGTATCGAGTCATAATGGATGTTTTGCATGAATTTTTCCAGATTCTAAAAATATAAATTTTTCAGAATTTTTTTCAGAACATCGCAGACCAGTTTTTGTCAGGATAACCTGACGGCGTCAGGAGGGAGCAGAAACAACTGATTACTTTTTCTCGTTTTCTGAGCTACTTATAAATTTTTGGAATTTTCCAAGTCTTAATTTTCCAGAAATTCTGTAAACATCCATTCCACAAGCATTATATCCTAGTTTAGTAGAGTCATATATATATTGTTACCGCTGATTTTACGCGAAAGGTTTCGTTTGTTTTCTTCAAGTGTGCAAGTTTAATTTACCAAGAAGAAGATACATAAGATGAGAAGGAGCTTTTCACGCAAACGTTCTTCTTGAAGAAAGATGTAACCACCACTTTACACGGATCCTACCGAGCTAATCAGGGGAGTATTAGTTTCTTTCATCTTTTATTACCTTCCATTATCATAACTTTGATACTTTCGGGGAACATTGGGGACAATGTTCAGTTTAAATGTAGGGAGGGAAAATAAAACGGGAACTTTGAAACTATGCTTATCCTTGATTATTTGCTTTGTCCAATTGCATTTGTGTAATAAACCATGAGAAAATGTCGGTTAGGGTAATTTTGGCACCAAATTTAAAAATTTTCATGACATATAGGAGTGGGCCATTAGTCTTAATAAAGCGTCTCATGGATAGGAAATTATATGACTAGCACAAAAACCCTTTACCACCTAAATTCCACCCAAAATGTGAGGATCGCCCTTAGATTAGTAGGAATTAAAGCATTCATCCTTAATGCTTAGAGTGTGAACCGGTAGTATAATAGATTCTAGAACTTGTTTTGTGATGCATCCCGAGATCGCTAGTAAGACTACACTTGTGTAGTTAGGAATAACTAAATGATAAGAGGCATTAGGATAACCCTTGTTTGATACCTGTAATATAATTACTTCTTCCACATCGGTTGAGTAATTCCCCCACACCCTTGCGTTGTACTCATCTTTAGTACATGATACCCCTAGTTAACCCCTCTGAGCCTATCCATTTCGCGGTTCTTGTGATATTTTGGTTTTCCGGAATATCAATGAAGAGCATTGTTTACACCCCACCCCCAAATGTACACCCAAATCGCCTTAGCCTACCTTGTATGCACTCACTTTTAGTGCATTATTGTTATCACACTAAACCCTTAGTTCAATTAGTTGCCTGCATAAGTTGCTAAGTCGAGTCATATCCTTTGTACACAGTTTTGGAACGATTGGGACTCATGGGAAAAGTTAAATTTTATGAGATGACGGGAAGGGAACGTTAAATTCAAATTCCCTTTATTTGCATAATAATGTACTCCAAGTGTTTTGATCTTTTCAATTCGGGTCATATTAGTGTTAGAATAATAAAAACTCAAGTGTAGGGATGTGCCTATAAATCCCTATCATTTTAATGTTATCGTAGAGGATGGTAGAGTAAAAGTGTTAAAAAAAATATCGAAAAAAAAAAGAAAAAAATAGAGGGTTGAAAAAAAAATGAAAAAAACATACGGGCTACCATCCTACATCCATCTTTAATTTTTGTTTGTTTGTTTCAGTTATCTAGAGTCTAGAGTGTCGATTCTTGGCTTAGCAACGCCATTCTTCGCATGCTTGTAACATAAAGATTTTTTACTTGCCACCACTAAATAGCCTATCCCACCAAACCCTTTGTTTCCCTACCCTAAGCCTAACATTATGACCCTTTAAAAGACCTCTTGGATAGTCTTTCCTAGGTGCTTACGCCAAAGCGATGGAGGTTTGATCTAGTCTCAAGCCTATGGTAATCTATGTGTAGAAAACTAGAATGGGGGGTTGAATAGTTTACCAATTAAAAACTTTGTTTTGAAACTTTTTGAAAGATCAATTGATATTGATCTTAGATATGTTAATGAAATATGCAAGCAATATATAAAGAGTAAATAAGGAAAGAAATGATCAAACCACAACAAGTTGTTTATAGTGGTTCGGTCTACAAAGACTCTTTTTCCTTGCCCTACTCCACTCCCCGAGTCTCACACTCGAGAGTTTAACTTCACTAGTCAACAAGCTCCTTTCACCGGCGGAGAAACCTTTACACTTCGCTTACACTATTTCCGACACTAAGCTAGATGTCGAGTTCTTTCCAAGGGTACAACCACTCCCATACACAATGTATTTTGAGGACTAAAATACTAACCACTCACACTCACAATATTATGATGGTTTAATACAACAATGAAGTATGAATCAACACAAGATCATACAACACTAAACAAACAAGACTTCCAACTTCTCGTTTGAAGCTTGAATGTGACTTGATCTTCTTTGCTACAAAAGAGATCACTAATATGATATAGAACTGAGTTAGAAAGGTTAGAGAGAAGATATGTAAGAGAGTATGATAGAAAGGGATGAAAAACTACTTGGTTTGGCTTTGCTATTTATAGCTAAAACCATCAGCAGGCACCACGGACGACGGACCCCTTGAAAGGGTTCCGTCCGTTATATATTTTGGTGCCGCCAGGTCTGACAGCAAGATATCAAGATCTTGCCAAAGTCAACCATATCTATGTAAGATTGTGTAAGATATGAAGAGTACAAATCTACACAAAATATCTAATGAAATCTTCCAATGATTTCCATGATGCATCACATGATGTCATGTGTTGATTTTCTATTTTTAGAAATATGCAAATACATAAGTAATGTTTAGTTTTTAAGAAACTAAAACATTCTAAAAACTACTATCATACATTATGCTTAGACTCATATTAAGATATGATTAGTCACAATGTAAATGCTTAAATGATGAAGATATTGTTTGAAAAAGCTTGTTTTAATATCTATTAAACTTGACAAGCTTTAAGCTTTTATACAAATTAAATTTACTTTTGTCGTTAACAAAACTTAGGTAAAGATCAAAAATATAAATAACGTTTAATGACGATATTTGTATTAACAATCTCCCCCTTTTTGTTGAGGACAAAATATAAATTTTATTTTTATAAAAGATACAAAGTTTGTGCAAGAGTTATAAAAATATTAGTTTTAGAACTTGAAAAGGAAATGATAATGCAAGTGTATGATGTTTGACTTTTTCAGAAAGTCAAAGTATTCACTAGTTGATGCATGATGTTGACTTTTTCAGAAAGTCAAAGTATGCAGTTGACTTTTTAAGAAAAGTCAAGTATTACCAATGAAGTATCATGTTTGACTTTTTCAGAAAGTCAAATATAAACAAGTTCTATATTTTTTCCCCCTTTTTGTCTCAACAAAAAGAAGAGGCGATGCGGAATGTAATGAGCCCGAGCTATTATCTCCCCCTTGATCAAAGCTCCCCCTAAATTGGGTGCTTAATGGGAAGATACATGGATTGTGAAAATAAAGCTACAAAAAAATGTTAGTAATAATGATCATTCACAAGCATTTCCAAACACTATGTAAAGGCACCAACAATATAGAAAACACCATTCATTAGCTAAAATTTTTCATGAATAAAAATCATGAAAAGAGAACACAATGATGTGTGTTTAGTACAAGAAAGTAAATAATCCTAAGAAAAGAAAAACTTAGAAATTCTAATCTATGACCATCCTAATGAGATGGTGGATGAGAAAGAGCGTTGAGGCGCTCAAGGATGTGATTGAGGATGAACCTCATTTTCTCTTGGAAGTCATGGACCATAACCCCGGGTCCTATCAACAGTTTGGGCGGTTTGCTCACAAGTTGAGCAACCATGCCTAGGGGGTAGTATGTTTGGTGAGGTTGAGGTGGTGGAATGGTAGATGTGTTGGTGTTGGTGGGGATGTTTGGGGTGGTCATGATGGAGGCTAGCAAAGCATTTTGCATTTGCGTAGTCTCACTAATGTGAGAATTCACCATGCCTTTGAATTGGTGAAGGTGTTGGAGTTCCGCTTGAATCTCATCTCTTGTGGGATTAGCATCCCACATGCACTCCTCAATGTCCTCTAAGTGAAGGGACATTGATGTGGGGAGTGGTTGGTCCCCATACAAAGGACCATGGATGTCTTTGTGAATGGGGTGGAAGAGAAGAGGTTTTGGCCCTAATGGGGCGTTCGGGTCAAAGGATGGCCTAGGTGACTCATGAGCATTCCGCTCAATTGTGCCAAATGATGGCAATGGTGGTGGATGATTTGGCCTAGGAGGCAAGTCATCCAAGTCCTCCAAGAAAGGATTTGGAGAAGTGGGTGGTGTGGAAAATAACTCCAAAGGAATGAGAGTTGGAGACTTTGGTGGTGAGGGTGGTGAGGATGTTTGGATGGGTGTCGGTGGAGGTGAAGTTGGTGTTTTTGTAGGTGGTGGAGTGGCGATCAAAATTGGTGATTGAGTAGGTGTAGCCAAGGTAAGGCTTGTATCATCTCGGATGGGAGATGAGATTGTGAGTGGAGAAGACTCGGATGAGGAGCTCAAGTTTACGAAGCAACAAGGCCTCACGCTAATTCTAGCGGTTTTTTTGCAAGGTTTAGGAGAGGATTTTGTCATTTTGACTTGTGTTTTTCTTTGCTAGATGATGGTAAGAATGAAGAAGGTGTGAGGATGATCATGGTAAAACCTCTCAATTTATAGAAGTGAAAAATTATGGAGAAATGTGTTTGATTTGATATTAAACCATAGAAGGGATGAGGTTCCTAATGATTTGGAAGTGGGTTAAATGCTAGTCATATCACCCAAGTCAAGCCATACAAGAGAGATGGAGTGAAGAAGCAAAGATTTGCAATAAATGTGTTCTAATGAGCGGAATTTCCTAACAATCAGATTACCCACGGATTTCAAGGTACCAAAAATTTGGTTCCTTCCTTTATGCCAAAGGGCTCCTTGGGTGAATTTTGGTGGGAAATGGATTTCTTATATGCCTAAGTGAATGATACTAGTTCTAATAAGGGTATAAACTAGTTAAGATTGACTTATAAGCAATGGATGGTAATTTGGAATGACGAAAGAATCGAAATTCAGAAAGTTACCTGGATGATCCACGGCACCAAAAGTTTACACGGACGGACCCCTAAAAAGGGTGCCGTCTGGTCCGCCTGTACAGGTACGGCTTTACCATTTTTTATAACAGACGGAACCAAAACGTTGGTGCCGTCTGATCCGTGAAGTGCAGAAAACTTCACATAGTACAATTTTAGGCATCGGGGATATTTCCGAAACCTGAAATTTTTCTCAAAACAAGTGATACTAAACATTTCTAGTTGGAAAAAGTAACTAACACAAGTACAAACATCATCGAGCATAGATTTTAAGCAAGGCTAAGTGATTTTCACATTATAGTGAAAATGGGTAAAATTTGATAGCATACTTGTGCTATCACCTGCATAAGTTGATACATCATTGTTTAAAGTTATATTATCATCCTATAAGATAAAAACAACCAAATTGTATCAAACATTAGAGATAATGTATTGTTCCAAACGCTCCTTAAAATAATTCTCACTTATACAACTTCTTGTAGATCTTGGTCATCATTCTACCAAGGTACTTGAACATCCCCTTGGTTTGCTTGAACTCCACTGATTCATTTTCAATCTCGAGAAGAGATGCATAATACTCATGAGGTGGAAGGCGAGAGTTTGGAAGACCATCATCGGAGCTATTTTCTGATGATGATGATGGAGTTGGAGGTTTTGCTCTCTTGACTTTTTTCTTAGCAACTCGTGCATCACTCAAAGGTACAAAGATGTGAGGGATGAGCTCATAGTGAAGGTGCATCCCTTTTGGGCTTGGTGGAATTGGTGCAAAGGATCTATAGAGACGGGTGAGAAGCATCCCGTATGGGAGAGCAACCGATCCTTGTGTTGGAATATCAATCATTCTCCTAGCAATGAAGTAGGCTAAATTGAATGGTTGACGGGTGGACAAGTTGTAGAGCATATGGCAAAGACAAGCATTGATGTGATCCCTATTTCCTATGGTGCTAATGACGTTGGCTCTAAGTAGTTCTTCCCATTTCCTAAATTCGGGCTTAAGTTCATTTAGCTCCATTCCATATGGGTCTCGGTTCACTTCTTTTCCTTTTTGGGTGACTCGGGTTGTATCTCCCCTTGGGATAAATAGGTGTTCATGGATGACATCCTTATTTGCTAGAGGTGTTTGGTAGGGAGAAGTGCGGTCATTGATTGCATCAAGAACGATGAGTGACCACTTATCCGAGTAGACACAAGTCCCTCGGTTGGGAATTCCTATCACTTGAGCAAAGTTGGCTAAGGTGATGGTGCAGTCGTTTTGATTGATTTTAAACCTAAGACAAAACTCATCATCATCTTCATCACTAAAGCCGGTCACACTAGCATAGAACTCTAACACAAACCTAGGACAAATTGGTTCATCGATGTCAAGAAGACAATCGAATTGAATGGCGGCTAGTTCTTCACGGAGATTGGTATTTTCAATGAAAGATGGGTGAATAGTTCTACCCTCATGAAAATACCTTGATTCTATACTCTTAAAGATTTCTACTTGTTCCTTGGAAAGTCCTTTGGTTTTGTGATGTTTGGGAATATAGCAAAGGGTGTCTTTGTGATCATAGAATCTTGCGGCTACCATGGTTATTCCTAAGAGCAATAATTAATATGTTAAAAATGAGAATAAACTTTAACGTTTTGGTTCTAGTGTGTGCCTATATGAAAATGATTTGGAGTTGCGGTTATCTCGACTCATTTTATGCACAAAAATGGTTTTAGTGGGGTGTTTGGTAAATACCATGAGATAACCCAAATGCTCCTAATTCAATGTGGCTTCATTTGAATATACCCGGGAATGCATATTAGTTATGCAATACCTTTAGTATTCAAGAGCATGCAAGTGATGAAAGTCTAACGTTTCTATTTGTATTAAGGGTGAAGGCTGAATATACGTAACAAACTTTCTCAAATATACCGATGTACGTAACATACTTATTTTATTATTTATGTACGTAATATACTTTCAAATTTGGAACAATGTACGTAATATGACCGGTAACTAACAAGTTACCAGGTCAAAAAGTTTGAAAAATGACATAAATGGTCCCTATGGCTTGCGTTGACCTTCACAGGTCATCCATTGACTTTATTTTCGGTTAGAAAAGTTTCAGTAATAGTCCTTATGGTCATTGGCTTTTAGATTTAGTCATTTTTTCCGTTTTTGTCCGTTTTTCTTACGTTTTGTCCGTTTTTCTTACATTTTTCTTAATTTTTTGTCCGTTTTTCTTACGTTTTGTCTGTTTCTTTCGTTTTTGCCAGTTTTCATCCGCTTTTGTCCGTTGTTCTTACGTTTTGTCCGTTTTCCTTATGTTTTTATCAGTTTTTGTCCATTTTTCTTACATTTTGTCTGTTTTTCTTACGTTTTTGTACTCTTTAAACATATTGAAAAAAAATTTCGAAAAGAAAAAAAAAATTGGAAAAAAAATTTCCAAAAAAAATTGGAATTTTTTCCCAAATTTGAGAAACAAAATTCCAAAAAAAAAATTTAAAAATTGGAAATTTTTAAATTTTTTAAAAAATCTTGAAAAATATTTTTCAAATTTTTATAAAAAATCTTCAAAAAATATTTTTTTAAAAAAAATATTTTTTTTTAAATCTTAAAAAAATTGGAAATTTTCAAATTTTTTAAAAAATCTTGAAAAAGTTTTTTTTTTCAAAATTTTCAATATGTCGGAATTGGAAATTTTTTTCCAAAATTTTTTCAGCCTTCACCCTTGTAGGAAATTTTTTTCCAAAAATTTTGGAAATTTTTTTCCAAAATTTCCGTTTTTGTCCGTTTTTTCCAAAATCTAAAAGCCAATGACCATAAGGACTATTACTGAAACTTTTTTAACCGAAAATAAAGTCAATGGATGACCTGTGAAAGTCAACGTAAGCCACAGGGACCATTTATGTCATTTTTCAAACTTTTTGACCTGGTAACTTGTTAGTTACCGGTCATATTACGTTCATTGTTCCAAATTTGAAAGTATATTACGTACATAAATAATAAAATAAGTATGTTACGTACATCGGTATATTTGAGAAAGTTTGTTACGTTTATTCAGCCTTCACCCTTGTATTAACAATGAAAAAATTGTTTTCCTACAAGTGAGAAGCTTTTCAAAATTTTTGACATGAGGTGTTTGGTTATTTGAATAAGGCCTTATAGTCATTATCTATTGATTAGTGGGAAGCATGATTTGTTTATGCAATAAGATAATGTAGTACCTAATTTCAATAACTAGTTATGCAATTTGCCAATTGAATTCATATTTAGTATAAAAGCATACATAAAACCCCATGTAATGATTTGTAATGGTTTTGTGCAAAAATAAGAATCCTAGACTCAGAATTAAGAGATAAAATGTAGTTAGGATACTTACAATGATGTTATCTTCAGTGATTAGTGAGTGGGAAGGTGTCAATAATGAGCTTGGTTTAATGTTTACACGTTTTGGTAAAGTGGGTTTTGAGGAAGAAGATGTTTTGTAGGTAGCAGTTTTTGCTTCTGTATGACCCCACGGACGAGACGGTACCAAATTTTTGGTTCGTCCGTGGTTGTCGTTTGGTGCCTTTGGTAACTACGTAGCAGATACAAAACAAAATTGTTTTGTTTTGACTATTCTAATGTTTTGGGCTATGTTTATCCTACATGTTTGGTTCCATTAACCCTAAACCAAGTCTAATAAGATTAAAAGGTTCTCGTTTAAGAGGCTTAGTTAAGATGTCGGCAATGTTGTCTTCGAAGGATACTTTCTCGATTGAGATGTTTCCTTTTTGAACATTATCGCGAAGAAAGTGATGACGGATTTCAATATGCTTTGTACGAGCATGTTGAACGGGATTCTTGCTGAGATCGATGGCTCCTTTGTTGTCGCAAAGTATCACAATGTCGTTGAGATGAATTCCTTAATCTACGAGAGCTTGTTGACATGCTTTTCCGGCTGAGACGTACTCGGCTTCAGTAGTTGAGATGGCTAAAGTCGTTTGCTTCTTTGCAAACCATGAGGTGAGACAATGTCCAACAAAAGTGCAAATACCACTTGTACTTTTTCTATCGACATAATCACCGGCATGATCCGAGTCGGCATACACTATGGTTTCTACACCCGTTCCTTTGGGATACCATAATCCTAAACACGTTGTTCCTTTAATGTATCTAAAAATCCTTTTTAAGGCTTCTAAGTGTGATGCCTTTGGGTTTTCTTGAAAGCGAGCACATAGACAAACACTAAACATAATGTCGGGTCTACTAGCCGTAAGATAGAGTACGCTACCAATCATTCCTCTATATTTAGTGTTATTGATGAGTATGCAAATACTCATCATTTTTGTACCTTTTAGACTGCCAAAAACATCTGAAAACACTCATAAATGCATCAAAATGATAAAAATATCACAAATAAGTGTTTTATGTGTTTCAAATGCAAAAATACCAAAATCAGATGAAAAACGTATCAAGTTTACATAATTGGCAGTTTTAGTCCCCCAAGTTTCAAAAGTTGTCAAATCTAGTCCCTGATAATTCAAAACTTGTAAAATATCATTAAAGGTCCTTGGGGATTCACAAGTTGTTAGAAATAGTCCTTTGAAGTTAAAATTGCATATTTACAACTTTGGTCCCTCATCTTTGAAAAATGTCAAAAATAGTCCTCGGATATTTAAAAATGGAAAATTATCAAATATTACCCTTGTACTATTCATATATGGCATAATTAGTCCTTGTGTTAACTTTGGAAAAGTTGCTAATTCAGCCCCTCAACTTTGGAGAAATTGCAACTTTGGTCCTTGTGTTATTAATTCTAAAAACCAACCGGACCCTTTGTATTACTAAACCCAAAACACAAACCCAAACACAATCTGCTGGCCCAGTCACAAGCCCAAACCCATTCACTTGACCCTTGAGCCAGTCCAAAACCTTTTGACCCTTGTATACCATTTTGAACCCCCAACTTAATAATTAAAACGGGGTCAAACCCAGTCAACCCCGCCAAATCCACTCTCACTGTTTATCGTCCTCACAAAGCCTGTAAACCAAAACCAGGATGGTTTTCACCACCACCTGTCTACCACCTCATCACACCACCTGTTTAACCACTCCCCTACACCTCCACAAACATCCAAAAGCTCTTAATTGAAAAAACCTGCTCAAAGAAATTTGGCGCCAAAATGCCAAATGGACAGTTATGATGAAATTGAAGGATCCAATGGTTGGAAAGAAGTGGGAAAGTCTCAGAGATGTCGACAAAGCTAAAAAAGATCATTATAAAGAAGATTGGAGCAATGTAGAGAGAAATCTAGTGTAATCTTTAATTTTCTTAATCGTTTTAATCAATTTAAGCTTTCTAGTGTATTTCTTAGCTTTCAAGTACTCTTGTTATCAATTTCAGTGTATTGTACAACCTTTTCAGTAATCAATTTCAAAGTTTCAGTTTCAACTTTCAGTTTATGCAATTTTCATGTCAAAATTCTCATGTTAGCTTAAAGTTGTTATTAGATGTTGCTTTGGACTCATAAGCTCATATAAGCTCCTCATAAAGCTTTTTAAAGCTTTTAGAAACTTTAAAAATCAGTTTAGAGTTATAATTCAGAAATACCAAAAAAATCACATAAAAATAGTTGGAAAATCAAAAATCAGTGGAGAAGATGAAAGAAACACTGGAGCAGGGTAAATTTTGGATTGCCCTTGGTTTAGAAGCTTCTTGGGAAGCTATAGGAAGTGGTCTTGATCCTTGGTTCTCAGTTATAAGCTTGGAAGCAATTTGTAAGCTTATTTCTTAATTTTGGCCATTTACTGTAGAAGTGCTTATCTCTGCTTATCTCTGTGTTTTTTATGCTTCTTTGGTGTTATTAAGTTAGATTATTGCTTAAAATAGGTTGCTTGTTCTTTGATATTTGTTAGTGCTTAAAATTTCATTTTCACAGTTGAAATTGCATATGGTTCATATATGTGTTTCATGCTTGAATTGCTGATCTTTTATGCTTCTATGGACTGATATAATCATAAAATAAAGTTAAGAATCAGTGTTAAGGTTTAAATCATTCATTTGTTTTGAAAACCAAAAATCAGTCTTATATAAAGGTTGTTTGGATTTGCTGATAGATTATCATTCCAGTGCATGCTTGTTGTTGTTTGTGGTTGTTACATGTCACAATAGTTCAAAATAACTCAGTACAACAATAAAAACCAGTGCTCATTTGTAAGAAAGTCAAAATAGCCTTTGATCACACCTTGTTTATTAACTGTGTAGATTTCATGTTCCATGATCATGTTTTTATGTTCATAAGTTGTTATCATTGATCAAACTAGTCTTAAATCACCTTATAACATCATAATCAGTAAGTAGATTTGATTCAAAGTTCATCAAAGTCAACTTTAGTATTTATCTTAAAAAGTCAAATTTTCTTATTTGCAGTTTTTGAATAAACTTGTTAATTTTCTTGTGATCTTACTGTTAGGATTTAGGACTTAAGCTTTTAGGTTTATAATATTTAGTTGCTCATCTTAATCATAGTATTTTTTATAATTTTTAGTTAGCTAGTTAAACTGCTTATTTCTTAGCTTATTTTAAACCCCTTTTCTGAAAAAGTGCCCTGTGCACAGTTGAGTAGGCTTATTTCATGAGCTTATATCCTGTTCATTAGTAAGCTTTAGCTTGTGTAAATTGTTGTTTTGTAAAGCCCATCTGGCTAGTTTAATGTTTGAATGCTTATTTTCCATTTTTGAGCTTATTTGGACTGCTTATCATGCTTATGTTGTTTTCTCAAAATCACTCACTACACTGAGTTATCAGTGTAGTTGAGCCTTTTTCACAAGCTCACACAGAGCTTATTAGTGAACCTTAGCTTTTGATCCTTAGCTTTTTAGAAAGCCAATCTAGCCATCTAAAAGGTTCAGTGCTTATTTTTAACTTTCTAGCTTATTTGTTAGGACTGCTAGTAGCTTTTAAGTTGTCCCATTCTTGTGTACACTAGATAACCAGTGTACTTAAACCACTTTCACAAGCTCACACAGAGCTTAATAGTGGACCCTACCTTGTAAATTTTGGTTTTTTGAGAAGCTCACCAACCCAGCTTGTTGCCTCAGTGCTCATTTTGAGCTTTTGCCCCTAGCTTAATCTAGCCTGCAAAAAACTGTGCAGGCCTGTTTGGATAGTAGGTTTAGTGTAATTGCTTATTTGCTTATTTAAAGCTTATCAGTGTATTCCTTTGTATCTTTTAGCTTCATTTAAGTAACTTTAGCTTATTTGTATCTTATTTTATCTTTGGTTCCAGTTTGTAAGTTTATTCGAGCTTAAAAAATCAAAATAAGCCATAAGCTCAAACTGTTGAGCTCATAAGCTCATTCTCAGCTTATTTTTAAGTTCCAAAATTTTTGTCTTTATTAAAGTTGCTTATAATCAGTAGTATAGTAGTTTTGAAAAAGAAAAATCACAAAAACATCATTTTAAAAATAGTGATAGCGTTTATTTAATATAAATTAGCTTTTTAATTTTCTTTTTCAGCTTATTATTAAGCACTTTCTGTTTTTATAATTTTCTTAGCTTTCTATCATCATAGGATAATTATAGAGAAAATTTCAGAATTTTCTTAGTTTGTTTAGTATTTATTAGAATTTTAAATAGTTAAAAAGTATTAAATAATTAATAATAAATAAATAAAAAGCATAAAAAATATCTTTTCAGTTTTAAAATTAGTTTTATAATATTTTGGATTTTTCTAAGTTAAAATTTCACTTTTCTAGCTTTATTTCATATTTTCTTATATTTTAGAGTATTTTTAAATAGTTAAAAATAGTTTTTAAATAATAATAATTAAATAAATAGTTATAAAAATATTTTTCTTTTTTCCAATAATTTTCTTTTATTATTAGGATTGTAAAAATATCATTTTCATATCCATAGGTGTTTTATTCTTTTATATTTACGTTTTATTTTATACGTTTACGTAAAATTTAATAAACGTACGTATTTACGTTTGTTTAATCTGATTGTTGTGCTTTATAAATTATGTATCCAATTACCATTCCAATCAATCAGTAGTGTAGTTATCAACCAAAATCCTTACAGATCATTATCCTTAGTGATCATTCGACATCTGAACGTTTTTAAACACCATTCAACCTCCGTGGGACTTAACGATCCGGGAATCCACTAAATTCCAAGGGATATTGCATTGGTTTTAGACTGTTTGACTTTTATTACGGTTGACCATTCACAAGTGGTTGATTTGTGTAATAAACCTGACTGTTTGGAACGAATCAAATTTTAGCGCCGCTGCCGGGACTGTAGCGTGTTTTAAACATTTTCAGACCCATACTTGCACATATACCACCTTTTGTATACAGTTTTTTGTAAAGTTATCAAAATCAAAAAGTTCATTAACACTTTTCCTGAAGTGTTAACAACACCAAAAAAATATATATATAAAACAACAAAAATAATCGTAGCGTTTCCTATCTTGTATTTTCTTTAAGGTGATTCTTAAAGAGGTACGATTTGGTTAAACGAGACGATACCAAAATATTGTCCAAAAGTTTTTAAACCCTTAGCACAAATCCATACCTACGTCTTTTTAGTGGTACTTAATAAATACATAAAAATCAACCACCGCAAACCAAGGCAGAACACCTACCAACTAGGGGTGTGAACATTAATAAGTTCCCAATCTTACAGATCAAAACTTGCCTTTGTGTCCTTGTGATTTGGTGTACCTTTTTCAAAGAAGCCATTTCATTTGTGATTATTGGTTTAAAGTTCACTTGTCGTTTTGCCTTGCATTTGTTTTTGAAAACTGATTTTTAAACTTAGTGCATGCGCACTCGTTCTTCTAGCTCCACCAGTCCACTTTCAGAGCTTGCAAGTACTCCAAGTAGCGTAGAGGGCGTTCTGCTCCTTCGGCCGTGGACTGAGGCGTCTAGCACCACTACCCCCTGTCGTAATGGCAGAAGATAAACTGATGAATGAGCTTCTCCAAGCACCCATCGAGGGTTACGGAGATGCCATTATTGTCCCAGCCATCGTGGCTGATACCTTCGAGCTCAAAACCGGGTTGCTTAATCTTGTAACCCAAAGCCAATTTTATGGTTTTGAGCGGGGCGACCCTCATGCACATATTCGATGGTTCAACAAGATTGCATCGACCATCAAATACAAGAATGTCCCACATGAAGCAATTAAGCTTCTTATGTTCCCATTCTCTTTAGAGGGACAAGCCGGTTGGCTTGAGAAACAACCCCTCGTTCCATTGAGACATGGGAGGATTTAGTCACTAAGTTTGTTAATGAATTCTATCCTCCATCCCGAACTACAAGTCTTAAGAATGAGATAATGAAATTCACTCAAAGATTTGAGGAATCATTCGGTGAGGCATAGGATCGTTACAAAGAGTTGCTCCGAAGTGTCCGCATCATGGTTTTACCGAGTTAATGCAAATGGATACTTTCTACAATGGTGCTGAGCCAAAGCTGACCAAGACTCTTTAAATGCCTCCGCGGGAGGTAATTTTCTGAGCAAGACCACAAAAGAAGCCTTGCAAATCATAGAAAACAAGTCCCAGGTCCGCCCTGTACGAACAAAGACATATCAGACTCAGTCTACTGCAGGACCTTCTACTTCATCTCACGTGAGTACATCTAGCACCGATGCTAAGATTGATAAACTCACGGATGCTATTCAGGCTTTGGTTCTTGCTAACCAAAAGAAAGTCACTTTCGCACAGACACCATCACATGGTGAAGTAAAGAAAGTCGAGGTCTGTGTCACTTGTGGTGGCCCTCATGCATACTACAACTGTACTGCCACCGATGGTAGTCCGTTTGAAGCCAATGCTATAGCCGGTACTTCACATTAGGGAGGTAATCAATATAGTCCTCAAAATGAGCAAACTATCGTGCTAATACTTATCAGGGGACCACCGGTTTTAACAGAATCCTAACATACAAAACCGGAATCAGAACCAACCTAGAATGAACCAAGGTTATCAAAACCAAGGTAATTTCTATCCTGGACCAAATCAAGGTTTCCAACATCAAGGAAACTTTAATCAAAACAATTTCAATCGAGGGAATCAATTTCATGGGAATATGAATCCTAACCAAGGAAATTTTCAAAATCAAGGCCTTAATCCGAACAATAGAGGCGGAATTTTCCTAATCAAACTCAAGCCATTGTTCCAACTTGGACCATCATCGATGAGTTATTGAAGCAATTCATGAAATCCCAAGATGAAATGAAGCAGGTTGTTGGTTAGCAGATTTTTGACATTAAGAAGTCTTTAAATGATCAACCCTCGGGCTCGGGGAAAACTTCCTAGCAACACGATCGCTAACCCGGCGATTCAAAGCGATCACAACCAAAAGTGGTGTATCATACGATGGACCCGCTATTCCTACTACCTCTTCTTCTTCTCTCCCGAAGGTAGTGGAAAGTGAACCTGAGGCTACAAAGGACAAGGAACTTCCTACTAATAGCGGAGGTACCAACGATGTCCATCCTCAAGTTGTCCCGAAACCCAAATCCAATCCAGGAGTTGTTTTTGAACCTCCAGTAGCTCCCGCTGAAATCCCAAATCCAAATCTTCTATTCCTTACCCATCACGTTTGAATGAGCAAAAGCTCCGTGAAAAATCCAGTCATCAAATGGACAAATTTTTCAAATTTTCCAAGAACTACATTTTGACATAAGCTTTGCGGATGCTATCATTTTGATGCCCAAGTTTGCATCAACTCTCAAACACATGTTAAGCAACAAGGAAAAGCTGTTTGAATTGGCTAAAACTCCTCTAACGAGGCTCAGCATTCTGTTAAAAGCTTCGAGAAGCTTGGAGATCCTGGAAAATTTCTCTTACCTTGTGTATTTCCGGGGATGGTTGAATGCTTTGCCTTAGCCGATCTTGGTGCAAGCATTAACCTGATGCCTCATTTAGAATGGAAGAAACTTTCTCTTAGGACCTTACTCCTACATGCATGACTCTTGAGCTTGCGGTCGTACAATATCCGTCCACTTGGCATTGCGAGGATGTATTTGTGAAAGTAGGAAAGTTCCATTCCAGTGACTTTGTGGTTGTTGACTTCGATGCCGATCATCGGGTTCCCCTCATTGTTGGACGAGGATTCCCGAGAACGGGCCGTGCTCTCATTGATGTATTTGAGCAAGAAATCACATTACGTATGGGTAATGAAGCTGTCACCTTTTACCTTGATCAAACTTCGAGGTACTCCGCAAACTATGATTCTGAGTCGGTTAACCGAATAGATATCATTGATGTTGCTACTGAAGAGTACTCTCAAGAAGTTCTCGGTTATGATCATAATTCTTTGAGTGATAATCTCACTCATTCATCTCAACCCATCATTGCCAATTCTACTCCTTCTCTCACTCCGTTTGAGGAAAGTGACTTCATCTTGGAAGAGATTGAAGCATACTTGTCTAGTGATTCGGTTTCATGGGAAATTGATCACGCTCCAATTGACATCGAGGGAGATATTCTTCTCATCGAGAAGATGCTCAACGATGATCCATCATCGCTCCCTCCCGTCGAGCTTCATAATAAGGAAGTCAAGTCAGTTGAGAAAACTGAAGAATTTCCTGAGGTAGAACTTAAGGACTTACCGCCTCATCTCGAGTATGCATTTCTTGAGGGTGATGATAAATTACCAGACATTATTGCTCAAGATTTGAGTAAAGATGAAAAGACTGCTCTGATAAAGGTCTTGAAATCACACAAGCAAGCAATTGCTTGGAAACTCTCCGACATTAAGGGTATCAACCCTGAGTTTTGTACTCACAAAATCTTGATGGAGGATGACTTCAAGCCAGCAGTCCAACATCAGAGAAGGGTGAATCCAAAAATCCATGATGTTATTAAACAAGAGGTTCTTAAACTTCTTGATGCAGGATTAATTTACCCGATCTCAGATAGTCCTTGGGTTAGCCCAATTCACTGTGTTCCTAAAAAGGGTGGCATTACTGTTGTCACAAATGAAGAAAACGAGTTAATTCCAACTCGATTGGTTACGGGATGGCGTGTTTGCATTGACTATCGTAAGTTGAATGACGCCACCCGAAAAGACCATTTTCCTCTACCCTTCATGGACCAAATGCTTGAGAGATTAGCAGGGAACGAATACTATTGTTTCTTGGATGGTTTCTCGGGTTATTTTCAGATCCCCATTGATCCACGGGATCAAGAAAAACCACATTCACCTGCCCATACGGAACTTTTGCCTATAGACGTATGCCTTTTGGCCTATGTAATGCTCCTGGCACGTTCCAACGATGTATGATGGCCATTTTCCACGACATGATCGGGGAAACAATGGAGGTGTTTATGGATGACTTCTCGGTCATTGGGGACTCATTTCAAACATGTCTCTCCCATTTAGAAAAAATGCTAAAAAGGTGTGAAGACACCAATCTTTGTCTAAATTGGGAGAAGAGTCACTTTATGGTCAAAGAAGGCATAGTCCTTGGCCATAAGATTTCAAAAAACGGGATTGAGGTCGATAGAGCAAAAGTCGATGTTATTGCTAAATTGCCTCATCCTACTACTGTCAAAGGTATTAGGAGTTTTTTAGGTCATGCCGGTTTTTATCGCAGATTCATACAAGATTTTTCTAAAATCGCCCGGCCTATGACCCATCTTCTTGAAAAAGATGCTCCTTTTATCTTCTCACCTGAGTGCATCAAAGCTTTTGAAACATTAAAGAAAAAGCTTACTGAAGCACCCATTCTCGTTGCCCCCGACTGGGACTTGCCTTTTGAGCTCATGTGCGATGCAAGTGATTTAGCTATCGGTGCAGTCCTAGGGCAACGTATAACCAAGCATTTTCAGCCTATCCACTACGCGAGTAAGACTATGACTGAAGCTCAAACCCATTACACCACTACAGAAAAAGAGCTACTAGCTGTGGTGTATGCGTTTGAGAAGTTTCGGCCATACCTTATCTTGACCAAATGCGTGGTGTATACTGATCACTTTCGGCTCTCAAATATCTCTTTGCAAAACAAGATGCAAAGCCGAGATTGCTTCGTTGGGTTCTCCTCCTGCAAGAATTTGATATCATTATACGTGATAAAAAAGGAGCTGAAAACCTAGCTCTGATCATCTGTCCCGATTAGAAAACCCACACCAAGATGTTTTCGAGAAAAAGGAAATAAATGAAACATTTCCTCTCGAGACACTCAATGTGGTTACTTTTCGTGGAAACTCTACTACCCCATGGTTTGCTGACTTCGCAAATTACCATGCGGGTAACTTCATAGTGAAAGGAATGTCGACCCAACGGAAGAACAAATTCTTCAAAGATGTTAAACATTACTTACGGGACGACCCTACTTATTCAAAATCTGTGCGGATCAAGTCATCCGGCGGTGTGTTTATGGACAGGAAGCTATGGACATTCTCAAAGCTTGCCATGCTGGACCCACCGGAGGCCATCATAGTCAAACTACTGCCAAGAAGGTGTTTGATTCCGGATTTTATTGGCCCACGATTTACAAGGATGCCCACGAATTTGTCAAAGCATGTGACGCTTGTCAACGTCACGGAAATATCTCTCAAAGAAATGAAATGCCGCAAAACGCCATTCAAGTGTGTGAGATTTTTGACATCTGGGGCATTGACTTTATGGGGCCATTTCCATCATCTCGAGGAAACAAATACATACTTGTGGCTGTTGACTATTTGTCAAAATGGGTTGAAGCGAAAGCTTTGCCTACCAATGATGCCCGAGTTGTTCTGAAATTCTTAAAATCTCTTTTTGCTAGGTTTGGAACTCCACGAGCCATAATCAGTGATCGTGGTACGCATTTCTGCAATGACCAGTTTGATAGAGTCATGCAAAAGTATGGTGTAACTCACCGTCTCTCTACTGCGTACCACCCCCAAACAAGTGGGCAAGTGGAAGTTTCTAACCGAGGTATAAAAATAATTCTGGAAAGGACAGTAGGCGAAAACCGTGCATCCTGGTCGGATAAACTGGATGACGCACTCTGGGCCTTCCGTACAGCTTATAAAACACCCATCGGGTGTACTCCATACAAGCTAGTGTACGGAAAGGCGTGTCATCTACCAATTGAGCTTGAGCACAAAGCATATTGGGCCTTGAAACATGCCAACTTCGATATTCAGACAGCTGGTGATCACCGGAAAGTTCAAATGAATGAATTAAATGAACTACGTGATCAAGCATACGAGAACTCTTTGATCTACAAACAAAAGACAAAGAAGATTCATGACTCCAAAATCAAGAACCGCGTTTTCAACGTTGGTGATCGAGTCCTTCTTTTCAATTCAAGATTGAAGATTTTCTCAGGAAAACTAAAATCCCGCTGGTCTGGACCATTCACCATCACTAAAGTATTTCCTTATGGTACCATTGAGTTATCTCAACCCGATGGTCCTAATTTTAAAGTGAATGGTCATCGATTGAAGCACTATTTTGGAGAGGACATTCCACCCATGGTTGTCCAGATTACAAACTTTCCCCATGAACCAATGAATTCGGGGATCGAGTCAAGCTAGCGACTCGGTAATCAAAAACAGTAGCACACCATATGGGTTTTCACCCATATGTTTGACTTCTTTCTACTTTCTACCACCCTAGTGTGGGAGTTGCCCCATTGTTGTATATAAGATTTCCAAAAAAAAAATAAAAAATAAATAAAAAAAATAAAAAAAATAAATAAAAAAATGAGTATATGACAAAAATAAAATAATGGCCGTAGTATTTCCCTTTTACGTTCTATGTTTCGGCATAACCGCCGGTACTTTGAATATTGAGGGCAATATTCATTTCTAGTGTGGGGGGAATTCTCACGAATTTTATCATGTAATTATACCACCCAATTCCCCCATTTTTGGCCAAAATTTTTTTTTTTGGAATAAGTGTTTTGCACTTACTCAGCTTCGGTTATCGAGTCCGCCATGTCTAATAAACTAAAGGATTGGCTAATCCAGGAGCAAACGTCTCTTGGTAAAGATATCTCAAATCCGTTGACGGCTTGCAATTTGCCCAAATTGTATGGTGTTCAGCTCACCATATCTTTAATTAGTGAAGAGTTGGCTAGCCCGCAAGTTTATGGCTTGTGGTAAAGGCAGTTGGAAAACCATAATTGGTAATCGACTCACCAAAGATATTTTATCTAAGAGTTGGCCAGTCCAGAAGCAAATGGCTTCTGGTAAAGACAAATCAAAACCGTTGAAAGCTGGTGATTTGCTCAAAATCATTTGGTTATCATTGTACCAAGGTTCTTACTTGAACTAAAACAATTGGCTACTCCAGAAGTAATGGCTTTGGGTAAAGAGATCAAATCCATTAAGTTTTCATAAAAGATTGCTAGGGACTAGCAATATCTTAGTGTGGGGGATTAATGAGTATGCAAATACTCATCATTTTTGTACCTTTTAGACTGCCAAAAACATCTGAAAACACTCAGAAATGCATCAAAATGATAAAAATATCACAAATAAGTGTTTTATGTGTTTCAAATGTAAAAATACCAAAATCAGATGAAAAAAGTATCAAGTTTGCATAATTGGCAGTTTTAGTCCCCCAAGTTTCAAAAGTTGTCAAATCTAGTCCCTGGTAATTCAAAACTTGTAAAATATCATTAAAGGTCCTTGGGGATTCACAAGTTGTTAGAAATAGTCCTTTAAAGTTAAAATTGCATATTTACAACTTTGGTCCCTCATCTTTGAAAAATGTCAAAAATAGTCCTCGGATATTTAAAAATGGAAAATTATCAAATATTACCCTTGTACTATTCATATATGGCATAATTAGTCCTTGTGTTAACTTTGGAAAAGTTGCTAATTCAGCCCCTCAACTTTGGAGAAATTGCAACTTTGGTCCTTGTGTTATTAATTCTAAAAACCAACCGGACCCTTTGTATTACTAAACCCAAAACACAAACCCAAACCAAACACAATCTGGCCCATCACAAGCCCAACCCATTCACTTGACCCTTGAGCCGGTCCAAACCTTTTGACCCTGCCAATATACCATTTTGAACCCCCAGCTTAATAATTAAAACGGGGTCAAACCCAGTCAACCCCGCCAAATCCACTCTCACTGTTTATCATCCTCACAAAGCCTGTAAACCAAAACCAGGATGGTTTTCACCACCACCTGTCTACCACCTCATCACACCACCTGTTTAACCACTCCCCTACACCTCCACAAACATCCAAAAGCTCTTAATTGAAAAAACCTGCTCAAAGAAATTTGGCGCCAAAATGCCAAATGGACAGTTATGATGAAATTGAAGGATCCAATGGTTGGAAAGAAGTGGGAAAGTCTCAGAGATGTCGACAAAGCTAAAAAAGATCATTATAAAGAAGATTGGAGCAATGTAGAGAGAAATCTAGTGTAATCTTTAATTTTCTTAATCGTTTTAATCAATTTAAGCTTTCTAGTGTATTTCTTAGCTTTCAAGTACTCTTGTTATCAATTTCAGTGTATTGTACAACCTTTTCAATAATCAATTTCAAAGTTTCAGTTTCAACTTTCAGTTTATGCAATTTTCATGTCAAAATTCTCATGTTAGCTTAAAGTTGTTATTAGATGTTGCTTTGGACTCATAAGCTCATATAAGCTCCTCAGAAAGCTTTTTAAAGCTTTTAGAAACTTTAAAAATCAGTTTAGAGTTATAATTCAGAAATACCAAAAAAATCACATAAAAATAGTTGGAAAATCAAAAATCAGTGGAGAAGATGAAAGAAACACTGGAGCAGGGTAAATTTTGGATTGCCCTTGGTTTAGAAGCTTCTTGGGAAGCTATAGGAAGTGGTCTTGATACTTGGTTCTCAGTTATAAGCTTGGAAGCAATTTGTAAGCTTATTTCTTAATTTTGGCCATTTACTGTAGAAGTGCTTATCTCTGCTTATCTCTGTGTTTTTTATGCTTCTTTGGTGTTATTAAGTTAGATTATTGCTTAAAATAGGTTGCTTGTTCTTTGATATTTGTTAGTGCTTAAAATTTCATTTTCACAGTTGAAATTGCATATGGTTCATATATGTGTTTCATGCTTGAATTGCTTATCTTTTATGCTTCTATGGACTGATATAATCATAAAATAAAGTTAAGAATCAGTGTTAAGGTTTAAATCATTCATTTGTTTTGAAAACCAAAAATCAGTCTTATATAAAGGTTGTTTGGATTTGTTGATAGATTATCATTCCAGTGCATGCTTGTTGTTGTTTGTGGTTGTTACATGTCACAATAGTTCAAAATAACTCAGTACAACAATAAAAACCAGTGCTCATTTGTAAGAAAGTCAAAATAGCCTTTGATCACACCTTGTTTATTAACTGTGTAGATTTCATGTTCCATGATCATGTTTTTATGTTCATAAGTTGTTATCATTGATCAAACTAGTCTTAAATCACCTTATAACATCATAATCAGTAAGTAGATTTGATTCAAAGTTCATCAAAGTCAACTTTAGTATTTATCTTAAAAAGTCAAATTTTCTTATTTGCAGTTTTTGAATAAACTTGTTAATTTTCTTGTGATCTTACTGTTAGGATTTAGGACTTAAGCTTTTAGGTTTATAATATTTAGTTGCTCATCTTAATCATAGTATTTTTTATAATTTTTAGTTAGCTAGTTAAACTGCTTATTTCTTAGCTTATTTTAAACCCCTTTTCTGAAAAAGTGCCCTGTGCACAGTTGAGTAGGCTTATTTCATGAGCTTATATCCTGTTCATTAGTAAGCTTTAGCTTGTGTAAATTGTTGTTTTGTAAAGCCCATCTGGCTAGTTTAATGTTTGAATGCTTATTTTCCATTTTTGAGCTTATTTGGACTGCTTATCATGCTTATGTTGTTTTCTCAAAATCACTCACTACACTGAGTTATCAGTGTAGTTGAGCCTTTTTCACAAGCTCACACAGAGCTTATTAGTGAACCTTAGCTTTTGATCCTTAGCTTTTTAGAAAGCCAATCTAGCCATCTAAAAGGTCCAGTGCTTATTTTTAACTTTCTAGCTTATTTGTTAGGACTGCTAGTAGCTTTTAAGTTGTCCCATTCTTGTGTACACTAGATAACCAGTGTACTTAAGCCACTTTCACAAGCTCACACATAGCTTAATAGTGGACCCTACCTTGTAAATTTTGGTTTTTTGAGAAGCTCACCAACCCAGCTTGTTGCCTCAGTGCTCATTTTGAGCTTTTGCCCCTAGCTTAATCTAGCCTACAAAAAACTGTGCAGGCCTGTTTGGATAGTAGGTTTAGTGTAATTGCTTATTTGCTTATTTAAAGCTTATCAGTGTATTCCTTTGTATCTTTTAGCTTCATTTAAGTAACTTTAGCTTATTTGTATCTTATTTTATCTTTGGTTCCAGTTTGTAAGTTTATTCGAGCTTAAAAAATCAAAATAAGCCATAAGCTCAAACTGTTGAGCTCATAAGCTCATTCTCACTTATTTTAAGTTCCAAAATTTTTGTCTTTATTAAAGTTGCTTATAATCAGTAGTATAATAGTTTTGAAAAGAAAAATCACAAAAACATCATTTTAAAAATAGTGATAGCGTTTATTTAATATAAATTAGCTTTTTAATTTTCTTTTTCAGCTTATTATTAAGCACTTTCTGTTTTTATAATTTTCTTAGCTTTCTGTCATCATAGGATAATTATAGAGAAAATTTCAGAATTTTCTTAGTTTGTTTAGTATTTATTAGAATTTTAAATATTTAAAAAGTATTAAATAATTAATAATAAATAAATAAAAAGCATAAAAAATATCTTTTCAGTTTTAAAATTAGTTTTATAATATTTTGGATTTTTCTAAGTTAAAATTTCACTTTTCTAGCTTTATTTCATATTTTCTTATATTTTAGAGTATTTTTAAATAGTTAAAAATAGTTTTTAAATAATAATAATTAAATAAATAGTTATAAAAATATTTTTCTTTTTTCCAATAATTTTCTTTTATTATTAGGATTGTAAAAATATCATTTTCATATCCATAGGTGTTTTATTCTTTTATATTTACGTTTTATTTTATACGTTTACGTAAAATTTAATAAACGTACGTATTTACGTTTGTTTAATCTGATTGTTGTGCTTTATAAATTCTGTATCCAATTACCATTCCAATCAATCAGTAGTGTAGTTATCAACCAAAATCCTTACAGATCATTATCCTTAGTGACATTCGACATCTGAACGTTTTTAAACACCATTCAACCTCCGTGGGACTTAACGATCCGGAAATCCACTAAATTCCAAGGGATATTGCATTGGTTTTAGACTGTTTGACTTTTATTACGGTTGACCATTCACAAGTGGTTGATTTGTGTAATAAACCTGACTGTTTGGAACGAATCAAATTTTGGCGGATTTACCTTCTTCGTCCTTGGTGAGTTTAGTGTCCGAGGACATGGGTGTTTTAGTTGGTTTGGAATCTTTAAGACCAAATTTCTTAAGCATGTCTTTTATATATTTATATTGGTTAAAAAAATATGCCATCTTCTAGTTGTTTAATTTGAAGTCCTAAAAAGAAATTTAATTCACCCATCATACTCATTTCAAACTCGTCGTGCATGATTTTAGAGAAATCATCACATAGTTCTTGACAAGTTGATCCGAATATAATGTCATCAACGTATATTTGAACAATGATAATATGTGATTCCTTTTTCTTGGTAAAAAGAGTATTATCTACTAATCCCTTAGTGTATTTGTTATCAATAAGAAAAGTCTTAAGTCGGTCGTACCAAGCTTTTGGTGCTTGCTTAAGACCGTATAATGCTTTCTTGAGTTTGAAGACATGATGTGGTTTCTCAAAGTCGGTAAAACTGGGAGGTTGAGCAACATACACTTCTTCGTTAATAAACCCATTAAGAAAAGCACTTTTAACATCCATTTGAAATAATTTAAAGTCATAAGCACATGCATAAGCAAGTAATATTCTAATAGATTCGAGTCTAGCTACAGGTGCATAAGTTTCATCATAGTCAATCCCCTCTTGTTGATTATAACCTTGTGCAACAAGCCTAGCTTTGTTTCTAGATACTACACCATTTTCATCCATTTTATTTCGAAAAACCCATTTCGTTCCAATTATAGTTTGATCTTTAGGTTTTGGAACTAGTTTCCAAACATCATTTCTAATGAATTGGTTTAACTCTTCTTGCATGGCAATTACCCATGATTCATCTTTTATTGCTTCATTTATGTTTTTGGTTCAATGGTGGATACAAAACAAAAATAATTACTTTGATTTTGGGCTTGTGACCTTAAGGTTCTTTGATTAAGTTGTCCTATGACCTTGTCTAAAGGATGACTTTTAGATTCTTTGATGTTTACAATTTCTTTATTTAATGGTTCATCTTCCTTGTTATTATTAATTATTTCTTGACTTTCTATCATTTGACTTTCAACTAAGTCATCATCTACCAAAGGTGATGTCTTAGAGGGAGGTGGACTTTCGTCGAATGTTATGTTCAACGATTCCTCGACTATCATTGTTTCTTTGTTTAGGACAATGTAAGCTTTACTTGTTTGAGAATAACCAAGAAATACACCTTCATAAGACTTTGGGTCAAACTTGGTGAGATAATCTTTAGTATTAAGAATAAAGCATTTACAACCAAAGACTCTAAAATATCCTAAAGTTGGCTTTTTACCTTTATAAAGCTCATATGGTGTTTTGTTTAGGAAAGGACGAATTAAGACTCTATTTAAAATATATGTAGAAGTGTCAACCACGTTACACCAAAACTTTTGAGGAATGTTTTGTTCATTAAGCATTGTTCTATTCATTTCTTGAATTGTTCTATTTTTACGTTCTACTACTCCATTTGATTGAGGTGTTCGTGGAGCCGAAAAGTTATGTGTTATACCATTTGTATCACAAAAGTTTCCAAATTGAGTTTCGTTGTCAAATTCACGACCATGATCCGTTCGGATCGACACAAATTTAACACCTAGTTGATTTTGAATTTTCTTGCTAAGAATTTCAAATTTATCAAAAGCTTCATTTTTAGTTTTCAAAAAAAACGTCCAAGTAAATCTTGAGTAATCATCTACTATGACCAAAGTGTATAAGTTGCCTCCGTAGCTTCTTATAGCGGATGGACCAAACAAGTCCATATGCAATAATTCTAGACACTTAGATGTGGACACCATATTTTTAGATTTATGACTACTATGGGTTTGTTTACCAATTTTGCAAGCGTCGCAAAAGTGTTGGTCATATTTTAGTTTTGGTAAATTCCTAACTAGCTCTTTCGAAGATAGGTTTTGTATAAGTCTCATATTAGCGTGACCTAAGCGTCTATGCCAAAGGGATGAGCTATCATCTAACGTTGTTAGGCAAAGTTTGTCATTAGATGTTTTATCTATTTTCATGACGTATATGTTATTTTTCCTAACTCCTTTAGCTATGGTGATACCATCTTTTAGTATTTTACTACCATTTTCATCAAATAGTACTTTATACTTTTTATCACATAATTGGCTAATACTAAGTAGATTAAATCCTAACCTATCTACATGAGCAACATTTTCAATAGTTAGGGAGTTATGAGCGATCGTACCTTTGCCAATGATTTTTCTTTTGAGATTGCTACCAAAAGTGACATTACCTCCGTCATACTCTTGGTATGATGAGAAGAGACTTTTGTTGCCCGTCATGTGTCGTGAGCATCCACTATCTTTTATCCATTCATCAGGTTCCAATCCAACTTTCAAGCATACCTAAGAAGCAAATAACTCAAGCATTTGGTCCCCAATATCTCATGGGTCCGTTTGGGTTAAACATACCATTTATTTGATTCATGTATGGAAACGATGGGTAAGAGTTCCATGACATGTAATCTGGAGTTTGATATGGTCTAGGAAAGTTTTGATTCCAACCGTTGTGTTGGTAGTTGGGTTGTACGTTGTGGTTGCTCTTAGGAAAGGCGCGTTTGGCAAAAGGTGTTTTATGTCGTTGTTGAGTAGTTTTTTATCTTAATTCATTTTTAGCAAGTCCTACTCCTGATGTAACAGCTGGTTTTAGTTTAACACTATCCTTGGTTTTCTTTGTTACTTTGACAAATTCATTACGGTCCGTATCACAAACATTTTGTCCTGCTGAAGTACCCACGGTACCATTTGGTTCAACGGACGGAACCCTTATTTTGGGTCCGTCTGGTCCGTGCTGTACTGCAGCAGTTTTGACAGTTTGTTCGTCCTTTTCGGCCGTTTTGTTTTGACTCTTTGGAATTAATACCTCATTAAATCCTAGCCCATTCATATCTCCTGGTGTTTTATGTATTTTAACTATTTCATCGGCAAGTGCGATGTTTTTGTTAAACCTTTTAAATTTAGAATTTTGTTCGATTAGAACATCTTGTGTGAGCTTTAGTTTTTCTATTTCAAGATTAAGCTCTTGACATGATTTACAACCATCGTCATTTGCTTTTCCTTTTTCAAGTCGTTTTGCTTTTTCTTTTAACTCATAAACTTCATTTTCCAAAAATTCCTTTTTGGTTTTTAAAAATTTATTTTTAGTTATGATTTTTAGACTTAGCTCACACAATTGATTATATTGTTTTTGCAAAGTGTCATCATCAATAGAAGAATAAGAAGAGTCGGAAAGTACCTCGTTTGACTCATGTGCCATTAGAGCGATCTCTTCCTTGCTTGATTCTTCATCGTCTTCACTATCACTCCAAGCACCACTTACAAAAGCTCGTTGAGTTTTGCTTTTAGGTGGCTTGGGACATTCTCCTATGAGATGACTTGCATCACCACATCTAAAACACTTTCTTTCACCTTTACCCTTTTTGTCATCCCGATCTTTTCGGAATGGCTTCTTTTCTTCTCGAGGTTGTCTTACAAACTTTCCTCTTCTTCTAAAGAACTTCTTAAAGTCTCTAACGGCCATGGCATACTCCTCATCTTCACTACCGGAGCAAGATTCGTCATCATCACTTGATTCCGCCTTTGCTTTTAGAGCAACGGATTTGATCTTCTCCCTTCTTCCTTTGATGATCTCCGAATCTTTCTCCATCACCATTTCGTGTACTTTGAGGTTACCGATTAGCTCGTCTAGTGACATCTTTTAGAGATCTTTTGATTCTTCAATAGCGGTCACTTTAGCTCTCCATTTAGGATGGAGTGCTCTAAGAAATTTCCTGGCAAAGTTCTTACTACGAAAAGATTCATCAAGTGCTTTAAGTGATGTAATAATAGTATTAAAGCGAGCAAAGCCACAATCAATGGTTTCATCTTCAGGGATAACAAATTGTTCATATTGTTGAACAAGAAGATCAATTTTGTTATCCTTGACTTGTGAATTACCTTGATGTGTAACAATCAAAGATTCTCAAATATCTTTGGCGGTTTCACTCATAAAAATTCTTTCATATTCTTTTCTAGGTAAAGCATTATAAAGCATCATTTTAGCTTCATTATTTTTAGCAACTAATTTCTTTTGTTCATCAATAGAAATATCCTTTGTTTTAGAACTAAAATCCCCTTTAACAATAACAAACCAAAGATCTATATCTTTTGATTTTACATATGTTTCAAAACGGTTTTTCCAATAGATAAATCCATTGGTTTCAAAGAGTGGTGGTCTTTGCATAGATTGTCCTTCTTT
This sequence comes from Chrysanthemum makinoi, assembly GCA_910596185.1. NCBI lineage: Eukaryota > Viridiplantae > Streptophyta > Magnoliopsida > Asterales > Asteraceae > Chrysanthemum > Chrysanthemum makinoi. The sequence goes on along the minus strand of OU343220.1, from coordinate 303,780,353 downwards.
AAAGTTTTCAGAATCCATGGATCGTTTCAAGTTTATAAAATACAAATTATTTTAGAAATTCTTGAGCAACGAGGCTCTGGTACCAATTGTAGAAAACTAGAAGGGGGGTTGAATAGTTTACCAATTAAAAACTTTGTTTTGAAACTTATTGAAAGATCAATTGATATTGATCTTAGATATGTTAATGAAATATGCAAGCAATATGTAAAGAGTAAATAAGGAAAGAAATGATCAAACCACAACAAGTTTTTTATAGTGGTTCGGTCTACAAGGACTCTTTTTCCTTGCCCTACTCCACTCCCCGAGTCTCACACTCGAGAGTTTAACTTCACTAGTCAACAAGCTCCTTTCACCGGCGGAGAAACCTTTACACTTCGCTTACACTATTTCCGACACTAAGCTAGATGTCGAGTTCTTTCCAAGGGTACAACCACTCCCATACACAATGTATTTTGAGGACTAAAATACTAACCACTCACACTCACAAGATTATGATGGTTTAATACAACAATGAAGTATGAATCAACACAAGATCATACAACACTAAACAAACAAGACTTCCAACTTCTCGTTTGAAGCTTGAATGTGACTTGATCTTCTTTGCTACAAAAGAGATCACTAATATGATATGGAACTGAGTTAGAAAGGTTAGAGAGAAGATATATAAGAGAGTATGATATAAAGGGATGAAAAACTACTTGGTTTGGCTTTGCTATTTATAGCCAAAACCATCAGCAGGCACCACGGACGACGGACCCCTTGAAAGGGTTCCGTCCGTTATATATTTTGGTGCCGCCAGGTCTGACAGCAAGATATCAAGATCTTGCCAAAGTCAACCATATCTATGTAAGATATGAAGAGTACAAATCTACACAAAATATCTAATGAAATCTTCCAATGATTTCCATGATGCATCACATGATGTCATGTGTTGATTTTCTATTTTTAGAAATATGCAAATACATAAGTAATGTTTAGTTTTTAAGAAACTAAAACATTCTAAAAACTACTATCATACATTATGCTTAGACTCATATTAAGATATGATTAGTCACAATGTAAATGCTTAAATGATGAAGATATTGTTTGAAAAAGCTTGTTTTAATATCTATTAAACTTGACAAGCTTTAAGCTTTTATACAAATTAAATTTACTTTTGTCGTTAACAAAACTTAGGTAAAGATCAAAAATATAAATAAAGTTTAATGACGATATTTGTATTAACACTACGTACTAGGACCGGTTAATGAGTGTTTATCTTCCATTTCCAACTTGTTATATTTCATATACACCCGAGAGATGTGAGTATCCAAACACCCCATGTGAGGTGCTAGTATGTAATTTCCGTGCTTGTTATGACTTTTGCGGGGCTTATATGTGTTGTGGATTGTTCTAAACAATGCTTCATGACCCCTAACTTATAAATTAATTGGCTAAAAGCACATTTGCTTGAGGACAAGCAAATACCAAGTGTAGGGATATTTGATAAGGTTTTAAAATGTACCTTTTTCAGGGGTCGTTTAAGCCCTTATTTGATCACTTTTGTATCCGTTATTACTTAATATCGTTTCTTTTCACTTTTTAGGTATCTTGAAGGCAAAATGCTGGAATGACACTTATTCGGACGAAAGGGCGCGAATATACGAAGAAAATAGCCAAAGTCAAGAATCGAGACACTCAGGCTACTGGAACTGAAGGGGACGGCGTCAGGCACAAAACAGTGACGCCGTCGGACAACTTTTGTGACGACTCAGAAGCCAAATTGCTCATTTACAAGTGATGGCTTCAGGTTTTAAAAGAGTAGGGCGTCGCAACTCAGACGGCCTAGATTTGATCCAGACGACGTCAGAGACTAAAGGGGACGGCGTCACAAGCATAAGGTGACGCCGTCGCAAGACTAACGTGGCCAAGACGAAACCCTAATGACGGCGACCCGACGGCGTCACAAATCAAAAGGTGACGCCGTCGCATTTGTAATCTTATATATAGAATCCGAATTTTTTAGTTTTCAGTGTGTAGTCTTTGGAAGTGAAAACCTAAACCGAACCAAGGTTGTCTTGTACAGTATTTTAGGGTTCCATACCCTATCTTACATCAAGATAAGTGTTTTATTTTATTAATTCAATTATGTCTTCAATTACTTGTGTGTATGCTTGCATGTTTCCCATGTCCGGCTAATTTACTTGTGTGTTTGCTTAGGAAATATGAAACTTAATTATTGAATATTGATTGGTTGTCTCTTATCTTAATTGTTAAAGATCTAGTATTGCGATAGGTCATCCGTTGTGTAGTTAATGCTTGATTAATCTTTGTTGAACCTTAGCTTATAGTACCTAGAGTCATTGTAGGCTAAACCATCCGAAGAGTACCTTAGCGTTAAGTTTATAAATCCTAGAGATTTTGTAGGCAATAACCTTCGGTAGTTTCAAAGAGTTAGGGATAAACGCATACCCTACGACCTTAGACACACAAGGCGATTAATAATAAGGACATGACAATTCAACCATCAATAGGATATAATTAAGGAGTAATAAAACCTAAGTAAACACATCTTTAAATCATCATACGAGCACACAATAATTAGACATAGACTACATACACCACTAGATTAGATAATTAGAATAGTAGAGTAATCGGTAGAAATACCAACCCCCAAATCCAAACCCCGAGATTCATACCTTTCCATTTCCTAAAAAAACATAAAAAGATAAAAAATAATCTTCCTCAACCCCAACCTTAGCGTAGTAACTTCTCACTAGCATTCCTATTCCCCTAGAGAACGATATCAATTCCCGTGGCTTACCCTAATACTACACTACAACGATTAGGTTCACTGCCTAGGGTGTTGAAAAACTTGCTCGACGAAAAGGAAGTTCCTTTGACCCCGAACGACGCGTGTAGCATTATCACTGATATAGGATCTCGTAAAAGGCGCTGCTTTGGTATGTTGGGAAACCTTGACCATTCAGAAGTAAGTACTTCATCATTACTTTATTGATGGTCGTACTTTAATGAAAATTGTATATACTATGTTTAATACATATTTACTCGTTATGCAGCTCCTTCCTCATCAATTTCTGCCACAAATTAAGAGAGTCAGAGTTATGGTGAGTGGCCTGCTGACTTCGACCGTCACACAGAATCGCATTGCTCTTCCTGGTAACGCACACGGACATGTTTTTAGTGGAACGGGATGGGATTTGCGGGTTTTTTTGGAAGGATTGAAGGTTGGATCGCGTATGGTGTTCACTGAAATTGAAGAAGCTACTGTCTCGATGATCTCATTTTCGGATGCTGGTTTAGGAATGCATTTGGAGAGCATACCGCGTGTAATTTTGAACGACGATAAACCGTTCAAAAAAAGCCCCATAGACAAAGGTATGTTTATTAGATTCTAATTCTCAAAAACATGTGTTTCGCTATTTTTTTAAGATTGATAATAATATAGTTGCATCTTTTAATGTCATTGCAACCTTCCAAATGTAGATCCTCGTATGAAACATAAATGTGACTGGTTTAATCACTCCGAGCATGATGATGAGAAAGACTGCTTTTATCAAGATGTTATGGATTACGTAACTGGAAGAGGTCGGCTGGTAAGCGTTTGTAAATTTTCATGACTCAATTGCATTACATTTGCTACATATAATATCGTGTTTTTTTGGATAGTGCATTTACTTATGTTGTGTATACGGAAATCATTTGTTAAATGCAGACAATACCATGGCATTTTGCGGGGCCTTATGAAATGTATAAGTACCACAACGCAGTTCTGATACACCATGATGAATCTTTCTATGTGAACGTGGACTGGGAAAAACATAAAGATAGGCCTGACAGTAAAAATCATGTCACCATCAAAACTAATTGGAAGGAGCTTGAGAAGAGGTGCGAGTGGGACAAAGACAAAACGGTAAGGTTCAAGCTTATGAGGATGGTAAAGGATGAACTTCAAACGGTGAATGCACGTAAACCGGTGATGATTCCATTGTTCCATATGTGTTAGAAGAAGATGCTTTGGATGGTAGAATATATTTTGGTACCGTATCAGACGAAACTGTTAGTATGTTAGATGGGAACATATTTAATGACTTGTTTTATTTGCTGCTTTAGGTTTAATTTCTGGGTGCTTGTGTCTGTGATGATACTGTTTTGAACAATCCTACCTGATAAGGCGGTTATAAGTTAATGTGTCATATGTTTGGTTCAGTAAACTTTAAATTATGGTTTTAAATTGCCACATACATCAGTTCTATGTATCTGGATGATCTATATTATCAGGTAGTCGACAATATATTATGTAACTGGATTGACCTTGTAAGAAGTTCCAGTTAGTGTTTAAGTATAACTGCGTTGTGATTTATATTATTCATAATGCATTTATCTAAATAAGGTTTTAGGAAAGATAATACATGGTGGATTGCAGAATGTTATCATTCGTCATTATGAATGGATTACTGAAGCTAAAAATGTTAACATACAATGTTGAAAAGTTTCGTAGGAGTTGGCTGATGAAAAGTGAATTTGTAGTAGTTATACTATTTGAAAAAGTATCCGGCTTGCACTTCGAATTGCATCCACATGACCACTTATCATTCCGTTTCTTTCCCAACGTCTTTGGAGCCATGTTTGACGATTTGGGTCAATAATAGTCGGATACGTACGATGACCCAAGTAAATATCCAATGCATGACCATCTTGAATTTCAGATAGCCAGGAATCTATATGCCATTCATGGTCTATCTTAAGAAGACTATATTCTTCTTCCATTTGGACATTCGGAACACGCAAGTAGTATGATCCTACGTCAGTGTAATTAAATAAATGTTGTGCTGCTAATCGTCTAAGGGAAGTGTATGTTATATTGTCTGTTGACACATTGCATATCATAAGTTCATCGACACCCCAATAATCGTAAAGAACATTTGAAGTTACAACTCTACCACCATGATGAATGCAAATGTCAATGGTGGGAGGAGCTTCACCCCATTCACTGTTAGAAGGAAACATAATAGAGTTATATAAGGTGCAACATATGCTAAGAGAGTGTGTACAAATGTACAAAACGATAACTTACTTGTCAGGCATAATCCTACGGTTACCATTGTTCAATCGTAAGGGCATTCTTGTGTAAAGAAGAGTTGGTGAAGATGCACTTTAGTTTCTCAATTTATATCAACGATAATCAATATTAAACTTAGAAATGATTTAGCTTTGAAGATTTTATTGAGAAAATGATTTGGTAGTTAACCATCTATTTCAATACCTAATAACAAAATCACATCATATTTTCATTTAACTGATTTGTGGGGATGTGAATAAATTTAAAATTTAAAAGATTCGGTTGTTGTTAATTTTAATGTATTGTAACTTTGTTGTTGCATACACAAAAAATTGCAATTAATGTACATGGCCTAAAATAACAAAATAAAGATGATTGAGAAAAGTGTAGTTACAAAAAAGGTTATGGGTAACATCATTGATTGAGAATTAATAATTTTGTTTCTTTACACAAATAGGAATTGTACATATATAATGGCTTGATAAATACAAAATAGAATGCGGATGCTACAATCTAATCGGATATCCAAATAGCTATATGCTCATTCTTTAACCAATGTGGTCTTTCGTTGTCATTCACAGCCAACTCTTCTCAACCAAAGCCTTTTAAGCTCACCCTACTGTTTCCACGTTAAGCTCATCTTTAAACTTGAAAAGTCAGTGCCTGTTGAAAATGAAACAAAAAAAGAATACCAATTCTAATAAATAAATGATTAGTATGCAGATTCAAAAATAGTAACCAATTCCATAATCCAAAGTGGTGCAAACAACTTAATGGGACTCCCCGTTAAAAGTCCAAACCAAAAGTAACTGTTGTGAATGGGACTCCCCATGTAATAAAATCTGAAGAACATAACTTATTTAAATGAAATGTTTGTTGCTTTAGTTTATTGTAAAGCCTTTAATCTTTCAAACACTGCATCAGTAGTCACGGATTTTTCTCTTGTTTAATGTCCAGTAGTTGCCTTTTGGTATTTGAACACTCAGTGGCTGCTTCCGAATCCGAAGGACGTTTACCGCTATCCTTTTTCGCAGGAGGGCTTGTGGCAGTACTTTTCAATAGGTTGATTGGTGTCACAGTTTCATCGGTTTGAGATTCAAGATCCTACAAGTAATATTGTAACATGTAAACAATGCTTTGTACACGCATTTTATACCACGTAATTGCACATGTAGTTGAGGACCTTACCAATGAAGATATCCCAACAACCTTACAACTTGTAGCCTCAGTGTCCTATTAATACAAACAAATAAACAAAGAAGGTTATAATATGTCGTAAGAGAAGGTGTGAAAGAATCTGATCAGTGATACCTTTAAAGGTGTAACAGACGCGGTGAGCGAACTGATAATTTTAGTATCATCCGATAGACACAAGACAGTGAATACAGGCAACATCTTTTTCTGATTGTATTCATCAATAGTGACTTTAAAGGCAAGTCGTTTACCAACCAATCCAGTGATCTCACTTGGGAAGACTTGGTGCTCAACACTCTAAATGCCAAGTTGTACAACATTAGGTATTCAAATAGTTTGATATGTTTAAGAATAGTTATGAATGATTCATAAAACAGATTACTAAAACATTACCTTCAACCCATACTTTTCGCAAAGTTGGTATGCTGATCTACCACCCAACAACGACTGGACTTCGTCATTAAACAAAGAGAGCGACATCGTGCCAGAATCATCTTGAACACGCACTTGCAGACGAAATCTACAAATGTACGTATATGATAATTATCAGTTTAACATCGCGTACATAGGTGTCATATGTTAGGGTTACAAAAAATGTAGATACGTACATTGATTTAATGTGTTTGACAATCTCATGGCATTTAGTGCATCTCCACTGATCAGCAGTGTTTGCTGACTTCATTGGTGTCTCAGCATCGAGATCAACAAACTCACTGTCTTTCACCACTTTTTTTGTTACACTTTTTGCAACCCATATACCACCAGCCCTCCTCTTCTTGTATGGCGATTATCGTTCCAACAATAACAGAAGCGATGTTCTGTATATAAGAGTTACATAACAAATTAGTATGGAAATGGTGTACCAAACTCGCGTAAACTGTAGGTTCAATTTACATATGCTTTAATAACATGGTTAAATACTATAATCTGTATGGATATGGTGTACCTTTTCAACATCAAGAAGCTCAACAATGCTTTATACGGGATACTTATTAAGGAAATCATCCTTGGTTGAGAATTTTGAGCCAGCAGAAATACGTGATGCTGTGTTCTCAGACGCATCCGCATTTACAGAAGAAAACAACCTACAATCAGAGTATATAAAATCACTGACCTTAACATGTATATATGTATAGCAAATTGTTTGTATTATAGAAGGGTGTTTGATAATTACCTTTTGCGATAGGCTTCAACAGCTTTGAATTCATCTTTCTCAATAGTTTCACAAGCATTGAAAAGAAACAGTTTTGTTCCATGATAGCCGTTTTAGACACACATTTTTCCTGTACAATAAAATACATGGTTTAGACGTGAAATATAGGTAAGTTGGATAATATTCTACCACAGATGATATGAATTGTTACCATCCCAAACTTTCATCATTGCCAACTGTAGAACAATCATGATTTTACCATGATCTTTGTTAGCTTTCAAAACATCATTAAACTGTTGTGCAAATAAGCCCCACAACATACACTTAAGCTCATTCCCCCTACAGAATATATGCATAAATGACATCAGATTAAATTGTACTAATAACAGCTTAAGAGAGTTATTTGTAAATATAATCAAGCTATGTACTGATTTGGTACTCACTCAGCATCATTAAGAGTCAACGGTTTCTTTTTTTCCCTTGCTCCCGTTCTTATCATAATTATCCAACTCTTCACAGGCAGTGACATGACCAACAACATCTGATCACATTGAAAGATGGTATTCAATTATAGTACTAAAAATGTATATAAAGAAAGCCATTTTAACAATCCATATATAAAGCAATTTTAACATTATAATATAAGGATGAATCCAAGTACATACCAAACTGACCATCTTCTTCTATCTGTAAATCAGTTATGGATTTGTAGTTTCTAAAATCAAATCCATAGACTGACCCACCAAAATCAGTACATGGTTCAAACACTGTATTGCTTAAGAAGCTGAGACGCAGAGCATTGTTAACCATCCTATATTTGGGTTGTATTTCCCCAAGCGAGTATCTTTCAATCGTGACGGTTACACCTTCAACCAACTTATGCTTGAATTGATTCACCAATGCCATCCTGCATGTGGCCTGCATTTTCGTATCCTGTAAAAACAAAAATGTACCAACTGTCAATTACATATGCAACAGCCGAATAACACAAACTGTTTCCTAATCAAAACTACTACTTACAGTTTCATCCATAAGGATCATTTCCAGATTTTTCACATGAGGTTTATTGTACAATTCTTGAATCTAAACTCTTAAAACTCGGACTCTCAAACTAATGTTATCTTTGACAGCGGATAGATCTTTGATATATCCTGAAACAAAGACAGCCATAGCTTGGTGAATTGGAATGAGACAAAGAAGAAACAAAAGGTTGATGTGTGTTTGGAAAACCTAATCCATGGCCATTATATAGGCTGAACAAACCGTGGTATCATTCCTAAAACACAATTTAAAGGCAATTCATCAATAATTAACAATTTTTATTATTTTCTAATTTTTCATAAAAAATTATCGATTTTTAAACGGACTAATGAACCAATAAAAAAAATAACAATCTATATTTACAAATTATGATACTTACATAGCTGTATCTGACCCATTGTTATCAGATCTATACCCAAAAAAACTTGAAACGCTCCGAGACAGCTAACAACTTCTCATAACCGATTGAATCACAATCAATGATAACAATCTCTTTACAAAAATAACTGAAATTCCTTCTTGGATGAAAAGACATATTCCGCAACTTTAATGGCAGTGAATACCTTACAAAAATAAATCAAAAGAGGAGCGTGTACATTGATTTGCAGCGCGTTTTGATTTGAGAGGAGCGTGCAAAGGTATGAAGAGAGTTATTACTCTCCGAAAATAGGGCAAAAGGAGTCAGATTTTCATTGTTGACTTTGTGTGTGTGTGGTGTTGGTGTGTGTTAAAAGCATTTAATGTACAAAGGTGCTTTAGGGTGTTGTATTTTGGTGCTAAATAAGGTAGTGTTTTTAATAATAAAATTTAATGCTCTGCTTTAAGGTGCTTGTACAAAACCTTGTTTTATAAGATAAAATAGATTTAGGTAAAATTAACATAATCTTTAGCTGTCACTATCAACTCCGATCTCATATCCAGAATGTAAGTGATAAATTATGCAACACTATAATTAAAGGGAGATGATTTGCACATTTAATTTTTGATTGAGACACTCATATGTATAACTGGTTAAAGCAGTGTATATTAACAATACAATAGTTTAATGCATATGATTGAATGTCTCAATCAAAAAATGCAAATCATTTCCTCTAACTAAAAGAACACGGTGATAAATTTAAACTCAGTCATCTAATTTACGCATGATAGGTGCTCAATCAGATTATATAGAATAATCAAGATTAAGCCAACCAACTCACTAGAAATTCACAATAATTGGTAAATTTGAAGTAGAGAATGATTAATGATTTGTTACTCGAATTATGAATTGTAAATGATTACAGATAGTTGAGAGAAAGAAAATCAAAGCTAGTTACAAATGAGAATTAACAAAGTACTTAAAATATGAAATTGGCGGAAATAGCTGGTAAAGGTTTTTGATATCACGTGAATGGCATATGGAGTTGACTTTTGTTGACCTTTTATTTTCACATATAACAATGCATCCTCCTTTTAAAGATCCTTGTACTCAAGGATCTAAAACAAAGTTAGAGAACCTTTTCACAATGTCTCATAGATCCTCCCAAGTAAAATCATCTTCATCTCCATTGCTCCATTGAATTAAACCAGACACTCCCATTTTGTTTTGTTGTTTCACCATTTTCCTGTCCAGCAGTTTAACTGGTTCAACAGTTATGAGTCCTTGTGCATCACACTCAGGAAAACTACCCGTAGTGGTATTAGGAGCCAAACACCTCTTTAACTGAGATACATGAAACACTGGGTGCACTTTAGCATTTGCTGGTAGTTGTAATATGTAAGCTACTTGTCTAATTTTCTCCAAATTTTGAAAAGGCCTAAATAACTTTGCTGCGAGCTTACGCTGCTTTCCTTGCCGCACAATGATTTTTCTATAAGGTTGGAGCTTCAAGTAAACCCAATCACTGGTATCAAATTTTCTGTCTGTTACGTGCTTGTCTGCTTGGGATTTCATTATATCTTGAGCTTTCTTCAAATTGAATTTAAGCATCCCAATGGTTCTTTCCCTTTACTGTAGTGTCTTGTCTACCAATTCAACTCTGTTGTCCTTAGCTACATAAGGAATATGCAAAGAAGGAGGTTGTCCATACACAATCTCAAAGGGTGTGGTTTTGGTAGAACTGTGGTAGTTAGTGTTATACCAATATTCAGCCAATGACAACCATAGAACCCAATCCTTTGGTGATTCCCTTGTCATGCACCTTAAATAACATTCTAAGCACCTGTTAACCACCTCAGTTTGGCCATCAGCTTGAGGATGGTAAGCAGTAGACATCTTGAGCTGCACTTGTAACATTTTAAATAAAGATTGCCAAAACAAACTCATGAAAACTCTGTCTCTATCACTGACAATTGACTGTGGTAGACCATGAAGCCTGTAGATCTGATCTAAGAACAATTAAGTAATGGTCTTTGCAGTATAAGGGTGAGAAACTGCAATAAAGTGAGCATATTTACTCAACCTATCCACAACTACCAGAATTGTACTCTTACCTTGTGAACTTGGCAATGAATCCACAAAATCCATATAGCTATCAAGCCAAATTTGGGTAGGAACATACAAGGGTTGTAACAAACCAAGATAAGAGGACAAATTTGCCTTGTTTCTCTGACACACGACACAAGTTCTGACTATTTATTTGACCATATTTCTAATCCCTTTCCAATAGAAGAATGAGCCAATCCTTTTTGTAGTAGCATGTACTCCACTGTGTCCACCAATAGCAAATGTGTGAAAATGGAGAACCATAGCTTTCTTGAGTTCTGCATCAGCTCCTACTACCCACTTCCCTTTTATTTTCAGCTGTTGGTTGTGCCAAGTATACTTACTCTCAGTTGCAGTACCAGACTGAAGCTCTTCAATCACTTTCTTTAATATAGGATCAGTAGTCCACAATTTGGTCATTGAATCCATGAACTCATTACTAGTAACATCAGTCAATACAACAAATAATTCGCCCTGTTATTGAACTCTTGAAAGTGCATCTACAACCACATTCTCTTTGCCCTTCTTGTACTCTATCTTATAATCAAATCCCAATAGCTTTGGTAACCATTTTGACTGGAATGGGGTTGTTATTATTTGATCCAGAACATATTTAAGACTAAAATGATCAGTTTTGATTATAAAATGTTTGTCCAAAAGATAGTCTCTCCACTTTTGTAGTGCTAGAACAACTGCCAAAAGCTCATTTTTCATAAGCAGATAGGGAATGGTGTTTTGGGGCCAATGTTTTGCTTAAAAATGCTATAGGATGCCCTTTCTGTTGCAACACTGCACCAATTCCATAACATGAAGCATCATTTTCAATGGTGAACTCTTCTTGGAAGTTTGGTAAAGCCAACATAGGTGCTTCAGTCATAGCTTGTTGCAGTCTTTCAAAGGCTAGTTGAGCTTTTGAAGTGCATGAGAATGCATTCTTTTTTAAAAAGGCAATGAGAGGTTGACTAATGCTAGCATATCCTTGAATGAACCTTCTATAATAACCTGTGAGTCCCAAAAAGCCCCTCAACTGTTTAACATTGGAAGGCACAGGCCAATGTTTCATTGCTTATATCTTTCTAGGGTCTGTAGCCACACCATGAGCAGAAATAATGTGGCCTAAGTACTCCACTTTACTTGTCCCAAACACACACTTACTTTCTTTGGCAAATAAGGATTGTTCTCTCATAACTTGCAGCACTTGTCTAAGATGCTCAACATGATATGCCATTAAAGGACTATATACTAAGATATCATCAAAGAAGACCAATTTGAATTGCCTCATAAAAGGTTTAAAGACTGAGTTCATTAGGGATTGGAAAGTTGAAGGTGCATTAGTAAAACCAAAAGGCATCACTACAAATTCATAGTGACCATCATGAGACTTAATTGAATTTTTTTTTGCAGATATCATCTTCCCACATCCTGATGGTGATAACCATACCTAAGTTCCAACTTTGAAAATACCTCAGCCCCATGTAACTCATCAATCAATTCATCAATAACATGTATGAGAAACTTATCCTTAATGGCGTACTTGTTAAGTTGCCTATAATCTATGCACATTCTTCAAGACCCATTTTTTTTCTTGACCATGACTATAGGAGAAGAGTAAGGACTGTGGCTTGGCCTAATTACCCTGTATCCAACAACTCATTCACTATTTGTTCAATCACATCTTTCTCGTTTGGGGGATATCTATAGGGTTTAATGTTAACTACTTGTGCCTCATCTTTCAAAGGTATTATGTGGTCAAAACTCCTCTGAGGTGGTAGACTAGAAGGTAAAGCAAAGACATCTTGATACTCTTGTAACAACAATTGAAGTGTGGGATCAGATACCTTGTTTGATTCCTCAACTGACCGCATTAAGTTTAAACTTGCAGTAGACCACAAAAAATGTATAGCAAAGAAAGAAGGATCAATTTTCTCACCTACTTGTTTACTCAAATTTTTACCACTCATCCATTGTAACTCAGATTGGTGGGTTCCTCTCAAACAAAATTTCTTGCCATCTACCACAAATTTCATGACCAAGTCTTGAAAGTTCCACTTTATGGTACCCAATGTGGATAACCACTGAACTCCCAGAACCAATTCACACCCACCCAAAGGAAGTAACATCACATTAGTCTCAAACTTATGACCTTGAATTATCCATTGAAATCCATATACCATGTACTGACTAACCAATTGATTACCACCAGCCACTTTGACTTGTAGAGGACAAGTCTTGCTCATTTTACACCCCAATTTCTTAGTAGTGAACAAATCTAAGAAGTTATGAATACTACCAAAGTCTGCCAACAAGTGTAACACATGCTTGACCACATTAGCTTTCATTCTCATAGTGTTAATAGTAGGGATACCAGATAAAGCATTCAAATATATCTGTGGACAACACTCATTCATCAAAAGCTCATGTTCCTCAGATCCATGTACATCTGCTTCATTTATGGTGTCCTCTAAACTCAAATCAGCATCCTCATCACAGGGACTTATTTCTAAAGCAAACATCTGACCACTACACTTATGCCCAGGTGTATATCTTTGATCACAATAAAAACATTGATTCTTAGCTCTCTTTTCAGCAAATTCTTTTTGACTAAGTTGTCTCCTAAGCACAGTACTATCTGATACAGGGTGTTTGGTAATAATAAGTGTGTTAGGTGCAAGAAAAGCAATGGTTTTTGGTTTGGTTGGATAATTCACATTCTTATTAGCAAAATAGTTGGGAGTAACTTTAGGATTTGGTAACAATGGTGCATATATTTGCTTGACCACAACCAAACTAGCATCTTGAAAATTAGCCAAACTAAAAGCATCTGACAATGTTTGGGGTCTAAACATTCTAACATTCATCTCCATACTAGTATGCAAACCACCAATAAACATACTAACATATTGCAATTCATTAATATCAACTTGAGTAAGTAATTGTTCAAATTGATTATGATAATCCTTCATATTGTTCACATGCCTGAGATTTTTCAATTCTGCCATTGGATCTTGATTAACAGGCCCAAATCTTTTAAGAATGACCCGCTCATACACATTCCATTCCACCTCATTCCTTTGAACTTTCATAAACTGCAAATGCCATGTCAAAGCCTTATCATACAAGTGAATGGACACAATTTTGATTCTATCTTCATCAAGAACACTATCCACTGCAAAGAACTGTTTAACTCTGTACATCCAACCTTGAACATCTTCTTCATAGAACTTTGTAAACTCCAATTTGCCCATTCTAGTAAATCTACTACTGCCTTCTCTTCCTTTCAATCTATTGACATCATTAACCACAAAATGCAATTGAGTCATCATATTAGTTAGCTTGGTGCTAATCTCAACAAACTTCTCATCAACATGATTTGTGACCTAATTCTTGAGTGATTTTTTAATGTGAGCCTCCATTGATGTGTTTCTTGTTCCTACCATTGTTAACTGTAACAAAATTGTTTCAAGAACGACTGTTTATACCACACAGAGTGGTTATTCCACCATACAATCCTAACTAACGTATTTTTGAAATGGAAATGGACAAAATAAAGCAATGACGTGTTTGTGACAAGAATTGATGTATGTATGGTGGGTTGACCGAAAATTCAACGGATGAAGGTGGTGGTGTAACAGCAAACGGTTGTTCTAACAAGATTTGTTACAAAAACGGTTATGATGGGTGGTAATAGGATGATGGCTCTGGATACCAAATGATAGATGCTAAATCAGATTATATAGAATAATCAAGATTAAGCTAACCAACTCACTAGAAATTCACAATAATTGGCAAATTTGAAGTACATAATGATTATTGATTTGTTACTGGAATTATGAATTGTAAATGATTACAGATAGTTGAGAGAAAGGAAATCAAAGCTAGTTACAAATAAGAATTAACAAAGTATTTAAAAGATGAAATTGGCGGGAAAAGCTGGTAAGGGTTGTTGATATCACGTGAGTGTCACATGGAGTTGACTTTTGTTGACCTTTTATTTCCCCATATAACAACATAAAAAGAGACAGAACCATGATGGGTATCGGCGGTTTCGTTTTTTGTGATGTAGTGCTAACTTTTATGATTCTGAAGTGGCATGTCGAATAAAATTATGTTTGTAGTTTTCTTTAGTTTTATGTTTGTGTTTGTCGAAATAATGTTTTTGTGTTTAGTTGTTGGAAAATAAGAAGTTTCCTTATAAAGTTTTTTAAGAAAACAGAATACTTGTTTAAATTGAGTATTTTTTGAAATTTCTCTACTGAAAATAGAAAACATGTATTCTGCTATTATAACTATGATTTAGAGAACTTGAAAAAAATGTGTTTAGTTGCAGAAAAGTTTTCTTAATTTTTTTCTTTAGTTTTCTTAAGAACGGAGTAACTCTTTTTTCTCCAGGGAACCTTTTGAAAACTTGAGAACTTTAAATTCAATTTCTCTAAATCATAACTATAACAGCAGAAACATGTTTTTTGTTTTCAGTAGAAAATTTCAGAAAATACTCATTTTGAACATATTTTCTGTTTTCTCTGTGTTTCTTAAATTTCAAAAGATTTTCTAGAAAAAAAAGAGTTGCTCAATTCTTAAGAAAACTAAAAAATAAAAAAATAAATAAAATGTTTTCCTTTCTGATTCCATCTCATTGTCCAAATTAAAGAAAGAGAAAAGTACAAAAATAAGCCAAAAAATCTTTTTTGAAGTCCTCTTTGTGGTCACTTTTTAACTCAATGTCCAAAATGGTTATGCGCAACCACTCGACTCCGCAGCTCCATTCAAAATTCGCCACTGCGCAATCATTCGACTCCGCAGCTCCACCCAAAATTCGCCACGTGTCCAAATGAAAGTACAAAAAGTGTACTTTCATTTGGACACGTGGTCGAAACTTCGCATTTTGAACATTGGGTTAAAACTTGGGGATTTCAAAAAAGATTTTAGCTTATTTTTTTTACAAATTATATTTCCGATAACTTGGACAAGAAACAATGGCTTTAACAATTTAAAGTCTTAAATAAAAAAAAATTTATATAAAATAAATGAAAACAAATTTATAGAAAAACGGAGAGTAGTGTGAAAAGGGAAGAAGAAATATCATCCCAAAAAGCAACCTCTTTCTTCCACAATAATCCATCCATCCACCGTTTCCGTCAACCATCTATAAAACCCAAACCCAAACACCCACTCATCTCTTTTCCTCCCAAACACTCCATCACACCCAAACCCTAACCCTAATTAATCCCCAATTTCATTACACATCTTCAATTCAATTCACATAAGGATGTCTGCAATGGTTTGTGGAAAAAGATCTTATTTTGATGAAATGGAAGGCTCTCCGGTGGCCAAGAAGCATCGCTGCTCTTCTTCTTCGCCGGTGAAGATGACGTCATCTCCGATTGATCGGCTGACGGAGCTCTTTCCTAATTTAGATAACCAGGTTCTTGTTTATTATTAATTAAATTGATTGTTATTTAGGTTGATATAGAATTATAGATTATATGTTATTGCGTGTTATAGAAGTTAGGCGATATTTAGAAATGATGTACCGGATGGCGGGTTTTGTTGTATAAAAGTGTTTGCTATTATTAAACAAGTTAAAAAGTTATGCGAAGCTAGATTTTTGTTGCTTGATGTAGATTTTTCAAGCTAGAAAGTTATGGTCGAGGGGACAATTTTTAGAAGGTTATGCGATATTTAGAAGGCGGTTTTTGTTATATAAATGTGTTTGATATAGGAGGTTTTTCCAAATTTGGATAAGCAGGTTGATTTCTTTACACACAAATTATATAGTATATAAAATGGTTCATTGTTAATTGGAAGAGTTGTTAATTAGGTTTATCATGTTAATATATATGATTTTTTTAGGTTTTCAAAGCTTTGTGAAAGTTATGCCATATTTAGAAATGATATACGGGATGGCGGGTTTTGCTGTATAAAAGGTTAAAAGTGTTTTACGATTGTTAAAGAAGTTAAAGGAACTGCTCGCTGCTTTTGGTTAATGCTGATTTCTGATGCTTTTCCGATTTCATTGTTGTCGGAGTCTGGTGTTATTAATAAAATAGACCTCTATTGTTGCTTGATACAGATGTTACTGATAATATTTTTTAGGAACTTTACGAGTATTACATAGTTGCCGGTTTTTTATTGTATGTTTTTGGCATCTTAAATGTTTGAGGTCTCATTAAAGATATTTGAAATATATATGTGGTATATGGAAATGATGATCCGGATACGCAGTTTTTGTTATGTAAAAATGTTTTAGATCAATTAAGAAGCTAAATAAATCTCCAAATTTGGTTGATGAGAATTTATAATGCATTTTTTAAAGTTGATATTGTCTTTGAATGTGTATTAGTGTTGCCTGAATCGGCTGGCATACATGAAAATTAATGGAAGTTATATGCTTGTCGATTTGAGGCTGTATGGCAAATACGTTGTGTCTTGTCAAGCTTAGCTTGTACTAGTATACGTCTGTGTATCTGTTAATCAAATGATGATCTAGATATACGATTTTATTTGACATTTGTGTGTTGACGAACTGAAAGAAATATCTTCTGTTTTGCTTTCAGCTTTTGGAGAAAGCTCTAGAAGAGAATGGTAATGATTTGGATTCTGCAATTAAGAGTCTTAATGAACTGTGTCTTGGATACGTTAATGGGAATTCTGGTTCCGCGGCAATGTCAAATGCAGGTATGCGTGGTGAAAATTACTTTGGTAGTTTGGTGGTGAATATTGCAGCGTTTACTTTGACTTAATAGCTACATAGTAGATCTTTTATTACAAGCTTTTAGAGTAGGTTTTGGCGAATATGAGAGTAATTTTGACATAGAAAACTGCAAGTTTATATATCTTGTGAAAAGTAACCCTATTTGTTACATGGTTCCATTTATTTTGTACCCAGTAAAACTGTAGATTTTTTCTTGCACTTATGTTTGCCTATTCATAATTTGTCGTTATATTTATGTTTTGGTCGATGAGCAATTGCTCACACATTTGGTTAATCATAGAGACGGTGTTTTAGTGATCTTGTATCTTTGTTAAACACCGGAAACAAAAATAATTGTGTGTTAGAATATACTAATAGAAGACAATCACGTTAAGGATGATTTACGCTACAGAGCATTCTCCTCGTTATCTTTGACTTGTGGAGGATCTGTTTACACTTTACAACTAGTGTCTACGGATTTTTGTAAAACACCTTTGGTTTTACAATAGTTTACATGGTTCTCAAACACTCTTTTTTGAAATGTAGATTTAGAAGTGAAAATATTCCACATGTTGATGTTTAAAATAAGAACCGGTTTTTGTAAGTGGTGAAAGTAAACAATTATTTTCTTTCTTGATATTTCATTTTTATAATGACTTTAATTGTCTACGCGGTTGTCACCAAGATATTACCAAAGTTGTATTTGTGACATAATAGGCTAATAGGTTTTAAACAAAGAAAGTGATTGGTTGTCCTAAATTCTTAATCTCTTCCATCCGACGCTCTGCATTCTCCGTCTTATGGTCTTAATATATGTATGTGTTCGTATGTGCACATACTTGTGTATGCGTGTGTTTTTCATTATGCACTTCTATGCTTCTGGTTCTCGCTCTTATCCACCATTAGTCAATTCCTTTCATATGAATTTCATTTTTAGCACTGTATGCTGCTTCATGGCATCTTACCTATTCATTTTCCTATTCATCCCCCAACTGAGCTCTTCTGTTTTGTCTGTCACTCCCTTATGCTTTAGTAGTGGCGACTAATTAGTGTGACTTTGTCTTTGCATCTTTTAGAACACCAAATGTTGTTTTCCTTATGTTCTTCATTTCTGTTACGTAGTTCCTTTACTTTTGTTTCGTTTGTATGCTTCATATCTTATTTCTTCTGTACTTGCAACAATCAATGCCTTGGATGATTAAACTCTTAAGAGTGTACAAATTATATGAACCCTGGGAGGTTCAAATCCACCAGTTCAGAAGGATCTCTAAAACTGGACAGTCTGATTGACAGATATATAGGTTTATCAGAGTATCATGTTGAGGAAGAAACGTGGCTTCTTGACTTCTTGTTGTTCCATGTAAATCAAGCAGCATCGTATTTATCCTCAAAATCCAAATTTTTATTTTCTTTTTCTACTTGCTAAAGTTCTGTGCTTGTATGTTTGTAGTTCAATTTAGGGTCGTTATTTTCCTGAACCTCTTATAGGCGTACTAATCAAATAATTCTCTAATCTATGTAAAATTGTGTTTGGCAGCCACAACTGAAGAATATGTGGAAAACTCAGCAGCTTCTGACAACATTCCCAGAAGTGGTGTAGAATGGGTTGAACTGTTTGTCACTGAAATGACGAATGCTACTAGTTTTGATGATGCTAGATCACGTTGCATGAGGATGTTGGAGAGCTTAGAGAAATCTATAACCGAGCGTGCTGGTGGCGAAGCTGCACAAAGTCTTCATAAGGTTAGTTCCTCTTCCATGTGTGTGTATGTGTGTCATCTATATGTATATCAGATATGTGTTTAAATGTAAATGTATATATGTTTTGAACATGGATGACTTCTTTCTAAGATGCATGCTACCAACTGTTTACATCAGGAAAACATGTTTCTGAAGGAACGGATTGAAGCTCTCCTGCGGGAAGATATGGGTCAGAAGGAACGGATTGAAGCTCTCCTGCGGGAAAATACAATACTAAAACGTGGTGTAGCTATTCAATATGAACACCAGAAAGATTATGACAATATCACCCAAGAGAATCAACACCTGAAGCAGCTGGTTTCAATGCATCTGGAGCGGGTGAGGAATCTTGAGGTCAGTCTTCGAACTTCTGCAGTTCTGCTACCAATTTGTATAGTATCTCAAAACACGATTTATAAACAAAATGTGTCAAAAAAGTTGTGTTTATACCAGAATTTCCAAATGACTTATTTTGTCGAATAAGCTTTTTGGGAAAAACATTATCTTTTCTTTGTTTGGTGCTGATTTCTACTTTTTTGCAAAGTTGACTTTGTTGTTGCAATCTTACGTGTATTTAGAAGGGAAGTTCCACAAAAAAAAGAAAAAAAAAATCTTTCAAAACGTGCAGTAGATAGGAAGCAATTCTTGTGATTTGGGTCAAGTATTTAAGCTCAATAATCGAATGAAGTAAAATTTATGCGTATGATTATTGATATTTTGGTATGATGTATGCAGTTGGAAAAATATGCATTGACAATCAGAATGCAATCACAGGAAGGCAGCTCTATGCCTGGGAGGCGCCACCCAGATGTGTTCTAATAAAAGCAGTTGTTGATAGGCGGATGAGCTAGAAGACAATCAGAAAGCAAAATAGAAATATGCTAGACACAATATTGTATTAGGCTGCGTTTGCCATGTAAAGCTCTGTATATTGTAACGTTGATTGAACGGTTGTTTGGTTAATTTAGAGGACAAGACCTCTGTTGAATTTCTAATATCATTTGGAGTCCTTCATATGTCAGTATTGGATGAAGTTTTGCGTGTTTAGATGACATAATAAACTGAATTCAGGAGCGAAACAAATACAAGGGCGATGAGTTGCCATTACAAGGATTACATATCCATTCTATCTGATTGATACCAACTTTTTTACGTCTACTGTAAATTCAGGAAAAGAAAATTGTTTGTCGTCGTTGAGAAATGATCATTTCTCTAACGTTTAGCCGCAAACGTGTAGTCATCTCAGATGTGTCAAAGAATCCAAATGGTGGTTCGAACAAGGGTATCAAACACATAAGTTGGATGGAAGATCAATGCGGTTTGCAAGGGAAAGTTCATCATCGAGGTTGTCGATATTAGGGTGCGTTTAGTTGGAGAAAAAATTCCCTTGTTTTCTATCTCTAGTTTTGTAAAAATTTGGATGGGAAATTTATCTCCACAAAACACTTGAAAATATAGAAAATGCGTTTAGTTGATATTTGTATTTTCTATTTTGAAGAAGGGAGGGAGGGTTGGGGGTTACAAAGGAAAACAAGGAAAACAACTAAAATTTGTTTTCTAATTTTCCTTGTTAGATTACGAATAGGGGATTTTGTGTTTTGTAAAACATTTTGTTGGAAAATGATAATTTGAACGCGATCTCTATTTTCATTGTTTTCCACAAAACATTTTGTGAAAAACAAGGGTGTTTTCCCCCAACTAAACGCACCCTTAAATATTTTCAATCTAACAAAATATTTTCAATCTTTTACCATTTAAGAATCTCCAACCAAACGTTTTCCGTAACATCACATTTAACGACAAGAAGTTATTCGATTTCAAGATTTTTATCACAATTGTCGTATCTCAATCGACATATTCTATATCTATTTATGAAAATTTTCACAGCAATAAAATACATACATTCATTATTGGACTCATGGATTGTACTATTTTTTTTCTTTTTATGTATACCATTAATTTTGTCACATGTATCAAAATCCGTATAAGACACAAAATTAAGCATACCAATTAGGTATGACAATGACTGCTCTATTATATTTATTTATATTATATTATAATGCATGTAAAAGGCTTAACTCCTAATCAAAAATTAAGATAAAGAGCTCCAATACATGTGTCACTTCTTAACAAACTCCAAGCCTAACTCATAACCACTAAAAAGTAAGATAAGGAGCTCAAATTATAAAGTGACATGTGTCGCTTATCAACTAAAAATTAATATTTATTTTCAAATTGAAATATCTTTTTATCTATTTATTTTTTTGATAATTTAATTTCACCATATTTTCTAAAGTTTTATGCTCTTTAATTCAACATCTATTTTGATATATTTTTATGAGTTTAGTTTTCATATTTTTAGTGGGTTTATTTTATTTTAATTCTTTTACAACTTTAACCTTTATTTCAATCAATACAATCTTGATTCGTCAAAATCATATACTTTTGAAGGAATGTTTGACGTGTAAGAGATTGCGAGGGTATTTCTATATGCGAGAATAATGATGTCACGAGAAAGCTACGGGTAACCCAAACAAACACATACAACTAACACATATACATTCGAAGTGTTGTGAAATGAATTCACTAAACGAGTAAGCAAACACATATAACTATATTTATCGCCGCCGTTGCGCGCGGGTATCCGACTAGTCTTTATTTAAGTGAGATGACGTTTCTTTTGCATTGGGGAGTGTTTGTTTATAAGTATTCACGGGCTTATAAACTTATGCAACTCACTTGATATATCAAAAGAGTAAGAGATTGTCTAACAGGTGCTTACAGGGCATTGCTTAAAGGTGCAATAATTCATCCCGAACTTTTCTTTTAAATTAAAAATGCATTTAATACACATTACTTAATCTTATAAATTAATCATCTAAACTAGTGCCTTGAGGGCACTAGTTAGACAAACTGAGTAATGCTACTTCATCTTAAAATCTTAAAAACTTTCATAAATATAGTTTTCATGCCACTAGTGAGGATTTCACAAGAAGAAGATAGTGAGTCACTTTATCATCTTCAAATCAATTCACAACACATACTATTAGAAGGATATTTAGGAATATAAATTAAGAAAAAATATCATTTTCCTATATCAAAACCTATTTTTCTAGCTTATTTTCCACATATTATGAGTTGGAAAACAATTGAGGTGTCTACAAATATGACTAAACTTGTGTCTAAATCAATATGACAATGATTTATTGGTTTGTGAAAAAGGTCTAACTGCTGTCACCAACAAGATGCTGTTATATAGGATAAGGCATGCATTTAGTCATACCAATTAAGAATACCAATCAGTGCTTTTATAAGACTGATGCTAATGACAACCATAACCCCCCAACCGACCGAGTTGATGGCCGCGTCCCCCGACTAACCTAATCACATGTGACCGAGTCGCCCTCCCCCGAACCAAATGAATGTTACGGCTGGCTACCCGACCACAATTTCAATTTAGTTTGTTTTTGTGTGGTATGTTTTTGGTTGTGGTTATGATCGCTTTACTTGTTTATGATCTGTGTGTAGTCTTGTAAAGAAAAAACTAAATTAATGTGACCGAAGTGACAACAAAAAATTATGATCACCATTACTATTACCATTAGTTGCCATCGGTCTGCAAAACCAAAATAGGAAGGTTCAACCGAGGAGAGTTGCCTCGAATGTGAGTTCGTTATACTCGGTCGTTGGACCAAAAACACAACATCTTCCTTTCACTACCGATGTTAAAACTTGTTTTCCTACTTTCCAAAGCAACATTTAATACAAATTTTAAAACATGACCTCATTCAAATTAAAATCAAATCCATTTTATCATAAAACACATTACAAACCATAACTACCATTTTCATCATATTCAACTCAGTTGTAATATTTTTAAATTCAGTAGTGAGTTTTTTTTAATTTCACCTTAACCTTTTTTTAATTGAATGAAATTTAAATTTAATGTTAAAAACCCACCTGCACAAGACTCACGAGTGAATTGACCATTCACCTTGCACTCACCTTATCCTTGCCGCCTAGTCTAAGTTTCGTATTTTCGAAACTCACAAGGGTAATTTTAAAAATTCACACATAACATTCGAACGGGCCCACCCAGCCAAACACACACCTATAAATATCTCATCTCCACTTCAATTCGACAGTTCCTTATAACCAAAGAAAATCGAAACCCTAACACATCCCAAAATCACTTCATCAAAATTTCTAAAGAAAAAATATGGTGTTAGGAGAATTAGGAGGGAGCATAAAACGAGCTCTACAAGCAATGACCAATGCGACAATAATCGATGAAAACGTATTTAACGAATGTTTAAAAGATATAGCTCGTGCTCTTTTTCAACACGATGTTCACGTTAAACTTGTTCATAACTTACAAACTAATGTTAAAAACATCGTTAATCTTGAAGAACTCGCTGCTGGTCATAACAAACGTAAAATCATACAAAAGGTATATATACTTATTATCGTATTATTTTTTAGTAGCGTTTAGAATATAATGCTTGTTTACGCGCTCCTATCTGTAAAAGTAGGTATTTTTGCACTTAATATTATGTTGCCAAACGTTTTAGGCAATGCGGTTCTTTAGATCAAGCATTTTGCATTGAATAAAAGAAGAGAAAATTCTGAAAATAGACCAGTCGCCCGCGTGCATATCACTTTCTACCTTTTTTTTTTTTTTTTTTTGAAAGTCCAAAATAGACCGGGGTGACTTTGTTTGGGCAACTCTTGTCTATTGACTAAAAGACCCCTTGTACAGAGGGGTATTTTAGTCATTTCAATTTTACGAATTCTGAAAATATACCACTAATACCTGACGACTTATGATTGGGTTGTACAAGCTGCCCTGTCGCCCTGGTCTATTTTGGACTTTTGAAAAAAAAATGGTAGAAAGTGATATGCACATGGGCGACTGGTCTATTTTCGGAATTTTCCCATAAATGAATCATGATATTGTATATAGAATCATGGCTGATCTCTAATACTAAGGTTAGTTACACATGATAGACTTAGTAGACCGGATTGGCAAGTAAATAGGGATACAAAGTGGTTCACCGTTGGTTTTTGTTGAATGAATAAATTTGTAATGATTCGGTGTAGATTCACGTACAAGTTAAGATGATATGCAATTCATAGTTGAATATATGATTGTTGCTCGTGAATGGTGACGATTAGTGTTGTTATAGGCGACTTCTTGTTGTAGGTTATGGAGTTGCAGTTGCACTAAATTATTGCATTCTCCTGATCAAGCATTTTTCTTTAAGTTGATGATTTTTCATCGTTGGTTTGAGTTTTTAGACCCGTGGCTGGATTCTGACCGATACGGAGCATTAGTGCTTGTTATAAGAATTAGAAGTAATTGTAGAGTGAAATAGCAAGTAATTTAGGGATAGAAAGTGGGTAGTCATAGGTGGTCATAATTAATATGGGATCTTATCTAGTAACAAATATTTCATATCTTTTATCGTATGGGATTTCCTTCGGTTTTCTATCAATAATGTTACCGATTTGGGAAGAGTAATCTAAATCCGTTACTATCGTGCCATCTTCTGCTTTCTGAGTATTATGTTCCTACCCTTTTAGGCTATATTCAATGAGCTCTGCAAGATGTTGGATCCTGGGAAGCCTTCTTTCACGCCCAAGAAAGGCGAACCAAGTGTTGTCATGTTTGTGGGTCTACAAGGTATTTGACTATTTTCATCATAAAACGTACGTGTCATTTGCCTTCTATTTTAGTTACGTCCTAGATTGATGTGCCCTTACAAACTGGGAATGATATTAGGTTCTGGAAAAACTACGACGTGTACAAAATATGCCTATCACCACCAGAAGAAGGGCTGGAAGCCAGCTTTGGTATGTGCGGATACATTCAGGGCTGGCGCTTTTGATCAGTTGAAACAGAATGCAACAAAAGCTAATATTCCTTTCTATGGAAGGTAAGTTTACTTACGTATATATTGAACATATATTCTTCACTTTTGGAATTCTTAAATGGTAAGGGATGGTTGTGAGTCACGTTTTATATAGCTGAGAAGATTGTCCATCTGGGCATTAGTAGGTACATTTTTAGTTATATTTTGAGAACTTATTTGTATAATCTGGAATTCCCTTGTCCTGTCCACAGCTATACGGAATCAGACCCTTTGAAAATTGCCGTGGAAGGTGTAGAGACATTCAAAAAGGAAAACCGTGATCTTATTATCGTTGATACTGGTGGTCGACACAAGCAGCAAAAGGATCTCTTTGAAGAGATGCGTCAAGTTGCTGAAGCAACGGTAAACTCAATTTGTATACTTAAAAACTTAATATTAGTCTTTTTTAAGTTTTACTTCTGATTAGGAATACTAAATGATGGCATCTTTGAAATATTACAGAAACCCGATCTTGTTATCTTTGTTATGGATAGTAGTATTGGTCAAGCTGCATCTGATCAAGCTCAAGCATTTAAGGAAAGTGTTGCTGTTGGAGCGGTTATTGTTACTAAAATGGATGGCCATGCTAAAGGAGGTGGAGCTCTTAGTGCGTAAGTGCCACTGTGTTATTATTATGCTTTTCAACTTTTGTAAGTTTTAAGTTTTTATGCTTTTCAACTTTTGTAAGTTGTAAGTCTTGTATTGCAGAGTTGCAGCAACAAAAAGTCCGGTCATCTATATTGGTACGGGAGAGCATATGGATGACTTTGAGGTTTTTGATGTGAAACCATTTGTCAGCCGTCTTTTAGGTTTGCACCATTTCATCTTATTCAAGAAGATAATTTCAAGGTTAATTCTTTTATTAATTAATTAAATTTGCAATTTCAATTAGGCATGGGTGACTGGTCTGGATTCATGAACAAGATCAAAGAAGTTGTTCCTATGGATCAACAGCCCGAGCTTTTGCAAAAGCTCTCAGAGGGAAACTTCACTTTGAGGATTATGTATGAGCTATTTCTTTATATGCTCAAAATGGGTCCTGTCGACAAGGTTCATCTCCATAATCTTTGGTTAATTATTGTCCTAGTTTTATTTGAAGGCTAAAAGTTGGACAGCACAACTTTTTTCGACTATTGGCAAAAATTGTAAAATTAGATCTTTGAAAATTGTTCCTTGTTTTGTTATATCTTTAGTCTTGCACTCTTACATTACTAGTATTCACAAATGGGTCTGTTGAAAGCCGCCTAAAGTCTGCTCTTAATACAACCTTTTAAATAAGCATTATTATAAGAATGGACAAAAAAACCAAATACTCCTAAGGAGAATGTGCATGCAAGTTTAATTTGCATCAATTAACCATCTGCTTGTTTTAAATCACTTGCTTTTATCATGTAGGTTCTCTCAATGCTTCCAGGATTTAGTGCTGAGTTAATGCCAAAGGGTCAAGAACAGGAAAGCCAAGCAAAGTTCAAGCGATACATGACAATGATGGACTCAATGACTGATGAAGGTATGTTAAGCCTTCTCACTAAAGGTCACAAAATGTGCAGGTCATGTTGGCCTGTCCCACAAGCATGTTTCGGACCTTTTTCAAAAACAATGTATAAATAAATATTATTAAAAATATGTTATTACGCAATATCGGAGGTTTTCTTGTATCTTGGATTTGCTAAAAGAACACTTTAGATGACTTTTGAACCCTTTGACCCATTTAATGTGTTCCAGTTAAATCCTTTAGCTTAACCACTTTGGTCTGATGTAGTTAGAGATGACCCAAATATAACTAAATGGGTTCAAATTACCACTTTTAAGTCTTACAGCCGGGATTGTCCAAATTACTTGAATTTTCTGCAGAGTTGGATAGCACAAATCCGAAGCCAATGAGCGAGTCCAGAATCATGCGGATTGCTAGGGGATCAGGTCGTCTAGTGAGGGACGTAATGGACATGCTGGAAGAGTATAAAAGGCTTACCAAGATGCTGAAAGGGCTTAAAATCCCCAAAAAGGGAGCGATGAGCTCTTTGTCTAGAAACATGAATGTACAGCAAATGATCAGAGCCCTTCCTCCAGGTATGCTCCAGCAGATTGGTGGCACGGGTGGCTTACAAAATTTGTTGAAGCAATTGGGTTCGAGTAACGATATGATGGGCATGTTTGGAGCCAGGTAGAGATAAGTAAGCTGTAGGGTAATGTTTCATTATAAACTTTTGTAGTCAATTCTGGTAAAACCATGTTACACCCTCTGCAAAGTACTATGAATTTCTTTATGATAATGTACATGGCTTTTTGGTACTTTCACAATATATTTCAATATCCAAACTTGTTAATCTACAATGGGTCTTAAGGATTACATCAACTCAAACTTGTTATTGTATTTGCTTACATATGGTACACAAGTCTTATTATGAGTGTATTACATCTTGGCAAAAAAAAGTGTATTACATCATTATTTCACTGTAACATCAGCGTTGTTGTTCGGAGTAGAAGGAGTTTAGCATTTGATTAAGCTCCTGCTTCAATTCTGTGTTAGATGTTCTAAGGGATTTGACCTCCTTAACAAGGATTTTAATGTCTGATTTTGATTTCAACTCCATCACGTCTTGCTGTTTTCTTAAAATTTCGATCTGATTCTTGGCATCATCCAACTCTTTCAGTAACATTTCGTTCTGCTGCATTGTGGTTGCTTTCATTGATTCTGCATATGCTCTAGCATCCTGTTCAATTGTCAGTCTCAATTCCAATTCCATACACTGTCTTGTAAGTTCTTCCAAATCTCGTTCCATACCAGTATAGCTTTTTCTTTCTATGTGAGATGTTTCATTTGGACAAGCGTTGTCCAGATGAGATGTAATGGATGAACTGCTTTCATGTAAAGAAGTCTCCGAATTAGAAGGAAATTGATCGGATGGTGCAGAGTTTACAGCTGATTCATTTTGATTCAGCTCGGAAAATGCTGAAATACCAGCATAATAGTTCAGTAAAATGGCTTGAATTTTGTCACCGAAAATAGGAACTACCAAATAAAAGACAGAGAAACATACATTGCCTTGCAGCCGCTTCTAGTTCCAAAAAGATTGCAACAAGAGCAGTTCTTGACACATCGATATCAGACAACAGCTTCTCCACCCAACTCTCCAAAGCACTCCTTCGCTGTAACAAACAAATATTCTAAATTTTAAGAAATAAAAAGCAAAAACTGATGCAAAAAGTAGTGAAAAAACAGCTCATTTACTTGAAGAAAACATCTTCTCACAACTGTACGTCTGATCGTTTCTTATAAAAACAGCTCATTCATAAAAACTCATATCCTTTTCTTGTTCATACAACTGTACGTCTGATCGTTTCTTATAAAAATCATCAATCATACCAGTTTTAGCTTGTCTGACACTTGGAAGCTACATTTATAGCATGGAACATGATAAAAGCATTGAATCGGTACATACCTCTTCCAAAAGTGTTTGGCTTCTCATTTTTATAAGTCTTCTAGGAGGAGCCGAGGGCAAATGCTTCTTAGGGAATTCCTTTCTGAGCTGCAAAGACACGACTCCTTATATGTGAACTAATAACTATCGTTATATCAGGTGTAACAGAAATCTGATCTGTACCTCAGAATATAGATTCAAGAAGTCATTAAATCTTCTTAGTACTTCTCGAGTTGAGGTAATTCCTTCTGGTGATTGTATACCCACCTGAACCTTGAAAAACTACACAGAGAACGTATATGTCAACATGTATATCGAGTATCACAACATAAATTCGTATGAAATCACAGAGCTACAAAAAGGTATACCACGGTTTCTGAACCACTTGCAGATGTTATGATAGTCCAAGAAGGGACTGTGACACAATAACTCCATTTTTTCTGTGAAACATGTGGCCAAACTGAATGTCTTCCTTCCTGCATAGAAAAACATAGTTTATGTGAATTAAATGGAATAACCAAAGTATTTGATAATCAAAGTCCAAAACTAATCACAAGTGTGAAGCTCATAAATTGATTGTTGGACATCACAACAATAATGCAATTATAGACCGAATTTGTAACATCACATGTCATATCCATTTAAACATTATCCACGTCCTAAAACAGATATAACACGCAGAATTAAAAGGTCATATATTGCATCCACTATAAATTCATCAGAAATTATGAGGCTATCAATGAGCTAAAACAAGTCATGCGTAGAATAAATTTATTGAGAAGCCTATACGCCATATTCATACTCTTAACACACTTATCTCTCTTTTTGCAAAGCTGTTAACACAATAACACCTTTATCCTATTGAAACAATTTTGAAAAGCTTAAACGCTCGTGTAAGAACTACGGAATACTCCTCGTCAATCAGGAAGATATTAACAATACACCCTCTTCAAAGAAACGTTTTTTGATAGCTTCATTTCTGTGAAACTGCGAAAACAAAGTGAAACATGCTCGGGACATTCAGGAACTGGTTACTATTATTTTCACATGGCTAGTTTTTGTTCTTGGGTGTTTCCTCTGGCTTTAAGATTAAGGTTGAGTGCACTAAAATATAACAAACTTTCACCCTTTTTTCAGTATATACACCTACTTTACTCTTCTACCATTGGAACATACATCTGAATGTGATTGTATGAGAAATAAGTACAACATAGTTTCACCTTTTCTAGGACTATTGCCATAACAAATGATGGTATTAGTCACTGTACTCTTTTTTCTACATTTGAGTCTTTGGATTTGCTCCTTTTTTAGTACTAGTTATTATGATATTATCTACACACTGCATAAAAATCAGCAGGTACCAGCCCTGCTTATCTGAAAGTGCTTATGGTTAGTGTAAAATTAGCAAATATGCTGTTTTTTCCCCGAAAGTAAAAGTATGTTGCGTTAGTGACAAAAAACACAAAATCCTACTTTTGCTACTTATCGTAACCATGATATATACAATTGCATTAGTATAATACCCATATACATGTGTAGTGTCAAATATAAAGTAAGTTACATGAATGGAAAAAGGTGCAAATAGGTTACCTTTTGTGCAATCAACACTTTGCTATACAAAAAATGTCTAATTTTAGTGTGTGATGCATAAAATCAAAGGATTATAACTAAAATGAAAATCCTAAAACAATAAACAGAATGGTCTTTTTGCAAAACAAGATATCAAACCATAGTCAATTTCCTAATTAAGTTAACACCAGGGTTGGACCTGGGGGGGGGGGGGGTCACGGGAATCAATCATGTTTGTCGCCTAGTGTTGTCGTTAAAAATCATGATTTTTTCCCGAAATGTGGTCCTGAAAATTTGTGTCACATAAATATATGTCTTGTTTAGTTAGTTCACTAATACGTCAACAGAAATACATGCCTTCTTATTTGTTTTAGTTTTAATGAAATTGTACCATTTAGCTTATTATTATTTCCTTTATACTCGCAAGATTTTTTTCTGCACCTGGTGACTTAGAGTTCTAGACCCGTCTCCAGTTAACATATTAACCCCTCCGTCCCAAATTAATAGTCCACCTTTCCATTTTGGGATGTCCCAGTTTAATTGTCCACTACTAAAAATAGATAGGAAATTTTGATCGAGTTTACCATATTAACCTTGCTGGAAATTAATATTACAAACTTTAAAGAAGACGATAATTAATTAGTTAAGGGTAAAAATGTCATTTGGCTAAAAAGTAAGAAAAAGAAAGCAGTAATAAATATGTTTTTCTTAAAACGTGTGTTTTTGTCGAATAACAACAACAACAACAACAACAACATAACCTCCCGCGCACATGCAGAAAGAAAACAAGCAAAACAAGGCAAGGCAGATAGATGTAAAGCAAGCAGACCTAAGAGAGCAGAAGACACTAAGCATCAAGCACATGCACAAAAGAAAACAGGCAAAAACAAGGCAAGGCAGCATATATTGGGTCTGAAGAAGTATCAAAATGAAAAAAAAAACATTCAACTTACATATTATGTGCAATAAAGGTAACTTTTGCAAAGCTATTACCATGTGTGTCAACGTGTTAACATCTAAAATGTAAATTACACATAAAATCTACACTAATGCTACATCCACTCAAATTCATCCACAAAAGAATCCCACACGCTGAGGTGGCGCACCTCAGCGTGTGAGATTCTTTTGCGGATGAATTTGAGTGGGTGTATCACTCCTCTAAAATCTAAGTTGAATACAATTTTTAATCATTTTGATAATACATTACCTTAATTAGGAATTAACATATAGTTCGATACAGCCGGCTTACGGCTTATTTGGTTTTGGCCTTATGTTTCAAAAAAGCTCACTTTTTTTTTTTTTGGCTTATTTTGCAACTTTTTGGCTTGTATAAAAGTTTCACAATAAGCAACAAAAAGTGAGCTTATAAAACATAAGCCCAAAACCATATAAGCCATAAGCTTTCGCGAAAAAGCCATTAAATATAAAAACATTAACAGTAAGAAGAAAACTAGTAATACCCAAACACGAGGTGGTAAGCTCCACTCCATGCCTAACGGAAGAGGCGAGCTGCCGTCATGACGGACCACAGTCGGAGTACTCGCCGGAGAATCTCTCTGTCTGGCCGGAGGACGTCGTCTAGCAGCATAAAGATGGTCATCGTAATCAACGATTGGGTTTCCGTATATTGGATTGTTGACTGATGGATCGGAGAAACCATAGTCGTAGAATGACATGTCGTATCCATACATGCTCATTTTTTAGTCAATTTGGTGTGAGTTTGAAGATGAATGAATGTTTGTTAAGTCAAGTAATACAAGTAAAATGTACTTTTGAAAAACTAATTTCATTTGATAAAAAGTATAAATATTATTATACAAATATATATAATAAATATTAAAAATATTTAGCACTTAGACTTTGCACCTTTGCACATTTGATGAAAAAATAGTCAATTTTTTTAAAATAAAGTTTTTTAAGTTTTTCAACAAAATTCTAAAAGATGTATATGTTGGTTCCGATTTAAAAAATAGCTACAATTTATGTATGTATTTTTTTCCTTAAGACTTGTAAGTGTTAAAATTAAGATTGATGAAAACAAAATGTACAATAGATTATTTCTTAATTTTAAGACCATGAGGAGAGAGATTATTCCTTCATTATATGTAGTATAGATATTCTTTGTGTGTTTTATTAAAAAGTATAATAACAAATACTTTTTTTAGTTTTAAAAATAACTGTAATTATAGACGTTTTTTTCTTATATTAAATTGTATTTTATTAATTATTTTTTAAACATGTATTTTTAGTGTTGTAATTAAGATGTCATATTTAAATTTGCCATTATAAGCAAGTGTTGAATCTTAATTTTTTAAAGCCTTCCATTTTAAGAATGCTCAAATGCTTTATAATATAGTATATATTTTAGTATTTATATTGATTTAAATGTCCATTTTAAAGTTTAATTATGTTACATCGTTATGCAATTTATCCTTTGTATTTTGTACATTAACCTTTAAGACTTGTAAGTGTTAAAATTAAGATTGATGAGAAAGCTCAATTGTACAATAGGCATTGTATTTTGTAAGTCTTAATTGAGGAGAGAATTCATTCCTTCATTATATGTAGTATAGATTAGATGAAGCTTTGTGTGTTTTAGGGATTATTAATAACAAGTACTTTTCTTTAACATTTATTATGTAAATGGTTTTGGTTATACATACTAATTAATGCTACAAATAACTTAGTTTGCAAGGACAACTAAACCATAAGATTTAAAAAATATTTTTGACATATGCAATTTATCGCATTAATAGTGCTTTGTATTTTGTACATTAACCTTTAAGACTTGTAAGTGTTAAAATTAAGATTGATGAGAAAGCTCATTAATAGTGCATGCTAGGCATTGTATTTTGTAAGTCTTAATTTTAAGACCATGAGGAGAGAGATTCATTCCTCTATTATAAGTAGTATATATATATAATATATAATATATAATTTGAGGAAAAAGAAAAAAAGAAAATAAATTTATATGAAATAAAAGGAAATTAAGATAAAAATTAAATGACTTTTTTTTTTTTTTAAATTATCTATTTTTTTTTTGGAAATGGAAAAGAAACATAAATATGCTTTATGTAAAGACTAATATGCAAATTTTAAAATATTTGTCATTAATAATTAAAAAGCGTACATGTAACTTGAACAAGTTATTTTTATTTTTCTTCAACTCAAGAACATAAGTTACAGTACATGTTCTATTTTTTTTTCCCCTAAAAAACATATGAACCAATACTTCATTTATTTTTTTCTTTCTTTTCTCTTTCTTATTCTTTTCATTTATCTTTCTTTAAA
The DNA here is from genome assembly GCA_910596185.1 of Chrysanthemum makinoi. Classification (NCBI taxonomy): domain Eukaryota; kingdom Viridiplantae; phylum Streptophyta; class Magnoliopsida; order Asterales; family Asteraceae; genus Chrysanthemum; species Chrysanthemum makinoi. The sequence continues at coordinate 303,746,814 of OU343220.1, read as the reverse complement.
AACTTGAGAACTCAGTGTAAGGGTTCAAACCTAACTAATTGGGTATATTTAAGGGTGGCAAGTGAGTAGTCGAAAACGGTTTCAGGATTAACTCAGTGAGGCTGTGTACATATGAGTAAAAAAAACTCGCATTTCTGTATAACATCAACACGAAAAGCCTTATTCATTCACCCATTTTTTGTTTTTCTTAACTACAGTTTAATACTCCTTCATTCCGAACATAGTTTCTACTTGACAATAAAAACATATTTAGCATAAAGATAATCTTTATTTTTTTATTTTTTTCGTTTCTCACAATGAAAATTTTACTATTAACTAATTAATTAATTAATTAATTATGTCTTTATGTTTTGTAATATTAGCTTCAAGTAAAAGTAAAAAAGTAAACTCATTCAAATGTTCAGGTTTATTTTAAATAATAGACAATTAATTTGAGACAATAAAAAAGAAGCATTAGACAAAACTTATTTTGAGAAAAAATGAGTATGATGATATTAGCACATCTTTATGTAGTAAAAAAGTATTTTCACACATAAAAAAAATGCTACAATCTAATTTGCTATCAAAATGATTTTATTGTTTAATATTGGTGAAAATTTATTTATATTAAATAAGTTAGAGCTCATTTTTTTTCTTTTCTTTTTACTTAAGTTTAAAATATAGTCATATTTTGATTAGCGAATAAGATAAATAATTAAGTAAACAACTTTTCAAGGAAAATGACTTGATCTTGAATTTTATTTAAACTAATAAGTTCATATAGTTGAATTCAAAACTATTTAAAAATCAACAATTATTATTGATGTTATCACATAAAAATAATCGTAATGCTAAAACCTCATGCACATATATCTTTACTACATAAAATAGAAAAATGGTCAAAGGTGAAAGTGAAAAATTGAAAGTTGAAAGTTGAAAGTCATAGGTGAGAGAAATATATAATGTAATTAATACTCTTATTAAAACACCCTTTATTTTACATTGATTTATTCATATTGTACAACCAACAAAAACATATCCACCAAATTAAATCAATTAAAACACCCATACTAAAAGTACAATAAAATTTTCACAATATACAATTTAAACAAGCTACAACAAGAATATAAAATAATTAAACACACTAATTAATGTTATTTTAAAACACCCTTTTGTTATTATACACATTATACAAATCAAACACACAAAGTTTCATAGCTAACAAGTTGATGAACATATAGTTTTGAAAACCGGACCGAACCAACGGGTTCAATAAGTTGAAACCGATTTAATTGAAACAACTTTTTTTAAGTTGAACCACCTGGGTCAACCCGGATTTCAAAACATTATGTTTAATAAAAAATTAAGTCGATATGTCACTATAAAATCACAACTGTATATATAATTACCATTAAAAATTCTTGCAATGTTGTCAATACAACATTTTTTATTATTATACACACAAAGCATGTATCCATGTTTTTGAAACTTAAAAAATGAGTAATGTTAAATTTCTAAAATTCCTTTCAAATTAAAATTTCTATATAAAAATTCAAAGAATTTGTCCTTATTAGCTACCATAACAACAACCTAAAAATTTCTATTTTGATAATGACTTATATAATTTCCCTTCATCAAAGTTTTATGAAATAATTTTATTTAAACGGTGTATATTTTTGTTAAGTTTCTTATGAAGTTTTTTTATTTGGTTCATGCCTTATAGATAACTTGTCAATCAAAATTCGGTTAAAGAGGATTCAACATATGCCGTTTAAGCAAAATCAACATTGTTATTATTATTGATGTTATCACAATAGATATTTTTATATATAATGTTAATAATCGAATTATCGCATGAAACTACCAAAACATATTGTTAATTATCTCACGCTGCCGCTGCGGGTACATATATAGTTATAAATGTCAAGTTGTAAGTTCGGGTTACATGGAAATATTACCTTTATGTCACATATTTTTATAACCAAAATTTAGTTTGATTGCAAACATATGATTGGTTAAAATACTTATTATTGGCGAGTTTTTTATTTACATACTCTAATATACAACTATTAAATCAGGATATAAATATTGGACAAAATTTTAATGAGTGAACTGGTGTGTCATAATCAATAGCCAATGCGTGCAAATCAATTCTCTTAACATTAACATTAACTTTTAATAATATATAATAACATGTATCATATATATCAATCATATGCAAAAAAATATACGAGGTTGACTTTATACTCCGTTCACTTTGTTTTAAGACATCATCTATAATATGATTTGTTAATTATATTCATTTTGATATTAAAGCATGCATACTGCTTTAAACTAGGTTTAGCGTTTAGGGTAAAAGATATTTTATAAACTAATAATAATGTTCATTTAACTCGTACTTCTATTCCGGTGATTACAAAAATCAATTTAGAAGGGAATACTTTAATAAAATGTATTTATGTTACTCGTATATAGTTATTTTTTGTTTCTCAGTTTTAATGATTGGATTGATGGTGAATTGGTTTATTGAACGAAATATGAGAAAATCAAATTCTATTGAAATTTGGTTAACTTGAATGGAAAGGAAATTAAAGGATACAGATTAATCGATTGTGCGTGTTTATATAAAAAGGGGCGTGTGTTAAGCAATGCCAAGTTGAATGATGGGAAAGGAAATTAAAGAACAATATTCTATGCTACTTTACGAAACAGGTTTAGGTATTTCGACATGCGTGTTTATATGAAAAGGCGTGAGGGGCTGTGTTAAGCAATGCCAAGTTGAATGGTGGCTGATGGTTGCTACAAAAAGTAGACAAAGACAACACACGGGTGAAAATGCATTTTTGGTCAATAAATGAAAAAGGTAAAATTATGAAAAAAAAACTAGATTAGCCCACGTGGTTTAGTAATGATCACTTCTATCGTCGATATTACCTCATAAATGACCGCTCGTTACACTATATACATCCGAATATGATTTCTCAGACACGTAATTTATTTAACTATTAGTCCTTTGAGTTTATTTTATTTATTTATTTATTTATTTATTTATTTTGAGTATTTGATTAATTATCCCTGGTTTATATTCAATTTTGAAACAAGTATACATAAAGTATCCGTACATACTCATTTTTTAGTCGGAATTGTAAGCGATCAATTTGGTCTGGTGGGTTGGTGTTAGCTTGAAGATGAAAAAGTCAAGTTTAGTTTTGTTTCAGAAAACAATGGTCTTGTTTTTTGTTCCTAGTTTTGTTTTCCCTTGAAAACAAAATGTATTTACTTCTTTATTTTACTAAAAAACACTTTAACAATTTGTTTTTAAGTTAAGATTTGGGAGAAAATGAAAAAAAAAAATGTTTTTTTGTGTTTAGTTTTTCTCTACACTCTGTTCCTGCGATTAAAATGGAAAGAAGAGAAATAAAGAAGGTAAAAACGAGAGAAAAGAATATTAGATGAAAAAAATATTGGTTTTTTGTTTTGTGTTCTCAAGTCAGAAAGAAAAAAAAGAATGATTTAATTAAATTATACACAAAATGCATTTTCTCTCCAAATCATCTCAATTTAGAAAGAAAGTTTAGTGGAGAAATTTGGCATAATTTCATTCCCCTTTTTCTTCTCTTCTCTCCAAAAAAGCTTGAGAACATAAGGGTGCGTTTAGTTGGAGAACAAATTCTGTTATTTTCTATCTCTAGTTTTGTAAAAATTTGGAAGGAGAATTAATCTTCACAAAACACTTGAAAATATAGAAAACGCGTTTAGTTGATGTTTCTATTTTCTGTTTTGAAGAAAGGGAGGGAGGGTTGAGGTTTACAAAGGAAAACAAGGAAAACAACTAAAATTTGTTTTGTAATTTTCCTTGTTAAGTTAGGAAATAAGGGATTTGTGTTTTGCAAAGCATTTTGTTGGAAAACGTTGATTTGAACGCGATCTCTAATTCCCTTGTTTTCCACAAAATATTTTGTGGAAAACAAGGGTGTTTTCCCTCAACTAAACACAACCTAAATATTTTGTAACTTCTTTTCTTTTTCTTTTATTTTCTCTCCAAATAAAAACTCGAGAACAAAGTGTTAGAGAAGGAAAATAAGTTGAGAAAAAATGAAAGAAACATTTTATTTTTTTTAATCATCTCATTTTTTGAAGGAAATGGAAAAGAAGCATAAATATAATTTGTGTAAAGACTGATATAACCGTGTTAAAAAAATTTGTACTAACAATTAATGAGTATATATGCAATTTAAACAAATTATTTTTTCTTTTACTTCAACTCAATAACATGAGTTGCAATTAGTTCATTTTTCATTGCCTCTATCTTTATAATATGTGAACTAACACTTCTTTTATTTTCCTTTTTATTTCCCTTTCCTATTCTTTTCATTTCCCTTTCTTTTAAAACTTGAAAAACTTGAGAACATAGTATAAAAAGCAAATTACCTAAACGATCCATATCAAAACTCATTTTACAAATACAAACTCTTTTTCAACACTTTACAAAAACGAACATAAAAATGTCACATCAAGTGTGAGGACCACTTTTTTTCCTTTCTTCACTGTGCAGAATCGTGGAGATTGTTGGAATAGCAAATGGTGTCTTTTAGCGAAGTTTGAACGTGATTTTCACATGCTGTGAGCCTCGCCACACGACACGACACCTTCGAATCTTATCATTTCTATGTTCTTATTTAATAGAGCATAATAGTTTTAATCTGTTATCTTTGATAAGTGTGCCAAGGAGATAATAAGCAAACAAAAAAAAGGACCATGACAAACTTTAAAACCAAAACCACTTGACAAGCAATTATACTTTACTTTCAAGCATCCAACAAAAATAAAAAACACCACAAACAAACACTATAACGTCATCTGTTGCTTCTCCTATATCTACAAGATAAACACGTTCCCAGTACTGGTAGATGTTTTCAATCGTTTCTTCGTGAGGATAGAGAAGAAGAAAGTCTCTCCATTCTTCAAAAGTTATGATTCCATTATGATCCTTGTCAATGCGTTCAACAAAGCTAGCTAGTTCGTCATCATCAATTTCTATCCCTGCAACAGAAAAGCTACCATGGCTTATAAGATGAAGACAATTCAAGGAACTCGAAGCCTCGCCAGACACACGCCTAGCTCCACGCCCAGGTCACGCCCTCCTCGCCCAGGCCACGCCCACGCCTAGGCCACGCCCAGGTCACGCCCAGGGCACGCCCAGAAGTAGTTGTACACGCCCTAGTTTGTACCACGCCCAAACTTCTCGCCCGAGACATACATTCGCCTAGGTTCTCGCCTCGTGCACGCCCAAGAATTCCTTGTACACGTGTACGGTTTAAAAGGTATTACGATAGGAATCTAGTGGATAATATTGAAAAGTTCATTTTAGAAAAGTGTATGGGCGAGGTTGATATATGTAAAGTAGAAGTAGAATGTGTTCGTTTAAGAAATTTTCTCTAGTATAAATGTTCAAACCTAGCTTATATTTAGGTATGACAAGTGAGTGGTCGAAAAAGGTTCCAAAATTAACCCAATGTAACCGTGTCCATTTGAGTAAAAAAGATTCGCCATTTCTGTATAACATCAACACCAAAAGCCTTATTCATTTACCCATTTTTTTGTTTTTCTTAACTAAAGTTTAATACTCCTTCATTCCTGACATAGTTTATATTTGACAATAAAAATATTTAACATAAACATAATATTTATTGTTTTTTTTCCTTTCTTACAATGAAAATTTTACTATTAACTATTTAATTAATTATGTCTTTATGTTTTATAATATTAGCTTCAAGTAAGGGAAACAAAGTAAACTCATTCAAAATTTCATGTTTATTTTAAATAGTAGACAATTAATTTGAGACAATCAAAAAAAAATTAGACAATTTATTTTGAAAAAATAATGAGTATGACGATATTAGCACATCTTTTATGTAGTAAAAAGGTATATTTACTAGAGGTTATTTCATAAATAAAAAAACGCTATAATTTAATTTGTTGTCAAAAATATTTAATTGTTTAATAAAGGTCTTAAATTTATTTATAGTAACTAATTTAGAGCTCTATCATTTTATTTATTTATTTATTTTCCTTTTTTACTTAGGTTTAAATATAGTCATACTCTGATTAGCTTAATAAAATATATATAACTTTAAAAAAAAAAAAAAAAACGACTTGATGACGAATTTTAACTAAGAAGTTAATATATTTGACTTTAAAACTATTTAAAAATCAACAATTATTATTAATGTTATCACGCTAAAATAATCGTAATACTAAAACCTCATGTACATATATAGTTCGAAATGTCAAGTTGTAACCTCGGGTTACGGGGGAACCTTTATGTCCCATATTTTTATAACCAAAACTTAGTTTGATTGCAAACATATGGTTTGTTAAGATACATATTATGGGCAATGATTTGCATAATGTGGTTTCTTATTTGCACACTCTAATATACAAATAGTTAAATTAGGATATAAATATTGTACAAATATTTAATGCGTGATAACATCAATATATGTATCAGAGATATCAATCGTATGCAAATAAATATATGAGATTGACTTTATACTCCTTTCACTTTATTTTGAGACATCATTTATAATATAATTTGTTAATTATATTCATTTTGATATTAAAACATGCATATTGCTTTAAACTAGGTTTAGGGTTTAGGGCTAAAAGATATTTTATAAATTAATAATAATGTTCATTTAACTCGAACTTCTATTCCAGTGATTACAAAAATCAATTTAGAAGGGAACATTTCAATAAAATGTCTTTATGTTATATAGTTGTTTTGTGTCTTTCAGTCTTAATGATTGGATTGATAGTGAACTGATTTATTGAACGAAAATATGATAAAATCAAATTCGATTGAAATTTGGTTAACTTGAATGGAAAGTAAATTAATAGATACAGATTCATCCATTGTGCGTGTTTATATAACGAGGGGACGCGTGTTAAGCAATGCCTAGTTGAATAAGGACGTTTTGATGGTTGTGATCAATAAATAAAAAAGGTAAGATTGTGAAAAAACTAGATTCGCCTACGTGGTTTAGTGATGATTACTTCTATCGTCGATATTACCTCATAAATGACCGCTCGTTACACTATTACTTCCGAATATGATTTCTCAGACATGTAAATTATTTAACTATTAGTCCTTCGAGTATTTGACTAATTATCCTTGGTTTAGAATCAATTATGAAACAAGTATGCATAAAGTTTGTACACCATAAGCATTCACATCCTGACTAAGTTTTCAAGTACTTTTTTTTATTAATCGCTTCCGGCAGAATAAAATTTAGGTCTTGCAAAGATAAATCTCTTTCCCTAGCTTTAGTCATATTTTTCAAACTACATGGACTACACATGTAAACAATCAAAACAAGGAAAGGGTACAATTTACCACTTTAAAAACTCTCAACTCATAAAGTCAAACTCTTTAGTCAAACAATATAAACGGCCAAGATTAAACCCCAAAACACAAAACACAAAAACAAAACCTCTTTGAACTACTAGGGTTTAAGCGCGCAGCCAATCACCCTTGAATCTTTATTAAACCCCCCTCATTCTTTTTTATTTAAATTTAAAATTTTTACTTATCACATTTTTATAAAAAAAAGAATTAAAAAGAAAAGAAAATATATAACCTTAACCTCAAAACAGAACACCCCCTTAAACCCTAGTTTCAAAAAATATAAAAGATTTTTTTTTGACTGTTTTTTATCTTTTCAGATCAATCGCTTCAAGGGTTAGTTTTGTTTCATTAAAAGATTTGATCTATATGTTTATAGTTAGACCCTAGTTCATTAATGACTGTGTTTTTGGATTGGTTTTTTGTTGTTTTTATGTAAAGATGTGATCTTGATTGATGTATTTATTGGTTTCTTGATTCTTGATTGTGTTTTATTGAAATAATTTGTTGGTATTTTGTATTTTGATGATTTGTTGTTTGCCCTGTTTAAGGTTTATGTAGATTGCAGAATGTGTATTGTTTTTGTTGTTTTTATGTTGGTTTATGGTTTAATGAAGATATGTTTGTTTTAGTTAATTGTATTGTAATTGAAAGTAATATGTTATGGTGTGTTTTTACTATTTGATTGGTTGTTTTGTGACGTTACGGATTGATTTTATGTTGAATTGGTGTTTCGATTGCTTAGGAATGAAATACATGTCTTTTTGATGTTTTAGGGGATTTAGGCGGTGTTTTACTCATTTTTTCGGTTAAAGGTAGAACTTAAATGTTTAATTAGTATTTTTAAGTTTTTACATTGGTAAAAAAAGAGACGAAGCTAATCTACACTAGTGTGGAACTTTCGTGTTTGAAGATTCTTTTATCAGTTGTTTAAGTAATTATATGATCATTTTTCGTGTAATGCAGAACTTCTGTTATAAATGGCTAACCCTACAAACGTTAGTGAATCCCCTAATACGGATGCACAGATGAATGGTAAGCGCAGGAGGAAAAAATCCCTGGTTTGGGAACATTTTACAATCGAAACCATCAATGCTGAATGTACAAAGGCCCGTTGTATGCAATGCAAGAAGTCGTTTGCATATATTTCAGGAGCAAAACTAGCTGGCACCAGTCACCTTAAACGGCATATTTCTTTAGGAATCTGTCCTGCAGGTCGCACTAATGAGAATGCCAGTCAAATTATACCGTATACCCCTCTTCCCTCTGTTAACAGTACTCAGGATGTTATTGTTAATGATCTTCCAAGAAAACGACAAAGAAATACTTTTGTTTCAGTTAGTAGTTCTTTTTATCAAGATCGTTGTAGACATGATATTGCTAAGATGATTATTATGCATGAGTACCCTCTTAATGTAGTCGAATGTTCTGCCTTTATGAATTGTGTAAACGCTCTTCAGCCTCAGTTTCCTGCTGTGCCCCTTGATGTTATAGAACAGGATTGTGTCCGGTTATACCGAAGGGAAAAGCAGAACCTTTTTAATGTTATCGGCAGTATCCTGGGACGTGTGAACCTCTCTTTAGATATGTTGTGGTCTAATGATCAAAGTGTTGGTTATGCAGTCATAACGGGACAGTTTATTGACTATGATTGGAAATTGCATCGGAGGATATTATCAGTTGTTGTGTTACCGTTTCCCGACTCCGATTCTGCTTTGAATCATGCGTTTCTTTCTTGTATTACCGATTGGAATTTGGAGAACAAGTTATTTGGGATTACACTCGATGAATCTTTTGCAAATAAAGATGCAAAGGAGAATTTAAAACGTCTACTTTCTGTCAAAAACCCGTTAATTCTTAATGGTAAGCTCTTGATTGGGAGTTGTTATGCTCGGGTTTTGTGTCAACTTGCTCGTGATGCCTTAGGGTCATTAAGGGAAACTGTTAACAAAGTTCGTGATAGTGTGAAGTATGTGGTAACAGTAGATGCTTGTCAACAAAGATTTAACGATCTTAAACTACAACTTCAGGTACCAAGTACAAAGAGTTTGGTTCTTGATGACCAAACGCAATGGAACACGACTTATTCTATGTTGGTAGCTGCGTGTGAATTAAAGGAGGTATTCTCTTGTTTGGATACTTTTGACCCAAACTACCAAATTACCGTTACAATGGAGGAATGGAGGCAAGTTGAAGCTCTGTGTGCAATTTTGAAATATGTGCTTGAAGCGGCCAGTCCTTTGACGGGCCCCACATATCGAACCGCCAATGTGTTTTTTCATGATGCTCGGAAATTGCAGCTCGAGCTTGTGCACGCAGCAGGGAGTAATGACGAGTTCATCAGAACCTTGACCAGGTCAATGCATGAAAGATTTAATAAATACTGGAATGATTGTTTCTTAGTCTTTTCCATTGCTGTGGTTATGGACCCGCGGTTTAAAATGCAGCTTATGGAGTTCAGTTTCACAAGAATTTATGGCGAGGGACCGCATGACTGGATTAAATCCGTGAGTGATGGTGCGCGTGACATGTTTCTAAATTATCAAGTACAAATGCTTCCTGCACCAACTTTCGTTGTTGATGGAAATGGTGGTTTTGCTCATGAAGAAGAAGAAGAAACGGTTCTGCATTGCGATATTATAAAGACAGAAGAGTCTGATAATGAACTTTTTCTTTCAACAAGTGACGGGTTTTCTGATTTTGATTTGTATATCTCGGGTATTACAAGTCACGAGAATATGAAGCCAGAGCTTGATCAATACTTAGAAGAATCAATATTACCTCGTATGCAAGATTTTGATGTCTTGGGTTGGTGGAATCAGAATGCAGACAAGTATCCGATTTTATCAAAAATGGCGTCTGATATATTATGCATCCCTGTTTCTACAGTTTCTCAAGATTATGTGTTTGATATGACGTGTAAGAAGATGGATAGATATCGAAGTTCATTAAGACCATCGACTATAGAGGCACTTGTTTGTGCAAAAGATTGGCTGCAACATGGATCTTCAGATTATTCGCCAAGTTATTCACCTTCAGTGTCCCCAAAATCAGTTATGAAAGCTGAGTTGTAGCTACTTCTAGTTGTACAATCAAAGATTTTGCCGGTACTTTTTGAATATTTTGTTTCTTTAGTAAAGGAAACGTATGGTAATTTTTTTTCTGATTCTTTGTCCAAGAGAAGTAGGCAATAATCTTTTGTCCTTGTCTGAGTTTTATTTCAAAAACAATTATACTTGATCTTGTGGTATAATGTACATCATCTTCGAATATTGATTACCTCCTGAAATTTTAGATACCTTCTTTTGTTGCTTCAGTTATTACTTGTTCTTGTTTGAGCTGTGTTTCATCTCGCTATATTCTTGTTTTGAGCTGTTTGTTAATTTTAGAGACATTATCGCCATTTTACATTGGATTGTTTGAGCTGTTGAAAGATATTGTGATTGGTGTTTGGATGTACGGACAGAAATGGTTCTGTAGGATTAGTAATCAAGTTGTGTCAATACGTGGTTTCTGATTTGAGTTTAATGAATATGTGTGATGTTTAGATGTGTCATGATATAAGCAAGTGATTAGTTTATCCTCTATTTTCAAGTGATTAGTTTATCTCTGTATTTAAGATTACTATGTTCTGTTTTTGAAGACAAAAACCTGAATGATGCAGAAGCTAAGTAGTTTTTAGACGAATCGAAGTGACACGTAAAAATAGATCCTTCATTTTACACTTGTCGTACGCTGTTAACTTGTATATTTAAGCGACTTTCGCTAATCTAACTGTCATAAAAACCAAAACATTGAGAAGTGACTCTTCTGGACAAAAAATGTCGTAAAATATACTTGAGTATGGTTAACATATAATCGTAGACATAATCTGTAGTTAAATTAAAACCTTGTAGCCAAGTCTGCGCTAAGGCTTGAAAGGGAATTCAATGTATGATAGTTTGGCACATATTGAAATGAGTATGTCCGTGAAAGGGAATAAACGCATTGTAAACATAGGAAACACGTATCTCTGTAACACGTGTTTGATATATTTCGGAAGTAACTAGAAAAGTAGACATGTCCAAATGTTGCATCAAACTTGTCTTTCATAAGTGATTTAAGTGTACACAATCTAACATTACGATAAAGGTCACGGTTTAGTACATCCACAAACACGATTAGACATTAACCTTTTTATAAGCAACCAAAATACTAAAACAGAAGCTGATCAATACACAAAACCTATAAAACAGTAAAAAAAAAACTATAGTCTCGGTCTGCATCAACTTTCAGTCACCACCAGAGTCAAGTACAGGAAGACGGCAATGCAGACTAATAGACTTATCAGTTTGGCGCGTACCAGGTACATAAAATTGAAACACCACAGTCAAGCAAGAACCCTGTTGAGCAATCCCATAAAAAGCACAATCCGGTTTAGCAAAGTGACACTGCAGCGACTTAAAGAAATGCTTCACGCTAACTTGCACAGTCATTGCATCCCCTCGATCAATAGCCCTTCGTGTTCGAGTCTGAGCACTCAAATTATCATCACCAGATGGACACTGTGCTTGCTCTCCTATAACCTTCAGTTTCCTAAACTCTGCTCCAAGTGTGATCAAACTAGTCGAAATTTGCAGATGCAGATCACCATATTTACTTATAGAAACATTCAGCACATCACCAACATGTTTCATACGGTCCACAAAGTTTTGTAACTGATTCATATCCGGAACTTGTACTAAAGTCTGCGGTAAATCCTGAGCCATATCCAACGCAGCTTGAAGTTCAAGAACATCAGCCCGTGACAATGGTTTAGAAATAGGCACGTCTTGAACGACAGCAGATTTATAGCCTTTAGTTTCAAAAGTCAAAAACGGCATTGCTTGATTTGAATGAGGTGGGAGTTTCTTAACCAACTTAATTTGTAGGCGGTTGACAGTGGGCGGACCGCCAGCATCACTGAGGGAGCCACCGAATTCTGTATAAATGGTAACAATGCTGCGAAGTGCTCGGTGGAGAAGTGAAAGGTCAATAGTGAAGGCGATTCTGTCATCATTTTGGCTAGAGATACGATAGTCTTCAAAGAGAGCTTCTTTACGAAACTGAGCAATAGATTGGATGCCATCCCCGTTGAGTAAGTTGTGAAGGAAAATGGCATGGTCTTTGGTTAGGTAAAGATGGCATACTTTTCCCATTTTATCTAGTGCTTGAAGGAATCGTTTTTCCAAAAGGTTAACACCATGATCAGTTAGATAGGCCTTAAACTTCATTTCACACTTCGAAATTAGGTACTTTCACCACTGACTTGATGTAACTTCAAATTCACGCGCTACAATATCCTAAAGAGAAACAAATAGCATGATCAGGTACTATTAGTAACTTTACGACAACTCAAAATTCAAATCAAATCAGTTGTGCAATATCCAAATGGGGTTACATATACATAGTCAACAGAAGTTAATCCCTTATTCGTCACTACTCTAGAATTTCGATACAAATATAGTTAAAAACTCGATGCAATATATGAACTTCACTAATTAGGGGGTGTCTTCTTTAGCTTATCTTCGGGCTTATGAGCTCATTTTGTTCAACTAATGAGCATACTACAATTTAAAACAGAAAAATAAGTTCATAAACTGTAAAATAAGCCAAATAAGAAAAGTTGTGAAAAAGCTGAACAAAACATGTTCTAAGCCCAAAAATAGGCTAAAACAAACACTCCCTTAGTTAAGAACAAAACACTCATCGATAACTACTAGCCACACAAGCTTGTGTTTTGCTGATCATTAAGATTTACCTATCTCAAAATGTTCAATAGCCTATAAATATTATCAAAAACTAGTACTTTCACCACTGACTTGCTTTAACTTCAAAGTTCACCGCGCTACAATATCATGTACTATTACATCATCCAATATATTCTTCTGCTTATGAGCATACTATAACTTAAAACTGAGAAATAATCCAACGAAACGTGCTCTGTGTAAACAAAAGCTGAACAAAACAAGTGGAAAATAAGGTAATTTGTTTCGGCTTATATAGCTGGCTTATGGATTATTTGGTTTTGGGCTTATGTTTCATAAGCTCATTTTCTGTGGCTTATCTTGAAATTTTCGGCTTATTATGACTATGACATACTAAACTTATATACCCCGAAAAAAGTTTCAAAATAAGCCTAAAACAAAAAGTGAGCTTATGAAACATAAGCCCAAAACAAAATAAGCCATAAGCCCGCTATAAAAGCCGAAACAAACACCCCCTAAATAAAAATATAGTATAGCCTATAACTATGACTCTATGAGAAGTTGAAAATTAGGGCTCAAAGTGAATCAACAATTCTAACAATATAATCCATAATTGTTAAGTTAAAACATATGCAGACACATAAATTAACTAATTTAAACTACTATTAAACATTTCAATAAACAAATTAATCTGAATAATAAATTGTACCTTGAAGAATAATTGGGGGAAAATGAGGAGTGACTGTTTGGAGGGAAAGTTATTAAATGGTGAATTTTCAACTTAATTCCTCACGGTTTCAATCTTCTCACTTTCGACCTTTAACTTTTGTATACTTTTTCACATAAATAGGTGAATACAACCGACCAAGGTTTTCAAGATCGGAATTCTACTCAAGATCATTTTCGTTGTTGTAAGATCGGATCAGGATCCTAAGATCCTACGCTAGTCCTATTTTCTAGTAGTCTTTGTAACATTATTCAAATCTACAAATTACTTATATATCATAAACATAAAGTTATATGAATGTTTTATGAAAATATTGTCTGAAATAATGAATATAAAATGTTTAAGAAGATTCACATTTTGTTTTTTAAATTCTATTAAAATATAATCTAAAACTTTGTAGTTTTTTAGTTTGCGATTCGAGAAAAGTAAGATCGAATCGGATTAGATCTTAAGATCCTATGGTTAATATCGAGATCTTATAAGATCTTAAGCTTGCTAAGACACTGCGTAGGATCCGAATCGTTTTTGCTTTGTAGTATCGTAAAATCGTAAGATTATTATGATCTTAATAACTATGCAACCAACTATCCTTAAGAATTTCATCTTTGGAACAAAAACAAAAAAGATGTGAAATACCACAAAAAGAAAGTGTACATAATAGAAAATATTTTTTAGTAATTGGAGTATGTTTTGTTAAAAACCCCCATAAAGACCATATTCTGACTTTTTTAGACAATATCCAACAAGAGTTTTCATTGAATGAATAATGCATCTCGACCCTAAGAACAATAACGCCTTTGAATAAGCATGAGTAATCACATGAAATAAGGCATTGCGATAAGACACCATACCTAGAGCTAACGTCATATAACCCAATTGAGACATTGTGGAATAGGCTAAACCCCTCTTAAAAAATCGTTATTATCTCTATCAAAGAGATAAAATTCATGAAGTGATACTCAAACAAAAAAATAATCTACAAAATTAAAGAGAAAAAAAGTCATTTTTGACTCTTATGTCTAAAAATAAACAAACACACTTCTTTCATTTTCTCTTCCCGCTTGCAGACATAAGAGGAAAAAACAAACGCACGTCTTTTATTTCCTCTTCTCGTATGCAGACATAAGAAGAAAAAATAAACGCATATTTTTTATTTCCTCTTCTCGCTTGCAAACAAAAAAGAAAGGCAAAATTGCCTCTTTTAAAAAATAAACACTGCCTAATTACCACGATAGTAAAATACTTTGGGACATTTCACATTTGTTTCCGGTTTTCGGCGTTGCATTTCCGACTGTCTAAGTAGAATTTCCGCGTGTTCATCTTCTATTTGCTTATCCGTTTCGTACTCCAATTTATCTCACTGGATGGAATAAAAAGATGTTTGAGACATTTGACACAATTGGGAGAATCTTTGTTGAAATAAAACGTGTTCGTTTCCTTTTTGGCATGGACCACAAACTCTATGCCTCGTGAGCCATGGTACCCATGGTGTGAGTAGTGTCTTTGTTTATGTTTATGTGCTAAATTGTTGTGAACAATTTGACTAATAATAATTGATTTAATTTACTAGTTTGTTTAACATCCATTTTGATATCATTTTTTGATGTTACTTTACATTTATATTGTATCAATACTAATGCATAATCAATTCAAAAATGTATCACCTCCCCATCCATTATCATATCTAGTTTTTCTTATGAGTGTGTACATTTTATATAAGGTTTTATATGAGAAAAGATACTACAAGCCATTTGGTTTAAGTTGGTTATAATAGCTGATGGACGAAAGAAAAACGACTACAACCATAAAATGGTCACGACAATTTATCAATGCAGTATATGAGAGCTTTATCCGGTTCAAATTTGAGTGACGGTGGATTCAAATAGTGTGAATCTAGCCCTCAAATACACCATGGATACCAAAAACGCTGATAATGGTTTTGTGATTATATTAAGTCGGAGGTCTTTCGAGAAGCAATCCCTTTACCCCCTAGTAGGGAAGGGACTCTACATCCTACCCACCTCGACCCTTGTACCCCGCTCCGGGGGATTTGGGTATTGTTTTTGTTCAGTTATTCATTAAAAAAAAATGTTTCAGTAAATAACCCGGTATCAACTGAAATGCTAGTTGCTTCATAGCAATGGTTGTTGCGCGTGCACAGTGATTCGTGTGAATTTATATCGATAGCAATCTGATGAAGCATATGATATATAGCAAATAAGCAAATACTAAATATATGCACATATATTATTAATGGGCAAAATATAGGAAACAAATTCTATGTTGTATTCATGTTTTATCTTCAATATTATGAGCTCTATTTAGACATTCCTCAAATGTCTGCAAAGCAACCTTATAATGATCCAACGAGATCACACCTTCCTCCACAACTTGCAACGCACTTCTGTATAACTGATTAAACCACTGAACCGTATCTGTACCATCAATGTTAGATCCATCATGATCTGGAACGTATAACCGCTTGTAATCTCTTTTCCATCTTGATAAAATGTACTTTGAAGGGATCTCCTCGACCCCATTATGGTTAAGCACACATAACGCATGCCGACATAAGTAACCTTTAAAATTAAAGCAACTGCAAATACAACGAACATCAGCAGCAGCTCTGTTGTAAAGAACTTCATAATCCTTTACCTCCCTTCTGTTTCCGTCTACTAAAACACGTTCTTTTACTAAGAAGATTATAACAGGACCGTCAACATGCAACTGTGTTGTACTGAAACACGAATACATCTCCTCAACTTCTACTTGGAATTTCATGAAGATTTCTTGTGTGTAAACTTTTGACAGTTGCAACTCAAACGAACATCTGGTTTTCAGTGTTGGCATAGAATTTCTTGATTCCACGTCAGCAGCTGATTCTTCTTTGTGTTTCCTCTGTAGCACCAGTTCATACTTGTCGAGAAATTCTTTCAAAGGAGTTTGTTTGTGAATGTATTTATCAAATATGGGATGCAGGGTGTCACTGGGTTGTGAAGCAGCGGCCATACCAGCAAAAGAGGTGTCTTTTAGATACACTGGAGCCCACCAGGCCCGATCTTCGTATAGAGACCGAAGCCACTCATGCTCGCTTATCCCAAACCTTTGAATCATGAATGCCCATGAATTTTCGAAGTCAAATGGTTTTAATGTCTCGTAAGCTACTTTCACGAGTACCTTTCTGATTGCATCGTAGTTTCGTAACCCTCCTAACTTCTCGGGGACTTTTTTCATGATGTGAGATAAACTGAACCGGTGATGAGATTTCGGGAACACCTCTGAAACTACAGTCTGCAAAATCTTGCATCTATCGGTGATTACGGTCTGTGGGGTCCGCCCTGAAGTGCTAGTTAACCAAGCTTTCAAAACCCATAGGTATGACTCTCGTGTTTCCCCTGAAAGTAAACCACAACCTAATAACACAGACTGACAATGATGATTCATCCCAACAAACATCACAAGCGGGATCTCATATTTGTTGGACAAATATGTTGTGTCAAAGTAAATCACATCACTAAAGTAGCCAATAGCCGCCCTACACCTAGCATCCAACCAAATCATATTCCTTAAATGTCCTTCATCGTTAAGATCCATCAAGTAAAAAAAATTCGGGTTAGTCAACTGCATACGGCAGATGTAATTATAAATAGCTTGTGTGTCGCCTTTCTTTAAGTTCAACTGATCAGGACGATGATCAGATGAAGAGCCCAATTCCCCCCGACTTGAACTTACATTCCCGTTATTATCCCCTGAATCAATTACAAGCGCCCTATATAGTTTTACCGTTCGCCCATCTGTATCATAATCTGATTGCAGCGTCTTTTTAGTTCCTCGTGAGCCAATCTTCTTGATAGACTTGTAAGCCTTTGCACCAAGCAAATGATTATGATCGACTGTAACTTCAAGAATTCGCCATCTTCTTGAGTCAACTAATCTCATCCTCACCATTGCAGGACAACCGGTTCGTGTTTCTTTCCTTAAATGATTCATATCTTTTACTCTTTTAAAACCCTGGCTGCTGCAACAAAGGACCGCACCATATTTCTCTTTGCTATTTCTCTTAAACCATGAATTTTTAACACGTACTTTGAAACCAGATTCCCGAGCATAACAGTTGTAATAATTGTAAGCATCGTCATATGACTCGAACTCCATTCCTAGAGCAGGTGCCACAAAATCCTTCTCTCCTTCACGAAATCCGTTTTCAATATCTACTTCTGCTTTCTCCTCTCTTTCTTGCAAATTATTCTCACCACCTTCATCGCCATTCACGTGGTTTCCGTCAAGAGAGACTTCCTCCATCTGCTAAACAGATAAAGTCCAATAAAGCATTAAAAAATGATCACTGTAAACAGCAACACAAACTATAAAAGTGAAATGCCTGTACAATATGTGGGCCACAAAAAAGGAAGCAATCTGGACATAATAGGAAGCCCATTTAGCGAAACATAATGTCAATACAAGTATATGACAGAAATAGTAACAATCATCACAATCCAACTGATATTAGTTTACACTGGGGACGATTGGAATGAATTTCTAATAATTAAAAAAGTGGCACACGCGTGACAGTTCTACGTATTATAAACATGGAAACTAAAACCTACCTACCGAAGAAAATATATAGATTATCATGAAGTAGATTACACAATTGCAAGATTGTCTTGCTTTCTATCTCTAAAGGGGTGAAACTTGATCTACGGAAATTTATAAGAAGGAGATTTCGGATTTGGTGTGATACCATGAATTATAAAACAGAAAATCCCTACCTTCATGTAATCATATCTAGGCATCTCCTCTTAAAGAGTAGTTATTTTTAATCTCTGTTGAGAATGGTAGGTGAATCTATCATGGTATTGTGTAGTATGACAATTTATGACTATTACCACGTTTACCATAATTAATACTTTACCTCCTTTTTTGGGGCAAACAATGAATTCATATTAATAACGGATCTCAAAATGACCCAGTTGAGACTATCTAGTGTTAAAGTGTATCACTCTGTAATAGAAAAAATGGCATAACTGTAAAAGCTTGCCAAACCAGACTAATTCAAGCTAGCAAATTCGGAAATTTGGTAAATTTCAAATCGAATCTCTTAAAAAGGAACTTCCTGAGCATACTCTAAACTAAAAGGGCTCGATTGCTACTTCAACAATAACGTACTTTAACAGTTTAAATTCCTAGAATACTACACCAATCTATTCAAATTTTCTCGCGTAAATGTGCCACATGCAAACAAACCCTAGGATTTTGTCAACAGTTACCAAATAAGTTCAGTAAGGACGTTTGACCGAACCATCTAAGATGCACGACACTCCATTATTAATCACGATATGGAGGGAACTTGAAACAAAACTAATAAACCAACAAACAAACAAAAAACGACGTTGAGTCACCTCTAAAAGCTATCACCATGCTTACTCTACGCACTGATTATAGAAACTATCAGAACCGCATACCACTTCACACACATTTATATTCTAACTAACCTTTTACATATATATTCACATAACCAATAAAAACTAACACGAAAACAAGTCGTATTCGGTACGAAAAACACAACATTAAGAATGTTTTAACAACAATATATCACCTGAATAAAGTCCAACTGCTTCATTAACTAACACATAATTTAAAAGCATCACCTACACAAGGATCAACAGATAAGTTAAATTGATTATTTAAAGTAATAGTAATTGTTAGTTGAAAATGAAGATTATATATATTACCAGGTGCAATTGGGCTTAGGGATTGGATCATCGTTGGTTAATTTTGAAAATTTGTACATTTTAAACTGTGCCCTAATTTTATTTCTATTTGAATTTTGGGTGTTTTTAGCCCGCCCCATTGACCCATGGATGCTTAAGTGGTTCAAACTTGACTACGACAAAAGGGTCATGTTTCATATTAGGGGTGAGCATTTGACCCGAACGGACCGGACCGACCGGACCGACACGGACCGAGACCGGACCGACCACATTCGGTCCGGTCCGCGGTCTCGGCTTTTGGGCTAATTCGGACCTCGGTCCGGTCCGATCAAAACCGACGCATTTGGCCTTGTTGGACCGACCGACCGAAGGCCGACACGGACCGACCGGACCGACCACATTCGGTCCGGTCTCGGTCTAGGATTTTTGCCTAACTCGGGTGTCGGTCCGGTCCGGTCTTGGCCGGTCCGGTCCGGTTTTCAGACCGTGCACACCCCTATTTCATATTACTCGGAGGTTATGCTTATTTTTTTAATACTAGACGAGTACCCGTGCCTAGCGGCAGCGGTGTCTAGTTTTCTGTAAAATTTCGACGACTCATAAGTTTCTTTCAACAAACTGTATTTGTAGCATTAGAGAATCATTTTCGAATAACTATAATTCTAATGCGTGGTTGCATAGCATAGCTAAAATATACATGTTTCAAGAAAATTATATGGATTCGATCTAAGTGTGGGAGTATATTTTCTAATAGGATTTTTTAAGTTATTTAGATTTTAGTAATAATAGATTGAGTTTAGGTCATAAAATAGCTGCGTACTTTTTCAAATATACCGTTTTGGTACGTGTACTATTTATTGTTCCACTTAATGTTGTGTACTTTCATTTTGCACATTTTGATGACGTGTCACAGTTAAAAGTTTGACACGTGTCACCATTTATAATGTGACACGTCATCAAAATATGCAAAATGAAACAAAACATGAAAGTACAACATTAAGCGGAACAATAAATAGTACACGTACAAAAATGGTAAATTTGAAAAAGTACGCAGTTATTTGGCAGCCAAAACCCTAGTAGATTCAAGCATTATGAAAAACAACAGTATTATGTAGTTGGCAATATTATATTGTAGTTTAGAGGTATAGCAAACGTGTGTGACCGCCTTTTCTTGTTTTGTCGGTAATTTAAGCAGTGATAACTTCTTCTTCTTTTTTTTTCTTTTTTCTTTTTTTTAATACATATGTAGCGTTTATTATTTGGTGTGTGGCTTTTAAACTTGTAACCTTACAAATTTGATATCACTATAATAAGATTAGACTAAAATACACCGTTGGTCCCTATACTTGGCAAGGTGCATCGTTATGGGACAAAACCCGACCTTTTCATCTCCATAGGTCCAAACCTTGGCCATTAAATGCCAGAATCGTCCCTTGACCAGGATTGGGACAGTCAAACCGATTTCCTTCGAGGGTATTATAGACCATTCACTTTTTTGACCCAACCTAGTTAAAATGTAACCCAACCTTCAACCATATATGTATCGCTATGACCAAGAGTGAACCCTAAAATACAATCAACAGACATTCTACCCAAAGCAAAAAGAAAAACAATAATGGCACAAAACGATAAGGGGAAGGCTTTGTTGAGTTCGTTGAGGAAAGCAGACTGCCCAAATGAAAAGGGTTTGGGTGTTAAGAAGGAGAAGGAAGAGGATGACATCTTGTTATCAAAGTTTAACGATTTGGGAGAAAGGATTAAAAAACTGGAAATTTTGTTTAAATATCTCAAGGAAAGGAAGGAAAAGAAGGAAAATGATGATAGGGAGAGTTGTGCGTCTAGCTAAGTGTATGTTTAGATGATAGTAAACATTTGTAGTTCTTGAGAACATGAAATCGATGAATAAAATTTTGTGTTCTTATTTAAGTAATTGTGTTTGAAATCGTTTTGCATTTGTTAATAGGTTTGACTTACCCAAGTCATACCACAATAGTAAGTTACAATTTGTTGGCTTTCATAAGTTTGTTTGACTTTGGTAAGTCAAAATTCAAGATGTTACAATACACCATTGTCAATACATTGTTGTTTAGTGCTAAAGCGTTTGCATTTTCAACCCCGTGTTTTGAAACCACTGCCTCTAATTTTGCTGATACGGGGTGTTTGTTTTTGCTGTAACAACTTTTGCTGAAAAAAGGGGCCGGTTGGTTTAGCTGATACAAGCGGATGTTTGTTGATACATTAAGATTTAGTGCTAAAGTATTTGCATTTTCACCACATCTTTTTAAACCATTGCTTTTGCTTTTGCTGATACAAGGGGGTGTTTGGTTTTACTGATTAAAGTTTTGCTGATACAAGGGCCTGTTTGGTTTTGCTGATACAAGGGCATGTTTGGTTTTGCTGATATAAGGGGATGTTTGGTTTTGTTGATACTAATTACACTAAAATACACCCAATATCACAATAGAAGAACAGATTAAACAACACATAACCGAAATGATATTTTATCATTAATAAAGTCTGTTAAACATCATAACCAACTACATCAAATCTAATTTACATACCCTTTTTAGCAACCTATATTCCCAAAACTATCACCCAAAAGACCACCTTTATCTACCCCATGGAAAACCAAAAATTCAGGCATTATGTTCAGCCATTTTCTTAACAAACTCTTGGTTGAACCGAATACCTTCATCTGTTTGACCAACAATCTGTATGAGTTGGGCAAGTTGGTTTGTGTGCCTCGACTGGATTTTGGTCAGCGCATCCACACAGTCAAGCGCAATTCCACGAGGTCCCAGAGCTTGATTCTCTTCTATCAGCTCCCTACGCTTGATGATTCCTGAAGAACTAGCTTCCTCAGAATCCCTTATTGGGCAGCCTCTTCTTCAAACCAGATAGCCATACGATCATTCAAATTTGGCGAATCAGCAACCTCCATGAGTTCGTTTAAAATAGGGAAATCTGCCATTGGAAAATTGTTTGTGTGTGGAAAAAGTGGTAGATGAGTTTATCGTTTGGTGTGCACAAGTTAATATCGTCTCCGGTAGAGACGGTCAGGGTCTAATAGTTACTTTTTTTTCACACTCGGTCCCTGCATTTGTCTTGGTTGCCGTTGTTATACTTAAAACTCCCGCCCAATAATCACTTTAGAATACACAATTGGTCCCTCAAGTTGCCAACTTACGTAAAACCATTAGAAGTTTGACTTTGTTAAGTCAAACTTCTAAAACATATCAAATTATCAATTCACTCCAAAACAAATATTGAGTAATGGTTTTGCAATATTGACTTTACAAAGTCAAATACCATTCTATATATTATTGAACATTCTGTGGAAACGTAGAGGGGGGGTGAATACGTTACCGTTTAAAAACTTTAGATCTTTAGTATCAAATCGCTTGCAAAGCTTGTTATAATATGAAAGTACCAATTATTGTTTGTGACTAATATAAAGTATGGTAAACCAAGTTGTCACACAATCATGAACATCAAACCATATCACAAACAATAGTATAGTGCAAGTATAAAAGTAAAGAGATAAAGAAAGGAAAGTGCAAACCGAACACGAGGATTTATAGTGGTTCGGTCACGGATCTCCTTTCCGCCCTACTCCACTCCTCGAGTACCCAACTCGAGAGTTACTTCACTAAATCAACAAGCTCCCTTCTCGGCGGAGAAAACCTTACAATCGTCGCTTACACTTTTTCCGGTACAAAGCTAAATACCGGGTTCTAGTTCGAGGTAGAACCAACCTAACGTCGCCTATACAATATTTCCGACACTAAGCTAGATGTCAAGTTCTTTTACAAGGGTACAACCACTCCCAATATGTTTTATGGCCCAACATAATAAACCTTGTGTTTTATGGCACAAACACATAAACCATCTAATCTAGTTTGGTGAAAGTGTTGTTATGATGCAATGATGTTTACACTAATGATCCATGACACAAATGTCTAATGGATATGAATAACTACTTCTAAATGAACTTCCATTGATAGGAAGCCTTCATGATGAAGATCACAAGTTCCCTAAACTTCTTGTGATAGATCTTCAACTTGTGGTAAGTGGGGATGGCTAAATCTCCAAACTTTCCTTGGTTGATCAAAGAGTATGCTTACAACAAAGATGAATGTTAGAAGCATTATGATCATGATCATTAGGGTGTTTAATGTATGTTATTACATTGTTAATGATTGATCTAAATGTATGCAAGAAGGTGGAGAAGATGTGATTTGAAGTGGTGAAGAAATGGGAAAACAATGGGCTTCTATTTATAGCCAAAAGTGGACAAGAGCGTCCACGGACCAAGGAGCCCTTTAAAGGGTTCCGCCCTTTATACAAAAGGGTTCCGTGGTGCCCTGACAAAAAGCTAAAAATCTTTCTTCAAATCTTTCCAAGATATTACCAAATCTTACTAAGATCACATTTGATATATTGTGTGTCAATCTAACCAAAATATTCAAGTGATCTTCCAAGGATTTCAAAGATGATGCATGACATGATGTAACATGTATTTCCATTTTTAGATTAAAAGGTTTATCAAGGTAAACTTGTAAAATGTATTATGTAACTAGTTAATAAAATGTCTAGTTACCTTTTGAAATACTTGTGAATGCAAAATGTAAAATGAGGTTCGAAATAGAATGGTTAACCTATTAAAATACTTAGTGACTCTAAATGTATTTTAAACATTCTAAATGATTTGTTAATGGGTTTGATCATAATGCCACATAACAAACATGTACGAACCTGTGTTGTAACATACGAGGACTTGAGAC
The DNA here is from genome assembly GCA_910596185.1 of Chrysanthemum makinoi. NCBI lineage: Eukaryota > Viridiplantae > Streptophyta > Magnoliopsida > Asterales > Asteraceae > Chrysanthemum > Chrysanthemum makinoi. The sequence goes on along the minus strand of OU343220.1, from coordinate 303,722,482 downwards.
ATCGAGAGGTGTTGAATGTATGTTGAGACAAATGTAATTACAAGTAACTTGTACATTTTACGTTATGTATTACAAGTTACATGTTTGTCATCAATCAAAACAAACGAGACTGTATAGATTAAATATCGTAATATTTGCACTAACAATCTCCCCCTTTTTGATGATGACAAAAATATGTAAACGTAATAGAAAGTAAAATGTAAAAGGTTACTTGTATCCTTACTACCTTTACATTACCTTCTCCGTTTACACTCTTCTCCCCCTTTTGTCGAAACAAAAAAGGCGTGTCCTTGAGTTTAACTTAATTTCTCCCCAAAAAGGCGAGCTTGCATCATCCCTAGTGAAGTTAAATCGTCCACTTCAATCCGTCCCTTGTTTGGTAGCGGATCCATGGATCAAATAAAGAGGCTTAACCAACATCAAGGTTAGTTCTATGCAACAAAAATTATGAGAAATATATGAAAAAGGAAAATCCATAGCAATGTTAGCCTATTTTCTCCACCTTTTATCGAAGCACAAATACTTGTTGAAAAGTGAGAATGATGCTAAATGCGTGCATGCTCCCCCTTGACGGTTGCTCCCCTTGTTTGAGGTGTCAGGGTATGATTAAAAACCTACAAAACAATTATTAGTGCAAAACTATATTCGTCATTGGACGAGTAAGTGATATACACAAAGTGTGTATAAGATGCATTCAGTAAATTCTTGACGGAAGCTCCCCTTGCTCTAGGACGTCAAGATGAACCTTCAAAATAAATATTAGTATAATAGAAGCTTTGTCTTTAGACAAATATGTCATATACAACCAAGTGTATAGACGATGCAATGTGAGTGCTTAAAAGGTATTCCTCCTTGTTCTAGGATGTCAAGAAGCACCTAAAATAAGAAAAATAATTGATGCAAACTTCATCCTTAGATGAGTAAGTTATATACAATCGAGTGTATATGGTGATGAACCTACAATGAAAAACATTAGTGCAATATATTTCATCTTTTTCACAAAGAAAAATAAGATGTATATATGTGATAAATGATATAATCAAAGATCTCATGAAGTGTAGTCTCCTAATTACAATCATAAGAAAAGTGAGAATATAATATGATAAAAGCCTACAAAATAGTTCCTAGAAAGAAGATATGAAGTCTTCCACCGGGTGTGCCACTAGTGGTGCTAGTGTTGGTGTCGGTTTACTAGTAGGATTCATGTGGTGATGATAGATGACTCGAGATTTACAAAAGTAAGTTTTCGCTAATCCATGGTGGTGATGATTAGTGAAAGTGGTGATGGAAGGTGGTGGTGATTAGGTAGGAAGCTATTAAGGAGTTAGAAACTCGTATGTATAGCAAATATAAAAATATGGACTCATGCAATCCTTTCGTCATGTCAAGTGACCAAAGCTAAGAAGAAAAAAAATATGAATGGACATTGCATTTCAATGATGCATAAGGGTTATGATTTGAATGATTTATTGATGCTAACAACCTATTGTTTTGAGCAAGTTCTCATATGCTTCAACCCAAGAGTAATCAATAATGTGTTCTATCTAAGAATATATAAAAGTGATAACATGAAGATAAATTCGTTCATTGATTGACACGAATTATAAAAATGACCTATTCTAGGTGACAATGGGAAAGGTAGTATTAGCATGGTTTTGACCGACATGGATGATTATCACTTTGAAAAGAAGTGAAGACAATATGGAAAATACTAATAATAATAATAATGAGTACCTATATGAGGATGAGAATGACATCATATAAGTGAGAGTTGGATGGACCAACGTGTTGGAAATGGCTATTTTGATTAATATATTGTTTGCACTAACAATGACATGCATGATATATGTCAAGCGAGAAAAGGATAAGATCCTATGATGGTGTTCTAGATAGTGAAGTTGTAAGGTGCTAGTTTTAAGGAAAATCCTAGATTCGTTGATTGTGGAGATGAAGAAGTTTGTAAAACACATGATGTGTTTTTCACTTGATGAGGTATTGGTGCAAACTTGTGATATAAGGTTAAAAAGGTTGAACTAGTTGTGGTTTCGTGAACCGGTTTTAGCTAAGTGGTGTTTACCTATGTGTTGGTATTTTAGAGTCTAAGAGACATAAATTTTGACAAAAGACAATTATGTGAATGGATTTCTCTCCCCCTTAATTGGTGGATATCTAACATAATGTGCAATGTATCAAATAAGGAATGACAACAAAGTGTTTAGGAGGTTATTCGGGTTAACGAAAGAGGTGAGCTTAGTAATGTTTTTGTGGATGATGGTTAGCATACAATGAGCTTCAACCTTAAAGTCATGTACTTCTTCTCGATTAATACGAGATGATCGTATGATGAGGCATGTGGTTTCCTAATAGGAAGTGAAGAGGATCAGAGTATTGTTATAACTAAATAATGATGGAGATGATTTTTGGAAAGCGGAAGCTTAAATTGAGATTTGGAAAGAGGTCGGTTGAAAGACAAAAATGCAAAGCCAACCCGCTAGAACTTAATTCTATATGCTTTTAAACTATATGCAAGTGTAGGGGTCCCATAAAGCATAGTACTAATCTACGTAGCAATAAAGGGATTATGCAAAATGAGCATACAAAAGTTAAAACCAATTGAGATAACAAATAATTTGTTATCAACCCACAAAACAAATTTGTTAGTGACAAAAGATGTTAACATGATAGAAATCAAATGATAACATGTTATATAAGCAAGAACAACACATTGCACTTAAGTAGACAAGAGATCACCATACAAGATAGCATCAAGACAATCATATTATGCAAGAATACAACTTTATTCAAGACATTTCATTTTGAGATTGTTTTGTCGTTAGACTTAGACGTATAAGCATACTTGGCTTATAAATTAACACAACAATCTATGTGATTAATTTGTAAGATAAAAAGGCTTCTAAAAGTTTGTCATACCAAAAGCGCTTTGACATATTATATGTGCACACGTAGCAAACAAATTTTGTGACAAGAAGCAAAAGAAACAAGATGAAAGAGTCATGCAAGCCATGTTTAAGACATAACAATTTGGAGCATGTATCATTTAGATCGTACTACACATAGATATAATGAATGCCAACTAATAGCTTTCAAACACAAATATATCAAAAATTATCACATATCAAAATGACATATTATGAGTTCATAAGCAACATGTTAATCATGCTAAGGATAATTTAAAAGTAAGTATCATGCAAATAAAGTTTAGGTTTTAAACGTTTAGTAGCATGAAACAAGGATACAAGCATTATAAAAACCGTATTAAGGTTTACACATTTGACTAGTTATCAAACACTAAGATAATGTCAAATCAACTTATCGTATCAAGCAAGAACATGTAATCAACACATGTAAGTGCAATGCAAGTGGTTTTAAAAGAAAAGTCATATATACTACTTGTTTGATTAGTGTTCCTAAGGCGAGGCAAACTATCAATGTTTTAACACTTACTTTAGGCAAGTATAGGAATACAGTTTTTTCAAGTTGGAGAATGAATATGAGACTATTACTAGCGGTGCTCAATTAAGGCTGAACACGACCATTTTTACGGGTGATTCCACATACCCAACTTCTCTCCCAGAAGCAATTCAACCGTTAGGTCAAATTGAGTTTCTAGTGCAATAGGTTCTCCAGTAGTCATTCTCATGTTAGAAAGATGGGAACTCCTACTTTTGCATATTAAAGTGCATAAAAGATGATAGTTTACCAATACTTGGCTTAATGTGACTTAACTAATATGCAATATAACTAAAGTGATGAAGAAGACGTCATGTTATACACATGAATTTTAACAATGGTGTGTTTGATAAACAATGTGTTTTAATCTTGTGTTTAGAATCTAAGGTTGTTCAAATTACAAAGCTAATTGTATGATCTAATGGATGACATCTTTTATGTTGAAGTGTATACTTTAAAAGTGATTGAATTAAAACTAGGGAATGGAATATGTTAAATTAAGAATGTTCTCAAGAAAGTTCTTTGGAACTTTATTTGACAAGAATCTAAATAAGGTTACTAACTTCAATAGATCATGTGTATGTTCTAGAGATGTGTAGTTTTAACCTTGGATGTGCACAAGGTTTGAGCAAGGTTAGGTTATGATGTACGCTTGAAAGGAAATGAATACAAATAGTATCTTTCAACAAATGAGATTATCGCATGGGATAAAGTTATCATGCTTATGAAAATAAGTATGACAAGATGAATTGGATACGCTAGTTCATAGAACTTGTTGATGTTCGTTTCAAGATCATTTAGCCAATGAGGTGTAATGAAATCTCTTGTAACATAACCATATATGTCTCAAGGAGAGAATGATGCATAGGATATACAATATCCTTTTAATAAGATGAATACTTAACGCATGATTTCTTAGGCATAATGTTTTTCAAAACATCATGTTTTCCTAAATGAAGATATGAAGCCAAAGTGTTTGAATTTGATAGTCCTATCTAAATAAACTTGGTCTCAAGATTATATTCACTAGATGATGACAAGAGGAATTCACTCGAGTTTCTTATGTATACTCCTCAAGAGTCATTGTTGCTTGGGGTGTATGATGTTGCCTTTGAGATTGCATTTTAACATATGTTGTTAAAATGTTGATTTGAGGTTTAACGAAATTTATGCAGAAGTTTAATGACAAAGTATTACTAATACTTTGATAATTTGTGAAGGTAGTACTACTTATACCTAGTGGAAATTGACAACAATTACCAAGAGCACCATGCTTATTTGATAGTTGAGGTTCTAGCCATAATGAATTATCTAAGTCCTTATATGTGGGAAGGAATGTTTGAGTTTGTTCATACGTGCATTTGATTCAAGACAAGTGTTGGACACAAGGGCTTTTGAGCAATACACTTAACAATTCAAATGATGGTAAGGATGGTGGATTGGTTGATCTAGGTGGTAGGTTTTCTAGTGTGTCTAAAAAAGGATGTGGTGATGTAGGGGTTTGTTGTGCTATGTGAATACTTAGGTTGATTGTCCATAGATGTTGAACATAAAAAGTACGGATACTAATTCTTATGGTTCATTGGTTGCTACAACTAGTGGGTGAAGTGCTTGAAGTTTTGGTTATGTCTATGAAGCTTAGGGGTTGAGGTATAGGTTCACCTTGAAAAGGGGACGTTTGATTTAAAGGATGCTCTTGGAAGATCATGCAGCAATACTTAATGGTGCCAAAAGATGGAAGAGGGATAGTAGGTGTCAGAGAGGGATAAGTGGCACAATGGGTTGTTTGTTTTGGATAAGTGTTTCAACATGTGTTGTTAAAATACTTGGGTGTTGATTTTTCGGATATGACTTTTAATGACTACAATCGTAAGTCTCATATACTTGAATATTTCGGATGAAATACTTAAGTTGTCAATCCTAATTTGTTGAGATTATAAAGCTTAGATTGAACTCAAGGATAACAAGACTGGATAATATGTCTTTAACATAATGTGTGACTTATGTAAATACTTATCGTCTTGAAGGATGACACATTATTTTCATGTTAACCAAGTGAGGCAATACATGTAGATACAAAACAATATCTATAGTCATATGATAGACTTGTGTATGATATCTTTGCAAATAATGAGTCCCGATTTGTTAGTCTCGGTAAGTCATCTAAGTCATCCGCAAACGGGTGAGGAGATGTTGGTGGTGTTGCACAAAGTTTGATAGGAACAAGCTTTGGAGACTTTGGTAGTGAAGGTGTTTTGATGGTTGTAGTAGTCATAATGGTGGGTGATTTTGGTGGTGGAGTTGGAGTACTTAAGTTTAGAAAGTTCACATCTTGAATGGGTGATGAGATGTTGAGAGGTAATGAGTCTAAGGATGAAGAGTTCAAGTTAATGTAGCAACAAGATCGAATGCTAATCCTAGTGGTTTTCTTAAGTGTCTTATTTGAGGTTAAAGATTTAGTCATTTTGACTTTGCTTTGAGAAATGCTAAGTATAAGGAAAAGTAACAAAGGAAGGTGTGAAATGACCATCCAGATGGTCGAGATGGAAGTGTCTAAGATCATGTCAAACATCCTAAGTTAATTCATTGAGGATGTGTTGAGTGAGGTATGAAAGATATGCATTAACAACTATCCTAGAAACAAAATTTGGTAAATTAGATTGCGAGATTTAGTAAAATTAAACAACTTACCTGTAGGATCCACGGCACCATTTTTTCACAAAGGAACCCTTAATTTGGTGCCGCCTGGTCCGCCTGCACAGAACGGCGGTACCAAAATGCATAACAGACGGTACCAAATTTTGGTGCCGCTCAATCCGGGACACCGTAAAACTTCATGCACCATTTTAGGTGTCGGGAGTTTTCCAAAACCCGATTTTTGCTTAAAACATGTGACATTAATCATTTCTAGTTAGGAAAAGTCGATAACACATATACAAACATAGTGGAGCATAGACTTTGAACAAGGGCTAACGATTTTCACATATAAGTGAAAATGGGTAAAATTTGATAACACCAGTGTGTTATCCCCCTGCATGAACCGGTTAGCATACATCAATGTTTTAAGTTAGTTTATCATCCTACTAAGTGAAAACATATAAATTACATCATACAACATTGTTTTGTCCTCCACCAAACACTCTTTAAAACCTTCTATTTTTCAAAAGTACTTGACTAATTTACTTAGTACTTATTGCTAAGTGAGTTATGACATTTCATAAGTTATGCGAGATGTTAGTATAACCTATGCAAATGAAGTGATCTAATTCTACACGCGATGGTAAAACAATTTTCCAACTTAGTGCACAAAATCTATCAAATAACCTATTGTGCATAAACAAGAAATCGTCAAACAAGCGAATAAATAACATGGCAAGATTGACACTTATATTATGCAAACAAACAAGTGTAAACAACAATTTGAAAAGTAAGCAAGCAACATATATGCAAACAACATAAACAAGTGGTCATTTAGCATAGCATAACAAGAAAGACACTTTTCGTCATTTTGCGTTTAAATATGACGATGTATACCAAGCTTGATTAGTTTCCTTTAAACATATTACCAAATTATTTAGTTTCAAAGGAAGTTGTATCAAAGTTCTAAGAATACCAACTTAAATTGCTTGATTCAAAAATTTGAGTTTTTATGTTAAAGCGAAACTCAATATTTTAGACATACTGTAGTATTTGGTATATTTCACTTATTTAAAATTAGACTCAGGCTATGAGAGTATTTTTAAGTGAAAGTAGATTCAATTTCCTTTAAAATGATAGGTGGCTCGACTCGTACGGACTTACGGTTAATTAGTTATGATTTTTTGAAGTTGCCAAAAAACTGCATACTGTACACACGGATTCCACGGAACCAAATAAAGGTATCCGCCCTTTATAAGATTTGGTGTCGTGGTCCTCTGAGAGAGATTCACCAAAACTAGTATTTGACATAGAGAAAACGTGTGTGACTTACTAGATTTCATAGTAAACATATAATACACATATTTAACAACATATCTACTTATGTAACTTATCTTAAACATTTACGGAGGTGATTTTTCAACAAAATTTATAGTTATCCCAAACACTCCGTTAAAATCATATTTCTTCAGAATTTTCTATAAGCACACAATACAATACTTACTAGTTCTTTCAACAAACTTTTTATTTTATTTTTCAAGAAAACCTTCAAGCTTGTATACAAAGTTACATTTAACAACAAAATTTCTAAGTATAACAAGCAAAACATTTTTCATATTATTTTTCGCTTCAATGGTAATTTGATACATGGATCGTACTCTATTTTAAAACCATTTGTTTTGAAAATAAGAGCTACATGGCTCTGATACCAATTGTGGAAACGAGGGGTGAATACGTTACCGTTTAAAAACTTTAGATCTTTAGTATCAAATCGCTTATGAAGCTTGTTATAATATGAAAGTACCAATTATTGTTTGTGACTAATATAAAGTATGGTAAACCAAGTTGTCACACAATCATGAACATCAAACCACATCACAAACAATAGTATAGTGCAAGTATAAAAGTAAAGAGATAAAGAAAGGAAAGTGCAAACCGAACACGAGGATTTATAGTGGTTCGGCACGGATCTCCTTTCCGCCCTACTCCACTCTCAGTACCCAACTCGAGAGTTACTTCACTAAATCAACAAGCTCCCTTCTCGGCGGATAAAACCTTACAATCGCCGCTACACTTTTTCCGTACAAAGCTAAATGTTCTAGTTCGTAGAACCAACCTAACGTCGCCTATACAATATTTCCGACACTAAGCTAGATGTCGAGTTCTTTTACAAGGGTACAACCACTCCCAATATGTTTTATGGCCCAACATAATAAACCTTGTGTTTTATGGCACAAACACATAAACCATCTAATCTAGTTTGGTGAAAGTGTTGTTATGATGCAATGATGTTTACACTAATGATCCATGACACAAATGTCTAATGGATATGAATAACTACTTCTAAATGAACTTCCATTGATAGGAAGCCTTCATGATGAAGATCACAAGTTCCCTAAACTTCTTGTGATAGATCTTCAACTTGTGGTAAGTGGGGATGGCTAAATCTCCAAACTTTCCTTGGTTGATCAAAGAGTATGCTTACAACAAAGATGAATGTTAGAAGCATTATGATCATGATCATTAGGGTGTTTAATGTATGTTATTACATTGTTAATGATTGATCTAAATGTATGCAAGAAGGTGGAGAAGATATGATTTGAAGTGGTGAAGAAATGGGAAAACAATGGGCTTCTATTTATAGCCAAAAGGACAGAGCGTCCACCCAAGGAGCCTTTAAAGGGTTCCGCCTTTATAGAAAAGGGTTCCGTGGGTGCCCGACAAAAAGCTAAAAATCTTTCTTCAAATCTTTCCAAGATATTACCAAATCTTACTAAGATCACATTTGATATATTGTGTGTCAATCTAACCAAAATATTCAAGTGATCTTCCAAGGATTTCAAAGATGATGCATGACATGATGTAACATGTATTTCCATTTTTAGATTAAAAGGTTTATCAAGGTAAACTTGTAAAATGTATTATGTAACTAGTTAATAAAATGTCTAGTTACCTTTTGAAATACTTGTGAATGCAAAATGTAAAATGAGGTTCCAAATAGAATGGTTAACCTATTAAAATACTTAGTGACTCTAAATGTATTTTAAACATTCTAAATGATTTGTTAATGGGTTTGATCATAATGCCACATAACAAACATGTACGAACCTGTGTTGTAACATACGAGGACTTGAGACATCGCGAGGTGTTGAATGTATGTTGAGACAAATGTAATTACAAGTAACTTGTACATTTTACGTTATGTATTACAAGTTACATGTTTGTCATCAATCAAAACAAACGACTGTATAGATTAAATATCGTAATATTTGCACTAACACATT
>OU343220.1:303630830-303712990 GCA_910596185.1 Chrysanthemum makinoi | reverse complement strand
GTTTTACTTTCTCAAGATTATGTGTTTGATATGGCCGTGTAGAAGATGGATAGATGTCGAAGTTCATTAAGACCATCGACTATAGAGGCACTTGTTTGTGCAAAAGATTGGGCGCTGCAACGCTAGATTATTAAGCCCAAGTTATTCACCTTCAGTGTCCCCAAAATCAGTTATGAAAGCTGAGTTGTAGCTACTTCTAGTTGTACAATCAAAGATTTTGCCGGTACTTTTTGAATATTTTGTTTCTTTAGTAAAGGAAACGTATGGTAATTTTTTTTCTGATTCTTTGTCCAAGAGAAGTAGGCAATAATCTTTTGTCCTTGTCTGAGTTTTATTTCAAAAACAATTATACTTGATCTTGTGGTATAATGTACATCATCTTCGAATATTGATTACCTCCTGAAATTTTAGATACCTTCTTTTGTTGCTTCAGTTATTACTTGTTCTTGTTTGAGCTGTGTTTCATCTCGCTATATTCTTGTTTTGAGCTGTTTGTTAATTTTAGAGACATTATCGCCATTTTACATTGGATTGTTTGAGCTGTTGAAAGATATTGTGATTGGTGTTTGGATGTACGGACAGAAATGGTACTGTAGGATTAGTAATCAAGTTGTGTCAATACGTGGTTTCTGATTTGAGTTTAATGAATATGTGTGATGTTTAGATGTGTCATGATATAAGCAAGTGATTAGTTTATCCTCTATTTTCAAGTGATTAGTTTATCTCTGTATTTAAGATTACTATGTTCTGTTTTTGAAGACAAAAACCTGAATGATGCAGAAGCTAAGTAGTTTTAGGCGAATCAGTGACACGTAAAATAGATCCTTCATTTTACACTTGTCGATGCGCTGTTAACTTGTATATTTAGCGACTTTTCGCTAATCTAACTGTCATAAAAACCAAAACATTGAGAAGTGACTCTTCTGGACAAAAAATGTTGTAAAATATACTTGAGTATGGTTAACATATAATCGTAGACATAATATGTAGTTAAATTAAAACCTTGTAGCCAAGTCTGCGCTAAGGCTTGAAAGGGAATTCAATGTATGATAGTTTGGCACATATTGAAATGAGTATGTCCGTGAAAGGGAATAAACGCATTGTAAACATAGGAAACATACATCTCTGTAACGCGTGTTTGATATATTCGAAGTAACTAGAAAAGTAGACATGTCCAAATGTTGCATCAAACTTGTCTTTCATAAGTGATTTAAGTGTACACAATCTAACATTACGATAAAGGTCCGCGGTTTAGTACATCCACAAACACGATTAGACATTAACATAAGCAGCCAAAAATACTAAAACAGAAGCTGATCAATACTCAAAACCTATAAAACAGTAAAAAAAAAACTATAGTCTCGGTCTGCATCAACTTTCAGTCACCACCAGAGTCAAGTACAGGAAGACGGCAATGCAGACTAATAGACTTATCAGTTTGGCACGTACCAGGTACATAAAATTGAAACACCACAGTCAAGCAAGAACCCTGTTGAGCAATCCCATAAAAAACAATCGGTTTAGCAAAGTGACACTGCAGCGACTTAAAGAAATGCTTCACGCTAACTTGCACAGTCATTGCATCCCCTCGATCAATAGCCCCTTCGGTGTTGAGTCTGAGCACTCAAATTATCATCACCAGATGGACACTGTGCTTGCTCTCCTATAACCTTCAGTTTCCTAAACTCTGCTCCAAGTGTGATCAAACTAGTCGAAATTTGCAGATGCAGATCACCATATTTACTTATAGAAACATTCAGCACATCACCAACATGTTTCATACGGTCCACAAAGTTTTGTAACTGATTCATATCCGGAACTTGTACTAAAGTCTGCGGTAAATCCTGAGCCATATCCAACGCAGCTTGAAGTTCAAGAACATCAGCCCGTGACAATGGTTTAGAAATAGGCACGTCTTGAACGACAGCAGATTTATAGCCTTTAGTTTCAAAAGTCAAAAACGGCATTGCTTGATTTGAATGAGGTGGGAGTTTCTTAACCAACTTAATTTATAGGCGGTTGACAGTGGGCGGACCGCCAGCATCACTGAGGGAGCCACCGAATTCTGTATAAATGGTAACAATGCTGCGAAGTGCTCGGTGGAGAAGTGAAAGGTCAATAGTGAAGGCGATTCTGTCATCATTTTGGCTAGAGATACGATAGTCTTCAAAGAGAGCTTCTTTCTGAGAAACTGAGCAATAGATTGGATGCCATCCCCGTTGAGTAAGTTGTGAAGGAAAATGGCATGGTCTTTGGTTAGGTAAAGATGGCATACTTTTCCCATTTTATCTAGTGCTTGAAGGAATCGTTTTTCCAAAAGGTTAACACCATGATCAGTTAGATAGGCCTTAAACTTCATTTCACACTTGAGAATTAGGTACTTTCACCACTGACTTGATGTAACTTCAAATTCAGCGGCTACAATATCCTAAAGAGAAACAAATAGCATGATCAGGTACTATTAGTAACTTTACGACAACTCAAAATTCAAATCAAATCAGTTGTGCAATATCCAAATGGGGTTACATATACATAGTCAACAGAAGTTAATCCCTTAATCGTCACTACTCTAGAATTTCGATACAAATATAGTTAAAAACTCGATGCAATATATGAACTTCACTAATTAGGGGGTGTCTTCTTTAGCTTATCTTCGGGCTTATGAGCTCATTTTGTTCAACTAATGAGCATACTACAATTTAAAACAGAAAAATAAGTTCATAAACTGTAAAATAAGCCAAATAAGAAAAGTTGTGAAAAAGCTGAACAAAACACGTTCTAAGCCCAAAAAATAAAAGCTAAACACTCCTTAGTTAAGAACAAAACACTCTTCGCTAACTACTGGCCACACAAGCTTGTGTTTTGCTGATCAATAAGATTTACCTATCTCAAAATGTTCAATAGCCTATAAATATTATCAAAAACTAGTACTTTCACCACTGACTTGCTTTAACTTCAAAGTTCACGGCTACAATATCATATACTATTACATCATCCAATATATTCTTCTGCTTATGAGCATACTATAACTTAAAACTGAGAAATAATCCACAAAGCGTGCTCTGTGTAAACAAAAGCTGAACAAAACAAGTGGAAAATAAGGTAATTTGTTTCGGCTTATATAGCTGACTTATGGATTATTTGGTTTTGGGCTTATGTTTCATAAGCTCATTTTCTGTGGCTTATCTTGAAATTTTCGGCTTATTATGACTATGACATACTAAACTTATATACCCCGAAAAAAGTTTCAAAATAAGCCTAAAACAAAAAGTGAGGTTATGAAACATAAGCCCAAAACAAAATAAGCCATAAGCCCGCTATAAAAGCCGAAACAAACACCCCCTAAATAAAAATATTGTATAGCCTATAACTATGACTCTATGAGAAGTTGAAAATTAGGGCTCAAAGTGAATCAACAATTCTAACAATATAATCCATAATTGTTAAGTTAAAACATATGCAGACACATAAATTAACTAATTTAAACTACTATTAAACATTTCAATAAACAAATTAATCTGAATAATAAATTGTACCTTGAAGAATAATTGGGGGAAAATGAGGAGGAGTGACTGTTTGGAGGGAAAGTTATTAAATGGTGAATTTTCAACTTAATTCCTCACGGTTTCAATCTTTTCACTTTCGACCTTTAACTTTTGTATACTTTTTCACATAAATAGGTGAATACAACCGACCAAGGTTTTCAAGATCGGAATTCTACTCAAGATTATTTTCGTTGTTGTAAGATCGGATCAGGATCCTAAGATCCTACGCTAGTGCTATTTTCTAGTAGTCTTTGTAACATTATTCAAATCTACAAATTACTTATATATCATAAACATAAAGTTATATGAATGTTTCATGGAAATATTGTCTGAAATAATGAATATAAAATGTTTAAGAAGATTCACATGTTGTTTTTTAAATTCTATAAAATATAATCTATAACTTTGTAGTTTTTAGTTTTCTGGTTCGAGAAAAGTAAGATCATATCGGATTAAATCTTAAGATCATATGGTCAAAATCAGGATCTTATAAGATTTTAAGCTGTGGAACCTTTAGTAGGATCGAATCGTTTTGCTTGTAGTATGTAAAATCAAAGATTATGATCTTAATAACTATGCAACCAACTATCCTTAAGAATTTCATCTTTGGAACAAAAACAAAAAAGATGTGAAATACCACAAAAAGAAAGTGTACATAATAGAAAATATTTTTTAGTAATTGGAGTATGTTTTGTTAAAAACCCCCATAAAGACCATATTCTGACTTTTTTAGACAATATCCAACAAGAGTTTTCATTGAATGAATAATGCATCTCGACCCTAAGAACAATAACGCCTTTGAATAAGCATGAGTAATCACATGAAATAAGGCATTGCGATAACACACCATACCTAGAGCTAACATCATATAACCCAATTGAGACATTGTTAAATAGGCTAAACCCCTCTTAAAAAATCGTTATTATCTCTATCAAAGAGATAAAATTCATGAAGTGATAATCAAACAAAAAAATAATCTACAAAATTAAAGAGAAAAAAAGTCATTTTTGACTCTTATGTCTAAAAATAAACAAACACACTTTCTTTTTTAACTACGTAAGAGGAAAAAACAAACGCACGTCTTTTATTTCTTCTTCTTGCATCTTGAACATAAGAAAAAAAAATAGCGCATATTTTTATTTCCTCTTCTCGCTTGCAAACAAAAAAGAAAGGCAAAATTGCCTCTTTTAAAAAATACTTTGGGACATTTCACATTTGTTTCGGTTTTCGTTTGCATTTCCGACGTCTAAGTAGAATTTCCGCGTGTTCATCTTCTATTTGCTTATCCGTTTCGTACTCCAATTTATCTCACTGGATGGAATAAAAAGATGTTTGAGACATTTGACACAATTAGGAGAATCTTTGTTGAAATAAAACGTGTTCGTTTCCTTTTTGGCATGGACCACAAACTCTATGCCTCGTGAGCCATGGTACCCATGGTGTGAGTAGTGTCTTTGTTTATGTTTATGTGCTAAATTGTTGTGAACAATTTGACTAATAATAATTGATTTAATTTACTAGTTTGTTTAACATCCATTATCATATCTAGTCTTTCTTATGAGTGTCTACATTTTATATAAGGTTTTATATGAGAAAAGATACTACAAGCCATTTGGTTTTAAGTTAGGGGACGAAACAACGGACGACAATTTATCAATGAAATGGACGACAATTTATCTTTGGAGCACGGTTTCAAAGTGATGGATACCAAGCGATGAATGGTTTTGTGGATTATATTATTAAGTCGGAGGTCTTCTGAAGCAATCCCTTTACCCCTAGTAGGGAAGGGACTCTACATCCTACCCACCTCGACCCTTGTACCCGCTCCGGGATTTGGGTATTGTTTTGTTCAGTTATTCATTAAAAAATGTTTCATAAATAACCGGTATCAACTAAAATGCTAGTTGCTTCATAGCAATGGTTGTGCGGCGTGCACAGTGATTAGTGTGAATTTATATCGATAGCAATCTGATGAAGCATATGATATATAGCAAATAAGCAAATACTAAATATATATGCATATATTATTAATGGGCAAAATATAGGAAACAAATTCTATGTTGTATTCATGTTTTATCTTCAATATTATGAGCTCTATTTAGACATTCCTCAAATGTCTGCAAAGCAACCTTATAATGATCCAACGAGATCACACCTTCCTCCACAACTTGCAACGCACTTCTGTATAACTGATTAAACCACTGAACCGTATCTGTACCATCAATGTTAGATCCATCATGATCTGGAGCGATAACCGCTTGTAATCTCTTTTCCATCTTGATAAAATGTACTTTGAAGGGATCTCCTCGACCCCATTATGGTTAAGCACACATAACGCATGCCGACATAAGTAACCTTTAAAATTAAAGCAACTGCAAATACAACGAACATCAGCAGCAGCTCTGTTGTAAAGAACTTCATAATCCTTTACCTCCCTTCTGTTTCCGTCTACTAAAACACGTTCTTTTACTAAGAAGATTATAACAGGACCGTCAACATGCAACTGTGTTGTACTGAAACACGAATACATCTCCTCAACTTCTACTTGGAATTTCATGAAGATTTCTTGTGTGTAAACTTTTGACAGTTGCAACTCAAACGAACATCTGGTTTTCAGTGTTGGCATAGAATTTCTTGATTCCACGTCAGCAGCTGATTCTTCTTTGTGTTTCCTCTGTAGCACCAGTTCATACTTGTTAGAAATTCTTTCAAAGGAGTTTGTTTGTGAATGTATTTATCAAATATGGGATGCAGGGTGTCACTGGGTTGTGAAGCAGCGGCCATACCAGCAAAAGAGGTGTCTTTTAGATACACTGGAGCCCACCAGGCCCGATCTTCGTATAGAGACCGAAGCCACTCATGCTCGCTTATCCCAAACCTTTGAATCATGAATGCCCATGAATTTTCGAAGTCAAATGGTTTTAATGTCTCGTAAGCTACTTTCACGAGTACCTTTCTGATTGCATCGTGGTTCAGTAACCCTCCTAACTTCTGGGGACTTTTTCATGATGTGAGATAAACTGAACCGGTGATGAGATTTCGGGAACACCTCTGAAACTACAGTCTGCAAAATCTTGCATCTATCGGTGATTACGGTCTGTGGGGTCCGCCCTGAAGTGCTAGTTAACCAAGCTTTCAAAACCCATAGGACTCTGTGTTTCCCCTGAAAGTAAACCAATACCTAATACAACAGACTGACAATGATGATTCATCCCAACAAACATCACAAGCGGGATCTCATATTTGTTGGACAAATATGTTGTGTCAAAGTAAATTACATCACTAAAGTAGCCAATAGCCGCCCTACACCTAGCATCCAACCAAATCATATTCCTTAAATGTCCTTCATCGTTAAGATCCATCAAGTAAAAAAAATTCGGGTTAGTCAACTGCATACGGCAGATGTAATTATAAATAGCTTGTGTGTCGCCTTTCTTTAAGTTCAACTGATCAGGACGATGATCAGATGAAGAGCCAATTCCCCGACTTGAACTTACATTCCGTTATTATCCCTGAATCAATTACAAAGCCCTATATAGTTTTACGTTCCCATCTGTATCATAATCTGATTGCAGCGTCTTTTTAGTTCCTCGTGAGCCAATCTTCTTGATAGACTTGTAAGCCTTTGCACCAAGCAAGTGATTATGATCGACTGTAAAAATTCGCCATCTTCTTGAGTCAACTAATCTCATCCTCACCATTGCAGGACAACCGGTTCGTGTTTCTTTCCTTAAATGATTCATATCTTTTACACTTTTAAAACCCTGGCTGCTGCAACAAAGGACCGCACCATATTTCTCTTTGCTATTTCTCTTAAACCATGAATTTTTAACACGTACTTTGAAACCAGATTCCCGAGCATAACAGTTGTAATAATTATAAGCATCGTCATACGACTCAAACTCCATTCCTATAGCAGGTGCCACAAAATCCTTCTCTCCATCACGAAAGCCGTTTTCAATATCTACTTCTGCTTTCTCCTCTCTTTCTTGCAAATTATTCTCACCACCTTCATCGCCATTCACGTGGTTTCCGTCAAGAGAGACTTCCTCCATCTGCAAAACAGATAAAGTCCATAAGAGCTTTAAAGAAAGATCACTGAAAACACTGTTTACTAAACAGCAACAGAAACTATAAAAGTCAGATGCATGTACAATATGTGGGCCAAAAACAAGGAAGCAATGTGGACATAATAGGAAGCTTATTTAACAAAACATAACATCAATACAAGTATATGACAGATATAATAACAATCAACACAATCCAATTGATATTAATTTACACTGGGGACGACCATTGGAATGACTTTCTAATAATTAAAAAAGTGCCACGCGCGTGACATTTCTCGTATTATAAACATGGAAACTAAAACCTACTTACTGAAGACGATATATAGATTATCATGAAGCAGATTACACAATTACAACATTGCCTCGCTTTCTATCTCCAAAGGGGTGAAACTTGATCTACGGAAAATTTATAAAATAGAGATTCCGGATTTTGTGTGATACCATGAATTATAAAACAGAAGAGCCCTACCTTCATGTAATCATATCTAGGCATCTCCTCTTAAAGAGTAGTTATTTTTAATCTCTGTTGAGAATGGTAGGTGAATCTATCATGGTATTGTGTAGTATGACAATTTATGACTATTACCACGTTTACCATAATTAATACTTTACCTCCTTTTTTGGGGCAAACAATGAATTCATATTAATAACGGATCTCAAAATGACCCAGTTGAGACTATCTAGTGTTAAAGTGTATCACTCTGTAATAGAAAAAATGGCACAACTGTAAAAGCTTGCCAAACCAGACTAATTCAAGCTAGCAAATTCGGAAATTTGGTAAATTTCAAATCGAATCTCTTAAAAAGGAACTTCCTGAGCATACTCTAAACTAAAAGGGCTCGATTGCTACTTCAACAATAACGTACTTTAACAGTTTAAATTCCTAAGAATACTACACCAATCTATTCAAATTTTCTCGCGTAAATGTGCCACGTGCAAACAAACCCTAGGATTTTGTCAACAGTTACCAAATAAGTTCAGTAAGGACGTTTGACCGAACCATCTAAGATGCACGACACTCCATTACTAATCACGATATGGAGGGAACTTGAAACAAAACTAATAAACCAACAAACAAACAAAAAACGACGTTGAGTCACCTCTAAAAGCTATCACCATGCTTACTCTACGCACTGATTATAGAAACTATCAGAACCGCACCCTATAGGCATACCACTCCACACACATTTATATTCTAACTAACCTTTTACATATATATTCACATAACCAATAAAAACTAACACGAAAACAAGTACGAAAAACACAACATTAAGAATGTTTTAACAACAATATATCACCTGAATAAAGTCCAACTGCTTCATTAACTAACACATAATTTAAAAGCATCACCTACACAAGGATCAACAGATAAGTTAAATTGATTATTTAAAGTAATAGTAATTGTTAGTTGAAAATGAAGATTATATATATTACCAGGTGCAATTGGGCTTAGGGATTGGATCATCGTTGGTTAATTTTGAAAATTTGTACATTTTAAACTGTGCCCTAATTTTATTTCTATTTGAATTTTGGGTGTTTTTAGCCCGCCCCATTGACCCATGGATGCTTAAGTGGTTCAAACTTGACTACGACAAAAGGGTCATGTTTCATATTAGGGGTGAGCATTTGACCCGAACGAACGGACCGACCGAAGGACCGACCAGACCGACACGGACCGAGACCGGACCGACCACATTCGGTCGGTCCGTGATTCGGCTTTGAATTTGGCCCGGTCCGGTCGACCAAAACGACAATTTGGCCTTGTTGGGCCGGACCGACCGAGGCCAGGCCACGGACCGACCACATTCGGTCGGTCCGGTCGGTCTCGGTCTAGGATTTTTGCCTAACTGGGGTGTCGGTCCGTCGGTCTTGGTCGGTCGGGTTTTCGGCCGGTGCACACCCTATTTCATATTACTCGGAGGTTATGCTTATTTTTTAATACTAGAGCGAGTACGTACTTAGCCGCGGCGGAATGTCTAGTTTTACGTAAAATTCGACGACTCATAAGTTTTCTTCAACAAAGCTGTATTTGTAGCATTAAGAATCATTTTCGAATAACTATAATTCTCGCGTGGTTGCATAAACATAGCTAAAATATACATGTTTCAAGAAAATTATATGGATTCGATCTAAGTGTGGGAGTATATTTTCAATAGGATTTTTAAGTTATTTAGATTTTAGTAATAATAGATTGAGTTTAGGTCATAAAATAGCTGCGTACTTTTTCAAATATACCGTTTTGGTACGTGTCTTTTATTGTTCCACTTAATGTTGTGTACTTTCATTTTGCACATTTTGATGGCGTGTCACGGTTAAAAGTTTGACACGTGTCACCATTTATAATGTGACACGTCATCAAAATATGCAAAATGAAACAACATCAAATGCACAAAACAGATAAATAGTAGTACACAACAAAGATGGAACAATAAATAGTACACGTACAAAAATGGTAAATTTGAAAAAGTACGCAGTTATTTAGTAGCCAAAACCCTAGTAGATTCAAGCATTATGAAAAGCAACAGTATTATGTAGTTGGCAATATTATATTGTAGTTTAGAGGTATAGCAAACGTGTGTGACCGCCTTTTCTTGTTTCGTCGGTAATTTAAGCAGTGATAACTTCTTCTTCTTCTTTTTTTTTTAATACATATGTAGCGTTTATTATTTGGTGTGTGGCTTTTAAACTTGTAACCTTACAAATTTGATATCACTATAATAAGATTAGACTAAAATACACCGTTGGTCCCTATACTTGGCAAGGTGCATCGTTATGGAACAAAACCCGGCCTTTTCATCGCCATAGGTCCAAACCTTGGCCATTAAATGTCGAATCGTCCTTGACCGGATTGGGACGATCAAACCGATTTCGCCGGTATTATAGACCATTCACTTTTTGACCCAACCTAGTTAAAATGTAACCCAACCTTCAACCATATATGTATCGCTACGACCAAGAGTGAACCCTAAAATACAATCAACAGACATTCTACCCAAAGCAAAAAGAAAAACAATAATGGCACAAAACGATAAGGGGAAGGCTTTGTTGAGTTGGTTGAGGAAGCACTTGCCCAAATGAAAGGGTTTGGGTGTTAAGAAGGAGAAGGAAGAGGATGACATCTTGTTATCAAAGTTTAACGATTTGGGAGAAAGGATTAAAAACCTGGAAATTTTGTTTAAATATCTTAAGGAAAGGAAGGAAAAGAAGGAAAAGGATGATAGGGAGAGTTGTAAGTCTAGCTAAGTGTATGTTTAGATGATAGTAAACATTTGTAGTTCTTGAGAACATGAAATCGATGAATAAAATTTTGTGTTCTTATTTAAGTAATTGTGTTTGAAATCGTTTTGCATTTGTTAATAGGTTTGACTTACCCAAGTCATACCACAATAGTAAGTTACAATTTGTTGGCTTTCATAAGTTTGTTTGACTTTGGTAAGTCAAAATTCAAGATGTTACAATACACCATTGTCAATACATTGTTGTTTACTGTTAAAGCGTTTGCATTTTTCAAGTGTTTTGAAACCACTTGCCTTTAATTTTTACGTCTGGGGTGTTTGTTTTCTTTGTAACAACTTTTCTTTGAAAAAGGGGTCGTTTGGTTTAGCTGATACAAGCGGATGTTTGTTGATACATTAAGATTTGGGGGAATTTCATATATACCCAACGAAACTTCAAAAATTACATATTTCCTCAAAACACAAGTTTTCAATGCATGATGTACAATGCTATTAAAGCATGCTTTGGGGAAATATGTAATTATTGAAGTTTCGTTGGGGATATATGTAAATGCCCCTTAAGATATAGTGCTAAAGTATTTGCATTTTCACCACATCTTTTTAAACCATTGCCTTTGCTTTTTCGACAAAGGGGTGTTTGGTTTCTTGATTAAAGTTTCTTGATACAAAGGCACTTTGGTTTTCGGCGATACAAGGGCTTGTTTGGTTTTCTGTATATAAGGGGATGTTTGGTTTTGTTGATACTAATTACACTAAAATACACCAAATATCACAATAGAAGAACAGATTAAACAACACATAACCCAAATGATATTTTATCATTAATAAAGTCTGTTAAACATCATAACCAACTATATCAAATCTAATTTACATACCATTTTTAGCAACCTATATTCCCAAAACTATCACCCAAAAGACCGCCTTTATCTACCCCATGGAAAACCAAAAATTCAGGCATTATGTTCAGCCATTTTCTTAGCAAACTCTTGGTTGAACCGAATACCTTCATCTGTTTGACCAACAATCTGTATGAGTTGGGCAAGTTTGTTTATGTGCCTCAACTGGATTTTGGTCAGCGCATCCACACACTCAAGCGCAATTCCACGAGGTCCCAGAGCTTGATTCTCTTCTATCGACTCCCTACGCTGATGATTCTGTCTTCGAATGCTGAATGCTGAAGAACTAGCTTCTCAGAATCCCTTCTTGGGCAGCCTCTTCTTCAAACCAGATAGCCATACGATCATTCAAATTTGGCGAATCAGCAACCTCCATGAGTTCGTTTAAAATGGGGAAATCTGCCATTGGAAAATTGTTTGTGTGTGGAAAAAGTGGTAGATGAGTTTATCGTTTGGTGTGCACTAGTTAATATCGTCTCCGGTAAGAGACGGTCAAGGGTCTAATAGTTACTTGTTTTTCACACTCGGTCCCTGCATTTATCTTGGTTGCCGTTGTCATACTTAAAACTCCCGCCCAATAATCACTTTAGAATACACAATTGGTCCCTCAAGTTGCCAACTTACGTAAAACCATTAGAAGTTTGACTTTGTTAAGTCAAACTTCTAAAATATATCAAATTATCAATTCACTCCAAATATTGAGTAATGGTTTTGCAATATTGACTTTACAAAGTCAAATACCATTCTATATATTATTGAACATTCCACTAGCCATCCTTATCATCAAACTTCAAATACTGTTCTGCCTTTTGCACTTAATCTTCCAAAGGTTTTCAATCCTTCTGACATTACGACTCTCGTTCACAGTTAACCCATTCACCATTTTCAAGTATGGACTAACTAAAGTAAAGCTGGAATCAGTTTTACTACAATCAAATTAAAATGCTAAATGATATTTTGACTTTCGAATGTCAAACTTTCATCACCTACAATACGCACAAACAACAACATATGAACAATCTAATTTAAGCAAACCATATAAACAATTAATGTACAAAATTACCAAAACTATTTTGCAACATTAATTGTCCAAGGGTATTCAACCCAAACTTAAACTACAACCAGTCAAAGAAATCTACCACGTCTGTGGGGGAAGCTCGGTGGAGTTTCAGCCTTCCTAGCCAACTCCCGTTGTTCCCGGTATTTTCATCCCCATCATGACTCCTATCGCTTTGCACGATATTGATTGTCTTTAGCCGGGAACATGCAAGTATACACTTTATTAAAGTTATTTCTGCTGCGTTCGGGAAAAACTCAAACACCACCGCGTAGTTGGCCATGGCTGAATGTGTTTCTATCTACAACAGTGGAAAAATTGGGCAAAGGTAGATTACTAAGCGTGTTTGAAGCCTGAAAAATCAAATAGTGTTGAGATGCACAAACATGGCAATTTAGGAATGTTTTATTTGATACATATTCATTACAACATTACACTTACTCTGGTATCCAGCATTTTCAAATTCGGAGATGACTGAATCATTACAATGGTGAACGCTACCATAACACTATTCCCAAAATCTACATCGGACACTTAAGGTTAATCGAGGAAACAAAGAGCACCTTCATCCTAGGATTAGCTTCATGTATCAACTACAAGAAGTTTCTGATTAAATTTCATTATCGTTACACATCTCTATAATATTGTTAAATTATAAGTTGTAAAACTGAAATTGTTCTTACCGTGCAATCACCGAAATCCAATGTAAGGGTCTTAAGATTTTGAAGTCTTGTCAACTGAAAGATATCGGATGTTGTGATTGTCGTCACAACATTATAACGACCTAATGACAAATGTAACTTCTTCAAATTCCCAAGTTTTGCAATATCCCATTGTCTCATCTCGTTTGTACTAGGACGATTCATTTTAAGAGACTCAAGTGAGGGACAACACCAATAAAGTCCCAAACTGTACCCGCGAAAAAATTGACATGAATCAATTCTAAGCTCGTTGATTTGGAAAGCCATAAAAATATTCCAAAGTAGCCATTGCACAAACATGAAGTACCGGATGTTTCCAACTCACTACGAGAGTAAAGTTGGGTTGGGAGCGTAAGCTGGTCACCATACCAGGTTTGTAATAATCACTCCTCAATTCCATTGTCACCAAAACAAGAGCCCACTCATGAATCGTTCATAATGAAAGTTGTCTATTCCAGTCATTGATCTTGGCTCTACAACGAAGACAAACTTTCTTATTGGATATGGCCGATTTAAGAATCTAGTAACAAGCCTCCCATCAAACTCGTATGTTAAATAATAAAAGAAATCCTCATCAAGTATGATATCGGTGAGCAAAGTCCATAGACATCCGGTTCGCTAAACTAGAGGTTCTCACCGCTTCTAACAAAGGCAACCGATTCAAATGTTAGTGATCACTTCATCTGGCATGTTGGTAAAACGATCGATCGACATGGTTTTGTTGGAAGTTGGTTTGGTCTTTTGAGTTCTGGAAATGAGGATTTATATTCTTGATTCGATTCGCGGTTTATCGTTTCGGATATTGTTGTTTTATGTGATTGGTAAAGTTGTTTTTGGGTTGGGTGTGTATTGGTTCAGCGAAATTAAATGCAAGCGTATCGGGGAAAAGCTTTAGTAGCCATACTCACAATTGGTCCCTGGTTGAAGGTTGGGTCAAAAAAGTGAATGGTCTATAATACCCTCGAAGGAAATCGGTTTGACTATCCCAATCCTGGTCAAGGGACGATTCTGGCATTTAATGGCCAAGGTTTGGACCTATGGCGTTGAAAAGGCCGGGTTTTGTCCCATAACGATGCACCTTGCCAAGTATAGGGACTAACGGTGTATTTTAGTCATAAGATTATCTTGTACTATCAATTTGCATAGATATTTAAACATTGTTAAAAGTTACTCCCTTCGTCCCAAAATTATAGTCCCCTTTTGACTTTTGCGGTCTTTTTTTTACAACTTTGACCTTAAATATTTTTGATTTTCTTATATAATACTTGATAAAAAAATATATGAATGGATTGGGTTTTAAATGTATTTTCATTGGTATATTTTTCATCAACTATTGTATAACACAAATAAAAATATTTAAGGTCAAAGTTGAAAAAAAAAATCAATAGAGAACTATGTATTTACGAGGTACAAATAATTATTGCTAAATATAACAATACTATTTAATTTTTGTGATTATAATAAACTTATATAACAATATTGGACAAGTATATATATTAACTTTTAAAGCGATTCATATATCTTTGGTCTCTTAAATTGGTGCAATAACAACATTTTTCAAAATAACATTATACAAATGACAAAGTACATGTGTTAAAGCAAAATAAACAACAAAAAACTACAACTACTTGGTCTCTTATTTTTTCAAATTTGTCACGGTTTTCACTACAACTTCATCATTTCTCATATAACTTTGTCAAATTTGAAACCCGGTTAGATCCAGGTGGTTCGACCGGTTGAACCGTTTCGGTCAAAAAACAGGTCGATTTAAACCGAGTTAACCCGAAAGGTTGGGTCGAAAACATGTCAAATTAGACCTGGTCAACCCGCCAGGTTTGAAGCGTCCCGGGTCAACCCGATTTTCGATGTGTATTAATATTTTCCTTTTGAAATATATGTCTTCAACATTTCCACTTTTAGTTTCAACTTTTCACTTTTTATTTTTTGGTTTTTCCTAGTATATAGCGAGGGGTACGATGCGTTTCAGCGGGATCCCTGTGACGATTAACGGAAAAATAGATCCGATGAGACGCGATTCACAGGTTTGTATCGGTTTCAACGGGTCCTATGTGGTTCGTTTTCGGATGGCTTTAATTGGTTAGCCGAACCGGTGGCGACACCGGTTCCCGATTGAACACGTTGGTCCAGTTCGGTCCGATTTTCAAAACTACATGTGCCATCAACTTGTTAGCTTGTATGAAGTTTTGTGTGTTTTATTAATTTTTATAATATGTATAATAACATTTACTTTTCATTTTAGGATGTTTTAAAAATAACATTAGTTAGTATGTTTAATTATTTTATATTTTAGATTATGTTATAGCTTCTTTAAATTGTACATTATGAAAATTTTATTGTACTTTTTAGTAGTGGGTGTTTTTAATTTGGTAGATGTGCTTTTAATCGATTGTACAACGTGAATAAATTATTGTACTTTTAAGTAATAGAGTATTTTAATAAGAGTATTAATTATACTATGTATTTATCTCTTCATTGACCAGTTTCAACTTTTCAACTTTCAACTTTGACTGTTTTTCTATTATATGTAGTATAGATTATATGACTACCCTTGCATAGCAATGTGATTTTATAGTGATAGAAAATTATAGTGATAAAAACACGTTTATGGGTTATAGAAAAATAATAAAAGTTTGAAAATTTTGAAATTAAACACAATTTAAACTGAATGAAAATAATATGGGTTATAGGTTATAAACGAAAAAAATAATAAATATGGGTTTTTTCCTTTATATACATCGTATAGATATAGATAAGTTTTGTTTGACAGATAAAACTAATTTTTATAATATTTTAAAATAAAATGCTATTTTATGTATTTTATAAATATATATATATATATATATATATATATATATATATATATATATATATATATATATATATTTTATAATTTTCTTTTCCGTCTCTGTCTCCTGCTATATTTACAGTTTCAGCAATAATTACTTTTGTGTTATTTGTAGAAAAATGCTCTATTTTTCAAAAATATTTTCTTGAAAATTAGAATATAGAAAATATGTTAAAAGACACTGATGACGTACCCTCCGCTCTGCTAACGAGCGTTACCGTCACTATGGTACTTAACTTACCATTTGTACAAAGGGTATGATGTACCCTCCTAAAGGATGAAGCCTATGCCTTCGTCCTACACATAATGTTGGCATAAAGTCATTCACAATGGCTACCGCAAGGGAATCCGCCAACCTACACTCAAAGCACTCATAGTGTCTAACCTCTGTCACGGTTCGGAGCATGGCCTCAGTCAAGGTTCGGAGCCTGGCCTCCGTTAAGGCCTCCGTCACTGTTCGGAGCCCCCTCCGTCATGGTTCGTAGCCGGCATCAGTCGTTGGAGACCCCCTCCGTCCAAGGCCTCCATCATGGTTGGAGCACGGCCTCCCGGCCTCAGCCCTCGTTGAGCGGCCTGCAGATCACGGTTCGGGCACGGCCTCCGACAGGTTCGACGGAGCCCCCTCCGACAGGTTCGACGGAGCCCCCTTCTATGAACGTGGGTATGTTCGACGGCCCAAACGGGTTCGTTGGAAGCCTAAAGGTCATAGCCTCTCGCCTTTATGAGCGTGGGTATGATCGGCGATCAAACAAAGCTGGTCAAATAAGATCTTCAAAGCAGGTGGTCAACAACCATGATCTTAGCAATGACCCTCTATAACTGCCATGACCTCTGTAATTGCCTCCACACACCCTCTGTAACTGCTCTGTCAGATTCTTATACCTATAAATAAGGAAGTCATTACAAGAGTATTGTGACAACTCGTAACTTCCTCGATGCGTCGTAATTAGGGAAACGTCGATTTGAGCGATCGTTTGATTTAATTTGAGATACGAGTCGTATTTTATATCGTTTTTATTGGAAATAATATTTTAAGAATATTGGCGTAACTCTCGAGTCCCGAATCCTTCGTTTTCTAGCTCAAACGAGTCCCGAACCTAATATATCACAAGTTTTGCAAAGTTACATCTAGGGTCCTTGAAATAGTTTACATTTCCGCCCCTTGTGTTTCAAGTTTACAACTTTGGTCCCTCCTTGTAGTATATATACTCCCACCCTCACCACTTCCCTCATTTTACCACTCTTCACTCTCTCTCTACAAAAACACACACACCTCCCATTTCTCTCTCTGAAAATCCGGCCACCCTATTAGGGTTCCGGCGCCGTCAAAGTTTTCCGGCCACTCCCTTTTCTTACACCACCTATCTCAAACGATAGATCGGGTCCTTGTGACTCATTTTCTACAACGTATGCACCACAAAACACTAAGACGCGCCCTAGATCTTAATTTTTAGATTCAGATCTTTAGGGTTTTGATGTTAACGTTTTTAAAAATGGTCAAGCTTGGATGGTGACGAGTTGTACTCGTAAGGAACACCATCACGGGCCTCGTCCTTCTCTCTTGTCTCACGGTAAAACATAATCTTTTGTTATCATTATATACTTTTCGTTTATATCAATCTCAAATCGTATAAATATATATATTCTCGTGTTAATTTTCGTGGATAACAAAGTGATAAACGAGTTTTATGAAGTATGAAACGGATTAAATACTGTCGTGAATCTAAAGATAGTGATTCGGAGTCATTTTTTTTGGTCACGGATTCGTGTGGTAAATAGGGTATAGACGTGGTACCGTGGCGTTGTTGTTCTTGTTGGTTTTGGGTTAAACTAGTGGGTACAAGGTTAATAAAAACAAGTTATGATGTGAAAGCATTGATAAAAACGTTAATATAGATTCTCGAATGAATCTTGAATGATTAACCAGTTCGAATCAGACTTTGTAAATGTTGTTAATGAGGTAGTGTGAGTAGATGTTGTGGGATATTGCGGTTTTGGACGAGTTGACTCAGTTGGGCGGGTCAGTGGACTCAACTGAGTCGGTAATGACTCGGGTCAGACCCGTACGGGTCGGGTCAGGTCAAACAGAAAACGGGTTGAATATAAGTTGGGTATTGTATTCGTGGTTGAGGTACTTTATGAGTCGACTCACTGAGTCGGGTTGACTCAGTGGGTTACTTGTTATTTTGGATCTTGGGGTGACAAAAACTAATAAATATAAATATTTGTATACATAAATATTCATAGGTTATGCTAATACTAATAAGTTTGTTGATAAACAAGTAAAATTGAACGGTTATTAGTTAACATTGATACACCGAGACGTGTAGAGCTATATTTAGATTTGTAACTTAGATGCTATGGATACATCAAGAGGTTTAATTACGTATTATAATTTAGACTTAGTCCATTATTGGACAATGAACATTTATTGAATGATGGATAAATTGGACTTGGTGTAAGTCAATGAGGTATACTTTTAATACGACTATGGGTTAACAATATGTATATATCTACTTAACGACTTGGCGATGGAATTAATCAATTATATGACGAAACTGCAATAAAACTATCGTGATAAACGATACTTAACTTGAGATAACTTCTAAATAGATATTTATAAAACGGGATGGATAAACATTAAAGAACTGGATTGCGGAATATCGGATATTACATATACGTTATAAGGTTAATACGGGTTATAAACTTGGAATAACTATTGATAACAAGTTATATATATCTATACATTATATATAAGAGGAGACATGCCACATAAAATGCCACTTGGCATCCCATAATGCCATGTCATATTTCCATGTCATCATTGTATTTATGTGGCATTTTTTATTATTTTTTTAAATGACATGTGGCCTTTTAATTAATATATGTACACTTTTTTTAATAAATTTTAAAATTCATTTTTGTTTTTGTAATTTTTTAATTTTAAAATTTTTTTATTAAAAAGAAGACATTTGTTGGAGTTGAACTTGGGTCATTCATGTTTTTTGTAAACAACTTACCACTAGAGTAAATTGTTTTTTTATTTATATCTTTCAAATCAATATAAATAAGAAGATTATAAAAAAAATTCTGGAATTTGTATTTTAGGTATGTATCTTTTGAAGATAACAATTAAAATAAATTATGATATATATTACTTAGAAGATAAATATACCATATATATATTTTTAACCTATTTTTTTTTTTATAAATACACCCTATTATCTTATTCCTAAACATAATTTTCCCTAAAAAGTATAATCGACTTCTTAGTTTTACAGGTGAAGAATCCCTAATTTTTTTATCGAGTTTTCAGTTTAACATGCTTTTTTCCGACTTATAAGTGTAACAAGTTTTGTAGTTTTTTTAGTTTTATAGTGTTATCAGATATCATATGACACAAGTGTTCAAGACCGGTATGGCCAAGTCTATTCATCATGCTAGAGTGCTTATCAAGCAGAGGCACATCAGGTATAATCAAGATTCAAACAGAGTACTTAATTTATTTTTTCTTCCGTAATCTTTACCCATTTAACTTAATTATGATTGTGGTTACAGGGTTGGAAGGCAAGTGGTGAATGTTCCATCATTCATGGTGCGAATTGACTCACAGAAACACATCGACTTTTCACTCTCAAGTCCCTTTGGAGGTGGCAGACTTGGAGCAACAACAGTGGGTGCAACTCTTGGCTGCGAAAACTGAAGCAACAAAAATTCAACCCGTAAAGAACTCTTTAAAGATGAAAAGGAGGTTGTCGCGACACCGAGTGTCAAAAGAACGAAGCACCAGGACTAGCAACAATGATATAAGTTTGGTAATATGCTATATGTGTATATAACAGCTTTAGTATCAACTAATCGACTGTACAAGATAATATCGTGTTGTGGTGTATTAGGTTAGTAACGATGTATGGAACTACCTATGCATGTGGTAATATCGTCTTTCGCTTTGTTAAACATAATGACTCCACAGAACTATCTAAAGACGATAAAAAAGATACACCAGGCACCAATTTTCAAAGGAATGAAGCATTGGGATCGTGGCAGGAACAACAACTGACGCCATTATTACAAACACCCGAACACATATCGTAATGTCTTTTGTATATATATGACACCACAATGGTATTCTCTATATTATAATGTGAATTCTGAAAATTGTACTTGCCAAATTGCACGTTTAGTCTATATTGGTATTGTTTCATTCAAATTGAATTTTCTACAATAACACATAACTAGAGTACATCATGCATAAAAGGATAGATTCAAAGTATAATCATTATATTCGTGATCAAAATATGTTCGTAACTTTGTTTGTGTGATAATGGGTATGTGGAAGTCACAGTAATTATGTTTTCTATTATATGAATCTCTATGGTGACATTGTTTTCCATGTGCTTTCAAATATGATCATAAGCTGTTGGAAAATAATGACATAGTACTAAGACGAAGGTGGTTATGGATGGGATTCGGCAGTTCAAGACCATATAAGTCTGAATCATTTTAATGAAAATGTGGTGAATGCATAGATGATTTTTTTAGTAATCAATTGGTAATCAAGATGATTGCAGTTGGAGTACTCAGAATCTGAACTTGCCACCACCAAGAGTATCAAAAATGTTAAAATAGAGATACATGGGAATTGAATGAAGAGGAAATAAATACTCTGCCAAAGGAAATTGTGAAGCATGAAGAGCATGTAGATTCACTTGATACATACCATTATTCTAGTATTTGAAAGCAACTTACTTATATGCGAGTGTATATTCTGCAACACTATTTGCATCCCATTTGCCTTGCCATTGTATATTAGAGCATTACTTCGGCATTTAATTATTCATTTTTAAAGTCTTTCGCTAACTATTAACATGTTATATTTTATATTGCTTCAATTCAAGCCTCTTAAATTGCCACGAGAGGCAACTTTTCTGTAAGAGATGGCCGCTTTGACATGGAGGTGATTTCCAGGATATTTGAGGAGGATATAGATATTGTCAACGAGGTTCAACGTGAAATTAAAACGGAAGTGACATACCTCTACTGTCTACATTGTACTCACTAGCTAAAGAATATGGATACAATTTGTCATTGATTTTGAGGAGGGCGTCAATCTGAAGCAATCTGTTCCTAAGATCCCGGTACCCATGTAAGTATAAACTCATTATTCTACATTCAATAGTTAAAAGACACGACACACTTGGATCAAGATGTAACCTAACCATACTTTGTTTGTTATTGTCATAGAATGATATTTGCAAAAGACATAGCTAAGGAAATGGATGAAGCTTCTTCATTGATTGATGAAGCTCCTCAATCCAATATCCATATGGACATGTTATAGCTACAAATCTGACTCAGAGATATTTAGGTTCAAACATCGTTCATAACTAAAGCCAAAACACAGAAAAAACAACCAATTATGTCACTTCAAATCAGAACATCAGGTATTCCTCAAAGCTTTGTATTGAGACAAACGACTGATTATTAATTTTGTTTAGTCATTTTTATCATGCTTTTGAGGTACTAACCAAAGTTTTCGCTACATAGCATAAGAACCACCACGGAGTCTTCAGGATACTTTTGCTCACATAG
Source organism: Chrysanthemum makinoi (assembly GCA_910596185.1). NCBI lineage: Eukaryota > Viridiplantae > Streptophyta > Magnoliopsida > Asterales > Asteraceae > Chrysanthemum > Chrysanthemum makinoi. The sequence goes on along the minus strand of OU343220.1, from coordinate 303,691,027 downwards.
GATAAATGTATGAATTGCATGACCCACTTTAGACATCACATTGGAAACTTTTATAGGGCTATTAATCAGGTCCCAACGATTCCTAATCTTATATAGTTATTAATTCAATAAGTCCATCTTTTATATGCTCGTGTAATCACATACGAGCATTATAAATGCATTAATGGCTTGCATACAACAGTCAAAGGATTTATGATATGATGTGTGTGTATGCTACCTGTTGTTTCTTAGAAATTCATTCAACATAACCCACTGCCCCTATTTGCCTCTTTAGTTCTTCGCCCTAGAATTTAAAGCAAATATATATTCAGAGGTTTAGGAAGTTTTAAATTTTTACGGACTAATAAGAGCTTAATTAACAAGGTTCAATTGTTCAAAACATGCACAAGTCATCATAAGCAACTCAGTCTTTAATTGTAGTCTTGATCCTTTTACTTTTCAGTTTAGCAATCAGAGCCTCTTTTGTTTTACATTACAGGATCTACATAAGCTGTTTGTACCTAAGACATCGATATAGTACAAGCCCCTGGATAGTCCATTAATAATTTACTGTCTTCTCTTAAATTTGCAATAATAACAGAATCGATAAACTTTATTCATGATTTGAAAAAGAATGAACTTACAAGGTATCAGTTTCCATATAAGATAATTTTGATACTTATAACATAGGTCTTCACAATAGAAGCTTCTGATGACCATAAACGCATGATTTAGTAATTGAATCTAACTCTTCATAGTGTTTTGTATATCATCACTCACTTTCTTAGTCAGTGTCAATTGTTGCAGAGCAAGCATATCAGTCCTAATGAAAACCCTCAAAGCAGTAGTGGAAAAGAAAGTTAAAAAAGAAGATTATGTGGATTGCGTGGTGAGATTTTGAAAACTAACTAAGCCGCCAAAATGTCAAATCTTGAATTAAAAAAAGAGAGCTCTAAAAGTAGTGATGGAAAGGGATGCAGTGAAGAAAATAAAAAAGTTTACACGGGGATCGAGTGGTTAGACCCCGAAAACCAACTAAGCCACCAAATGGGGTTTCGAGTCCTGATTAGATTAGCTAGAGGTTTGAAAGTAGTGAGGGAAATGAATGCATTGAAGGAACTAACAAAGAAAATGCTTATGTGGATCGCTCAGTTAAACTCCGAAAGCGAGCTAAGACACCAAATGGGGCTTCAAATCCTAAATTATATGATGAGAGCTCCGAAAGTAGTGAGGAGAAGGGATGCCGTGAAGGTAAAGAAGAAAATCATGTGGTTCATGCGGTTAGTCTCCAAAAGTGAATGCCATCGTAAGTGTTTTGCTTTTTAATAAAGTTGGCAATAAACCTATTTATATATGAGTGATTGCAATCAATATTCATAAAACTAGCCCGCCCAGTTTTGTATAGTTTTTCGTTTATTTTTGCGATTATCTCTGTATTTGTAACAAAGGGTTGTCAAGTGCATTATATAATTTCATATTTGTAAGTTTTTGACACTATGAATTACAGTTGGAGCACAGTAACGAATCATTTAAGTGTTGTGCGCTATAGGATGTTATGGACCAAGTAACACTGTTTGGGAGATGTCTTAAGGTAGGGGGTAAACTTTATTGTGTGACCATCATCGAGGGACTTCCATATGCGACTCATTGACTCTTTAGTTGGCACGGGTCACGGTTCACCGTGGAAAGCTAAATCATCTTCAGAGGAGTGCACTAGGAAGGTACTTCCCGGTGCATAATGTTAAATCATTTTCGGAGGATTGCACGGACTACACAAAACGGGCATAAGTTACCCAACTTCGGAAGCTAAATTTGGATTCAGGTTGTATCTCTAACGGTCAATTACCGAAAGTCATATTTTGACACCAAACATCAATGGATTCAAAAGATTCTTATCACAGCGAGTGGAGTTTAGACAGCATGCTGACTTGAACTCGTTTCTCGCATCGGGTTACACTCAAAGTACTGAAAACGTGGTTCCACCTTCATACCATGCACTTAACTTGATGAAGCTAGAAATGCTACAAGGGAGCTCAGGTTACTTGCCATTCATAATATGGATAACCATATCGTTATATCAAAATGTGGGGACATCATCTTACTAATTGGCCTACTTTGTTCAAGTGATGAAAAAGTCCTGTTGCCCGCACTTTTTCGGTGATGGTTTTTCTATTCCTCTTGATTACCAACAAGCATTAGTAAGTCTTTTTTTCTTGCTTTTAAAGGTGGGAATTTTAACCCATTTAGGAGGCTGTAACCATTGATTATCTTATTTTACCTTATGCGTTTGGTTTATCTGTAATAGACCAGATAAAAATAGTTTTCCTTAAAAGTTACTGGTGAAATGGTTGCAATATATGGTTCCCAGATAACCAATGTGTATTTCTATGCTTACAGCGTCCTAATTTTTATTTTATTACTGTAATACCATTTATTTTATAATCACATTTTGCGCATTAACTGTCCTTAGAAATAATGGAGTAAGGAATATTTGTGGGTCAACCCAACATGAGTTGTATCAACTCGCACTAAAAACAACCCGTTTCAACCCCAACCCTTTCCAAATAAGACCCAACCTGCCTGTCCCACCCATTGGTAGCCTCTACTTCCTTCTTTGTGTTTCCTTTATTGATTGTGTCTGTTTTGTCTTTAATTCATGTGGGTTCAGACAGAGTGCAGGAGATTGGGTGACACTAACAATCCTGAAGTTAACGAGCTTCTGAAAATGGCAGTTCGTTGTCTTAAAGAAAGGCTTGTACTATTCAAGTATTGTGCTGAAAAGGTACATATACATGAATCACCATTCTTCAATCACTTATCAGTTTGACAGCGCTTTTAGAGGTGACAAAGAGAAAAGGTTGGGAAATGGTCAAAACAACCCATGTCTTTTCGAGATACTTTTATGTTATACTTTGAACCCTTCAAGATATAGACATAGCCTGAATGGACCAATCTTATAAGTAAATTCCATATTGCCACCTCTACCTGCTTTGATTAACAAATCAGCTCATTGTTGATAGGTAGCAAATATGAGGCACAATGCAATATTTAGGAGATTTAAAAGCGCTCTTCCTTGTGGAGGACCTGGTGGGATTCCTAGGCCAATTGAAGTACATGATCATGATCCTCTACGCTTTGTAGGTGACATGCTAGGCTGGCTGCATCAGGTGCAACATATACCCGTATAAATGGAATATATCTTCATGACTATGAATCACAATTTGTAATTTTGCTTTACTTTTTCTTAAATGCAGGCCCTTGCATCTGAAAGAGAATTTGTATTTATGTTACTTGATCCAGATACAATAGTGGATACTGGGACTGCACATCGTTTCTCTAAAAGCGTAGAGATTATCAAGAAAAGCCAGAACCTGACTTGACATTTGTTTGGATAGGATCTTTGAAGGTGTTTGCTGACAATTTAAAGTCAGAGTTGAACAAGTGTATCTGAGATGATGAGTGGGGTGTGGTGCTTTCAGCGGTGTGGACCACATTCTATTAGCAAATCCGTGTCTTCATAAACAAAAGTTTCTCCCTTTTTTTAAAATTTTTTGCGTACATGTTGGGGTTACATATTAATATATTTCTTTTGTATCTTTCAAATGGCCAAAAAGGACACGTTATGCTGCAACATGTTATTTGTATTCGCAAGAGTTTTGTGCCAAGTCACCAGGCACAGCTACGTCAATTTCCTTTTGCATGGAACGGTGTATCGTACGGCTACGGACATTTTGGTGAGAGTTGTTAAGTATATGGTTTTTGTATATTTTTCTATTTGTTTAGTTTTCGCGCTATATAATAACCACTTACGGGTTGTGGGCTTATAAGTTTAGGCTTCTATTTGAAGGTGGAGCACGAGGACCCAAGTTACTGGACTTTACTAGAGGCGTTGTTTATGATAGTCACATTACGGTCCTGATGGTTCTGACGACATTGTAACCGCACCTTCAGCCCCTCACCTTGATTTAATGATATTGGATTTTGCGACAGGGTCAGTTCGTGAACCTGATGGACGTTCTTCTTGGTCGCTTTGTAGATGCGTCTGTGAAAATAGCAGCACCTGACACTTCATTTGATGAAGGCCGTTTTTAACCCACTTGACCCGTTTCTGTTTTGGTTAAGTCTTAAAGTTTTACATGTTTGACCTATTACACTTAGATCCACACCTGATTTGAGAATCTGTTTTTTTAATCTATTTCGTTACTCTGATTACCATCGGATCACGAGATGTGCTATCTGTAAAACAACAAAGTTTGCTGACACTGTTTGGTTTCGGCTGCTATTAATGCTTTGAGCTTGAAGTTATACTTATCCAATTACTTATAAATGGGTTGATTCAGCACATGTATTATCCTTATCTGGTCAAATAGGTGACATTAAAGGCAACAAATGTCATAAGGGTCCAGAGTCGGCCAAAGTGTATATGTATCTAGCCTGTACTGAATTTGCCCATTGTGATCTGAACCCGTTTCATCCGGTTGCATAGCCCCTCTATTTTGGCCCCAAGTTTTTGTCCAAAGCATAATTCTTTTAATAGGAAACATCGTTAATGAATAATCAGCACATGTTTAAATGAGGCTGATTTTACACGCATGTTCTTACTTGCTTTATATCCTGTATTTATTATGTACAAAGCAAAATGGGCGGATAATTGCAGCGTTGGATATTGTTCAGGATCTTGCATAGACAACAAGTGCTATGTAAGACTCATAATCACTCTCACCAACACTCAGAATCCTGGGAAAGTTTCTTTTTATTTACCTGATCTTCTGTGGTTATTTACTTATGGTTTAACTTTTCTGGTTCCAGGTGTTTGAAAACGATTGACAGGTTCAACGATTTGGTGGTTTCAGTATACATGACAGCTTTTCATATCCTTCTTTTAGTAACTTTTAACATGCCACACACTTTCATTTCATTTAAGGTAATAAGCTTAAAGAGCAGCCACCAACTCCTTTTCATTATTCTTTCTTATCACACAAAATGGTTTCTTTAATTTTTGTTTATAAAACGAAGCACAAAAATACAAAAAATGCTTTCTGTGATAAGTAAGCAAATAATCAATTCCAAATAGCATACTGTACTGAAAACATGTTTTTCTATAATTTGATATTGATCTGTGCTAAACCGTCAAGCTACCTCACACAAGCTAGCCACTTGTGAATGGCTAACCGTAAGAAGCTTAAAACTGCTTAAAACACAAATACAATGAAGTCCTGGAGAATATAATGAATTCCCGGGTCGTTATGTCCCACGGAGACTCAATGGTGTGTCAAAACTAATTCAGATGATAGAGTGATCACTAAGGATAGTGATCAGTAAAGGTTTGGATGAATTATTACACTACTGATTGATTTGAATGAAATTGGAAACAGAATTGGAAAGCACAACAATCAGATAATACAAACGTAAAACGTAAGTTTAAAAACTACGTAAACGTACAAAATAAAATGTGAAATCTAAGAAATAAAAGACCTAAAAATATAAAAATGACATTTTTGGAATCCTAAAATTAAAAGAAAATTATTGGAAAAAGAAAATTATTTTTACAACTATTTAATTAATTATTATTAATTAAAAACTATTTTAAACTATTTGAAAATAACCTAAAATAAAGAAAATATGAAATAAGGCTAGAAAAATAAGATTATGATTCAGAAAAAATCTAAAATATTATATTTAATAAAATTAAAAATATATTTTCACACTTTTTATCTAATTATTACTAATTAATTATTATTTAAAATACACTTAAATGCTAGAAAATAGAAAATAAACCTGGAAAAATAAATTTTCAACTTTGAAAAATCTAAAATATGATAAAACTAATTTTAAAACTGAAAAGATATTTTTTATGCTTTTTATTTATTTTTTTACTAATTAATTACTATTTTTAACTATTTAAAATTCTAATAAATACTAAAAAGATTAGGAAAATTATGAAACTTTTTCTAAAAATACTATATGATGACAGAAAACTAACAAAAGTGAAAAAACAAGATTTGCTTATTAATAAGCTAAAAAGAAAAATCAAAAAGCTAAAAACTATTAAATAAATGTTATCACTATTTTTAAATTGATGTTTTTCTGGATTTTATTTTTGAAAACTACTTTACTACTGATATTATGAAACTTTTACAAAGACAAAAATTTTGCAAACTTAAAATAAAATTGTTTGAGGGCTTAAAATCCCAGTGATTAAAACAAAGAACATCGATGGAATTAAGCTCAAAGAAGCTTGGCTGGAAACAAGAGTGGAATAAGATTCAAATAAGCTAGTGCTACTAATATGAAGCTAAAAGATACAAATAAGCACACTGAAAAGCTAGGAATAAGCTAATAAGCACTTGGCTTAAACACAGAAATGGGACAAGACAAAAACTGCAGCCCTAGCAAACAAGCTTCAAAATTAAAACTTAAGCTTGAGACTTCAAGATGACCAGGTTGGATTTCCAAAGAAACAAAGATCACAAGATTTGACCCACTAATAAGCTCTGTGCAAGCTTTTCAAAATGACACCATTCACTGTGCACGGGCACTTTTACAAGGTAGTCTTGTAAAGAAGCTTGAAAATAAGCACTTAATAAGCTAGACAGAAGTGAACTAACATTTTTCTAATTTTGTTAAGCAACTAAACTTTAATAATCCAAAAGCTTATAAGCTGAATCCTACTAATAAACACACAGTGAAATTATCTTTTTTATTCAAAAACGACCAATTGCAACTTTTGACTTTTTAAGAAGAACTAAAGGTTTGACCAAGATGAACTTTGAACTGATTTTAAGCACTGATTATGTTATGTTAAGTTGAAATAAGACTGATTTAATCAATATAAACAACTTATAAACACAAATCCATGGTCATGATTCATTAAAATCCAACAGTGAGCACAAAAGATTAGATCAAAGATTATTTTGACTTTCCAATAACAAGGACTGATTTTTATGACTGATATGAGTTATTAAGACCAAGTTAAACAAACTTCAAACAAGGCCAATGACCATAGCACTTTCAAACACAAAGAACCAAACACCACTTATATTGTCTGTTATGGAATTTTTTTCAAAGCAAACCACAAATGTAAACCATAAAAGCTGATTTCCTTTGTATAATCCTATATTAGAACTACTGAAGCCTAAAACAACAGCCATAACAACCTTAAACTCAGAAATGATCTATATGCTATTTTAACTGTCAAGACTAAGTTTTTATAAACTACAACTTTAAAAGAACAACCACTTGATTTTAATGTTTAAATACACTTAATTATAACTAATAAACAATAAAACACAAAATTAAAGCTCTTGAATAATCAAAAGCGATGAAATGCAAAAAATGAGTAAAAGGCTTACAAATGGCTATCAACTGAAAGAGATCAGGACCAATGAACACCCATATTAGCTTACCACTAAGCTTCTAACCCAAGGCCATCCATGATTTACCACTGCTCGGTACGTGTACACCATTTCCAAGCTGATTTTTGATTTTTAAACTATTTAATGGTATTTTTGGTGATTTTCTATTTTGCTTCTAAACTGCTTTTTAGGTTTCTAAAAGCTTGAATAAGCTTTTGGGGAGCTTATGAGCTAACTCAGTCCATACAAACAACTAAAAACAACATTTGAACTATCATGAGATTTTGCATAAATATAAAATTTTGCATAAACTTGAAATATGATTACAACTTGGCTGATAATTGAAAAAGTTTTACAATACACTAAAATAGAAACATTACTTGAAAGCTTTAAAATTACACTAGAATTCTTAAAATGATAAAAACGACATTAAGAAATTAAAGTTACTCTCGATCCTTTGATACATTGCTTCACTCCTCTTCTTTATAGACTTTTTAGCATCCCCACATGTCTCTGAGTAAATCCCATCAATAATCTTGGCCATTGGTGTAGTCAAACAGATCCTAGCCATCAAAACTGATTTTGGTGCCAATTTTTCTTTGGCGAGGTTTGAGCCATTAATGGGTTGGTTTGAGTCAATTAAAGGAATTTGGGTGTTAGTGGAGGTGGAGGGGACAAGGTAAGGGGGGAGGGGTTGGAGAAAGTCATGGAAAAACTGCTCTGGTTTCGGTTTTACAGTTTGGGAGAGAGAGCTACGATGGAAGTGGTTTTTGGTAGCGTTGAGAGTTTTTGACTTTTGTTGACCGGGGTTTTAATAATACAAGGGGTCACACAGGGGTCCAATTTGGTTATGGCAGGGGTCCATTTTAGTATTGACAAGTCCAAAGGGTTTTAAAAGGTTTAATATCACAAGGACTAGTTGTGTAATTTCTGAAATTATAAGGACCTAGGCTGCCAATTCGACAAAGTTGCTCCAAGGACTAAAAGTGACAAAGTTCAATAATGCAAGGACCAAACTTGACATTTTCCAATTTTCCAAGGACTAATTTTGCCAAATTTGAAACTTGGAGGACCAAACTTGTAATTTTCTCAAACTTTTATATTTTTCACCAAAGGACTAATTTTGACAAGTTTTGATTTTAAAAGGACCTTTGGTGATTTTCTTTTTGAAATTAGGACTCGGGGACTATTTTGACAATTTTAGAAACTTGGGGGACTAAACGCCAATTTTGCAAACTTGATATGTTTTTCATCTGATTTTGATATTTTTGCATTTAAAACACATAAAACACCGATTTGTGATATTTTCATCATTTTGATGCATTTCTGAGTGTTTTCAGATGTTTTTGCAGTTTAGATTGTACAAAAATGATGAGTATTTAGACACTCATCAATCCCTACACGGATATTGGTCCTAGCAATGATTTGAAAACTTAATGGATTTTATCTCTTTACCAAATCCCACTTCGGAGTAGCCAAATGTTTCAGTTCAAGTAAGAACCTTGGTACACTGATAACCAAATGATTTTAAGCAAATCATAAGCTTTCAACGGGTTTGATTTGTCTTTACCAGAAGCCGTTTGCTCTGGACTAGCCAACTCTTAGATAAATTATCAGAATTATCTTTGGTGAGCTGAATACCAATTATGGATTTTCCACTGCCTTTACCACAAGCCATAAACTTGCGGGCTAGCCAACTCTTCACTTTTAAGGATATGGAGAGTTGAGAACCATACAATTTTGGGCAAATTGCAAGCCATATAAACGGATTTGAGAAATCTTTACCAAGAGCCGTTTGCTCCTGGATTAGCCAATCCTTTTGTTTATTAGACATGGCGGACTGATAACCATAAGATGAGTAAGTGAAAAAACTTACTCAAAAAAAATTTTGGCCAAAAATGGGGAATTGGGTGGATAATATATGATAAAATTGAGAGAATTCCCCACACAAAGAAATGAATATTGCCCTCAATATTCAAAGTACGCTGGCGGTTATGCGAAACAAAAACGTAAAGGGAAATACTACGGCCATTATTTTAAAGTTTTTTTTTTTTTTTGATTACAAGATTTTATATACAACAGCGTGGGAAACTCCCCACACTAGGGTGGTAGAAAGGGGTAAGAAGACAGAAATATGGGTGAAAACCCATATGGTGTGTGCTAAAGTTTTTGATTACCGAGTCACTAGCTTGACTCGATCCCGCATTCATTGGTTCATGGGGAAAGTTTGTAAATCCGGGACAACCACGGGAGAATGTCCTCTCAAAAGCCATCTTGGTCGATGACCATTCACTTTAAAATTAGGACCATCGGGTTGAGATAACTCAACGGTACCATAAGGATAAACCTTAGCAATAGTGAATGGACCAGACCAGCGGGACTTGAGCTTTCTCGAGAAAATCTTCAATCTTGAATTGAAAAGAAGGACTCGATCACCAACGTTGAAAGCGCAGTTCTTGATTTTAGAGTCATGAATCTTCTTTGTCTTTTGCTTGTAGATCAAAGATTCTCGTATGCTTGATCACGAAGTTCATTTAATTCATTCATTTGAACTTTTCTATGATCACCATTTGTATCGTATCTCGAAGTTTGCATGCTTTAAGGCCCAGTAAGCCTTGTGCTCTAGCTCAATCGGAAGATGACATGCCTTTTCGTACACAAGCTTGTATGGAGTACACCCGATGGGTGTTTTGTAAGCTGTACGGAAGGCCCAGAGTGCGTCATCCAGTTTATCCGACCGGGATGCACGATTTTAAGCCTCTTGTCCTTTCAAGGATCCTTTTAATACCACGGTTGGAAACTTCCACACCCACTTGTTTGGGGGTGGTATGCGATAGAGAGGCGGTGGGTAACACCATACTTTTGCATGACACGATCAAATTGGTCATTTCAAAAATGTGTACCACGATCACTGATTATCGCTCTCGGAGTTCCAAACACGGCAAAAAGAGATTTTAAAAACTTCACAACAACTCGGGCATCATTGGTGGGTAAAGCTTTTGCTTCAACCCAGTTTGACAAATAGTCAACGACGCCAGTATGTACTTATTACCACGAGACGAAGGAAATGGCCCCATAAAGTCAATACCCCAAATGTCAAATATCTTACAAACTTGAATGGCATTTTGTGGCATTTCATTTCTTTGAGATATATTTCCGTGACGTTGACAAGCGTCACGCAGGCTTTGACAAACTTCGTGGCATCCTTATAGATTGTGGGCCAATAAAACCCGGAATCAAACACCTTTTGGGCGGTGTAGTTTGGACTATGATGTCCCCGATTGTGGTCCGGCATGGCAAGCTGTGAGAATGTCAATAGCTTCCTGTCCATAAACACACCGTCGGATGACTTGATCCGCAAAGATTTTGAATAAGAAAAGGTGCGTCCAATAATGTTTAACATCCTTGAAGAATTTGTTTTTCTGGCGGGTGACATCCCTTTCACAATGAAGTTACCCGCATGGTAATTTGAGAAGTCAGCAAACCATGGGGTAGAAGAATTTCCACGAAAAGAAACCGCATTGAGTGTCTCGAGAGGAAATGTTTCATTTATTTCCTTTTTCTCGAAAACATCTTGGTATGGGTTTTCTAATCGGACAGATGATGCGGCGGGTTCTCCGGCTCCTTTTTATCACGTATGATGATATCAAATTCTTGGAGGAGGAGAATCCAGCGAAGCAATCTCGGCTTTGCATCTTGTTTTGCAAAGAGATATTTAAGAGCAGAGTGATCCGTATACACTACGCATTTGGTCAAGATTGAATACGGCCGAAACTTCTCAAATGCATACCACGGCTAATAGCTCTTTTACGTGGTGGTGTAATGAGTTTGAGCTTCAGTCATAGTCTTACTTGCGTAGTGGATAGGCTGAAAATGCTTAGCTCTACGTTGCCCTAAGAGGCGCGATAGCAAAATCACTTGCATACATGAGCTCAAAGGGTAAATCGATTCTGGACAGCGAGAATAGGTGCTTGATAAGCTTTTCCTTCAATGTTTCAAAAGCTATGATGCACTCGGGTGAGAAGATAAAAGGAGCATCCTTTTCAAGAAGATGGGTCATAGGCCGGGCGATTTTAGAAAAATCTTGTATAAATCTACGATAGAAACCGACATGACCTAAAAAACTCCTAATACCTTTGACGGTAGTAGGATGAGGCGGTTAAGCAATAACATCGACTTTTGTTCTGTTCTCGACCTCAATCCGTTCTTGGAAATCTTATGGCCAAGGACTATGCCTTCTTTGACCATAAAATGGCTCTTCTCCCAATTTAGACAAAGATTGGTGTCTTCACACCTTTGAAGCATTTTTCTAAATGGGAGAGACATGTTTGAAAAGAATCCCCAATGACCGAGAAGTCATCCATAAACACCTCCATTGTTTCCCCGATCATATCGTGGAATATAGCCATCATACATCGTTGGAGCGTGCGGGAGCATTACATAAGCCAAAAGGCATACGTTTGTAGGAAAAAGTCCGTATGGGCGGTGAATGTAGTCTTCTCTTGATCCGTGGATCAATAGGGATCTGAAAGTAACAGAGAAACCATCAAGGAAACAATAGTATTCAATTCCTGCTAATCTCTCAAGCATCTGGTCCATGAAGGGTAGAGGAAAATGGTCTTTACGGGTGGCATCATTCAATTTACGATAGTCAATGCAAACCACGCCATCCAGTAACCCGGCCGAGTTGGAATTAACTTCGTTATCTTCATTTGTGACAACGGTTATGCCACCCTTTTTAGGAACACAATGAATTGGGTGACCAAGGACTATCGAGATCGGGTAAATCAATTCTGCATCAAGAAGTTTGATAACCTCTTGTTTGATAACATCATGGATTTTTGGATTTACTCTTCTCTGATGTTGAGCTGCTGGTTTGAAGTCATCCTCCATCAAGATTTTATGAGTACAAGTCGGGGTTGATACCCTTAATATCGGAGAGTTTCCAAGCAATTGCTTGCTTGTGTGACTTCAAAACCTTTATGAGCGAGCTTTTTCATCTTTACTCAAATCTCGGGCAATAATGGTGGCAATTTATCATCACCCTCAAGAAATGCATACTCGAGATGAGGTGGTAAGTCCTTAAGTTCTACCTCGGGAAATTCTTGAGTTTTCTCAATGACTTGACTTCCTTGTTATGAAGTTTGATGGGAGGGAGAGGAGGAGAAGTGTCCTGATTTAACAACTTCTTTAGAAGAATATCTCCCTCCAGATTAATCTCATTTTGATTAATCTCATATGGGATTGAATCACTAGAGGGAGGGGTTGATGATGGATCACCATTAAGCAACTTCTCAGTAAGAAGTATGTCCCCCTCAATGTCAATTGGAGTGATCAATTTCCCATGGAACAGAATCACTAGCCAAGTATGCTTCAATCTCATCTAAGATGCAGTCGCTTCCCTCAAGCGGTGAGGGAAGGAGTAGAATGGCTATGATAGGTTGAGAAGATGTGGTGGGATCCCACTCACGAAATTACGAATAACCAAGAACTTCTTGAGAGTACTCTTCAGAAGCAACATCAATGATATCTATTCGGTTAACCGATTTAGAATCATAATTTGCGGAGTACCTCGAAGTTTGATCAAGGTTAAAGGTGGCGACTTCATTACCAACACGTAATGTGATTTCTTGCTCAAATACATCAATGAGAGCACGGCCCGTTCTCCGGAATCCTCGACCAACAATGAGAGGAACCCTATGATCGGCATCAAAATCAACAACCACGAAGTCAGCTGGAAAATGGAACTTTCCTACTTTCACAAATACGTCCTCAACAATGCCAAGGGCCGGGATATGGAACGATCTGCAAGCTCGAGAGTCATGCATGTAGGAGTAAGTTCGGAGAGAAAGTTTCTTCCACATTGAATAAGGCATAAGGTTTATGCTTGCACCAAGATCTGCTAGGGCAAAGCATTCAACCATTCCACTGGGAATCACAAGGTAAGAGAAATTTCCCGGGATCTCAAGCACCTGGAAGCTTCTTAGGGATAGCTGCGAGCGGTTCTCGTTAAGAGTTTTAGCCATTTCAAACAGCTTTTCCTTGTTGCTTAACATGTGTTTGAGAGTTGATGCAAATTTGGGCATCAGCATGATAGCATCCATAGCTTATGTCAAAATGTAACGTCCGATTTGAAGTCAAGTTTTATCACTCAAGTCTGCCACTTGTGAATGGCAGACCGTAACAAACTTAAAACAGCTTAAGCACAGATGCAATGAAGATCAGGAGAGTATAGTGTTTCCCCAGGTCGTTAAGTCCCAACGAGCTGTCGAGAATAGCTAAACGTGTAGTGATCGAGGGATTTGAGCGGGAAAGGATTTTTGATTTATTATAACTCTGAAGAAGCCCATAAACTACAAGGGCTTAAATGCAAATTAAAGAAAGTTAAAAAGATAAAATCTATTAAATAAACGCTATCACTATATTTAAAATGATGAACGTTTAAAATTTAAAACTAAAAACTTACGTTTAAAATAAAATCTCGTAAAGCACAAAATAAAAAGTGAAACTTACACAATATTAAGCCTAAAAATATGAAAAATACATTTTTACAATCCTAATGATAAAATAAAATATTTGGAAAAAGAAAATTATTTTTATAACTAATTATCTAATTATTATTAATTAAAAACTATTTTTACTATTTAATAATTATCTAAAATACAAGAAATTAGGAAATAAAGCTAGAAAAATAAAATTAAGACTTAGAAAAGTCTAAAATATCAAAATAGACTTTTCAAAACTATTTTTTGTATTTTTATGATTATTTTTCTATTTTCTAGGAATTAAAAACTATTAAAAAATAATTAAATTATTTAAAAATACAAATTTAACTAATAAAAATATGTAAAAATATTTTTTTGACTTTTTATTTATCTAAACTTAAGAAAAATGAAAAATTATTTTTTTGAACCTTTTCTTAATTTTTTGTATTAAATGCTAATTAAAAATGCTTAAAAACTAATTTAAATTAAGAAAAATAGCAAACAAGCTTGGAAAAATCTGAAAATTTCAGGAAAAGCTTAAAATAATATTAGGAAGCTAGGAAAAATGGAAAAACATGGGCTTGTTTGGAGGAAATAGAAACTGAAGGCACAAGTGCTTAAAAATAAGCACTTGGGATAAGCTAATGAGCACCAATAAGCACCAACTGATAACAAAGGCTATAATATGCTAAAAGAACCAAAATGAAACAAGTCTCAACAAGCTAAACCCTCTGATAAGCAAGATTCAATGATTTGAGGATTTGAGGTTTAAGCTTAAAACAGGATTTAGGGGGGCTACTTTGAGCTTAAAAATAAGCCAACCATGGCTGAAACTACTGAGAACAATAACTAGAACTTGAACAAGACCTGGCTGAGAATGTGTAAACCAATGATCAAACCTAGAGGAGCTCAAGTGAGACACGGGTGAACCATGCAAAACCTGGCATCCCTGATGCAGTTAGCGGTCTGCACTTAGGGAGTTATCTCCCTTTGGACAAGCTCTTTTGAGCTTTTGGAAAAAATTATAAAATTCCACTAAAATAGACATAAGCAACTAGACCAGAAACACTTTCTAAAACCACAAGTTACATTGAAAATAATTCAGAAATGAGCTTATGAAAAATCTTCTTAGATGGGCTCAAACTGAGATTTTTGCATCATTTGACTTTTGAAGGATTTGAAAGGTTGACCAAAATGAGATTTGAAGCTAATCCTAGGACTGATTATGATCTAAAATGATGAAGTAAAGACAATGCAATCTTTGTTTATGAATTTGGAACACAAAATAAGATTTTGACTTGAAAATTACTCAACAGACAAGTTATTAAGACAGGCAGAAAGGAATTTTGACTTTTAGAGTCCTAGAGTGCAAAGCATTAACAGTTTTGACTCTAATTATCCTATATGTACCTAAAACAAATAAGCTTATCCACTCCACAGTCCTCTAGCTCAGATTTCAAGCTTAATCCAAACACTAGATTTCAAACTGATGTGTGCTATTTAATCTAATCAAGGTTACGATCTATTATGATGATATAACTAGATTACTAATGAAATTATACCACCTTGATTAAGCCACCTAAACGGCTAAATACTTGTCTAATCTAGCGATGCCAAATTAAAACCTATGCAGAGGTGACAACTAAAGACAGTTCAAGATGAAAACACAAGTAAGGTGTTGAGATCATTAAATTACACTACAATGCCCACTGAATAAGCTAGTGTACTAGTTTATAATTGCTAGAATGGATTAAGCTTGAATACTCACGGTTGGTCACGCCACTAAGGCTTGCTAAAGATTTAAATGGAGCAGTTCTCGCACTTGATACTAACCCAACTCGGTCTCAAAACCAATCCATATCCTCAAATTAACCCATATCCAACTTTATATCTTCAAACAGAATCAAAAAGTATAATACTTGGTTTGACCAAGCATGAACATTACTCCAAACTTGAAATTAATACATGAAAATGATTTGCTACACTACCGGCTTAACTAAAATAACAATTGAAATTACAACTTACAACTTATTTAAGACATAGAAATTAAAAACGACATACATATTGAAAATTAAACTAACTACTCGTTTTCTTCTCTCTTTCCTTTTTATACTTCAAGAAGCTTCCATGTGTCCTTATGACTGTTTCCCACCACCCTATTGAGCCAATGGGAGAGTTTTGGCCGTTTTGGCCATTTATCCAATTTTGGCGGGAAATGTGCAATTTTGACTTTTGGCCTTCTGAGCTAGCAACTAGGGGGGGGTGAGATAGGTGTGATGATGAGGGGTTGAGGTGATAAGGGATAAGGCATTGGTGTGTGTGATTTGGGTGAGGTTGCAGAGCTAGACAAGTGGGGAAGAAGAAACCCACTGAGGGAGGAAAGGTTTGCGACTTTTGACTTTGGTGGATTGACCAGGGGTTCAAATTGCATTGAGGGGGTCATTTGGTTTTAAATGGCAGGGTCAAAGGCATTTTGACAAGGCTTATGTATACAAGGACTAGTTTTGTAATTTTCTGAAAGATGAGGGACCAATCCTGTAATTTTCCAAAGTTGTAACAAGGGACCAATATTGACAAGTTCCAATAGTACAAGGACCATTTTTGTCATTTTCAAATTTTCCGGGGGACTAAACTTGCCAAATTTCAAAGTTCAGGGACTAAAGTTGTAATTTTGTAAATTTAAATCTCAAGGATCAATTTTGACAACTTAGGAATCCCTAGGGACTTAAAATGATATTTTTCTTCATTTGGTTTTACCAGGGAATTTGTTTTGACAATTTTCAAACTTGGGGACTAAAGCGCCAATTATGCAAACTTGATACGTTTTCACCGATTTTGATATTTTGCATTTAAAACACATAAAACACTTATTTGTGATATTTTTATCATTTTGATGCATTTCGAGTGTTTTGGGATGTTTTTGCAGTTTAAATGGTACAAAAATGATGAGTATTTAGACACTCATCAATCCCAGCACTAAGATATTGCTAGTCCCTAGCAATGTTTTGAGAAAAATTAATGGATTTTATCTCTTTACCAAAAGCCATTACTTCCGGAGTAGCCAAATGTTTCAGTTCAAGTAAGAACCTTGGTACACCGATAACCATCTAATTTATTGGCAAATCATAAACCATATAACGGATTTGATGTGTCTTTACCAGAGGCCGTTTGCTCTGGACTAGCCAACTCTTAGATAAATTATCAATATTATCTTTGGTGGGCTGATTACCAATTATGGTTTTTCCACCTTTACCTTTAAGACAAGCCATAACCTTGCGGGCTAGCCAACTCTTCACTTTTAAGGATATGGTGAGCTGAATACCATACAATTTTGGGCAAATTGTAAGCCATATAAACGGATTTGATATATCTTTACCAAGAGCCGTTTGCTCCTGGATTAGCCAATCCTTTAGTTTATTAGACAAGGCGGACTGATAACCAAATGAGAAAGTGTAAAACACTTACTCCAGAAAAAAATTTTGGCCAAAGCCAACGGGGAATTGGTATAATTATATGATAAAATTCGAGAATTCCCCACTTAGAAATGAATATTGCCCTCAATATTCAAAGTACTGGCGGTTATGCCGAAACTTAGAACGTAAAAGGAAATTTCTGACCTTTTATTTAGAAAGATTTTTTTTTTTTTTTTTTTTTTTTTTTTTTTTTTGAAACTTATATATATACATAACATGTGGGGCAACTAGGGTGGTAGAAAATAGAAAGAAGTGAAATATGGGTGAAAACCCATATGGCATCTTCTTATTTTTGATTACCGAGTCGCTAGCTTGACTCGACCCCAAATTCATTTGTTCATGGGGAAGTAAGTGGAAGAGATAATCTCCATCGGACTTTCATTCAAGATGTTTGGATAAACATTTGAAGCACGTGAAAGTTCCACACCGACGAGATCTGAGAGAGACGACCCAGAGCTCACAGATGATAAACTGAAAATGCCGGGGTCAAAGATAGTGTCCTCACTCCGAAGGAGTGAAGAACAGGAGAAGCCACGGGATAGGTGAAGAAGAGAAAGAAAGTCATGATAATGATCTTGACTAACTCATCATCCTCAATAGGAGAATTCATAGTTTCATGAATCTCCTCAGTTAAGCTCATTTGATCAAGACATATTATGGGTGTGTCTAGATCAAAGTAGAAATTATCATACTCCGGGGAGATATGATATGAGTGAGTTCACGGAGAACTCCTCGAAGGTAAATGAATCATATTCGAGAATTGGTATCGTGGGTTCACTTGGTGAACTCATCCAATGTAAATGATTCATAATCGGGGAGAGAATTATGAGAATGAAAAGTAGTACTGCCACTAATCTTCTCTCCCATATTATCAAAACAGAAGGCTTCCATTTTCGGAATAGAATCATCGGAAAGAATGTCACTATCCTTAATGGGGATAGGAGATGAAATAGGTTTTTCATTGAAAGCCTAGATTTTAGAAATGAGAAGACTGACATTCATGTAATGTTGCCGAAGTGCTTCATCTTTGATTTGATGTGTAACTTATCATTCTCTTCTCAAGCTAACAAGCTCGGAAATTAACTCTTCCATATAACGATGTCTCCACAAGATAACGAATCGTCATCAATAGAATCGGAGCACATCTCACATGATTACTTTGGAAGACAAGAGGAGGAGGGATATCACACACATGATCAAGAATTCCCTGTGACTCTCTTGGGATTGGGACAAGGTTCTCGACACTAGACTTTATGAAATCGATTCCTTTTCGGGAACAGTGTCAAGAAGCTCATCCCCATGTTGAGAGTGAGTGGGAGCCTCGGGTGTGATAGCGTTGTTTGAGAATGAATCTCAAACTTTGGGATATCGTCGATGAACTTGATGAATCTTCAAGTGTATCTTCATCATCATGCCATCGGGGAATAAAACGAATCGAGAGCTAGATGCATTTCTTTTTCTTTTGCAATTGATTCCTAACAGATTTTTCAAAGGCAATTTGGGATTTTAATTTAGCGACCAGCTCTTCCATAGCAATTCTTCCATGGATTTCTCATGTGAATTTTTAATGACGGGACATTGTGGGAGTGGAGATTTGTCAAAACCGGAAGGTTGACATTTATAATCATCATGAGGACCCCCACAATGTACACAAGAAAAACTGGGAATATTATGAAGTATAGTTTTATTGAACTCCTCACCTCTTTTCACTAACTCCGGAAGCTCTAGATAAGTGTCTTGTTGGGTTTGTTGAGGAGTTTGAGTTATTTGGCACTGTGGAGGTTGGTCGTGATATGGATAGTCGTGATTGTTACAAGGAAATGGATTCCCTGTTTGACAATCGAGTGAAATGGGGACCTCCACAGTTCTCACAACAAAATGATTGTTGTGGCTGATCATGTGAATAATATGGAATTTGGTCATTTCCAAAGTCCAGTATTACAGAAAGCTGTTCAGTAGACAAACGTGTTTCCGGATTGACACTCAAATCCTTGGTGAGGATCTCCACAAAATTCACAGTGATTATGTTGATTATATGAAGATGAGTGGCCGTGGTGGGTAATTGGAAAAGTTTGAGGGGTCGTTAAATGAGTTCCGATTAGGATCATAATCAAATGAATTCCTCGAACCACAAAACAAACAACTCGTTCAGATATCATTACCACATTGTACACACGTACACCAACGAAAGGGTGAACCAAAAAGAGGTTCACCACAACCGGCTACAAGGAATAAACGATTCTATTTGAGAATTATGAAGAGGAATCGGTTTATTCAAAGAATCAACAAAATCAACCTGGTGATCCGAATGACTATCAAGTCTCGAAGAACATTGAGGAAAAATCGGGGAGGTGGGACAAGTGGTGCTACTCTGAGAGCTAGCAATTTCCACCACTTGGGTTATGGTCTCCGGTTGCGGTTCTTGAGAAAGCGTGAAGATTAGGCAAGTCATTCTTGCTACTGGTCACCGTGTGAATTCTGCATGTTTGCTTTTGAACCGTGAAAGTTTAGAATCAATTCTAGACGGCTTAGGAGCAATTGAGGGATTAGATCTTTGGATAACCGTGGGTTGGACGTATTTAGCACTTCCATTATCGGAGGGGAAGTACGGTCCTTTGTCACCCGGTTTCTCGTTTCTATTTCCCTACCTTGAGAATGAATGGATCATCACGAACAACACGAATTCTTGACATTTGTGATAAAGTCTGACGTTTTTCAGCTTCGTCCGAGTCGTTCTCGAGAGATTCCATGAGAATAGAAGAAGTTAGAATCAAATGGATAGAGGGGTAAAGGGATAAAAATTAAAAGGGTAAGAGGGTAAAGAGAAATATTTTTGGGTTTTTGATTTGTATAAGAAGATATAAATATATAGATGGTATAAACAAGGAGTGATTATTCAAATCAATAATCACCTAAGTAAACTAAGACTTATGCTCCCCGTCGTGGCGTAAAATTTGATCATACTGGAACCGGCAAATCAAGTTTTATCAGCAAGTCCGCCAATTGTGAATGGCGGACCGTAACAAACTTAAAACAGTTTAAGCACAAATTCAATGAAGATCAGGAGAGTATAGTGTTTCCCAGTCGTTAAGTCCCAGCTGTGCGAGAATAGCCAACGTGTAGTGATCGAGGGATTTGAACGGAAAGGATTTTTGATTTATTATAACTACGAAGAAGCCCATAAACTACGAGGGCTTAAATGCAAATTAAAGAAAGTTAAAAAGATAAAATCTATTAAATAAACGCTATCACTATTTTTAAAATGATGAACGTTTAAAAATTAAAACTAAAAACTTACGTTTAAAATAAAATCTAAATGCCTACAAAATAAAAAGTGAAACTTACACAATATTAAGCCTAAAAATATGAAAAATACATTTTTACAATCCTAATGATAAAAGAAAATATTTGGAAAAAGAAAATTATTTTTATAACTAATTATCTAATTATTATTAATTAAAAACTATTTTTACTATTTAATAATTATCTAAAATACAAGAAATTAGGAAATAAAGCTAGAAAAATAAAATTAAGACTTAGAAAAGTCTAAAATATCAAAATAGACTTTTCAAAACTATTTTTTGTATTTTTATGATTATTTTTCTATTTTCTAGGAATTAAAAACTATTAAAAACTAATTAAATTATTTAAAAATACAAATTTAACTAAGAAAAATATGGAAAAATATTTTTTTGACTTTTTATATTTATCTAAACTTAAGAAAAATGAAAAATTATTTTTTTGAACCTTTTCTTAATTTTTTGTATTAAATGCTAATTAAAAATGCTTAAAAACTAATTTAAATTAAGAAAAATAGCAAACAAGCTTGGAAAAATCTGAAAATTTCAGGAAAAGCTTAAAATAATATTAGGAAGCTAGGAAAAATGGAAAAACATGGGCTTGTTTGGAGGAAATAGAAACTGAAGGCACAAGTGCTTAAAAATAAGCACTTGGGATAAGCTAATGAGCACCAATAAGCACCAACTGATAACAAAGGCTATAATATGCTAAAAGAACCAAAATGAAACAAGTCTCAACAAGCTAAACCCTCTGATAAGCAAGATTCAATGATTTGAGGATTTGAGGTTTAAGCTAAAACAGGAGATTTGGGGGCTACTTTGAGCTTAAAATAAGCCAACCGATGAAAGTGAAACTATGAACAATAACTAGAACTTGAACAAGACCTGGCTGAGAATGTGTAAACCAATGATCAAACCTAGAGGAGCTCGAAGTGAGACACAGGTGAACCATGCAAAAAACATGCCATCCTGTCGCGGTTAGCAGTCTCCCAAGGGGAGTTATCTCCACTTTGGACAAGCTCTTTTGAGCTTTTGGAAAAAATTATAAAATTCCACTAAAATAGACATAAGCAACTAGACCAGAAACACTTTCTAAAACCACAAGTTACATTGAAAATAATTCAGAAATGAGCTCATGAAAAATCTTCTTAGATAGGCTCAAAGCTGAGATTTTGCATCATTTGACTTTTGAAGGATTTGAAAGGTTGACCAAAATGAGATTTGAAGCTAATCCTAGGACTGATTATGATCTAAAATGATGAAGTAAAGACAATGCAATCTTTGTTTATGGATTTGGAACACAAAATAAGATTTTGACTTGAAAATTACTCATGAACAAGTTATTAAGACGGTAGAAAGGAATTTTGACTTTAGAGTCCTAGAGTGCAAAGCATTAATGTTTTGACTCTAATTATCCTATATGTACCTAAAACAAATAAGCTTATCCACTCCACAGTCCTCTAGCTCAGATTTCAAGCTTAATCCAAACACTAGATTTCAAACTGATGTCGACTATTTAATCTAATCAAAGGTTCTGATCTATTATGATGATATAACTAGATTACTAATGAAATTATACCATGATTAAGCCACCTAATGACTAAATACTTGTCTAATCTAGCGATGCCAAATTAAAACCTATGCAGAGGTGACAACTAAAGACAGTTCAAGATGAAAACACAAGTAAGGTGTTGAGATCATTAAATTACACTACAATGCCAATAAGCTAGTGTACTAGTTTATAATTGCTAGAATGGATTAAGCTTGAACTCAGTTGGTCCCCACTAAGGCTTGCTAAAGATTTAAATGGAAGCAGTTCTACGCCTTGATACTAACCCAACTCAGGTCTAAACCAATCCATATCCAGCTCAAATTAACCCATATCCAACTTTATATCTTCAAACCAGAATCAAAAAAGTATAATACTTCAGTTTGACCAAACATGAACATTGCTTCAAACTTGAAATTAATACATGAAAATGATTTCAGTACACTGGATTAACTAAAATAACAATTGAAATTACAACTTACAACTTATTTAAGACATAGAAATTAAAAACGACATACATATTGAAGATTAAACTAACTACTACTGTTTTCTTCTTCTCTCTTCCTTTTTATACTTCAAGAAGCTTCCACGTGTCCTTATGACTGTTTCCCACCACCCTATTGAGCCAATGGGAGAGTTTTGGCCGTTTTGGCCATTTATCCAATTTTGGCGGGAAATGTGCAATTTTGACTTTTGGCCTTCTGAGCTAGCAACTAGGGGGGGGTGAGATAGGTGTGATGATGAGGGGTTGAGGTGATAAGGGATAAGGCATTGGTGTGTGTGATTTGGGTGAGGTTGCAGAGCTAGACAAGTGGGGAAGAAGAAACCCACAAGGGAGGGAAAGGTTTGCAGCTTTTGACTTTGGTGGATTGACCAGGGGGTTC
The DNA here is from genome assembly GCA_910596185.1 of Chrysanthemum makinoi. Lineage (NCBI taxonomy): Eukaryota > Viridiplantae > Streptophyta > Magnoliopsida > Asterales > Asteraceae > Chrysanthemum > Chrysanthemum makinoi. The sequence continues at coordinate 303,668,003 of OU343220.1, read as the reverse complement.
AAATTGCATTGACAGGGGTCATTTGGTTTTAAATGGCAGGGTCAAAGGCATTTTGACAAGGCTTATGTATACAAGGACTAGTTTTGTAATTTTCTGAAAGATGAGGGACCAATCCTGTAATTTTCCAAAGTTGTAACAAGGGACCAATATTGACAAGTTCCAATAGTACAAGGACCATTTTTGACATTTTCAAATTTTCCAGGGACTAAACTTGCCAAATTTCAAAGTTCAGGGACTAAAGTTGTAATTTTGTAAATTTAAATCTCAAGGATCAATTTTGACAACTTAGGAATCCCTAGGGACTTAAAATGATATTTTTCTTCATTTGGTTTTACCAGGACATTTTTGACAATTTTTCAAACTTGGGGACTAAAACTGCCAATTATGCAAACTTGATACGTTTTTCATCTGATTTTGATATTTTTGCATTTAAAACACACAAAACACTTATTTGTGATATTTTTATCATTTTGATGCATTTCTGAGTGTTTTCGGATGTTTTTGCAGTTTAAATGGTACAAAAATGATGAGTATTTAGACACTCATCGATAACTCTTGGAAAATTTGGAAAAATTTGTCCATTTGATGAGCTTTTTGGCAGAGCTTTGTTCATTCAAACGTGATGGGTAAGGAATAGAGGATTTGGATTTACGGTTTTCAACAGGAGCTACAGGAGGTTCAAAACAACTCCTTGATTTGACTTGGTTTCGGACAACTTGAGGTTGGACTCTAGAAGGTAGGGCGTGTCGCGGTGCCATTGGGCTTGAATAGTGCACCTTGTCCGTTGTTTCCTTGGTAACTTGACTCATTGCCACAGGTGGAGGAGGCATTGGAGTCAAAGGTCCATTGTGTGTTGAGGTTCACTTTCCACTACCTTTGGGAGAGAAGAAGAAGAGGTAGTAGAGCAGTGGGTCCATCATATGAAACACCACTTCTGGTTGTGATCGCCTTTGCATCGCCCCTCGGGTTAGCGATCGTGTTGCTCGGAAGTTTTCCTGAGCCCGAGGTTGATCATTTAAAGACTTCTTAAGATCGGCAATCTGACCGGTAGACCAACAACCTGTTCATTTCATCTTGGGACTTCATGAATTGCTTCAGAACTCATCGGATGATGGTCCCTGGAGGAATAATGGCGGGAGGCGGAGGGATAATTTGAGGCAGTATGTTTTGATTATAGCCAAAATTCCCTTGATTAGGATTCATATTCCCATGAAATTGATTCCCTCGATTGAAATTGTTTTGATTAAGGTTCCTTGATGTTGGAAACCTTGATTGGGTCCGGGATAGAAATTACCTTGGTTTTGGTAACCTTGGTTCATTAGGGTTGGTTCGATTCGGTTTTGCATGTTATGATTCGGTTAAAATCGGGTGGTGCACGATTAGTGTAAGCACGGTAGTGTGGTTCATTTTGAGGACGGTATTGATTACCTCCTTGTTGTGAACTACCGGCTAGAGCATTTGCCTCAAAAGGACTACCATGGTGGCGGTACAATTGTAGTATGCATGAGGACCACCACAAGTAACACAACTCTCGACTTTCTTCACTTCAGCATGTGTTGGTGTCTGAGTGAAGGTTACTTTCTTAGGTTAGCAAGAACCAAAGCTCTGAACAATGTCGTGAGTTTGTCAATCTTAGCATCGGTGCTAGATGTACTCACGGGAGATGATGAAGAAGAAGGTCCAGATTAGACCTGATATGTCTTTGCTCGGAAAGGACGGACCTGAGATTTGTTCTCAATGATTTGCAAGGCCTCTTTTGTGGTCTTGCTCGGAAATTACCTCTGCGGAGGCATTCAAAAGTCTTGATTAGTCCGATTGAGACCATTGTAGAAAGTATCCATTTGCATTAACTCGGTAAAACCATGATGCGGACACTTGCGAAGCAACTCTTTGTAACGATCCCATGCCTTCCCGAATGATTCATCAAATCTCTGAGAAAATTTCATTATCTCATTCTTAAGACTTGTGGTTTGGGATGGAGGATAGAACTTCGTTGACAAACTTGGTGACAAGATCTTCCCATGTCTCCGATAGAACGAGGGGTTGTTTCTCAAGCCAACCGGGCTTGTCCTTCTAGAGAAAATGGGAAAGAAGAAGCTTGATAGCTTCATGTGGGACATTCTTGTACTTGATGGTAGATGCAATCTTGTTAAACCATCGAATGTGTGCATGAGGATCATCCCGCTCAAAACCATAGAATTGGCTTTGGGTTACCAGATTAAGCAACCCGGTTTTAAGCTCAAAGGTATCAGACCATGATGGTTGGAACAACAATAGCATCTCCGTAACCCTCGATGGGTGCTTGGAGAAGCTCATTCATGGGTTTGTCTTATGCCATTTCGACAGGAGGTGGTGGTGGTAGCGTTCCTCGATCCGCGGGCTGAAGGAGCCGAAGGCGTCCTCGTCTACGAGGAATCTTTCCAAGTTCAGAAAGTGGACTTGTAGAACTGGAAGAACAAGTGCGCATGCACTAAGTATAAAAATCAATTTTCAAAACAAATGAGGCAAAACGACAAGTGAACTTAACCAATAATCACAAATGAAGTGGCTTCTTTGAAAAAGGTACACCAAATCACAAGGACACAAAGAGTTTTAAATCGATGTTGAGGAACTTATTATGGTCGCACCCCCCCAGTTAGTAGGTGTCTTGCCTTGATTTTGGGTGGTTGATTTTATGTATATATTAAGTACCACTGAAAAGACGTAGGTAAGATTTGTGCAAAGGGTTCAAAAACTTTTGGACAATATTTTTGGTATCGTCTCGTTTAACCAAATCGTATTTCTTTAAAAATCACCTTAAAAGAAACACAAGATAAGCGTTCCGATTGTTTTGTTGTTTTATATTTTTTTGGTGTTTTAACACTTTAGGAAAAGTGCTAATGAACTTTTTGATATTTTAATAACTTTACAAAAACGTTTACAAAAGATGGTATATGTGCAAGAATGGGTCGAAAATGGCTAAACACACGCTAAAAGCCTCCCGGTGTATGCAAAATTTGATCGTGCTAAACCGTCAAGCTACCTCACACAAGCTAGCCACTTGTGAATGGTTAACCGTAAAAGCTTAAAAGCGCTTAAAGCATAAATACAATGAAGTCACGGAGAATATAATGAATTCCAGGTCGTTATGTCCCAGGAGACTCAATGGTGTGTCAAAACTAATTCAGATGATAGAGTGATCACTAAGGATAGTGATCAGTAAAGGTTTGGATGAATTATTACACTACTGATTGATTTGAATGAAATTGGAAACAGAATTGGAAAGCACAACAATCAGATAAGACAAACGTAAAACGTAAGTTTAAAAACTACGTAAACGTACAAAATAAAATGTGAAATCTAAGAAATAAAAGACCTAAAAATATAAAAATGACATTTTTGGAATCCTAAAATTAAAATAAAATTATTGGAAAAAGAAAATTATTTTTACAACTATTTAATTAATTATTATTAATTAAAAACTATTTTAAACTATTTAAAAATAACCTAAAATAAAAGAAAATATGAAATAAGGCTAGAAAAATAAGATTATGATTCAGAAAAATCTAAAATATTATAAAACTAATTTTAAAATTAAAAATATATTTTTCACACTTTTTATCTAATTATTACTAATTAATTATTATTTAAAATACACTTAAATGCTAGAAAATAGAAAATAAACCTGGAAAAATAAAATTTCAACTTTGAAAAATCTAAAATATGATAAAACTAATTTTAAAACTGAAAAGATATTTTTTATGCTTTTTATTTATTTTTTTACTAATTAATTACTATTTTTAACTATTTAAAATTCTAATAAATACTAAAAAGATTAGGAAAATTATGAAACTTTTTCTAAAAATACTATATGATGACAGAAAACTAACAAAAGTGAAAAAACAAGATTTGCTTATTAATAAGCTAAAAAGAAAAATCAAAAAGCTAAAAACTATTAAATAAATGCTATCACTATTTTTAAATTGATGTTTTTCTGGATTTTCTTTTTGAAAACTACTTTACTACTGATATTATGAAACTTTTACAAAGACAAAAATTTTGCAAACTTAAAATAAGCTGTTTGAGGGCTTAAAATCCCAACAGTGGGCTAAACAAGCTTATCTGATGGAATTAAGCTCAAAGAAGCTTGAAAACCGGAAACAAGAGTGGAATAAGATTTAAATAAGCTAGTGCTACTAATATGAAGCTAAAAGATACAAATAAGCACACTGAAAAGCTAGGAATAAGCTAATAAGCACTTGGCTTAAACACAGAAATGGGACAAGACAGAAGGCACTTGCAGCCCTAGCAAACAAGCTTCAAAATTAAAACTTAAGCTTGAGACTTCAAGATGACCAGGTTGGCTTTCCAAAGAAACAAATATCACAAGATTTGACCCACTAATAAGCTATGTGCAAGCTTTTCAAAATGGTACCATTCAGCGTGTGCAGGCACTTTGACAAAGTGCGTAAAGAAGCTTGAAAATAAGCACTTAATAAGCTAGGCAGTGAACTAACATTTTTCTAATTTTGTTAAGCAACTAAACTTTAATAATCCAAAAGCTTATAAGCTGAATCCTACTAATAAACACACAGTGAAATTATCTTTTTTATTCAAAACGACCATTCAACTGTTTTGACTTTTTAAGAAGAACTAAAGGTTTGACCAAGATGAACTTTAGGCTGATTTTAAGCACGATTATGTTATGTTAAGTTGAAATAAGACTGATTTAATCAATATAAACAACTTATAAACACAAATCCATGGTCATGATTCATTAAAATCCAACAGTGAGCACAAAAGATTAGATCAAAGATTATTTTGACTTTCCAATAACAAGGTGATTTTATGGTGATATGAGTTATTAAGACCAAGTTAAACAAACTTCAAACAAGGCCAATGACCATAGCACTTTCAAACACAAAGAACCAAACACCACTTATATTGTCTGTTATGGAATTTTTCAAAGCAAACCACAAATGTAAACCATAAAACTGATTTCAGACTTTGTATAATCCTATATTAGAACTACTGAAGCCTAAAACAACATCCATAACAACCTTAAACTCAGAAATGATCTATATGCTATTTTAACTGTCAAGATTAAGTTTTTATAAACTACAACTTTAAAAGAACAACCACTTGATTTTAATGTTTAAATACACTTAATTATAACTAATAAACAATAAAACACAAAATTAAAACTCTTGAATAATCAAAAAGTGAAATGCAAAAATGAGTAAAAGGCTTACAAATGGCTATCCAACTGAAAACTGGGATCAAGGACCAATGAACACCCCTATTAGCTTACCACTAAGCTTCTAACCTAAGGCCATCCATGATTTACCCTGCCCAAATTTGTGTACACCATTTCCAACTGATTTTGATTTTTAAACTATTTAATTGGTATTTTGGTGATTTTCTATTTTTGCTTCTAAAGCTGCTTTTTAGGTTTCTAAAGCTTGAATAAGCTTTTGGGAGCTTACATGAGCTAACTCAGTCCATACAAACAACTAAAAACAACATTTGAACTATCATGAGATTTTGCATAAATATAAAATTTTGCATAAACTTGAAATATGATTACAACTTGAAACTGATAATTGAAAAAGTTTTACAATACAATTGAAATAGCTAGAAAACGATTGCCTTGAAAGCTTTAAAATTACACTAGAATTCTTAAAATGATAAAAACGACATTAAGAAATTAAAGTTACTCTCGATCCTTTGATACATTGCTTCACTCCTCTTCTTTATAGACTTTTTAGCATCCCCACATGTCTCTGAGTAAATCCCATCAATAATCTTGGCCATTGGTGTAGTCAAACAGATCCTAGCCATCACCGATTTTGGCGCCAATTTTTCTTTGAGCAGGTTTGAGCCATTAATGGGTTGGTTTGAGTCAATTAAAGGAATTTGGGTGTTAGTGGAGGTGGAGGGGACAAGGTAAGGGGGGGGGGGGTGGAGAAAGTCATGGAAAACTGCTCTGGTTTCTGGTTTTACAGTTTGGGAGAGGAGAGCTACAGTGGAAGTGGTTTTTGGCGCGCGTTGAGAGTTTTTGACTTTTGTTGACCGGGGTTTTAATAATACAAAGGGGGTCACAACAGGGGGTCTAATTTGGTTATGGCAGGGGTCCATTTGAGTATTGACAAGTCCAAAGGGTTTTAAAGGGTTTAATATCACAAGGACTAGTTGTGTAATTTCTGAAATTATAAGGACCTAGGCTGCCAATTCGACAAAGTTGCTCCAAGGACTAAAAGTGACAAAGTTCAATAATGCAAGGACCAAACTTGACATTTTCCAATTTTCCAAGGACTAATTTTGCCAAATTTGAAACTTGGAGGACCAAACTTGTAATTTTCTCAAACTTTTTATATTTTTCACCAAAGGACTAATTTTGACAAGTTATGATTTAAAAAGGACCTTTGGTGATTTTTCTTTTGAAATTAGGACTCAGGGACTATTTTTGACAATTTTAGAAACTTGGGGGACTGAAACTGCCAATTTTGCAAACTTGATATGTTTTTCATCTGATTTTGATATTTTTGCATTTAAAACACATAAAACACTGATTTGTGATATTTTCATCATTTTGATGCGTTTCTGAGTGTTTTCAGATGTTTTTTGCAGTTTAGATTGTACAAAAATGATGAGTATTTAGACACTCATCAGATATATTCGGTGAATGTGTATTTAATTATGGGTAGTTTGTGAGATCATGCTTGCTCAAATTTGTATCCCTTCGACTAAACTATGTTATGTATTGATTAGGCGACTATTGTATCCGTGTATGTTTAGTTGAATTTCAAACTTACTTCCATTTTGGCCCGTTAGAGAACACCTGTGAGCACCAACTGCCATTAGTCTCATGATAACCCATTAAGAACCATTGTTTTAATATTGCAAATATCTAATAACCCTCTCAACAGGTATTTCTTGGCTACAAACATGCCTGATCATACAGCCAAAGCTAGAGCAGCATTCTTCGATGATGCTGCCACTACGCTTATTGGACCTAGCTGCAAAAAAATTACAAATGAACTTGGATACACATCCTAACACGCCTTTACATGTCAGCATCAAAACAGGGAAGACAAAAATCTTCCAAATCCATCACACTTGGGAAACTTTTGCTGCAACACCAGCTCTGTAACTCACATCAACACCTCCTTACACTGACTTTAGCTGCAACACCTTATCTTGCAACACCTGCTCCTCCTACACCATCACTTCCACTGGTTACATCTTCTATGTACACACAAACTAGAAGCTTCATCAAGTAAGTTTCACACTCATGTAATTAGATATTAATTCCAGTTTATTATAATAAAAAAAACCAAGTCTGCCCATTTATTAATTTTACATTTTATTATGCTTTTGTTCTTACGATCAATATTAGTTGCCATTAGGGGGTGGATTATAAAATTGAAAACTGAGCCCAGTGTTAATCTGTTCGGTTCGGTTCACTTGGTTCGGTCAGGTCAGGTCGGGTCGGTTGTTCATCGGTTTTGCTCCGCCCTAATTGATAGTATGCTCTACTTGGCGACACGCTTCATTACTAAATGTTTCAAACATATATCTCTATCAATTTTCACGATTTGGTCACATTGATCAATCTATAAGAGTAACACAAAAGGGGAGTTGCAAATTAAAAATCTAACCTGGTGCAAAAATAGCACAAAACAAAACAGGAAATGCAAGTATAAAATGAACCTAGCCACTATTCCTCTTTGTTTTCGGAATCATCATCAGATTCATCAGCTATATTTTCTTGAGTTTCTTCATGTTCAACATCATCTTCATCATCATCACTGTATTCACTCTCGTCATCATCATAATCATCTTCTTCCACTTCTTCCTCTTCAACCCCATCCTCAACTCCTGCACCGTCATCCACCTAGACCCCACCCCTGGTCCCAGCTCCCGTTCTTTTCAAAACCTTCAGCTTTATGCTCATCTTTGTATCACATCCAAGCCACGAGTCACTCATACAGTACAAAGTTAGATTATAAGTACCCTCTTCAGGAGCCAAAAAATGACCTATAACCAATCTTGACCCTTTTTTCACTTTCTCGAGTGCTTCTTTAACAGCGGAATTAAGTTCCTTTGGACTAGCCCCAGCCCATTCATTTGATTCCCTAATCACTTTTGGAGCTGTAATTAACGCTGCGGACTCATCCATAAAGCCCGACTTTTTGTGATATCCAGACACCATTGGAGTTGGGGTCGGCAAGTAATAACCAAAAGTTCTCTTCTTTGTGAAAAGGGTATTGGGGGCAATGAGGGAGGGCTCTCACCGCGTTGTTATTACGACGGTTAAGGGTGACCCAACCACGCATTGTGACTATATCACCCTCGTGTATCGCTTCTTCACTTTCGGTTTCACATTTGATATCGAAAGAGATCGAAGGCATCATTTCTAGAACAATTTCAACATCTTGAGTTTGGTCCGAAGAGAACCCTGCAACCTTAGTTAGTAAGTCTGCACGCTCCTCTTGGTTCAGGTCTCGGAAATCCTCTAAAGTACGGACTTTCTGTAACCAGAGAAAAACACCAAGCACACATAAGAAAAGATATATCACCACACATGGCAGATTTGACAAATTTACTTATCTAAGGTTGTAGGCTGCATTTAATCAAAAACCATTAGGAAAAACACTATCTCAAACATGAACATTTGTACTTGTCTGTGTCAACTAACAACCAACGTGGTCGAAACCTTCAAGTCACTCAAGGTCTATTTTGAATGCATACAATTCTGAACCTCCTGAATGAAAGGTTTCAGATTATGATTGCAATAAGTTCGTTTTATAAGCAGAATTAACGCGAAAAAATTATGAGAATAAAATTTGACAAAAAAAATTGTGCAGTACATACAATTATATATGATTACAAACCTAAATTAATATAACTGTAACTTCTATTGAGTTAAAAGTTTTAGGATGTGCCTTTCCAAATATAAAAGGTTAGCATGCTGTAAGCATTTGAATATATACAGTTTTTTATTTGGATTATTCATGAATAAAAAAATATGTTTATGCTAATGAGGAGATGCACATGCATACTACTAACAAATTTAATTTCCCCAAAACTTACTAACATAAAATTAGAACTAATGGTAAGACTAATTCATTTAACGTTTTATGGATTATGGTAATATGAATTATAGATCTTAACCGTTTCATTTAACTTTTAATTACTTTTTAGTATATATTTGTTCTACTAAATCCTAAAAATAAAAACCACAGGTCATACCCGTCCATCGGACGGGTTTTGACATATATATATATATATATATATATATATATATATATATATATATATATATATATATATATATATATATATATATATATATATATTGAAACGACAATAACAAGTTATATTGATTAGTATGTCGTACTCTATTAAACATTTTGGTTTAAATGAGTTTAATATATTCGTTTTGTAATAAGCCTAAATATTATGATTTCATATTTTAACAGATAATGAAATGTATTGCTATATATATATTGTTGATGACTACGGTTTTATTTGAATTATAAACCTTTATTTACTACGATAATAACTCATATTTTGTAACACATGTAGCTTCTATAAACTTGTTTGGAAATATTATTTTGATAATATGACTTATTGGAGTCGTACTGGTTTGGAAACGTTGGAATGAATGAACGTGTCATTTATAGTACACTATTTATTATACCTTATATGAAGTAATTTCGGGTAAACTTGTATGATTATGAATAACGATTGAGAAACCTTTATTTATTGAGCGATAAATGGAAACTTGCCTTTTATTATTGAATCTGTATATTTGGGAATTGTTGGGTAAATAGTCGAAACTTATCAATTAATCTATTTATGTTACATAAATAGTTGTCGTCATTTTCTAGTCCTTGACTAGCATGAGTATTGACAGTATTTCTTAACTTGGTCGATGTCTTTTCCTTTTTGGCATGATTTATGGTCTGTATGTCTCGATGTTGTCGATGATTCCTCTTCTTTTGCGTGAGTTGTACGTCGCGTCTATGTTTCTTACCACCACACGAAACGTTAAAACTAAACTTTTGAGATATTAATTATGAACTTTTGGGAACAATAACGTACTTTTGAAGGTAACGACATGAATGATCCACGAAAACTACAACACATTACTTTCTATTGAATTCTTTATCATATGGGCCGTATTATAAGAATATCGTATACGCATTAGGTTGCGTCACAACTACTCTATTGTACTCGTCGTACATTCTTTTGGATGCCATGGAGATTAACTTTAGATGCAGTCGTGTCAACGATTGAATAGTGCATTGTTGTGCCGTGATAACCTGTTATCTTCTGCTAGTATTTATTCGTGCATTGCTGTGGCAAAGGTGAGTTTCATAGCCCCACTTTTATCTATGTTTTAACTATATTGGGGTGAGAATCATGCTACTATTTTTGGATTGTTAAAACTATTTGGATTTGCTTATATGCTTGACTGTTTAGATAGATGCGCGGTAGTTGTTGCCTTAGGCTAGGTTGAACCGTTGCCTTGCTAAGAATAGACTTCTACCTCGACCTAGTCCGGGGTTGGCAACTGTTCTAGAGGTTGCCACGACAGTGCTGAACTAGAGTCGCGGGGCCCGAGTAATTCCGGATGCGGATATGATTATGGTTGGTGATCCGGGTAGGATCGGTGTGTGCAAACGGTATTTATCTATCTTAGGTCTTGCATAGCAAATCAACTCCTACAGATCCACTATGATTTTGTTGAACTTAAACCTATGAACTCACCGGGCGCACCTTTTAGCATGATTTCTCAGGTGTTTGAGAGATGTTTGGAATACGTGATCGGCGGAAGCTTGGCAAGAAGAAGGGTTCAAGGATCATTTCTGACTCTGATAAACTTTGGGGACCTATTTTATTAAATCATGTTTTGGGCCTAATAATTATACTTTTGGATTAAATGTTTTGGATACTTAAATTTGGGAATGGTGTTGGGATATGAAAGTGCTGAAGATTGACAAAGTACTGAAGATTGATAAAGTACTGTAAACTACAAGTACTGGAAAAAGTCAAAGAGTCAAAGTACTGCTAAAGATAAAGTCAAAGTACTGCTGATTAAAGTCAAAGTACTGCAAGAACAAAGCTACGTTATATTCGTTTATAGAAAGTCTTGTAATTCTAGAATATTCTTTATTAGATTACTTGTCGTACAAGGATACAAATTGTTAATCGTTTAGGGTTATCACGGAGCCTATAAAAGGACCCCTAGATTGATATTAGATATACGTGACATTATTAGAGTTTTAGAGAAAAGTTCGATATTTAGAGTTGTTAAAGTATCACACAAAATAAGCGATTTAGAGTTAATAATAAAAGTTATTCTTCTTAGCTTTGTTAAGTAAATTCCGCATACTTAATAGAGTTTGTTCAGTGTTTCTTTGTTAATAACTTAGGATTTATCCGAGGTTGTTAAACCTTAAACAAGCTATTTAAATTAGTTTGGTTAGAGTACATCGATCCAACAAGTGGTATCAGAGCTTGTGTGGAAAGTTTGACTAGGAAGAAACCTACTACAACAAAATCTAAAGATGTCGTGATTCGTTCCACCACCTTCCATCACCTCAATGAGGATTCCTGTCATCAAGAAAGGCGAATATGATCTATGGTGTATGAAGATGAGGCAGTACATTGCCATTACAGACCATGCTCTATGGAATGTAATTGTTAATGGTAATGAAGAAGTTCCAGAACCCATTGATGTTCCTGGACAACCCAAAGCACCTAAGGCAGTTTTACCAGCAGCAACCTTAAGGAATCAAGAGAAGGCTCTCAACATTCTCTTGTGCGCCATTCCAGATGGTCATCTTCTCAAATTTCATGATGCAAAAGATGCTAAGCAGCTGCACGCTCTCAAGACAATTTGGAGGGAATGAAGCTTAAGAAAATGCAGAAATCTACTAAAGCAACAGTTTGAAACTTTCACGGTTGGTGAAAGAAGTCTTGATCTTTGCATATGATAGGTTTCAAAATCTCCTCAACATGTTGGAGTTATACAAGGCGAAGTATCAGTTGAGGATGCTAATTTGAAGTTTCTAAGGAGTATGCCATCTACATGGCATGTGATTGCTACAATGATCGAGAGGACAACCGTGATTTGGATGTCATGGACTTTGATGATCTCTACAATCATCTGAAGGTGTATGAGCATGAGATGAATGGACAAACCAGTTCTAAATCACATAGTATTGATTTTCTATCATCTCAAAAGAGGAGCAAGTACTTCCAACAAAAGTATGCTTCTCTACTCAAATCTTGTTACTCAAAGTATCGTCTCTTATCCTGCTCCCACCCATGCTCGACAAGCCCCACCAACTACTACTATGCACTCGAGATGAAGTTGTGTGCTCCTTCTTGCACAACAAGCTAGTTTACCTATCACTTATGAAGAAGATCTAGCACAGATTGAAGAAGATGCACTTGAAGAAATTGATATCAGGTGGAAAGTTGCAATGATCACTGCTAGGATTAAGAAGTATATGAAGAAGACAGGAAAAAGCATTGATTTCAAACCAAAACAGGGAATAACTTTTGACAAATCCAAAATTGAATGCTTCAATTGTCAAAAAGACTGGACACTTTGCAAGGGAGTGCAGGCTTGCTAAATATCAAGCAAACAGGACATCTGAGAAACCAAAGCTTGAGCTCAAAGAAATTCCAATTACTGAAACAAAGGCTTTGGTTGTTCAAGAGAAGTTATCGTTGGAGTGAAGAATTTGATGATGAACCGGTGACTTACTGTATGGTAGCAGATGAAAGAAGTATTTGAAGAGTCGATGGGACGAATTAGACGGAGCACCGCTTTTGATGAGGAATCTGAACATCTTGATTTAGAATCCAGAGATTGTCTAGGAGAATTTGATTGGAGCATGGAAAGTAAAGATGATCTGTTCAACTTGAAATGGTGGCTACTTCACCAAGTTCACCTCCTATCTCTTTATGCTCAAATTGTCATTATTTTATCACAAATTACTTGGCATTATGTGATTGAAAGAGATAATTGTGTTAGGGCTAGGTCAGGTAGTGGTTACCAAATAACCTTAGAATATATGGAAGCCAAAATCTTAACACATGAAAATAATGAAGTAGCTTGGGCTAAAAAATATGCACAACAGGATTATCAGTTAAAACTAAGTGAATGGAAATTAAACTGTAAATTTCTAAAGAGAAAGCCTGACTAAGGAAAGAGATGATTTGTTAGTTAAGTTTGCTGCTTGGGGTGAGTGCAGTGCGTCACATGTTACCTATGTTCAAAAATAGAGAAGAGCTTACATTAAAACTGGCTTAGGTTTTGGAATGGACTTTGATAACATAGAAGAGAATCAAGCTGATGATGACCTAGAGGATATAACCACTAGTGATGATAAACTCATTAATTATGTAGACACATCTAGTAATGAGGATTCAATTAGTGAACCACCTCATGAGTATAAGAAAGATAATGGTTATCATGCAGTTCCCATCCCATTGGAAATCATCAACCCCTAGGCACGATGTTTCTCGTTTTGGAGTAGATAGTCTAGAGTTTAGGAAAAAGCTAATTGGTCAATCTAGGTCTGAAAACCCCAAAGAAACTGTTGAAAATAATGTTCAAAGTCAAGCAGTACCTTCAACTCAAAGTCTTGCTCACAAGCGATACCTTCAGGAAAACCTTTTCATAACAGTACTGCTAAACCTTTTTGGGATAAATTTGGTCAAAACAAGTTTAATCATTCACCTAGAAGGCAAAATAGTTTTGGTCATAGACATAGAAGAAGTCACTTTGGAAGTATGGGTCAAAAACTGTGTTTTGTGTGTTTTAGTCCTAATCATTTAATCAAGGATTGTGAACATCACTCAGAATATCTTAGAAAATTACGCATACTTAATAGAGTTTGCTCAGTGTTTCTTTGTTAATAACTTAGGATTTATCCGAGGTTATTAAACCTTAACAAGCTATTTAAGTTAGTTTGGTTAGAGTACATCGATCCAACAAGTGGTATCAGAGCAGGACTGCCAACCAGAAAATTCCCAAAGAACAGGACTGCCAACCAGAAACCTAGAAAGCACAAACCAGTATGGAATAATTCAAATAGGGTCAATCACAGCAACTTCTCACCAGATCATAGATACCCACACCAGAGAAGACCATTTTCAAAAACTTCAGTATCTCACAGTACTTTCCAAAGTACTATTAATTCGGACCGATACTTTCTCAAAGTACTACTCAGCCAAAACAAGGTACTGATCACACTCTTTGGAATAGGAACCCTAGGAGATCTCATTACTATCAACCTAGAAGGTATTACAATTCACATAGGGGATCTAGATCACAAGAACCAAGTGTTAAAACAGAATGGGTTAAGAGGGAAAGTACTGCTGAGGGACAAACAATACTTTCAACAAAAAGTGAATCAGATGTTTTTGTAATACAAGAAAAAGAGAATGAACTTGTCAAAGAGAGTTGGGTTGAAAAACCAAAAACTTTTGAAAATCCACATGCTAAAAATCAAAAGATAATTCTGGATCATGTTTTGAAAAACAGTGGAAATTACATACTCAAAGAATTTGAGTTTGTAACTCCACAAGGGGAACACAAGTCAGTAATGGCTTGGGTTCCTAAAGATCACCAATTCTTTTCTTTTTGTGCGGGCAACCCGAAAGAGGAGCTTAAAGATCATCCGATTGTAGATAGTGGTTGCTCTGGAAGTATGACAGGAGACAAAGAGATCCTATCTGATTTTAGATCTATTAGTGGAGGAAGAATTGCATTTGGGAATGATCCCAATGGAGGAAGGATTACTGGCAAAGGAACTATCAAAGCAGGGCTTATAGATTTTGAGAATGTTAGATATGTGAAGGAGCTCAAGTTCAACTTATTATCAGTTTCTCAAATCCGTGATAAAAAGCATCTGTGTTATTCTCGACACAGAATGTCTCATCCTCTCTCCGAATTCAAGCTGTTGATGATAACTTGGTAGTTCTTAGAGTACCAAGAACAAATGATGTGTATAGTTTAGACATGAAGAGTCTACATTCTTATGGAAGAGCCACATGTTTAGTGGCTAAAGCAACATCTGAAGAGGCACATCAATGGCATAGAAGATTGGGCCATGTTAATTTCAAGAATATCAACAAACTGGTCAAAGGCAATTTAGTTAGAGGTTTACCTTCAAAGACTTACAAGAATGATAACTCATGTTTGGCATGTAAGAAGGGTAAACAACACAAAGCTTCATGCAAGAGGCTTGAGGAAAGGACTATTAGAGAACCTTTGGAGCTGTTACATATGGATTTTTGGACTGTTTTCGTGGCAAGTTTAAACAAGAAAAAGTACTTGCTTGGTTACATTCTGATGATGCAGTAGATTCAGTTGGGTATTTTTCTTGGGATTTAAAGATGATACTTTTGATGCTATTCAGACACTCATAATAGCACTTGAAAACCAATTGAGACTCAAGGTTAGAGGTATTAGATGTGACAATGGGACTGAATTCAAGAACAAGCTTATGGATGAATTTTGTGCAAACAAAGGAATCAAGATGGAGTTCAGTATTGCAAGAACACCACAGAAGAATGGTGTTGCAGAGAGGAAGAATAGGACTTTGATTGAAGCAGCCAGAACAATGCTAGCATATTCTCTTCTACCTATTCAATTCGGCTTTGTAAGTACTGCTTGCTATGTACTTAACTAGTCCGTGCATTGCTTGAGGGAGGATATTTATACTTACCTTATAGAGGAATTTGGAAAAGTCTTTTTTGAAAGTATCTGCTTGGAAAGTACTGCTTTGGAAAGTAATGCATACGTGGAAAGTATCTGTTTGTCTTATTAAAGTATCTGTTCCAACGGTAATATTGAGGGGTAATTGATTCTAACTGTAACTTTGTTATTATGGGCTGTGATTTTTTAAATCTCACCTATAAATAACTACTCTCCGTTTTCCCTCTCATATTGATACTTTAGAATCTTTTCCATATTTCTCTCATCATCTCTATATTATTCGATTATATCTCTTATTGTGCTCACATATTCAACAATGGCGAATCGTCCTACAGTTTCAAAGCACAATATGGTGGCTAATTTAGATAAGACTGAAGCGAATGCACTTTTTCATGATATCATTGATTATCTTACTGGGTCGCCAATCAGTTATGCTCTTTTGGTGGAGCCGGATATAATTGAGCCCTGAATTCAAGAATTTTGGGCTACTGCTATGGAAAATATGGAGAATGATGAATTTTATCTTAGAGCTACAGTTGCTTGAAGAACTGTGAAGATTACTGAAGCCTCCATTAGAGAAGACTTATTGTTTAATGATGAAGATGGGGCTATTCGGTTTGATAAACAGTTGATTTGGGATACTTTTGGACATATTGGTTATGAAGGGTCTTTAAATGAACAAACATTTAGGAAACAACTCTTTAGCCCTCAATGGAAGTTCTTAGTACATGTGTTGCTTCACTGTATTAGTGCAAAAAGTACTTCATGGGAACAATTCGGATCAAATATAGCATCTGCTATTGTGGGATTGGCTACAGATCATGTTTTTAATTTTTCAAGGCTCATTCTTGATGGTATGCTTTCCCACATCACTCATGGTTCAAACTGGCTAATGTATCCAAGGTTTGTTCAAGTATTCCTCAATAAACAACTTTCAGATATTCCTAAGCCAACAAATCTTTTACCTGTTGTTGTTCAACAAGCCAAAATATTCACCTTTATGGCTAGGAAGAGTGATCAATTCACTGGAAGGGATACTCCCCTAACTACTTCTATGATGGAAGTTGTTCAAGCTGTTAGAGCTGATGCTGAAGAAGATGAAGCTAGTGAAGGTACTGCATCTGCAAGTACTGCGTCTGCAAGTACTGCATCTGCAAGTACTGCATCTCAAAGTGCTGCATCTCCAGAAGGTACTGCTTCTCCTAGTACTGAAGTTCAAGAAGATGTTGCAGTTTCACCTTCTCCATCTCCACAAAGATCTGTTCCTGCTTCTCAATCAGAGGAACATTCACCAATTCAAGGAGCTGATTCACATACTATACCCCCTGAAGAAATGACATTGGATAATTATGTTTTGACAAGGGAGTTAGTTAAGTTGAAAAAGACTACTGAGGCTCAAGCTAAGCAGATCAAGAAATTGAAATTCAAGTTTAGAAGGCTCAAGAATTTTGTTTGGCCTTTGGTTCAACATCATTGTATATGGGTCAAATCAAAGAAGAAGGAGCAAAGGCGTCTAAAGAAAACCAAACGTCAAAAGGTTCACCAACAATCTTCTGTCCAATTGGGGAGGAATTTAGAAGAAGAGAATTTGAAAGAAGATGTTATGAAGGAGAATGAACACAAGTACTGAAGAACATGAAAAAACTAAAGAACATATTATTCAAGAAACTGAGGAACAAGTTATTGATGTTCAGTTCAAAGTACGAAGATCAAGGTACTGAAAATCAAAGTACGCTTTTCAACAAGGATCCTGCAGCAAGAATTGTTAACTCCAAGGTTGTTGGACTTTGAAGAGGAAGTTGGTCCTTCAACAACTGTAAATGAAGAAGTTGTTGGTCCTCAATGTTATACAAGAAGAGGAAGCTACACTGACCCAAACCCATCCTACTGCAAGTGATGATGAAACTATTGCTGTAATGTTGCAAAGTTTATCACAACCAAGAGGTGGTGTTAATATTCTAGGAGTGCAAGAAGAGGAACAACAAAGAACTTCTCAACCTGCAATTGATCCTAAGGATAAAGGGAAAGGTGTTTTGGTAGAAGTAAAGAAGAAGAAACTAACTTTAGCACAGATAAGAGTGCCAAGAAGCTTTGAATGAACAAGCAGCTAGAAAGCTTCAAGAGGAATTAAATGCTAAAGATAGAGAAGCTCAGAAGTGAAGAAGCTCAGAGTAGAGAAGCAGCTAAGAAGTTGCAAGAGGAATTGAATGTTGAAGCTGATGAACCATTAGAGTCACCTATTCCTGTTAGATTTCTACCAAGAAGGCCAAATAAAGCTAAAAACAGAAATGCTATGATGGCTTATCTTAAAAGTCAAGGGTATAAAGGATTGCAAAGGTTTAATTATTTTGAGATGAAACGATTGTATGATGCTGCTAGGGAAGCTTATAAGAAACATGTTGAAAGCATCTAAGACTTTAGAGATGAAGCTACTTGGAAAGAAGAAGAGAGAAAGAAAAGTTTAAAAAGAAAAAGAAAAACTGAAGTTAAAGATGTTGAGTTCTCAAAGAAAGAAAAAGTTGAGTTAAGATCTGAGACTAGGGATGAACTAAGAAATTATCTCAGAGTAGTAGATTTTGAATATTCCAAAGAAGATGCTGACATGAAGATGAAAAGATCTCAGATTAGTGCTTTTGAAGTTGTGGAATCCAAAGAAGGGGAGTTATCGATGTTTCATAAAGAAGATGAAAGTTTCAGAGTATTCAACAGATTATGGGATTTATTGCACATCATAGATAGAGTGGATCTATTCTATTTATATCATGTGGTGCGAGCTTACTTCGAACATAATCCATTAGAAGGAATTGGTTTAGTTCTACTTGGAGATCTCACAACTGTATGGGAAACTGAAGAGCAGAGCACTAATGACATTTGGAAGAATCAAGAGAATTGGGAAATTGTTTGTTGGAGATTCTTTGAAGAATCTGGAGTTCATGTTTTAGAGCTGGAAAATGGTACAATGATACACATGTTTGCAAATAGAAGATATCCTCTAACAGTAGATCTTATGAGGAGGATGCTAGAGCATGGAATGGAAGTTGAAGAGGATAATGAAATTGCTTGCATGGTCATCAATTTGTTTATCAACTGGACTACTATTGCTGATGAGGATGAATGACTGGTATGAATCTTATTTGAATAAATTATTTTTGATAAATCAGTACTTTATTCAAAGTACTGCTGATCAAACATTACTTTTATCAAAGTACTGCTTGCAGCTTTTTAACCAGTTAAGTGATTTTTGGAAGAAACTTTTTGTTAAGAAACAAATCTTTTGAGATAAAGGTTGAATAAAATTAATGGTTTTTGAGATGGTAACATCCATAGGTTATCAATCCACCATGGTTACAAAAGGATTGGCTAATCCATGAGCAAATGGCTCTGGTAAAGATATGACAAATCCGTTTTTAGTTAACAACTTGCTAATAAGTTGTATGGTAATGTTAGGATTTGGAAAATCCAGTAGTTAAAGTCTCGGTCACCTCAAGTATATGTAATCGTTAGAAAGCTCGTAGTCGTAGTTATTTAATGTCAAGTAGTATTTAGTTAAGTAACACCGTGGAGGACGGACGGGTCTTTACCCACTGTATGCCTGATCCACAGCCCTTCAGGTGGCGTTTTATGTAAGTACTATAAATACTCTCTACCTCCCAAGGTAGAGAGTTGGAGCTCATAATAAGATTTTTCTTTCTCTTACTAAAGTTCCCTAAACCTCTAACTTTCTCTCTCTAGAACTCTTTGCACGCCTACTTTGTGTTTGGTTTGATGTGTATGTGAAATCCAATATGATACAAATGGTATCAAAGCCATTGTTTGATCATCTCTTACATATCTTTGGATTTCTAGTAACTTTTAGGTGGTTTTAGAGTTTGAAAAAGTTTAGTGGTTTTTGCATCATTTGGATCATTTCTAGTGTTAAAGTTTGAATCTTGGGTGTAGTTTTGTGTTTAGAATCATTGTATGTGCTTGGGTTTTGATTTGGTAAGCTTGAATCATCGTGGTTGGGTTGTTTTTGGATTGAAAATTGGTGTTTATGTGATTTTTCTACCTAGCGACTTAACCCACAGAAAAGTTATCTTGGTTAGCGACTTGCTTTGAAAATTGGTAGCGAGTTGTAGTTGATGTTGTTAGCGATTTAGGCGTAGCGACTTGTCTATTGAAACAAGCCGACAAACAGTACACTTAGTGGATTCTCCACTACAGGTAGCGACTTGGTGAAAGTTAGCGACTTGTAGTTAAGTTTGTTAGCGACTTGATGTTAGCGATTTAGTGCTTAGCGAGTTGCTCTTTAGCGACTTGACAACTTAGCGATTTGGTGATTAGCGAGTTGCTATTTAGCGACTTGACAACTTAGCGACTTGGTTCTTAGCGACTTGCTGTCAAAATTTTGCTAGCGACTTGGTGCTTAGCGAGTTGTTATTTAGCGACTTGGTTCAGTTTTTCTTAGCGACTTGGTTGACTCTGTCTGTAATACGGTTTTCTCTTGATTTAGTAAAATCCCGTGAAAGAATCTATTTCCCGGTTGAATCATAGAGTTATAAAATCCCGTTTAATTTGTCAACATGTCTACCAACGTTCCTACAATCATCTCCACTGTTGTCGAGGATGTTCAAGCAGGTTCGGATACTAGATCCACCCATGCTTGACAGCTGAACGACTCTTGGGCTCAACGAATCAGTTGTCTGTCTTGGAAAGGAAAATGGAGTCAACATTCTCAAATCCATTGATGAAGGATCGTATAGGGTTGAGACTACTAGAGACATAATTGATACAGCTGAAGATGGAACAATGATCTATAGAATAGATAGACCAAAAACATTATGATGAGCTCAATGATAAGGAGAAGAAGAGATTCGATCACGGATATCCGGGCTTCTAACATCATATTACAAGGTCTTCCAAAAGACATCTACAAGCTTATCAATCACAACACTGAAGCAAAGGCTGTATGGGATAATGACAAGATGCTTCTCTCGGTTCGAATTAACGGTTGAAGACAGAGAATCTCAATTATATGATGAATTTGAACATTTCAAGATGAAACCAGATGAGAGTGTCTATGAGTATTATGTGAGATTCCATAAGCTTGTGAATGACATGAGGAACATCAGAATGACCATGCCTAACATTCAGTTGAATTCAAAGTTTGTTAACAACATGAATCTCGAATGGCACAAGTTTGTCACATCTGTGAAGCTCACTAAAGGACTAAAGAACACAAACTATGAGCAACTATATGCCTTTCTTCTCCTCAGAATGAAAGACATGCTAAGTTTGAAAAAAGGATTCTTGATCAGTTCAAAACTAACCAGGGAGAGACAAGCTCATCAAATGATTCAACTGATTTCTAGTCAAACATTGGGATTACCACCAAAGCATCTCAAGTTATACCCATGGGTGATGGCAATCACAAACTCATTCCCGATCCAAAGGTTCAAACAAGCCGATACGATGCACAGCCGTAGTCAGACACTTCATTACTCAACCGGCCCTTATGGTTAAACAAAACTTGACTCTCAGTCCACATACCAACCGTCTTCACACCAACAATGAGATCAAAACTGCATCCAATCTTCACAATCATGCTCTAGTGAGATATGGAAAGTTATGGTGCAGCCAGTTCAAGAAAGGGTCTGAACAAGGAAGAGGTGGATTCGATAGAGAATATGTGGCAAATCAGAATAGGGGAAGAAATGGAAATCAAGGACAAGTTAATTCGATCAAGTGTTACAAGCGTGGGAGGTGAGGACAATTGCAAGGTACACATCGCTGCACGCCCTCAAAATGCTTGAATACGCCGGGGATAAGATGTTGCTTGTTCAAGCCCGGGATAATGGTGTAGCTTTGGATGAAGAAGAGTTGTTATTTCTTGCTGAGGTAAATGCCAAGACATATGATGCATATGTGGATGAGCACCATCGGAGATAAGCCATAATCATTAGAATGCCTTTCAAGTAGCTGATTGTGATGCATACGACTCTGATGTTGATGGTGAACCTCATCACAAACCATTTTCATGGCTAGCATTTCTCCAATGGTCTCTCCTAAAGTCTCTTCATCACCACAAGGTGGTCCATCCAAAGACAAACTCATTTCTGAGGTACTAAAACTATACGATAATGTCTTGATATGCAAAAGATGCATGACAAAGTACAATCAACCGAAACTATTGAGTCAAATATTGAAGATATGGGTAATATCAATGTTGTCCCATATGATCAATATCTGAAACAAAGTGAAAGTGAAGTTGTACCAAGTGATGCATCTTCTGCAGTCAACGATAACTATGTTTTTGATGAATACACTGCATGTGCCCCTGATGATTCTGTTATCTATGAACTTAATGCCTACAAAAATGAGTTGCCATTTATGAACAACGTGCTAAGTTTGAGCTAACTACTCATGAGCAGGAGTTGGATAACCAAATGCGTACAATTATTAGAAAAAGTAATTTTAGAGAAGAAGTGTTAAAACAAGAGTTAAACTCCTTATAAGAAAAGCTTTCAAAAACGCTAGCAAAGCAAAAACAAGAACTTCAAGAAAATGTTAAAGTGCAGCAGGAAGGTTCGTGCTAAGGAATCAAAACTTTTGAATGATTTTTCTAATCTAAAAAACTTGAAAAACAAGCTTGAAAATAAGGTACGCATGCAAGGAACACCATTCAGACTGCCCACATGATCACTAATCATAGAGTCTTAAGCGATAAGCATAGCATTACCCTTGTTGAGGAACCAAATCCAAAGGTCATTAAGAAGGCCAAAAATGCTCATAAGGTACTTTATGATGGCAATGAAATCCTTAAACCTAGACAGAAACCTAGTTATTTGAATGCACTAAGGAAGATAAGAAATGGATATGAAGTCACTAGGAAAAGATGAACAAGAAGTTAGATGATCCTAAATGTAAAGAGAAGAAAATAAATATCACACCCCATGATTACAAGAAGGAGAATTGTATTTCTTTGAACATGTTTAAGCCTCAACATTGTTAACACCTAGAACAAGTGTTTGGAAAAAGGATTTGATAAGCAAAAAGCGAGAGAATCTTGTTGAAACGAACCCCCCTTTAGGAAAATGCCTCAAGCCACGGTGTGTATCCTCCCAATACACCAATGCATTTAGTTCCTAGGACTATTGCCACTAAAAGCAAGACCTTAATCAGTCAATATGTTATTCTTCAACTATTTGTCGATTTTGAGAAAACTTGTAAGAAAAGGATCACACCCACTGGGATAACTGAAGGGAAAGGGGTTTTGAGCAAACAAAAGAATGCTATCTAACTGAGGTCATGCCTTTCTTTAAACTACTAAAAGATCATTTTGAGAGTCTTAAAAAGGGGATAGATTCAGATATTAAAGGAATGGAAAAGGAATTTGATGCAATGATAGTTGAGGTTAGTGACTATGAGCGAGCATTAAAATATAATGAGATTGAGAGGAAGAACTTGCATACCTTGAATGAGAATCTTATTTCTGAATGTATTATTCAAGATGTGTTTTACAGCACTACAATTGCTCCATTAATGCTTCTCAATTTCATGAATTATTCTGTTGCTCACTGAAGTCTCTCATGATCGTGTCATTGAGCTTGAAAAGATTAATTCGAAACTTAATGAGAAAATTGATCCGGATGATCACGATAATTTGGTAAAGCATCTTTCTAAACTAGAAGTTGAACATTTTGATTTACAACTAAAATATCAACATCTAAAAGAAAATGTTAAAACCTCAAATTTCATGACATCCTTGGATGCCCACGAATTTGATGCGCTTTTGAAATTAGCAAACGTGATGAACAGATTCGAGCTCATTGTAACATGATCAAAAAGTTGAAAGCCCAAATCTCTCAATTGAAGGGTGAAAAGAACAATGTGAGTGGATCCCAAATGCCTCCTCCTTTAGATTCTCAGTACTCTCAAACTTTTCATCTTCAAAACTTAGTTAATGCCTTACAAAAGGAAAACGAGAGTTTTCTAGAAGAAAATGAAAAAGTTAAACGACACTTTAAAGAGTTATATGATTCAATGAAACTCACCCGTGACCAAAACAACGAAAAAATAATGTCTATACAAAAGGAAATTGAGAATCTGAGAAGTCAGGGAAATGGGAAACTGCCACTTGTTTTTAAGAATGTTGTTTCAAAGTCACCCTTAGATCAAAAATACATCCGGATCGTTAAATATATTCCTCCTCATCTTAGGAATAATGAACCATGACTATTGTGCTTACCTTAAGGATAGTCTAGAATGTCTCGGAGATTGTCAAGAGGATTTCATTAACAAACCTCTTGATAGAGAAATTAGGTTTGCTTGCCTCCAGGCCAAACGATCTCAAGAGCCGCTAGAATGTGTAATTGCAACATGTCCTAAATCCTTAGGTGCAAAAGGCAAAGCCGTGATGCCTTGTTCTATGCCTAGTGCCAAGCATTCAAACCATTCTAGGCCCGGTTTTAAGAAAGTGAACATCAATGTGTCGCTCTAGTAATACGCATCCTTGCACGCCTAGTTCAGAATGCAAAAGTAGATCAACCAACTAATGTTCCCATAATTCCCTCTACAGAGTAATCAAGTGACATTAAAGCAAGGTGTCAAAGTCTCAAGACAATACAAGGAATGATAGGACCTCGCAAGCTAAAAATGTGCATTGGAAAAGAGTAGAAGACCAATCTAGGAACTTTAAGTTTGAGTTGAATAAAACGAATCGTGGTGATTCTAGTATTAGCCATAGGCGCATCGTAATTAATTCAATTCGATACTATTTGTAAACCTTGTAATGATGTCCGCTTGAATTCCGCTGCTAATCATGAATGTGGTGTGAATGCTTTGTCTAATGTCACAAATGCCCGCTAAAATTGTTAATGCTAATAATCATGCAAAGAAGGCTAAAAGGCAAAGACGAAAGATTGTTAGAAAACAAAGTGAAACCCACAGAAGAACATTTATAAAGATAGGTTATTATTGGATACCTTTTGGCTATAAGAATAATCAGTTTTGCCCTCAAACTGCTAAGACTATGCCCACTAGAAAATGGATGCCTACCGGTAGAACTATTCCCTTAAGAAGTGAACATACTTTGAATAGGTCAAATACAGACACCAAAATTGCATCTATTCCCAATGATTCCATTGCTTCTACTCGATATGGATGTTTTATTTTCGATGCGGGTGTTCCAATCATCATACTAACCAAGTGGAACCCATTCTGCATGGGGATCCCAATTATCCGCTTATCCATTCTGTCTCAGGTTCAACCGCAGACGCTCAAATCGCTCGTGGTACTTGGACTCAGCCGCTCCAAGCATATGACCGAGACCGTCGCGCTCATGAACTTCGTGAGCAAATTCATCGATCATAGATTCGGAACGACCATTTTGGAGCAATTATGGGTTATGGTGATTATGTAGTTGGCGTAATCTCCAAGGTATATTATGTGGAAGGTCTTGGTCATAATTTGTTCTCTCTGGTCAATTCTGCGGATTCCGATCTAGAGGTGGCCTTTAGAAAACATACTTGCTTCGTTAGAGAACTTGATGGTGTGGAATTATTAAGAGGTACTCGTGGTTCTAACCTACACACCATTTCTATCGGATATGATGAAGTCTTCTCAAATCCGCTTGTCGCAAAGGCTTCTAAAACAAAGTCATGGTTATGGCATCGCCGCCTCAATCACTTGAACTTCGCACCATAAACAACCTTCCGTAAAGGATCTTGTTAGAGGCTTACCTGCATTAAAATATGAAAAGATCATCTTTGTTCAGATGCCAATTGGGAAAAGCAAGAATATGCCCACAAACCAAAACCCACAAACTCAGAATGGAAGTTCTTCATACCTTCATATGGATCCTATGCCCAATGAGAGTGCAAACTATTAATGGGAAGAAATATGTGTTAGTAGTGGTTGATGACTACCTGATTCACTTGGGTAAGTTTTTGAGGACAAAGGATGAAACCTGATGTCATCATTAAACTCATTAAACAACTGTGATCCGACTCAACAAAAACGCTCGATCGTCCGCATCGACAATGGAACTGAAGTTTGTTAATAAAAACTCAATGAATTTATGAAAATGTTGGAATCACCCCCAAAGAAGTGCCCCTCAACTCCTCAATGTAACGGTGTAGTTGAAAACTAAATCGAACTCTTGTAGAAGCCGTTAGAACAATGCTGATTTACTCAAAGGTTCCAATGTTTCTATGGGTCAAGCTATTGCCACGCTGTTACACTCAAAATCGATCCCTAATTCACACTTCTCATGGAAAGACTCCTTATGAACTTGTCCACAATAGAAAACCTGATCTATCATACCTTCATGTGTTTGGTGCTTTATGTTATCCAACTAATGATGGTCAAGATTTAGGAAAACTGAGAGCTAAAACGCACATTGAGTTTTTGTAGGCTATGCACCAAACGTAAAAGGTTACCAAATCTATAACAAGAGAACCCAAATATCATGGAAACAATTCACGCCACGCTTGATGAGCCGACCGTCAAATGGCTCGACAATCCAGCTTGACCCGCACTTCAAAACAAATCCCATTGGTTCATCTCTTGTGCCAAACTCATCTCCAAAGAACTCCATATGTACCTCCATCTCAAGATGATTTAAAGAAATTGTTTGATCCAATGTTTGATGAACACTATGAACCAATGCCGATGAATGTCAACCCCATCAACAGAGGTCGCCCTATCCTCGTGGAATGAAGTGAACCCTTCACTAATATCATTAAGTCAAGAAGCTCCGCCACGATCACTGCCTCATCAACTAATCATCTATCATCAAATGTACATCATGGAAGTGTTTTCGCATCAATGATGAAGTTAATCCTTTTGCTACTCCCGAAGAAGCTCCATTTAAAAATATCTTTGCTCCCGAATCATCATCGAACCATCTTCATCCGGAGACATTGACTCGCTACTTCCGCCCACAACAACAACCACATGAACACCTTAAAAATGGACATGATCACCCATTGACAACATCATTGGAAACCCCTCTCTTCAAAGATCCACACTAAACAACTTGCAACCCATGCCTTATGGTGTTTCTTCAACTCCGTGACTCTAAGGTCGAACCAAAAGACATTAAAACCGCCATGAATGAAGATTATGATGTATGGGAGTTAGTACCGCCCAGACAGCTATGATCATTGCTCTTAAATGGATTTTCAAAGTGAAACTTGATGAGCATGGTGATGTCCTAAAGAACAAGGCTCGATTGGTTGCAAAGGATACCAAGAAGAGGGTATTGAATTGAAGAATCTTTTGCCCCGCTGCTAGAATAGAGGCAATCAATCTTCTTGGCTAATGCCAAGTAAAACATGATAGTCTATCAAATGGATGTAAAGACGGCATTTCTGAATGGAGATCTTAAAGAAGTCGCCTTACGCTAGCCAACCCGGCGAATTTGTGAATCCGTGAGCATCCTACCACGCGGTATCATTTGAAGAAGGCTCTTACGGTTAAAGCAAGCCCCGGGGCATGGTATGATACGCTATCAAAGTTTCTTCGCTTCACCGTTCAAAGAAGGAGCATTGATCATACATTGTTCACCCTAAGTCGTGCAAACATTTAATTCATCGCTCAAATTTATTGATGATATTATCTTTGCCTCGACGACCCCCAATGAATGTGATCGCTTTTTCTAATGAAATGGGTTCCAAATTTCAAATGTCATGATGGGACAAATGTCATTTTTCTTGGGATTACAAATTTCACAAAGTCCTAGAGGCATTTTCATAAATCAATCTAAATATGCAAATGAGATTTTAAAGAAATTTTGATTTGTATCATGACACCGCTGACACTCCCATATTTGAACGAACCAAACCTGATGAGGACCACTCAGGATCATGGTAGATCAAATGAAATATCAGTAGCATGATTGGATCCTCGATGTACCTCACAACTAGCGCACTGCATATCTTGTTCGATGTGTGCATGTGTGCTAGATATCGTGCTGCCTACTAAAAGCACCTGAAGTTTAAACGGGTCTTTCGGTATTCCAAGGAACCATCAATTTGGGACTTTGGTACCGAAGACACCGGTATGTCACTAATGTTCTATGCTGATGCGATCATGCAGATGTCAAGATACTGGCACGCCCGAGGTGCTCTTGGTGATAAGTTTGTAAGTCGGGTCTTCAAAGAAGCAAATGAGTACTTCTATTTCCCTACGTGAGTCGTAATACATAGCCATGTCATCTTGTTGTGCTCAAATCCTCTGGATGAGATCCCAATTATCTGACTATGGCTTTGAATTCAACAAAATCCTATGTAATCGTGGATAATAAGTGCTATTGCTCTCTCATGCAACAACGTTCAACACTCAAGAGCAAAACACATCGACATTCCACATCATTTCATCGTGAGCAAGTGGAAAACGTGTGTTGTGGAACTCTATTTTGTGAAATCCAATGCCAATGACACATCTTCACCAAAGCTCTTCCAAGAGAACGCTTTGAGTTTATTCTTCCACTAATTGATTGAAGAACCTTCAACCAGAACACTCAAACGCCTTCTTCAAAGAGGAACAGGAGTAAAGGTCTTTCCTTCATCTATATCTTTGTATATATTTATCCAAAAAAAAAAAAAAAAAAATTGGGAGAAAGAAAGAAATGGTTTATTGTCATTTCGTGCAATAACCTTTCAAAGATAGAACATAGCCATACTTTATATTGGTTTTCAAAATCCTTGCTCTGATTCTTTAAACTAATCTTTACTATCTAATGAAAAAAAAAATTTGTCTAAACATCTATCTCTCAATCAACAACTTATGTCATTGGTTGAGGGGGAGAATGATTTCAATTAAATCAAAAAGTTATTTGTCATACAATTTGTTTTCAAAAGATAATCATGTATGTTTAATCATTGGAGTTTAAAGTCTCAAAATCGATCGTTATCGCTAAAACGCTTTCACAAATCAAGTCACAATTCTCCTTAAAAGCCTTTCAAAATCAATTTAAATCTACAGAGATCACAAATCTCAAATGATTTGATAATTGTGATCGGCGGAGAATTTGTGATTTAAATTGATTTAAACCGATAATTACAAATGGTTTCATAAGTGTTTAGCATGTTTTCCTCCCCACAAGTGACAAACGATTTCAAATTTTCCATGCACATGTTGAGGGGGAGCATCTATTTAAACCTCAAATTATTGAAACGTGGATCAATTGTCTCTATGTGTTCTCTAATATGTGCAAAATTCTTTCAAAATTCTAGGCACATATTGAGGGGGAGCAAACTTTTGAAAACCCCATCCTTCCTCAAAATGTTTTATCTACTCAAATTGATTGGGAAGTGATGATGATCATTTTAGAAAATGTTAATCAAAAGATTTGACCTTTCACTCTTAATCTAACGATTTCAAAGATCTCTTGCCTCCATGTGCTAAAACAGTTTCCAAAATATTATGCATATGTTGAGGGGGAGCATTTCTAAAATATCAAAACTATTAAGATACAAAATGCTTTGATTATATATCACAAGTATCTTGATTGATTTTCAAATGGTTTTCAATTGGTTCCAAGGCGCATGAACGATACCAAAAAGACCCACCAACTTTACTTTATGTATGGTGATATAAGGATGATAAGGTTAGGTTGAGGTTCCATGATCCGCCAGAATCGAGGATCTACCCGACAATCCACTAGATAGTGTAGAAGTCCTTAGGTAGGATGAAAAAAAGGAGAAAAATGAGATATGGGAAAGTGCGGATCGAGACCGAAGCTAGTAATCGAATTAACCCAACAAGGTTCTAGTAATGAAGTCTCTGTAAGCACCAAGGGTTGAAGAATGAAAAAGAATTGAATGTGAAAAGGGTGAAAAGAAATAGCTCTCCATTTATTCAACCTTAGCGTAAAACCGGTTCAATTCATATTCTACCGTGGTTACCAAGGTAACATCGTATTGAAGACAAGACGCCATGGACCCAAAGGACGATCAGACTTCAACTTTCCAAACCACTCAAGTTCTCTTAAAAGGGCTTGTTTCATTCTCTGGGAACCTACATAATCTATCGATCAATCTCTTAGAGATTGTTGATATTGAAGAAGGAGACCCTCTCCCTCTCCATATAGGATCCAAATATGCACAAATTGAGTCTAGAGCCACGAGATCATCAATAAATCTCTTTAGGACACTTTCAATGAAGACTCTCTCTTTACACAATGTAAAGAGATTATATATTATGAGTCCTACGATATCCTTGTGGTGGTTGCCGTAACATCTAAGTATATGCATTCATATTCAATGAAGATGGAAAGCCTTCTCGAGCCAACATCAAACAAGCTCTTGGTAGGTGGCATGTGAGATCTATCCAATAGAACAAACATGTGACAACCGGATAAACAATGGAGAGATTCATTCTTTGAATCAACTGCCTGTTATGGATTGACGGATACCTTTGAAAACCGTGTTGTGCTAAAAACTCTTTTCTTTAGCACATCGACCGTACTTATTTCTCAAAATAAAAGGTGTTTTATGATTAATAATTGATGTATTGAAAACAATTTCTATTGAGCAATACACCGTTTTTCAAATCTTTTCATCAATCTGAATCTTCTGCCGTTCACTCACTTCGTTGTCTTCTTTTGAGACGCTCTACTGAACAACAAGCAAACTGGCTAAGGAAATTCTTCGAATTATACCGATCACAAAAGATTTGTAATGATCAACGGGAACCGTGGGTCAGTGTACTCAATTCAACGAAAGTGATCAGACACTTCGCGTTTTATTTATTGCTAATCGCTGTATGCGTACCGACGCTTGTACCGATCGTAATGGAGCGGTCAATCCATAGCCGCATGCTCACATTCATATCTAAAGAAATCATGATTGGTGCATCAATGACTCGATAGATCAATTCATGCCACGCCAATATCATGAATCAACTAAAGCTTCCGGCACTGATAAGAAGAAATCATGATCCAAAATGCGAGCATGTCGGTCCAATTGTCACAACATCACATAATACCAACACCACAATGGATGAGTCGAGATTTATGTTGTTGATGATCTCAAAGCCGCTCAAAACTCAAGATCACGCTGGACTTAAAGACCACCCAGATTATCCTAAACATGCAAAATGAATCTTAGATCACAGTTTCAACATCCAAGAACAACCTCAATGATATATTTGTTTGTTTTCTATGTATTTAAATGTATGTTTGAGACCTCCTTAGGGGAGATTGTTAGGGATTGGAAAATCCAAGAGTTAAAGTCTCTGTCACCCAAGTATATGTAATCGCTAGAAAGCTCGAGTGTGAGTTATTTAATGTCAAGTAGTATTTAGTTAAGTAACAATGGGAGGACGGACGGTCTTTACCCACCGTATGCCCTGATCCACAATCTCGTCGTAGCTGCTTATGGTATTATAAATACTCTACCTTCCAAGGTAGAGAGTTGGAGCTCATAATAAGATTTTTCTTTCTCTCACTAAAGTTCCCTAAACCTCTAACTTTCTCTCTCTAGAACTCTTTGCACGCCTACTTTGTGTTTGGTTTGATGTGTATGTGAAATCCAATATGATACAGGTAATCAACTCACCATATCAGTTAATGTGAAGAGTTGGCTAGCCCACAAGAAAATGGCTTGTGGTAAAGTCTATGGAAAAACCATTATATGGTAATTAGTTCACCATGATGAAAGAACTAACTAGTCCTATGGTACAAATTTTTGGTAAAGACAACTCAAATCTCTGATATCGGGTGATTTGCTAAAAATCATATGGTTATCAATGTACCATGGTATTACACACCAAAACATTCGCTACCCGCAGTTAATGGCTCGTAAAGAGATCTAAATCCATTAAATTTTCAATGATTCACCTCTCGTGAGTTAACACCACCGAAGTGATGAGAATCGATTGCAACTTAAACTAATTAATGTACAAATTGTCATATGTTACTCGGTTAAGTCGAAAAGATGGAGTTTGTCGGATGTCACAGAAAAGAATAATTTAAAGATACTTTGACAAGCAAGAAACTACGAGATATAATTCAAAGACATAGAAACAATCACCTTAAAGATGACGCCAAGTAAAGATAATTACAAAGGAACTTTGAAGTCAAGCTAGTAGAATTCGTTAGGGAGGATTGTGGGATATGAAAGTGCTCAAGATTGACAAAGCAATCAAGATTGAAAAAGTATCAGAAACTACAAGTACCGAAAAAGTCAAAGAGTCAAAGTACCGCTAAAGATAAAGTCATCAAGTACTGACAGTCAAAGCACGCAAGAACAAAGAACTCAAGTATATTCTGCTATAGAAAGTCTTGTAATTCTAGAATACTTTTATTAGATTACTTGTCGTACAAGGATATAAATTGTAAATCGCTTAGGTTAGCCTTGAGCCTATAAAAGGACCCCTAGATTGATATTAGATGTACGTGACATTATTAGAGTTTTAGAGAAAAGTTCGATATTCTTAGAGTTGTTAAAGTATCTGCATAATAAGCAGATAGAGTTAATAAATAAAGTTATTCTTTTTAGCTTTGTTAAGTAAATCTCGCGATACAGAGTTTGTTCAGTTTCTTTGTTAATAACTTAGGATTTATCCGAGGTTGTTAAACCTTAAACAAGCTATTTAAATTAGTTTGGTTAGAGTACATCGATCCAACAAGTGGTATCGAGCTTGTGGAAACTCGACTAGGAAGAAACCCTACTACAACAAAAATCTAAAGATGTCGACCGATTCGCTCCACCACCTTCCATCACCTCAATGAGGATTCCTGCCATCAAGAAAGGCTAATATGATCTCGGTGTATGAAGATGAGGCAAGACATTGCCAGCTGCACCATGGTCTATGGAATGTAATTGTTAATGGTAATGAAGAAGTTCCGTAACCCATTGATGTTCCCGACAACCCAAAGCACCTAAGGCGCCTCTTACCAAGAAAGAACCTTAAGGAATCGAAGAGAAGGCACTCAACGCTTTGTCTCTGCCATTCCGATGGTCATCTTCTCAAATTTCATGATGCAAAAGATGCTAAGCAGCCTGGTCGCTTCTCAAGACCTGATTTGGAGGAATGAAGCTTCTAAGAAAATGCATAGAAATCTACTAAAGCACCAGCTTGAAACTTTTACAAGAAAGAGAGTCTTGATGTCGCATATGATAGTTTCAAAATCTCCTCAACATGTTGGAGTTATACAAGGCATCGCTTGAGGATGCTACTTGAAGTTTCTAATGAGTTTGCCATCTACATGGCATGTGATTGCTACAATGATCGAGGACAACCGATTTGATGTCATGGACTTTGATGATCTCTACAATCATCTGAAGGTGTATGAGCATGAGATGAATGGCCAAACCAGCCTAAATCACATAGTATTGATTTTCTATCATCCGAAGAGGAGGACTTCCAACAAAAGTACCGCCCTACCAAAGTACTATGACTCAGTACCGCCGATCCGCCCCACCATGCCAAGAAGCCCCACCAACTACTACTATGCACTCGATGAAGTTGTGTGTTCTTCTTTGCACAGCAAGTTAGTTTAATTGCACTTATGAAGAAGATCTAGCAATGCATTGAAGAAGATGCACTTGAAGAAATTGATATCGTGGCAAGTTGCTATGATCACCGCTAGATTAAGCAAAGCATAT
Organism: Chrysanthemum makinoi; assembly: GCA_910596185.1. Classification (NCBI taxonomy): domain Eukaryota; kingdom Viridiplantae; phylum Streptophyta; class Magnoliopsida; order Asterales; family Asteraceae; genus Chrysanthemum; species Chrysanthemum makinoi. Next base: position 303,634,682 of record OU343220.1, on the reverse strand, counting down.
GAAGAAGACAGGCAAAAGCATTGATTTCAAACCAAAACTGGGAATAACTTTTGACAAATCCAAAATTGAATGCTACAATTGTCAAAAGACTCGACTTTGCAAGGGAGTGCGTTTGCTAAATATCAAGCAAACAGACATCCGAGAAAACCAAAGCTTGAGCTCAAAGAAATTCCAATTAACTAAAACAAAGGCTTTCGTTGCTCAAGAGATAGTTATCGGTTGACCGAGTGAAGAATTTGATGATGAACCAAAGGACTTGAACAGATGGTAGCAAAGGGAAGAAGTAGTCAAGAGTCGCTGGACTTAATTAGACTGAGCACCGCTTTTGATGAGGAATCGGACATGTGATTTAGAATCCAGAGATTGTCTAGGAGAATTTGATTGGAGCATGGAAAGTGAAGATGATCTTGTTCAACTTGCAATGGTGGCTACTTCACCAAGTTCACCTCCATCTCTGAGGTATGCTCAAATTGTCATGATTTTTATCACAAATTACTTGGCAGTTATGTGATTGAAAGAGATAATTGTGTTAGGGCTAGGTCTGAGGTAGCTGGTTACCAAATACCTTAGAATCTATGGAAGCCAAAATCTTAACACATGAAAATAATGAAGTAGCTTGGGCTGAAAAATATGCTCAATAGGATTATCAGTTAAACTAAGTGATGGAAATTAAACTGTAAAATTTCTGAAATAGAGAAACTGACTAAGGAAAGAGATGATTTGTTAACTAAGTTTGCTGCTTGGGGTGAGTCTGGTCCTGTCACAGTTTACCTATGTTCAAAAACAGAGAAGAGCTTACATTAAAACTGGCTTAGGTTTTGGAATGGACTTTGATAACATAGAAGAGAATCAAGCTGGTGATGACCTAGAGGATATAACCACTAGTGATGATGAACTCATAATTATGTAGACACATCTAGTAATGAGGATTCAATTAGTGAACCACCTCCTGAGTATAAAAAAGATAATGGTTGTCATGCAGTTCCCCATCCCATTGAAATCATCAACCCCCTAGGCCTGATGTTTCTCGTTGTGGAGTAGACAGTCTAGAGTTTAGGAAAAAGCTAATTGGTCAATCTAGGTCTGAAAACCCCAAAGAAACTGTTGAAATAATGTTCAAAGTCAAGCAGTACCTTCAACTCAAAGTACTGCTCCACAAGAAGTACCTTCAGGAAAACCTTTTCATAACATACTGCTAAACCTTTTTGGGATAACTTTGGTCAAAACAAGTTTAATCATTCACCTATAAGGCACAATAGTTTTGGTCATAGACATAGAAGAAGTCACTTTGGAAGTATGGGTCAAAAACTGTGTTTTGTGTGTTTTAGTCCTAATCGTTTAATCAAGGATTGTGAACATCACTCATAATATCTTAGAAAATTACGCATACTTAATAGAGTTTGCTCAGTGTTTCTTTGTTAATAACTTAGGATTTATCCGAGGTTATTAAACCTTAACAAGCTATTTAAGTTAGTTTGGTTAGAGTACATCGATCCAACAAGTGGTATCAGAGCAGGACTGCCAACCAGAAAAATTCCCAAGAACAGGACTGCCAACCAGAAACCTAGAAAGCACAAACCAGTATGGAATAAAATTTCAAATGGGTCATCAGCAGAAATTTCTCACCAGATCATAGATCCCACACCAGAGAAGACCTTTTTCAAAACCCTTCAGTATCTACAGTACTTTCCAAAGTACTGTTAATTCTGGACCAGTACTTTCTCAAAGTACTACTCAGCCAAAACAAGGTACTGATCACACTCTTTGGAATAGGAACCCTAGGAGATCTCATTATTATCAACCTAGAAGGTATTACAATTCACATAGGGGATCTAGATCACAGAACCAAGTGTTAAAACAGAATGGTTAAGAGGGAAAGTACTGCTGAGGGACAAACATTACTTTCAACAAAAGGAATCAGATGTTTGGTAATACAAGAAAAAGAGAATGAACTTGTCAAAGAGAGTTGTGTTGAAAACCAAAAACTTTTGAAAATCCACATGCTAAAATCAAAAGAATTCTGGATCATGTTTTGAAAAATAGTGGAAATTACATACTCAAAGAATTTGAATTTGTAACTCCACAAGGGGAACACAAGTCAGTAATGGCTTGGGTTCCTAAAGATCACTAACTCTTTTCTTTTTATGCAGGGCAACCCAGAAGAGGAGCTTAAAGATCATCTGATTGTAGATAGTGGTTGCTCTGGAAGTATGACAGGAGACAAAGAGATCCTATCTGATTTTAGATCTATTAGTGGAAGAAGAGTTGCATTTGGGAATGATCCCAATGGAGGAAGGATTACTGGCAAAGGAACTATCAAAGCAGGGCTTATAGATTTTGAGAATGTTAGATATGTGAAGGAGCTCAAGTTCAACTTATTATCAGTTTCTCAAATCTGTGATAAAAAGCATCTTGTGTTATTCTCTGACACAGAATGTCTCATCCTCTCTCCTTAATTCAAGCCTGTTGATGATTTGTAGTTCTAGAGTACCAAGAACAAATGATGTGTATAGTTTAGACATGAAGAGTCTACATTCTTATGGAAGAGCCACATGTTTAGTGGCTAAAGCAACATCTGAAGAGGCACATCAATGGCATAGAAGATTGGGCCATGTTAATTTCAAGAATATCAACAAACTGGTCAAAGGAAATTTAGTTAGAAGTTTACCTTCAAAGACTTACAAGAATGATCACTCATGTTTGGCATGTAAGAAGGGTAAACAACACAAAGCTTCATGCAAGAGGCTTGAGGAAAGGACTATTAGAGAACCTTTGGAGCTGTTACATATGGATTTGTTTGGACCTGTTTCTGTGGCAAGTTTAAACAAGAAAAAGTACTGCTTGGTTGTTACAGATGATTGCAGTAGATTCAGTTGGGTATTTTTCATGGGATTTAAAGATGATACTTTTGATGCTATTCAGACCTCATACTAGCACTAGAAAACCTTGAGACTCAAGTTAGAGGTATGATGTGACAATGGACTGAATTCAAGAACAAGCTTATGGATGAATTTTGTGCAAACAAAGGAATCAAGAGGGAGTTCAGTATTGCTAGAACACCACAGCAGAATGGTGTTGCAGAGAGGAAGAATAGGACTTTGATTGAAGCAGCCAGAACAATGCTAGCAGATTCTCATCTACCTATTCAATTCTGGGCTGAAGCTGTAAGTACTGCTTGCTATGTACTTAACTAGTCCTGTGCATTGCTTGAGGGGAGGATATTTATACTTACCTTATACAGAGGAATTTGGAAAAGTACTGTTTTTTATGAAAGTACTGCTTGGAAAGTACTGCTTTGGAAAGTACTGCATACGTGGAAAGTACTGTTTGTCTTATTAAAGTACTGTTCCAACGGTAATATTGAGGGGTAATTGATTCTAACGGTAACTTTGTTATTATGGGTTGTGATTTTTTAAATCTCACCTATAAATAACTACTCTCCGTTTTTCCCTCTCATATTGATACTTTAGAATCTTTTCCATATTTCTCTCATCATCTCTATATTATTCAATTATATCTCTTATTGTGCTCACATATTCAACAATGGCGAATCGTCCTACAGTATCAAAGCACAATATGGTGGCTAATTTAGATAAGACTGAGCAATGCACTTTTCATGATATCATTGATTATCTTACTGGGTCGCCAATCAGTTATGCTCTTTTGGTGGAGCCGGACATAATTGAGCCTTGGATTCAAGAATTTTGGGCTACTGCTATGGAAAATATAGAGAATGATGAATTTTATCTTAGAGCTACAGTTGCTGGAAGAACTGTGAAGATTACTGAAGCCTCCATTATAGAAGACTTATTGTTTTAATGATGAAGATGGGGCTATTCGTTTGATAAACAG
>OU343220.1:303150968-303630730 GCA_910596185.1 Chrysanthemum makinoi | reverse complement strand
GCATCACTTTAGGCGAGGCGATGGCCTTACCCTCCATTCCAATTTGAAGGTCTTCCCTTCATACTCGCGGATCTACATTCGACATAGCTTGTAAACATCTAAAAATCTTCTTTGGTAAAACCATTCATCTTTGATATGGTTACCCGATTTGAGAATGCATGATCCAGGCTAAACCCTTTAGAGGTATGCTCTTGAAAGATATAATCCAAAAGGTTTCATAAAGACCAATTCAAACCCACGTTCACAACCTTATCAAGGCTTTCCGTGAAGATAGGGATCGTGGACATTAATAATGTTACCTATAAAATCATGGGACACCTCCATGATCCTACGCTTGTCCCGAGTAGGTGAATCATGAGGAAGGAGCTAAGATTAAGCGATAAAATGCCATTATGTCATGCATTATAAAACAAAAGCCAAGTTTATACACAAACTTGGTACCTTTCGACAACACAAAGCGTATGTATGAAATAGGTTGATAAAACAAATTATAACTAAAAGTGAAATTTATAGGTCAAAACCTAATACACCGCGCTCCTTATATAACAAAGGGTTTATGGAATACTTGAGTCTAATCTCATGCCTCCCTCTGAAAGTCATAACAGGGCAATAGAATCCACCATGATCGAGTCAAATGTGGACTATTAAAAACAAGTATAGTTACTTTTATATTTGATTTAACAAAACAAAAGTAGTAGAAATTGTTACCAAGTCTTTTTAACAAAGCAATGATAAGTCTAAAGCCATGCACTCTTCGCATGGATAACATTAGACTGGGGCTTGATGAGCGTACCCTCCGCTCGCTAAAGAAGCGTTACACGTCACTATGGTACTTAAGCACCATTTGCACAAATGGTAGAGTGTACTCTAAAGGATGAAGCCTATGCCTTCGCCCTACACATAATGTTGGCATAAAGTCATTCACAATGGCTTCCATGGGAATCCACCAACCTACACCCAAAGCACTCATAGTGTCTAAGCTACGTTCGGTTTGAACGGCTCGTCAAGGCCTCCGTCATTGTTGAGCCCCTCCGTCAAAGCCTCCGTTATGGTTGAGGGCAGGCCTCCGTTAAGGCCTCGTCGCTGTTGAGCCCTCCGTCGAGCCAAAGTCATGGTTGGAGCACGGCCTCCGTCGCTGTTAGAGCCCCTCCTTCAAGGCCTCCGTCATGGTTCAGAGCCTGGCCTCTGTCAAGGCCTCCGTCACTGTTCAGAGCCTGGCCTCCGTCACAGTTCGGAGCCTAGCCTCCGACGAGGTTACGAGCCCCTCCGGGCGAGTTCGGCGGAGCCCCTCCTATGAGCGTGGGTATGTTGCGCGGAGCCCCTCCGACGGGTGTTCGCCGACCTAAAGGTCATAGCCTCTGCATACTATGAGGAGCGTGGGTATGATCGAGTTGGTCAGTAGTCGTCAAATAAGATATGGTCAAAAGCAGGCGAATCGACAACCACCATGATCTTAGCCATGACCCTCCTCGTAAATGTCATGACCTCTGAAGCGCCTCCATACACTCTGTAGAATCGCTTTCACCATTCTCATGCCTATAAATAAGGAAGTCATCACAAGAGGTATGTAACCTAACTTAACCCCGGAGATCTCATCTTCTCCACCTCAATACTTTCATGACATAATTGTTGTTCCCTATTCACTATCGTATAAAACTGTTAAGTATCTAAAAACGAGCTAATAGTGAAACAATGACTGAAAGTAATGTAAGTAAAACACAGCGAATAATTTTCAACATCATATTCTTTATTAGAAATGAATAAAAAATAATACGTTACCCAAGTACTTGGAGGCAGTGGGATTGAAATGAGTTTGGTGACTCTCTCTCAGGCGGGAATGCAGGCACAACTATAAATACCCAGCTGGCTATCTCGGGGATTAAGTTGTATTTGGAGGAGTGAATAGATGAGTGTTGTTGTGTGTGTATTTTACAATTCACAAGTTTAATCTATCACTCCATCTCTTATGCTATTTATACATGTATGAGTTTTAACTATTTCTTAAGTGACAAATGACATAACTACAGAGACAAAATCTTGATATATTTTGTCTGTTTACAAAAGACTATTTTAGGTAAGACAAGACTACTTTCCTAAGGCCCGGTGATGACGAGCACGATCTTTGCCATTCGAGGAAAGTTGACTTTGGTTGATAAGGACTTCTTATCTGATTCAAACTTATCCCTTGTCGCTCATTCTTAGTCTTCATATTCTTGATCTTCTACTTGGTTTGTCTTGATGCAAGTAGTTGGAGAGTCTTAGGGATTGATGAGTTATTGTCATCACTCCTTTGAATCCATCATCTTCTTCTGACTCGATCTTCACCGCTTTAAGTTCCGCCTTATGGGTGGAGACTTCTTCTTCGCACTCATGAGTATCACGAAGATGACTCCTTTGAGAGACTATGCACTCGGTGACTGTTAATATTTAACGGACAACACTTAGATTTATTTTCTATTCAAATCCTAGATTAAGGTTTGGGTATTTTAACCTGCAACCAGTCCTCACCCTATTTGGATAATGACAAATAACCTTAAAGTGTTTGATGCACGATTTAAGTAATTTAACAAAGGCTTCAAATTACGATTCCGCATAGCGTATTGAAGATACGACGCGAACCCGACATTCTTGGTGATGAGTGTTGTTAGGATGCCTCTCCGGAATATGCGAGCATTGTAAGTACTTACCCTAATCAATTATCGATTTCCTTTTGGAATCTTTGCGGGTTTCCATAGAAATCAATGAAAATAGCCCTCTTTCGGGCTTTTCAATCACCATACAGTTCCACGAACTTTGCACCTTCATGCGGCTCTGTTGCATTCTAGTCCGAGCACATTGATCTCGAGAACTCAACCTCTTCCTTGTGCCTGTGATGACCGAGGTTGAGATCCTTGTAGTGCGGTTAAAGGGCGGTGAATTCGATTTAGTGGTTGCATCTCTCGATCTTTCATACCTTTTCGAAGAGCATCTTCATCAGCTCTTAACCGCATTTTGCTTCTTTTCAATTGTGGACCGAGTTCATCGAGTTGATGATCAAGTCGGTGAATTTGGGGATTATGAACCTCAAAGTGTCTTTTATCATCCCTTGAAGCGTTCATTGCCTGGTTTAGACACGGAATGATTTTGACATCGCTGATCTTCTTAAGGCGGTCTTACGCTTGTCATTGTCCAATTATAATGATCAATTCTTGATTTCCCGATGGCCGCAGCTTCTTTTGTTCTTTTCTTCACTGCTTTCTCATTTTGACCATCTTAAATTTTGAGCATCCTTGAACTTTTGTCTGCTGACCCTTTTCAAGCTTCTTAGCATCTATTCCAATGTTTTCATCTTCTTGGCTACAACTTTTGCCTCTGCTTTTCTTTCTTCCTCGGCCAAGTTTCGTTTCCTTTCTTAACTTTTGCAGATAGGCACTTGGTGTGGTGTGGCAGTTATTCGATGTCGCCGATCTTAAAGGGAATCTTCGGGCTCCGGTTTGTGTGCATATTCCTTTCCTTTCTGGCGTGAAGAACTACCGAAGCGGTGTTGTTATTATGATTGGTGTTGTGACGGTCGGTGTTGTTGTTGATGTTGGTGGTGGGATTGATGAGATGGGTATAGAAACGTGTGGTGATGATATTGGAAGATACTTGTGGTGTTGGCTCCCCTCAAGTGTGAGGAGAGTCTTTTGGTGCTCTCTCCCCTCATTTACTGCAGCGTCGGTGAGACAAGAGTTGGTTGGTTTCTTGGGGAGCTTGGGTGTCTGACCTTTGAAGGCTTGGTAGATTTGATAATCATAGCCTTGATATCGGATGTATCCTTTTGGGAACCGGTGACCTTTGTTTCAGTTGTCATCCTAGGCCCAAGATTCCCGCGCCATTGATTAGAAGCCTTAGCCATATTGGTCACGATCATCCAAAGAGCCCGGTGTTGCTTGAAGAGACTAGACGAAGATTGAAGACCACGAATGTTGGCGATTTGAAATGTTGATAAGTTGATGGGCTGAGGAATTCTTCAAGTAAGCCTCGATGGCACTCCAACGCAGTTGAGTGTTGGGTCTTCTTTGACAGATTCCGGATTTCATCAATATTGGTCCCAACCGGAAGATGTTTGATAAATTTAGCCAAGTTATCATCCAATCTGTGAAGATGCTCATACATAAGATCTCGGTGTTCATCGGTGTTAGCATTGAAGGTGAGCACATCGGATTTAAGATCGGCATAGCGGCGGCGGCCTCGGTGTGTTGATCCCATTTGGTCATGACTGAGTATATCTTCGCGAGGCTTTGGTGATCCATGACTAGTTATCGTTCGGTGATTGGAAGAATGTTATCATGGCTAAATTCACGGATGATGATAGAAGTCGAGTCTTCGAGTTGAAATGGTGACTCGGTATGCTCTAGTGGATCAGTAGGGTTCTTGTTGATTGAACCTCGTCCCTTCTCCAGTGATAGAATTTCATCTTCACTTTCATTTCTTCATCGAGAGAATAAGATTCTAGTAACATCACCGCGTTAACAAGGGGTGGTGATGGTTCCATATCGGTATTAATCCATGAGTCTTTGTCCCCGTTGACCCCTTAGAACTTGGTGGCTTTCCCGGTGTCTTCTCGGAGTCGAGGATTGGTTTTGGGTTCGTGTTGGTAGTTGTTCCTTTCCCTCGAGTCTTTGTCCCCCAGAGACCCGAGACAGCGATGGGTTTCCGGTGCCTTTAGCAGTCGAGTGAAAGTGATATCCTTATCGGTGGGTTGTTTGGTTCCCTCTGAGTCTTTGGGATCAATCGGTGTACCCTCGGACAAAGGCTTGGATTTGCTAATGTCATCCTTGGGCGTGATGGAAGAGTTGTTTGATTCCCTCGGATCTTGGGGAGTAGTAGTTGGAGACCAAGGACCTTGACGATTGTGATTTATCGGTGTCCTTCGTTATCACTAGGTGGATGTTGCTTGGTCACGGTCGGTGGCAGATCGATCTTAGGCTTCTTTTGCCTTTTTGGCGTGTTCTGAAGCCTCAGGCCGAGACTTGGGTTTGGTCTTAGATCACAGACTTCCTTTCTCTTTATAGGGCGGGGTTTGGAATGATTCCCTACAGTTGTTCTGACAATATATGGGCCATCAATTCAATATTAGTGATAAGGGATGGGTCATTTTGAAAATTGATTGGCTCGTGGATGCCGAGTAAAGCACCAAATTTTTCTTCGATGATAATTTGAACGGTAACACTTGCAAAAGCAAGAGACAAACCTAGGATGAAAGCGTATTTCGTCAATTAGTTTTACTGTAGCTTGATTCTGAGATCCGTAAATGATCTATGTAAATGATTGACCCATTCATCAAGCGGTATGCCATCATCAATCGAATAGAGTTAACTTGTTGATGGATGAGTGGTTCCCGCCGAGGACTGAATCACAAAAGTGAATAGGATTCTCTAAGCCACGGAAATGAACTTTTGGTGGTCGGGGTCTTGTCCAAAAATTAGATCTAAAAGCGATTTGTTTTAACCCATCCTTCACGTGGAGGATTAGGATGGGAACATAAAACTCCCTTGTTATAGTCTAACCCCGTGAAGTGCAAAATGTTTTATAATCCATGGTGAATTCGTCGTTAAAGGCCAAATCGATGAGATATTCCTTGAGTGGTCTAAGGTTATTCTCATCAGTAGAGGGTGTTGGGTCAAAGGCCTTAGCTGTAGCCCAAAACTCCCCGAGGAGGTTTTTGGTACAGAATGAGACGACTGAACAAAAGAGTTTTCGGTGGCGGTTATACAAAATTTCATAATGTCCTTATAGAGACGTTTGAGGATATTCAAAGTTGCCTATGACATTATTTTTTTTTAATTCAACATTGTTAAGATCACCTACCACCTTGTGAAACAAAGCTGAAGAGATTGTGTTCTTGCCATTTCCATAAAAAAAATTTAGGGTTTTGAGAAGAATAACTTGACAAGAACAATCAAAGGTTATTGAATCTCTTAAGTTGTGTTGAAAAACTTTGTAAAGGTTTCTGAGAGATTTTGAGAAAAGGATTTGAAAAACAACAGGTTTGACAAGAGATTTTGACAGTTTGTTAGCGAAATCTTTTGTGTGTGTATAAGGATTTTGTCGCGGGGTATTTATAGAGTGTTTAGAGGGGTAGTTTGTACATACTTGATTTGTAAAATTCGGTTTTTGAAAAGCGTTTTGAATTTCCACATTTAATGCCACCCTCCACTACCCTGATAAAATCCGTTTTCAAGAAAACAGTTGTAGTGTACTGATAAAGTGCACTTTTTGCAGTAATAAAATATCCACATGATATTTTATGTGATAGGGCATTTAAAGCCAAGTGGGATGAGGTAAGTTATTTGAGGGACCCTTGGTATGGTATTCCCGGGTCGTTAAGTCCCACGGAGGATGAATGGTGTTTAACACAATCAGGTGTCGAATAATCACTAAGGATAGTGATGATGGAGATTTTTGAGTTATTTTATAAATTCTGAGGCTTAAATGCAAATTAAAAGAAATTAAAATCTAAATTATATTAAATAAACGCTATCACTATTTTTAAACTAATGTTTTGATTTTTTACATTTTCTGAGAATTTAAATTAAAATACGTGGCGTACACAGAAATACTTGAAAGCAGTATTAATCCTAAAAATATGAAAATGATATTTTTACAAACCTAATGATAAAATAAAATTTTAAGAAAAAGAAAATTATTTTTATAACTATTTAATTAATTATTATTAATTAAAAACTATTTTTAACTATTTAATAATAACCTAAATTACAAGAAAATAGGAAATAAAGCTAGAAAAATAAAATTAGGACTTGGAAAAATCTAAAATAACAGAAGAGAATTTTCAAAACTATTTTTATATTTTTAGTTATTTTCTATTTTTATGAATTTTAAACTATTTAAAACTAATTAAATTACTAAAAATTACAAATTAAACTATGAAAAATCTGGAAAATTACTTTTTTTACTATTTATATTTATCTAAACCTAAGAAAAATGAAAAATTATTTTTTTGAACTTTTTCTGATTTAATTGTATTAAAAGCTAATTAAATAAGCCTAAAACTGTTTTAAATTAAGAAAAATAGCAAACTGTTATGGAAAATTATGAAAATTTCAGGAAAAGTCTAATTTAATATATAGAATCTAAGAAAAATAGAAAAACATGTGCTTGTTTGTGAGAAAATGAAACTGCAAACCAAGTGCTTATGAAATAAGCAAGATAAGCCAAAGGAAAATCACAGTCCACACAGGTTACACAAGCTATAATATGCTATAAGAACTCAAAAGCAACAAATAACAACAGGTTTTAACCTCTGGAATACAAGCTTAAAAGATTTGATGTATTTGAGTACTTATCTAATCTGGTTAGTGCTACTTTAAGCCAAACAATAAGCCACACAATAAAGGAGTGAAAACCACAAATTGGAACCTCAAGAGGACCTGGGTGGCTAACTATAAGCTAAAGATGAGACCTAGATGAGCTCAATGAGAGCAATGTGCAGAGTACAAGTATGGATAAAACTCATATTCTGAGTTTGGTGGTGAACAGAAAGCGAACTGTTTGACAAGCTTATTTAGAGCTTATAAAAATTACTAAAAACCTACTAAAATAACAATAAGAAAATAGACCTGTTGAACTTTAAAAAACCAGAGTTTCATTTGATTTGGTCCAAGAATAAACCCAAGAAAAATCCTTAGTTGGGCCCCAAAGCCCAGGTTGTGCAAGTATTTGACTTTTTGACCAGTGGAAATGTTGACTATTTTGAAGTATGATTCCACTTTTGAAGCTGATATTGATGTAATCTAATGAAATAAACTCAATACAAGCAATGTCTTTTAATTCTAAGCACAAAACAAGCTTATGCTTCTTTACAAATCCAAATTACACAGTTAAAAGATTTAAGTGATATGTGACTTTTGGTTTTAGAAACAAAATCAAACTGATATGAGTCAAATAGCACTAAACAAGTTTAAACCAACAAAACTCAACTCATGAACAAACCTTAGACTTCGGCTTAACCTACTAATCCAAACACCATTTTAGTGTGATATGCAATTTTCAACTGGCTCCTTGATCTAGCATATTTTATCACTTATCTTCGATTAATATTATCCTAATTACTCTTGAGTGGACAGGTTTAACTTACTTGATGACCACAAATTCAAACACAAACACAAATGCATGAAAATGAAAATGAGAGAAAAGGCTCACAAGCTGTCCAACTTTGTGTTGCGGCAAACGAGAACTATTACTACACTATACTAATCCAAACCAACCCAAATCCATCTCTGACACCCATAAACCATCTCCAATCCTTAACCAAATGTTCTTCTCTCTTGACTTTGTTGACCATCAATGAGAATTGCTTGAACGCATTCCAAGCTTACAAAAAGCTATAATAAGCTCATGTAAGCTTGTTTAAACTAAGAAATAAGCTACTTGAAGCTTGGGTTTGAGATTTTGAAATAGAAATTTCCAACAAAGAAGCATAAAATGTGATATGTGAATAAAACTTGAATTCTTTCTTGATAATAGTTTGAATACACTTAAATGACTTAGTTTGATATATTGAAACAAAACATTACAACTTAAAGCTTAATTAAAAACATAAAAATGAAATACGACATACATGTGAAAATAAATATTAACTCTTGCTCTCTCTTGCCTCTTCTTCTTTCTTTTATACTCTAGCCTCCACGTGTCCTACGAGAGAATCCCACTAATAATCTTGCAAAATGGATGAGTTTTAGCAATCTAGGCCCTCCAGCGTTTTGGCGGGAAAATGATTTGTAGGAGCTCTGAAACTAGCACTAGGGGGTGGCATTTATTGTAGTGGGTTTGTGATGATGGGGGGTGGAGGGAAAAGGTGAATGATGGGAGGGAGAGTAAATGAGTGGTTCATGACGCAGGAAGATAAGGAGGTGGCGGGAAGGGGAGTTTGCTTTGGGGTTCAAAAACGAGTAATGGCGGGGTCCAAAACATGTATATGGCGAGGGTCCAAATCTGTTTGACAAAGGCTATGTTTTAACTACTGAGGACCAAAACTGAATTTTTGATATTTGAGGACCAATTCTGTCATTTTTCCAAAGTTCTCACAAGGGTCACTTTTGACAAGTTTTAATAGTACAAGTACCATTTTTGACATTTTCAAATTCTCAAAGGACCATTTTTGCCAAATTCAAAACTTGAGGGACCTAAGTTGTAAATTTGCAATTTTAAATCTCAAGGACCAATTTTGACAACTTAGGAATCCTTAGGGACTTAAAATGATATTTTTCTTTATTTAGATTTACGAGGGATTTTTGACAACTTTTGAAACTTGGGGGACTAAAAACAGCCAATTATGCAAACTTGATACGTTTTCACCGATTTTGATATTTTTGCATTTAAAACACATAAAACACTTATTTGTGATATTTTTATCATTTTGATGCATTTCTAAGTGTTTTCAGATGTTTTTGCAGTTTAAATGGTACAAAAATGATGAGTATTTAGACACTCATCAATGGATGACAGTAAGACAAAGAGACATATATTCATATATTAAATTGACATAGTTACCAACCTAGGACATTTAAGTAACTGATACTTGGAGCATTTAGTTACTCATTCATTGCTCAATATCAACTGAGGGTCCTGAGGTGAGCTTACTCATTCGTGAGATGGTTATTTTGGGGGTTTTGTTCGAGGATGAATTATTTGAAGAAAACTTACTAAGATTGGGATTGGTTTTGTGTTGTTGACTTTCAATGTCAAGCATTCCCAATTAAACTTCAGTCTCTGAAGGTAGGTTCATCTAGGGTTTGGTGAAGATATGGCAGAAGTTGATATTAAGAGGGATGAAATGAAGCTCTATGTCTCCTTTCATTATGTGGTCCCCGATGAAATGATATCTGATATCAATGTGTTTGGTTCTTTGGTGAAGGACAGGGTTGTTGGAGATAGCAATGACACTAGTGTTGTCACAGAAGATGGGTACCATTTTGTAATGGATGTCATAGTCACCGAGTTGACTTTTCATCCATAATACATTGTACAGCATCCTGCAATGGCATATAAACTTGGTTGAAGACATAGCCAATGATTGTTGCTTTTAGCACTCCAACAGACGGTTTTCCTCCAATTGACAAGATCACGAGGTACATTTCGTCCATTGCATTGCGTATCAGAATCGAGAATCAAAGCGAGAGGTCAAACCACGAGCACTTTGGATAGTAGAGTCCAAGGCTTGGAGTTCCCTTGAGTATCTTAGTATTCTTTTGGTAGTGAGATGGGATTCTTTGGGATATGTGATATCTTGCTATTAGACGATGAGAATTGTATGTGCGGTCTAGTAGCAGTTAGATACATCGGTGAGCCAACAATCCTCCGAAATGGGTTTGATTGGCCGATTTTCAGTGAGATCGGGTCCAAGGTTGTTAGGAGACCATTGGTGTATTCAGGCTTTTGTCGAGATATCTCATATTCTTCAAGATTTATGGTGTACTTCTCTTGGTGATGGAGATTCTTTATCGGTTGCACGATTTGTAGTCCAGTATGTGAGTTCACCCATCATGCTCATTTCAAACTTTTTTGTCATTAGTATTTCAAAGTGTTTGCAAAGTTTGTAATTTGTTGAGCCAAAGATGATGTCATCAACATACACTTGAACTAGTATCACATCTTGTTTAGTCCTATAGAAGAAACAGTGTTGTCTATCTTTCCTCGACAAACTTGTTTTGAATGGGAAGGTGAGAGAGTTTCATACCATGCTCTGGGAGCTTGTTTAAGTCCATAAAGGGCTTTGTCAAGCTTGCTAACATAGTCGAGGGGAATTCACTACTCTCAAAGCCCGGAGGTTGCTTGAACATACACATCTTCCTTGAGATCACCATTTAAGAATGCACTTTTAACATCCATTTGGTAGAAAGTTCATGTATGTTGCATATGCAAGGAAGATCTGACGGCTTCCATTCTGCCGGGCAAATGTCTCATCATAGTCAATGTCTTCTTGTTGGTAACCTTTATTTACAAGTTTGGCTTTGTTTTAATGTGATGCCGTTTTCATCCGTTTTATTCACGAAAACCACTTCATTCCTATGACAATGACATCCTGAGGACATTTGATCAAGGTCATAACCTTGTTTTTATCAAAATGTTGAAGTTCTTCTTGCATAGCTTGAACCCAACTTGGGTGTTTTAGAGCCTCGATGACACTTTTTGGTTCTATTCGATAGGTAATCGGCATATAGACATTCATTGGTGAAGCTACCGTTAACTTAGACCATGCTTCTAGTGAGCATGCCCTCGGTGGGTTCACCAATGATGTTTACAAGCTTAATGTCACGAGATTTTGTCCACTTACTTTGTCATCTAGGATCCGAGCTTGAAGGTCAGGAGACTCGAGTGAGTTGAGGCATGAGCCACGAATCATTAAGAACATCTGTTGAGATGTCTTGTTCGAGTTGGGGTTCATGAGTCAGTTCTGGAACATTTGGTTGGTGTTACCTATCAGCGAGGGACGATTGATTATCAATGAGTTCAGCGATAGTTGGTTGTATTGATTGTGAGGCAAGACATAATATGAGATGTCGACATCGACTTGGTATGAGGAATTGAATTCGTGTTATACTCATCGGGGAGATATCTTGATGAGTTATCAATTCCTATTTCTAATTGAGGTGTTGGTAAACCTGATGCTTTCTGAACACTCATCAAAGATGACATGAAAGGTTTCCTCAACTTGTTGTCTCCTTGTGTTAAATACCCTAAAGGCTTTGGAGATCGATGAATAACCTAGAAAGTATCCATCATCGCCTTTAGCATCAAATTTGCCTAGATCCCTTGTGGTTATGAATAAACACGTGACATCCAAACACATGAAAGTGGCTGATATCAGGAAGTCTACCTTTGAATATCTCATATGGGGTTTTGTTATGTCATTTGACAATGATTGACTTTTATTTTGTGTGTAGCAGATTGTGCTTAATTGCTTGATCCAGAAATGCTTTGAGAGGCCATTTAACATGGTTCTTGACCTCAATGAGTTCATTTTTCCTTTTTGCCCCATTTGTTCAGGGGTGTAGGAGATGAAAAGTTTTGGGAGATTTCCTTTTCATCACGACTCTCAAGCTCATCATTTCTGAACTCGATACCATTGTCGATTCGATTTATTTAACAATAATGTCATTATGGTTTTCAATGTTCTGATGAATGACATTATTGTGTCATTGACTCTTTTGGAAAGAAAGTATACCCAAGTGTATCTTGAAAACTCATCAATAATAACAAGTGTATATATCTCATGCTGGATTGATCTAGGATGGGTCCAAAGAGATCCATATGCAGAAGATGGCGACTTTGATGGATAAATTTTTTTTGTTTTGAAAGATGCTCTTTGATGTTTGCCTTTTCCGCAGTGAGCATGGTTTATCTTTGCAAAACCATTGATGGTAAGCCAAGGACCTTGTTTTGTTTTGCCGAGGTTGTTGATGTTTTGAAGTTTAAGTAGAGAGTCTCTTGTGCCACACCCAGGTTGATAGTTTTAGTGGCTTTGGCAAAGGCGGAGTTCTTGAGAAAGAGTAGACATGTCTAAGACATAAACATCATCTCTTCTAAAGGCTATCAAAACAACTTCTTTGTTGGCATTGAAAATGGTACCTTGTTTGTCATTGAATTGCACAATGTACTGAGCATCACATAGTTGGGACATTGATGAGATTGTATTTGAGACCATTGACATAAGCTATTCTTGAGAAGACTATTCCATTGCAGTTTCTTGAACCATAACCTTCCGATGGACATGATGAGTTATCACCAAATACAACCTTAGTCTTGGTTCCTTTACATACTTGCGAGATACTCCTTCACACTGATCATGCTTCGAGCATCCACCGTCTAGATGGAAAATAGGCTCCTGGCGTGTCTTTGCACAAGTAGTAAACTGAATTTGTTTCTCTTAGTGACCCACTTACTAGTGGGCTTGGGTCTCAAGGTCTCTTTGAATTTTGCAATCGACTCATGGTCAGTGGTTGAGTGAATTGTGCTACCACAGTTTTGCATTGGAGACCGAGATGACTTCATTGATTACGGTTGCTTGGAACTTCTCTTGCTTGGATGACAACTTGTCATCTTGAGATGTCTCATGAGCTGGATTTCATGAAATCTCACATCATGTGTTCATGAGACAATCATCATGATGATCATTAAGCCAACAGGCAAGGAGAAAAGGGTTTTCTCTCGCTTTTGAGCAGATTTGGAGGTTGAAGCATACCGATGACCAATTTTGGTATAGCTTGCTTCTTGAGAGAACACATATTGTAAGTGATGGATGTTCTGTGATCATCCTTTTGCGAGATCATACAAAAAAGTTCTATTGATTGTCGATGGTATGGACATATAGTGGCATAGATCACACTTCTGCTTGGTTTTGGTGGTGGCTTTTGACTTTGAGGAACTAGAAAGGCTGACTTTGTTTCCTTGATTGGTTCGGGAACTCTTTTGATGGATTCCATCTTATCGGTTAGCTTCCTCACAAGTTGGTCATTTCTTTGGTCTGCCGGTAAGGCGAAGATGTGGAATCTCGGTGGGTGTAGACTCTTGTTGAGTTGGTTTTGTTGGTCTTTTAAGGATGGTTCTACCAAGTCCAGATCTTTCTTTTGGTGAGTGTGGATTGAACTATAATGGAGTAAGCTTAGAGCTTGGAGCGGCACCACGAAGAGGTTCGAGGTGGAAGTGGTGCATGAGATGCCTTGGACTTCGGAGATGTGTTCATACTCTGGGCACATCGAGAGTCCAAGCATGCTCTTTAGTTGACTTCGAACTCGAGTTCTTCGAATCGAAATTAGAAGCTTACTATCGAGATTAACGTTCAATCCAATCACTGGGCAAATAGTCAACATATTGGTAATCATGCCACGACACAAATGTTTTGGAAGCTGGTCTTTGTTGTGAGAGTCGAGGGATGATCTTCACCTATGACTTCTTTTTGCTGTGGGGCTCCAGCATCAAAGACTCTTGGATTCTTAGCGATCCGATAGCAATGATATCTTTTTCTTTCTTAAGTTCATCTTGAAGAGCACGATTTCTTTTAACTAATTGATGTTTTAAATTTGCAAAGTGATAGCCTCAAGCTTATTTTGTTTTTCAAAAGCAATTCATCCCTACACTTATTTAGTTCAAAACTTAGCTTGTTATATTTTGAAAAAAGATTTAATCGTTGCTCTTCAACAAACTTAAGATCAACATTGATATAGTTCATATAGGGTACTTGATAGTCATCATCCATAGAAAGTAAAATATTTACCTTCTTCATTGTGATGTTGACCAATTTCCCATTCTGGCATGATTTTCCAACGGCTTCTTGTCCTCTTCGAGAGGGCCATCGATGCACTAACATGTACCATTTAGTCATCGGATGAGACCGGCTCTTCATCGGTCGAAGTTTCAAGCAACGAGACCCTTGTTTTTACCTGCAGATTGAACACTTTTTTGTTTGAGGTGGCCTCAAGCAATGCAAGCTTAGCTTTTGCTTTCTTATACTTAGCTTCATAATCAATGGTTTTGTTTTGATCAGATTTGTTTTGAAATTTTTGATGAGGCCGATAGATTTTTGGTTGAAATTTGCTAAAGCTTGAGGATTGGTTTGACCGATGGTTTATAAGAGGGTTCATAAATTGTTTTGAAAAAGCAGTCTTTGCAAAATGACCTCTTTTGACACTTAAAGCATTCAATATCCTCATTTGCTTTAGCATTGAAAAACCTTTATTCCTTTTATAAACCTTAGAGTTAGCAGGAGTGCCCTTTCACGAAATTCAATGTTCATGTCATTTAGGTACTCCTCACTTGATCTCATCCGCTCATCATCACGAATTTTCTTGGAAATCTTGAATCACATTGTTAGAAAAAGCGATTGATATAGGTGTTGAAGTGGTGGTGGGGGACTTCTTGACTTCACGAGACTTCTTTAAGTCGAGGTATCGTCTGTTATATGAGGTTTTCCTCATAGATAAATTTCCATAAATTTCGGAAGTTCAATATTACGATATGATTAGCATTCCTAAGTCCATGAGATAAATTTAACCACTTCTCGGTATTGACAAAACCAACGTTTATTTCATGTTTGGAAAACTTAACACCATCATTTGATAATTCATTTAAAGAGATTTTGTACCGTGTAAGTTTGAGACGAGTTTCGAGTCCTTAGCCACGAAGATGTTATACTCAAGTTTTAGGTCCATTATCCTGTTTTCCTTGGTATCAAATGGGCCTTCATGGCTATGAACTAGGTCATCCAGTTTGTTTAGTTGTACTACAACTTATAACGACTCCATAATATCATCGAAGACATGATATGATGATACTTCGAGTCTTTGGTCTGGTTGACCACTCTTCTCTTATCCCGATCCATCGAGCTTGAGTTTAGGCAAACCTTCAGTAATCTTTGGGATAAATGGACCTTCATTTATACACTTGATATAATAAGGTTCCATCCCAATCAAATAGCAAAGCGTACACTTTTTCCATTTGTTGAATTTTCCAACTTCAAGTCTAGGGCAACAGTGAATAAGCTTCACCCTTTTATCGACTAGTTAGGGTACATTAATTTCATTACATAAGGATCCTAATTTAAAAACGTTTTAGAGCGGCTTTAAAAAAGTTATATAAAAGGTTTTATAATCAGCCGAGCTCTGATACCACTTGTTGTTCCCTATTCACTATCGTATAAAACAGTTAAGTATTTTAAAACGAGCTAATAGTGAAACAATGACTGAAAGTAATGTAAGTAAAACACACTGAATAATTTTCAACATCATATTCTTTATTAGAAATGAATAAAAAAGAATACGTTACCTAAGTACTTGCAGAACAGTACTTGGGATTGAAATGACAAAGTTTGGTGACTCCTCTCGGCTCGGGCTAAGTCGAGCACAACTACAAGTACCCACTGAGCTATCTCAGGGATTAAGTTGTATTTGGAGGAGTGAATAGATGGCTTGTGTGTGTGTGTGTTTTTACAATTCACAAGCTTAATCTATCACTCCATCTCTTATGTTATTTATACATGTATGAGTTTTAACTCTTTCCTAGTGACAAATCGACATCTTACAGAAGACAAAATACTGATGTATTTTGTCTCTGCTTACAAAGACTATTCTAGGTAAGAGACAAGACCACTTTCCTAAGGTCATGATGACACGAGCCTAATCTTTTGCCATTCAGGGAAAGTTGACTTTGGTTGATAAGGATTTCGTCTTATCTGATTCAAACTTATCCCGCCTTGTCACGCTTCATTCTTCAGTCTCTACTACCGGTTTGTTTTCATGCAAGTAGTTGGAGAGGAGTCTTAGGATTCGGTGAGTTATTGTCATCACTCACCTAATCCATCATCTTCTTCTTGACTTCGTCTTCACCATTTAAGTTTCGCCTTACTGAGTGGAGAGACTTCTTCTTCGCCTCATACTGAGTATCCTGAAGATGACTCACTGAGAGACTATGCACTCATTGACATGTTAATGTTTAACGGACATCACTTAGGTTATTTTCTATTCAAATCCTAGATTAAGGGGTTTGGGTATTTACTGAACCCAACAATAATCACCATGACTGATTCTCACACCGGAGGCGGTTCGCGGGGGCTTCCCCCCGCGCTCCGTCTAACCTAGTGTCTTCTATTTCTTATTTTCAGGTTATCTTGCACTCGACATCACCACCATCACCCCTAACTCCGTCAATCACCATTGACGGTCTGGTATGTGCATCTTTTTGTACAATCAGACACTGTTACCAAAAATGGATAATCTACTTTTCTAAACATGTTTTCTAAATTTTAAACAATTTTCTAATTAAAAATAATACATTCATTTCTCTTAAAAGCTACAAATTAAAAAAATAGAAAAAAATTTCACAACTAAACACAACCTTAACATTTTCAATTCTTTTCTATTTAAAAATTAATTAATATATCATTTATTTATTCAATACATAATCAGGTCAATTCCTCACAAAAGGTATAAGGTTCATGTCTTACTAAATACACATTTAACAATAGCTAATTGATTGGTCAAAAATGATCATGAAGTATACTGATTAAATAACGTATATCTGAATTAAAGACTCGTCTTTTTAAATAACCTGAATAGAAAAAACTTTATTGCTTTTCACATAAAACTGTGTAGATTAATTTAGGCACTTCGATCACTTATCTAGTTAGGTTCCTTGTTAAAAGTATGATATGTAAGATGAAATATATGGTGTCACGAGAATATGAACATGACATGGTATTCGGAGAGAGATCGCTAACAAACTGGCAGACATTGTGTTTATAGTGTTTGGTTTGAATTGACATAATATAGTGTAATGATTTAATAGCTAAAATAGACAATTTTTTTTTATTTTTTTTATTTTTTTCAAGGCATATGAGGAAGATGAGTTTTCTTGCCTCGGATATAAGTAGTTTAACCAATGCCTTTTTAGTATTGTTTCGAATCTAAATCTTTTCTGTAGACATTTAGGGGCCCGTTTGGTTTGTAGGTGGTTTTAGGATTTGAATTTGGATTATGATTTGGATTTAAATTTGGATTTGATGTAAGTTTTGAAAAATAAAATTATGAGAGAAAAAATATATAAATAGTATAATATTATATTTTGAAAATATATAAAAGAAAATTAATTAATTTATTTTGTATATAAAATAAATTTATTTGAAATTATTAATTATAATGGGTGGTGTGGATTAAGATAGGGCTCGCTTTATTTGATAAAAAAACAAAAGATGTCTACTTTTTATTTTGAAAGATGCCTTGGAGGTGTGGAATCGTCTGCCACAACTGTTTGATAATCAAGCCAAAGAAAAGGCTCATAATTTGTATACCAATCAACTCTTTTTAGATATTAGTCTACACCAACATATCACTCCCGCATACCAAACGCCACCTAGGTTTTTAACCATTAAGTCACATTGTGGTGGTTATTATGAAATGAACAATTCCATATAAAATGTCAACATTGACACAAACGTCTCGAACACAAATGTAACCATACACTTTCACTACTTGTTTGACTTGTAAAGTTGTAATGCCACTAACTCCTTTTTGCAACCACATTGGGTTATTTTTATTTTCACGAGTTACAATTTAGGATTTTGTAAAGGCTAAAACAACAACAAATAGATCTCAAAACATATTTGCTAACCAAAATCTATCTAACGAATATATAAAAGTATTTACTATTTACAAGTTATTGATTACCCTTGCAATAAGAGCACTTTTAAGTTATAACCATCATGGGTAACTCCATTATATATGGTCCATTATGCGACATGATATATGTTGTTTAAGAATTTAGACTACTAGGTAATCTAGTACCTAATTACGAATACATTTTTATAAAGTTCACATCATTGCGTCTAAAATAATTAATCAATAAATGCATAGACGGATCTACATGGATGCCGGGTGTGACAAGCGCTACACCCACTTTTGGGTCACGCAATGTAACTTTTTTCAAAATGTGTTATTTTTTTGTATGTGCAACCCCCGATTTTGTGCTATTTTTTTATACTGCAACTTAAACTTGGCTAAAAATCCTTTAGGGTGTGAATTTTCGTAATTATGATTGAAAAACTTTTGTGCAACACCTTTCCGAAAATCCTAGATCCGTCCCTGAAAAAATGTATATGTGCACCTATATCAAAGATGCAAAAACATGTAACAAATATTGACATCTATTTGGCATTGTAACAAACGAGGGACGTCTTAGGGGTGTGTGAAAATATGTAATTTTTTTTTCTTATCAAGAATAGTAGTTTAGATACAATTAAAGATAGATGTTAACCATGAATTTTAATACATACACTCGGAAAAAATAAGTTAAAAAAGGCAACAACACGATAGAATATGTTGTAAATTTATTTGTGTACAAATCATGTGTAATTATCAAAAAAATTCTCCAAAATAAGTATGCGGTTTGGCAAAAAGTTTGAGATGATAATGATGAATTAACTATAACAATACCATTAGTCAATTATGGAATATCAAGTAATGAATGGTAAAGCTTTAATTATTTGACTATAGCACAAGCCTCACTAGTCACTAATCCTTACCTTTAAGCCACACACATATACACATACACCATAATTTTGCATCATGTTACGTCCTAATTATACAACGTGTGTCTTGCGGGCATGCTTTCTAACACGTACAATTGTTGTATCGTAATTTTGGAAGTCATACTTTCATCAAAACTATGTGTTCGTTATTTGTATCGTGAGACTTTAAAACATGATTATTAAACCGGTATAAGGAAGAGATTCGGTGTTAAGAAAAACTTAAATGAGAATAATAAGAAAAATTTGTAGCTACACATTTTAAATAAGAAAGAAAAATTTAAAGATAGATGCATTTATTTTTATAAGCACCTCTTAAACATGTGGACTGTGATTTCTTTTCGGTCTTCTCATTAAAAAATTTCTTTTTTATGCTAGTGTGTGGCCAAAATATGAATAATGAAAACAAACTTTATGTACCAATTTAATTACCAAAATAAGTTATGGGCCTGGCCCATCACCAATGGCTGCTATAGGCTTGTAGAGGTGTATTCACAATTTACAAAACATGTGATCATTTTAATCCAGAGTGGTGCTTACAATAATTTCACAATTTATTTGCAAACGGTCAATTTTGGAATAACCTATCTAATTATGGTTAATAAATTAAATAAGTGGGGCTATTAATAAAAGTTAAGAATTTTTTTTAGATGGTCCAATTATTGGAATAGCTTTGTTCACCTATGGTATGGTAAATGAATGGAGGCTTATTTAAACAAAAATATATATATATATATATCCTTAGTGATTTTTAAATTACACATGTAAAGAGATGGACAACTAAATATATATACTAGAAAATGCAGTAAAATTGTGGAGGGACATGCACGTTAAACTTATCTATAGAGAGTCAACAAAGAGATGCACAAGGATAATTGAAATTTAATCTTTATTTGAGTTAAAATTACTAGAAATTGGCACAACATATAGATCCATGGAACACACATTCATATGACATAATGCCACCAACTTTACATAATGGTTAGAACCACTTTTGACAAATGCTTGCTAATTATTTCTTACAAGACTTAATAGCATAGGTTTGTAGGATACTGCAAAGTAATGTAGGTTATTTGGGGACCTGTCTCAAGCTTGTCTAATTGGACCAGAAAGATACATTGATTCAATTTAAATTAGGAGGAATGCTATAGGCACATAAAAATATTTACAAAATAATCTATAAAATGACGTGTTAGATACTGATTGGCTTAATCAGAGAGAATAGAGAGAAACTATAATAAAATTCACTGATCACTGCCTGACACGTCATTTTGTGAAGGATTATGTGGATGTTTTTATGTGGCTGTAGCATTTCTCTTAAATTAGAGCACTAAACAAGCTAAGATATTCGTAGGCTGTTCGGCAGAGCCGTACACGAGAGTGTGTGAGATGTGCTAGTGCACAGGGTCTCAAAGTTTCAGGGGCCTTAAAATATATACCTCTTTATATAGTTTTGTGACCTCAAATTTATTTAGAACATCAAAATGTTGACGATACATGACTTTTTGTTCTAAATATTAGTTAAACTTTACTTCAAGCGGGCGAGAGTGATGAACAATTTATAAAAATTAAAACTAGACAGTTACGATACATGTTTACTCATAAAAATTAAAACTAGTTGTTATATAAGCGGTTTTGTACAGGGCCTTCGTTTGGCCAACTATGACACCGTTGTTCAGGACCACCCATACACTTAATATTTTACCATTTTCTGCCATCAAGAATGCTTCCTCTTTTGCACTATCATAGTCAAAAATTGGCATCTTTGGAAAAAAAACGTACAAGAAATAACCATCACATTTATTCGACACCCGCCACGTTATACTGTACCAGCAAATACATAAACTTAAATGTGAAAATCGGACGAATTTGTTTATGTGATTGAGTGTATGTATTCGCGATTGATGCATGTTATAAATCAAGTTTTTATAAATGAAAGATTGATTTTGTAAAGCATGTTACGAGCTTAGCTTGAACTAATAGTATAAGGCTCGAAACAAGCTCAAGTTCGAGCCCTATAAACTTAAACAGGCCGTGCTCGAGCTTTGGCACTCTCGAGGCCGAGCTCAGCTTGTTATCACCCCTAACAAAAATCACCTTAAAGAAAATGGCATGTTTGGATGATCATAGATAAACGTAACTTATATTGTGGTGATACTCGATTAACTTTGTTTCGTAATAAGGAACTTTCTTCAATAAGCTAGCTTAGGACCATGTTTATGCATAACTTTTTGGGTTTGTTAAAAACGTGAATTTCATCAGCATAAAAAACGTGGTACACTTATAAAATGCTATAAAAAGCTGCTAGCTGGCCTTCTTAGAAATTTTCACACTTATGCTGAAAATTATTGAAAGCTCACTTGTAGATACATTTATTAAGTTTTAAATCATTCTTACTTTAATTCATGGCTAGATCAACATGCTTCATGTGATTCCATACACCACAATTGTTCTCTCCTATTTTTCCTAAGGTTCTCATGTAAACTGAGATTTTTCGCACTATGTAATGACGTGTATCATTATAACATAAAAGCATATAAAACCATAAATGTTAGGTACATTAGGTTCATCTTTAGGTCTATTTATTAGGCCCATGTATCATTGCTCTAATCCATATTTCGAAAACACTAGACAATGATAAACAAAATAGAAAATTTCACTTCCAAATATATTTCAACTTGTATAAAATAAGTTCTTTAGGTCATATGTTAGTTTGGTTACAAACTTAATTTATTACCTTTATTTATAATATAGGCGAGTACCCGCGTCTAGCGGCAGCGGTTTCTAATGTCAGATAATTAATGATTTGTGATATTGTGGTGAGTGTTTTGTGTAGCGTTTAAAATAGAACGTGAACCGATGAAAAATGCAATTGCAAACGGTTGTACTATACGATAACTAAAGTCTAGACAAAATTCTTAACATCTATCAAACAACATATAAAAACATTTAATGAAAATGAAAGTAAACATTGCATCAGTTATGAGATAAAAACTAACAACACACGTTACCTGTCGCGTAAAACTAGGGCTGAGCATCGGGCCGGATCCCGACCCGACCCGACCCGTCCCGACAAGGCCCGATCCCGAAAGTCTTCCAATTTCTAAACCGAATCCCGACCCGAGAAGTAGTCGGGTAAGTCGGTTCAGGATAATCGGGTTCGGTATGCTCGGTTTCGGGCTTGTTTTTTTCGGTTTTTGGCTCGTCCCGACCCGCCCAGTCCCGACCCGAAACCCGAAATGGCTGAAATGGTGAACCGAGCCCCGACCCGATAAGCTGCTAGTCGGGCTCGGGATGATCGGGCTGTGTCGGTATCGGTTCGGTTGTCGGGTCTCGGGCGGTTTTGCTCACCCCTACGTAAAACTAACAAAGATGGGATTAATGGTGCCGTTGTTAAGAAGAAAGCAAGTACCAAAATTAGCATGAATGTGATTAGCCCAAAATAAAAAAAAATAAAAATTGACTAATTTTGGCTATTTTATAAAATATTTGGGCACATTTAGCCCCATTTTCTTTTTGAAATGGGCGTATTTAGCTTATTGAAAAGTTAAATGTGCACTAACGAGCACATATTTTCTCTTACTTGTAAAACATTATAATCGTTTTTGAAAAAAAAAAACTTATATATATCTTAACTACATAAAATAGAAAAATGGTAAAAGGTGAAAGTGGAATGTTGAAACTTGAATATTGAAAGTCAATAACCACTTTGAAAAACTTATCTCTCTCACACACACCATTTCATCTCACATTAAAAACACACACACAAATGGATTCCTTAACGCTTAATACTGATTCATGAAACAAACTTAATCGCCGCTAAAATTTTGTCGAAACTAGACACCGCTGCCGCTAGGCACGGGTACTCGTCTAGTATATAATATATTTATATATCGACATATCGTTTTGTGTTAAAAAAAGTTTATGGGTTCTAAACGAAAAATAATAAAAGTTTGAAGATTTGGGAATTAAACATAATGTTTTGAAACCCGGTACGACCCGGGTGGTTCAACCGGTTGAACCGTTCCCGTCGAAAACCGGGTCGATTTAAACCGAGTCAACCCGACATGTTGGGTCAAAATGGGTCAAATTAAACAGGGTCAACCCAGGTTTTAAAGCGTCCGGGTCAACCCGGTTTTCGATATGTATTAATAGTTTCAAATTTTCACTTTTTACTTTTTGGTTTTTCCTTTATATATAGTGTAACAGGGTACACGCGCGTTGCGGTGGCGGGTACCCTGTGACGATTAACCGGAAAAATAGATCTCGATGAGACATGATTCACCAGTTTGTATCGGTTTCAACGGGTCCTCTCAAGTTCATTTTCGGATGGCTGTTATTGGTTAGCCGAACTGGTGGCGACACCGGTTTCCGGTTGAACCCGTTGGTCCGATCCGATTTTCAAAACTAGATGTACCATCAACTTGTTAGCTTGTATGAAGCTTTGTGTGTTTTATTAATTTATATAATGTATACAATAACATGTACTTTTCATTTTAGGGTGTTTTAAAAATAATATTAATTAGTATGTTTAATTATTTTATATTTAGAATTATGTTGTAGCTTGTTTAAATTGTACATTGTGATAATTTTATTGCACTTTTTAGTAAGATAGTTTTAGTGATAAAAAAAGTTTATGAGTTATAAACGAAAAATAGTAAAAGTTTGAGAAATTGGGGATTAACATAATATTTTGAAACCCGGTTCGACTGGTTGAACCGTTCCGGTTAAAAAAAACGAGTCAATATAAACCGGGTCAACCAGACGGGTTGGGTCGAAAAAACGGGTCAAATTAAACCGGGTCAACCAGCCGGGTTTGAAGCGTCCTGGGTTAACCCGGTTTTCGATGTGTATTAATAGTTTACTTTTGAAACATATGTAGGTATTAATAGTTGAAATTACTTTCTTTTTAATTTTTTTCACATTTCACTTTCTTGACTTTTCACTTTGACAATTTTTCTATTATAGATAGTATAGATTTTGTTAATTCTACCAAACTTGCCAATATACGTTTATTGAAAAGGAAAAAAACAAATGATAGATTCTAATAAAATGGCCGTCATGGTCAAAAATTATTCTAGTTGAACACGAAGTAGCCGTTCAAAATTCATGCCAATGAAAAACTTAGACTAATTCTTTTACAACTAATAAATGATTAAATACTACATGACGTTATAATGTTTGTATTCGTTTTGAACGAAATAATGTTTGTATTCGATATCAACAAAACTGATGGTCTTTGACTTACCCTTGCATTGTTTGATTTTTTTTTAACTAGTTGACAGAACAATGTGACAAAATTGACAGTTATTTATATACTCCGTAGTATATAGCATATAAAAAGAGATCGGGTAAGAAAAAAAATCGAGATGAGAAGAATGAGAAAGATTTTTAGCCACACATTTTAAATAAGTGAAAAAATTTTAAAATGATACGCATCTATTTTTGTAGATGTATCTATTTATAGTATATAGTTCTCCATTTGTCTCAAAATTATTGTTAGGAGACAAAAATCACATAGTTTAACAAAAGTGATGCCACTTTAACTTTAACCACTCAAATAAAATATTCCACCACCAAATTATCTAGTTTTTACTTAAAAAAGAAAGTGAACAATTATTTTGAAACATCCCGAAAGAAATATGAACAATAATTTTGAGACGGAGGGAGTATGTCGGAAAAATCCGATGAGAAGACAAAACTAAAATGAAAAAAGAATGTGAAAGATTTCTAGCAACACATTTTAAATAAGAGAGAAATTTTAAAGAAATATGCATATATTTTTGTATGTGCATATGAAATGTGTGATTTTAGTTTCTTATCACCCTTCTCATTTGATCCCAACTATGTATAATATTAGTAAGTTCATTAAAGTAACTTATGTTAGGAAGATTAATAAGATTAAAGTGGTAACTATCACTCAATGATCTAGTGGTAACTTTTTGGTTTCTGTACAAAATATCAAGAGTTCAAATCTTTGTTAGGTGCGTATATTTGAGGCTGGTAAGGGAATGATTGCAAACGCTTTCGGGATAAACCCAATAACACTGTGTAACTCCGAGTACAAAATGTTCGCCCGCTCCAAAAACCTGAACAGAAAAACCTATTCGTTTAAAGGAGGGTGTATCCTTTTGTAATGTTAAATTGTTCAAACTATTAAATATTTATTCAATGATTTCAAAGTTACTAACTGAAAACACTTTGGAATTATTTTAAAACGAGTTGAGATAAGAAAATATGTATTTCCTCATTTGCTCGAGTTTACTCGTATTGAAGTTTGTGTTTTTGACAAACGAACTTCAAGAAAAATCTATAAAATTTACCACCAAATCATGTTATAATAATATTTTGGCTTTCTTAATTATTTATTACGGTAGCATATTCTATATTAGATTATAGAACGTGTTTTGCTTTATATGTAATAAATAAAATATTTTCTTCAAAGCACAATTTAATTACAAAATTCAAATATTGCGATACACAATTATAAATGTTATTAAGTCAAACGGAGTAATACATATTCGTGAATTACGTTAACTTTGTTGAGTTTATGATATATAAAATACAATAAAACATAAAGACATCAAGAGTACACAGCGGAAGACTTAAAAATCATAACAAATAAATTAATTAACTGAAAGTATGCGTAACGTACCTCTTGCGAATGTCAGATCCCTTGAGCGAGCAAAACAAAGAAGTACTAATTTGTGTAAGAATAATGTCTTACAACCACGTTCTTGTACACACGAATTAACCAACGAATCAAGTGATTGCTAGATCTAACACAAGTCCTCGTTTAAGAAAAACGAAACCAAACTCCCTTACTATTGGGGTGTTCGGCCGAATATGACTAGAGAGAGGAAAGGAGAGATCTAGGGTTAATTCAATGCACAAGTGTATGAAACCCTAGAACCTAAGCCTTCTTTATATACTTAAGTAGGAACTTTGGGAACAAGTTAGGGATTGGGTTGAAACCCATTACCCTTGGCTGGCCATAGGACAAGCCCAAGGGAAGACCCAAACTTTTCATTTCAAGTTTTCCATTTCTAGTCCTTCTCTTTTCATTTTAGCGGTCGTTAGTCATTTTTCCGTTAAATACTTAACGATCGTTAACCGGACTTAATGTGCAATAATTAATCGTAAACATAAACATTAATTATTAACTTTAATTCTTATTCGCTAATGTGTGCAATCCCGTGGTCACGAGTTCGAATTCGGACATTCACATGTTTGTAAATATATACATTTCCAACAGCTCCCACTTGGATATGTTTACAAAACGCGAAATGACATTGGTTAGCGTCTAGCAACACGCCAATGCGCCCGGTACAACTCGTGTATGGTTTTCTGGAGAAAAACCAAGTTTGATGATTCATCATCATATTCATCCTTTTCTTTCTAATACCATGTTAATAAGAATATGGATCTCACTCATTTCTTAATTAACTATTCTCGTTTCGCTTTATATGATTGATTAAGATTACCAATTCTTTAACATATTCCGAAGACCTTGGGTATGGCCATACAAACATCTTAACAACCCTACGAGGGGCCCAGTAGTATTATACTTCAAAATAAATTTGAAGGAAGCAAATCCCATTTTGACTACAAGCAGGATTCATAGATTTCGCAACATTTTTGAAAACAACCCTTATAACTACCAATTACGTATAGCGTTAGATTGCTTCACATAAATGCACTACATCCATGACATATCTCTTGTATCTCAAGTCAGAGGATAAATATTCATGATATACTTAATGACTAAGATCCATAAAGTATCATCATGTGGGTGGGATAAGTCCTATACTCAATTCATTGAATATCATCCGAAATTAGTCATGCTACGCATCAATATACTTTCAAGTATATTCTAACTAATACTCAGATTTGTCTTAATTCAATATCATTCTCATGTTATTGATTGACAATGGACTATTTAGAATAACTTAAGTTATTCATGGATTTAAACATGCAAATATATGACACAATATTATAAATGAAATTAAACTTATACCGTACTTTAATTCATTATAAATAATAATTGTTTAACATCCTTTATCCAAATACTAAATAGATCAATGCATGATAATTCTTAGTTAATGAATTTTTTCCACAAGTCATGCAACTCATACTTGTTGACAAGGCATAATTTCAACTAACTTTGATCTATAGGAATTTTGAGAATACTTATTTCAAGAATTCAATTTCTTGTATGTGTTTACACATATCTTGATATTGTCATATCATTCCATAAGGTGCGTGACAACATGAACCACCTTTATATGACAATCATCTTTCAAAAATTTTAAAGTTTAAAGTATTCTTTATTCTTTAATGTATAATGCAACTATGCTCTTAGATGAGCATAACTAGTCAACATGGTCATCATCAAGGATACCGTGACTAGAATTGAGTGTCATCTCAATTATACTAGCATCATTGTGTACAACAATATGCTCTTTAAACATCCGTAAACTTTGAACGGTTATAGTGTAATGTTGGTGCCTACCAAAACTCAAGTTTGTTGGCAATGACAATTATGAAACAATTGTCATATAATCATCCATAGAATCTAGGAGCATCTCCAGGTTGTGGAATGTGATTCTAAATCCAAACATATTCCTTTAAAATATTTATTACACTAACAACTTTCAATGTTGTCAAATCATCTTGTAATCAAGCATGACACAACAACTTTATACACAACATGATGTTCATGATGAATCTTCAAGTTAAACTTTAAGATCTCATCTATCTTGTCAAATATATGTATTCATCATGTTCTATTAGACTCATTTATTTACCGCATATGTTTATAATAATAAACATATTTTTCAAGGTTATATATCTTATTTCCAAATCTTACAAACGAAGTTCATTCCAACTAAAACTTAATTTAGGTGGAATGTAGTTGCCCATACAACATATAAGATTTAAAATAATACTCCCACTAGCTTTAGGAATACTTATGAGCTATCTTATTTTAATTATTAAATCAAACATGGATTTAATATTAAACATAAGAAACATCTCTTAGATGCTTGCATATATCCATTCATGGATTTTTGCAGTTTGTACATATCCAAGGATTATTTGAATTCATAAAACTTCTTTATATTACTCATCGTCCTCATGAAAGTAATTCCACAACAAAGAGTTATGACATTCATTGTCAAAATTTCATATCAATGAAACTAAGTATGACAATTATAATCTTTATACTTCTATTTAATGTATCTAGTAAAGAATATTCAATCATAGTTAATTGCTTAAATATGATTAATATTATTATCACTAGACATGCATTAAATATGTGTACAATATTGTCCATATGATTTCTACATAAAGATTTAAACCACTAGGGTTTCCATCATTTGAAGAAACTCATATTCATTATTAAGATAAACCAAGTATCTAAAGTTGATTATCTTTATGGACAACATCTCAACATTCATAGTATGATTGATTTACCACAATTCAACATTTGGTAAATTCATCATCATGATTAACAGGCTTACCATGATCCTGTAACTCATAATCCTCAGCATATTAAATATCTGAGATATCTTTACGGATCTATGAATGACAATTCCATCATAATGAGGTCTATCATTTACATGTTTAGCCTCATCATGATATTTGCTAGTGCATTTTTAGAAGATTATGTATTTTGTAATTCAATCTTTCAAGATCTAACCAAAACTCCCACTTGCCTTTAACAATTTAAAGCTTTGTTAGGAACATGTTTTATTATCAAGTGTAGGTCATTTCATTTGTAATAGGTCGTTAATAATTATGGTTTATAAATGTTTGTAATTAGTTTCACAGCTCATGTAGTAAGCCCATGAGCTGTGATAGAAGGTTCTTCTAGAACCAAGGGGAAACATCCCTACTTATGTAAAGACTATAAATACCCCTCCCTAGAAGGGAGAGGGTTGTTGGTTCTAATTTCAATTATCATTTTCACTAATCATTCATTAGTTCCTTCCACTTTCTCTCTCTATAACTTTCTCTCTCTAGAAATACATATTGTTGTGATAATATGGTGACCTAACAAGTGGTATCAAGAGCCAAGGGATAGTTTAGGTTAATAAGAGCCAAGGGTTGTTGGTTCTAATTGTTGATCAGGAAGTTATGGAATCTCATAACGTGCTCGACTCAGATATCACCAATGAATTGACGATCTTTGAATGTCAGTAATCGAAAAGATTTGTCTTTCACGACTTATCTTAGTAGAATGTACCAATCCGAGACACTCTTGATTGACATGAACTTTGACGGGTCTAACCTCCTTTTCAAGGAGAGTTTACATCTTCAAGGTAGTTATTAGAGCTAGTTGTCACCTAAAAGCTGATAATGGAACTCTTTAACTATACAACGTAACAGTGTCTCGCGGGGAATTGTCTATCAAGAGTCGATCAATTCAAAAGTGCGATCTCTTCCCTCTCTGTGCGATTTCAGGTCAAAACTCATAAGCACATGTGGAGTATTTCTGAAAAACCAAAAACTCTCAAGGTGTTAGCAAAACATGGTTTTCATCATAAACATATTGAGAGATTTTTCAAGAAAAGGTTTTGTGGCAACATAGGATAGTCATGGAGTTATAAGGTGACTAAGTTTAGGAATAAACGTCTTATGATCCGCCAGAGGAGGATCTACCCAAGGACATCACAAATAGTTAGTATCTAGAAGTCCTTAGGTATGATTTAAAAAGGAGAAAATGAGAATCGGAGAAAGAAGGAGTTGAAGAATTAAAAAGAAAAGTAAAGAAAGGGTGAAAAGAAATAGCCCTCCAAATTATTCAACTTAGGGCAGACACCGGGTTCAATTCATATGCTCCTGGTTGTCACAAGATGACACCGGTATTGAAGACAAAGTCGTCATGGACCCATGGCCAATTCACTAAACCTTCTAAGCCACTCAAGTTCTCTTAAAAGAGCTTGTTTCATTCTCACATGGAACCTTACGTAATCTATCGACTCTCTCTTAGAGATTGTTGGTATTGAAGAAGGAGACCCTCTTCCTAGTCTCCGCTTAGGAAAATCAAAGCGCACTAATCGAGTCTAGAGCCATGAGATTTATCAAAAGATCTCTTAGGAACACTTAAATATTTCATCACTTGTTGTTCAAACAATAAGAACACAAGTGACACTTTTCAGAGTCCTACGCAGATCTTAGCAATCGCGGAACATTTATGAGGGGATTCACAATTGTGATCCTCAGTGATTGAATGGAAATTCCTGCCCGGGTCAACATCAAACGACCACAGCAGGTCACTTCGGTAACTCCTTGTGGGTTACGCTTAGTGTGTCTCAAACGGTCTATAGTCGTGGGGTGATGCTTCGGTGTACCTCGGCGACTCATCTGAACTGTAGGTGTATTTCGGTACATCGTGTTATCTCACTTGTGGGACTCGGTTCAGAACGACCTTTGTGAGAATTAGAGATGTGTTTTCACACTATGCTGTTAACACTCTCGAAGTTCAAACTTGTAAGCTTTGGATTATTTCTAACCCATGTTTTATGTTTTCTTCTTATGGATGCTCACGGGTGGAAAAGATCGTGCAGACTCTTCACATGCTCATACCAACATCAACACAAATTGAAGTTCTCTCAAAAGGCAAAGAAAATTTCTGAAAGATTCTACATCAAAGTCAAAGAATCTGCAAAGTTATGAGATAAAGATCAAAGTTAAAAATTGAGAGCTTCAAATATACTAATCACAAACTTCATCGAAGTATGAGCATCGGAAATGACTTTCATCACTAACAACAAAGATGTTGATAAAAGGCAGATTTCACAACTGATCACAACAACAAGAACAAAGAACAAAGATTCAAAGAATCAAAGACGTCACAAGCTATGAATGCCAAAGAAGTTCAAGACGTCAAACGACCTAAGCAAAACAACAAATGATGACCAACCCTTAGGGGGAGATTGTTAGGAACATGTTTTATTATCAAGTGTAGGTCATTTCATTTGTAATAGGTCGTTAATAATTATGGTTTATAAATGTTTGTAATTAGTTTCACAGCTCATATAGTAAGCCCATGAGTCGTGATAGAATTCTTCTAGAACCAAGGGGAAACATCCCTACTTATGTAAAGACTATAAATACCCCCTCCCTAGAAGGGAGAGGGTTGTTGGTTCTAATTGCAATTATCATTTTCACTAATCCTTCATTAGTTCCTTCCACTTTCTCTCTCTATAACTTTCTCTCTCTAGAAATACATATTGTTGTGATAATATGGTGACCTAACAAGCTTACCTTTAAATAGTTTAGTAAGTAGAGCAACAATACATTCTCCTCTTTTGGGATATTACAAAAAACATTGCCAGTTCCTGACATTAGTTTGTTACAACCCACTTTACAAGTAGTTTAACAAATTCAGAACTTCATTATAAGACTTAATGTGATTCATCACATTCCATAAAAAAATGGTGTCTTATTAATCTTCTAGGTTGGAGTCTTATTGAGTATATTCAATCTATACTCAATCTACTAACCTTGATAACTTTTGGAAGAAACTATAGTTATCTTGAATCAAATAATGCCAACAGATTTTGATTCTTTTAACAGAACATACCATAAAACTATGGTATTTCCTTGGAATTAATATTGTAAGAAAATCTAACAATATTTTAGATAACCATCTACTCTATGGCTTACCTATTTACCAACAAAGTAAAACTTAATGGTACAATAGAATTACCAAATCAATTGCATGCATTATAACACAAGTATTTTTGACCAAGTCAAAAGACATATCAGTTATAATTCACTATACGTTATAAGTCATTGATCAACTCATTGACTTCATGCAAATGTCTTAAAACATAGCAAGTTAACGTCTTACTTTATATTGTAAGTCTTTAAAAGACTTTATGTTTGTGACTTTACAAAATCATAAACATTTATAATTAAAGTAATTATGAACACCACCTTAGGTTTCAATTAATATTTCAAGTTAATAATTACTACATATATTTAAGTCATTCAACGAATACTCAAATTCAAAGTAGTATTAGATTACTTCATTTAATTATGTCATTCCATGAAATGTTCCATGTAAGAAACTGCAGAATCATCCATGCTCGTTCTCATGACGCATGGATATTTTACCTTGGGCTACAATCTAGTTCACGTTCTCACGTAACATAAATTGTAACTACAAGTGTTTCTTAAATATTGAATGACATAAATATTTAAAATAAAGTAGTCTTTGTTATCATCTTGACACATGTTCTTAATAGGGCAATCATACATATTTAAATGTATACTTCCTATTTGAACGTTATTCTCTTACTTTCTGATCAAGAGAATCCTTTTAAATCATATTAATATGTGTTATACCTTGCACACAATAAGATTTCTCCCACTTGTGCATGGAACAACATCATGTAGCAGATAAACAACACGATACACGTTCGTTTATTTGATTAATATGATTTGTGTCATAGATATAACAAGTAGATGTAGAACTATATTGTTTAGTAAGGAAAGCGTACGACTATCCTTAAAACATAAGTGTCTACAATTGGAAAGTAATTATCTTTGAGATAATCAGGTTACTACACAGGAAATAAGGCTTGTAGCTCCACTGAATTAGAAATCAATAAAACAACTTCTTATTCAGTAATGCAACACAAATGCTCCCTTGAATCGACAACATTGTAAGTGTTGCATAACCTGTGAAAACAACTTGCTTGCTATTTACTTTCCTACACCTTTAAAGAACCATACGTAATCATTACTAAGGTACTAAAAGGTGTGTTCTACTCTATGAATGATGGGTTATCCATCAATGTTATTAACTTGAAAAAATGGGAATGCAATTTCTTCCTCAAGAGCCTACCATCCCATACTGGTATGTAGTACCTTTAAAGGCTAAAGCAAAACAACTAGATAAAATATGCTAGTTTGCCTTTTACCAATTTTTGCGGTAATTAGTCTAGCTTCTAATCTGGTAACTCATATAGATGTTTTCCAGTTAACCAACATTCATGTTGTTACCAAGGATTCATTCACCAAATGAGGATAATGAAATCTTTATGAAAAATAATATGTGCAATTCATTGCTAAGAGTTACATTAGAATTTAGACAATTCAAATGTTCCTATTATACCTTTCTCATTCATGAAAAGGAATAGGATTGAGTCTCATGCTTCTCCCATGGAAAAGAGACTTCGTTTGTCTTATCAGTAAATTATTCTCGATCAAACATTTGTTTGAAAGTAGAGTGGATCAATTTACTAATCCAAGACAAACCACGTTTACGGTTAAATGTTGCATTTATACATTCAAAAGAATTACAAAATTCAATTTTAGTATTTTCGATAATTAACCTTTTCAAGAAAATTAAATACCCATGGTTCATAAATATATAACCATTTAATTTTCATTGAAAACTAGGATCCAAATTGTCATAATTTCATTACGTCGGTTGATCTGCTAGTAATGAACCTTATACAAAATGGTAGAGCTTTTGCTCAATTGCCAATTTCAATTGCAATTCCTAGATTTATGGGATTTACATATAGCCAATTTCAATTTGCCATGTAAACATGTTTTATCCCATCTTATGCCTTGAGTTGCCAGTTCTCACTGCCTAACTCAATTAAGTTGATCAACTTAAGAAACTGCAAAATCGTCCATGTCCGTTCTCACGACACGTGGACATTTTACCCTTTGATTACGATCTAAGTCACGGTCTCACGCAAATAAAAAATAATCTTAGGTGTTTCCGTTTCGTTGGATGGCATATAACTTAAATTAAAGGGTAATAATTTTGATGTTAAATCAAATATGTACAAAGATGTCATGCATTCATCTTTGTAGCATAGTTTTATTAAAACATTTATATCTTGTTTTAATGTATAAGCTTTTCATCATCAAACTTTAATTGAGGTATTGGATTCACCAATCAAGGAATTTAGTGTTAATTATCATCCATTATACCGTACTTTTGCATAAGTGTAAACACTTAGTGTTTTGGATAATTACCACGAAGTGGCGCATGGAATTAAAACTAATTCGCCCTTAAGATGAGCTTGCAGAGGAGGAGGACCAGTGCGCTAAAGCACAACCTTAGACATCCTTTCGGTGTGTATGCGCACTTCTTTATTAACCCCTTTATAGTTCATTCTCATGGGTGAGACGTTCAGACCATTTGTACCAAAGTCATCAATCAATTAAACGATTATGATTACTACGCTTAAAAATACATGTTTCACCATTGTTTAGGTCAGTTTATTTTTCTTGTAAAAATACCCTTGTTACAAAAAACAAACAAGCAAGTATTTATAAAATAAACAAATAAACAATGAATGCATAACAAATAAAAGTCATGCATATCAAATAGCCACATGCAAACGGTTTTGATAAATCCTATTAATAACCAATTCTAGATTTGTCAATATGCATATATTTAATTAAGACTTTCACCCGTTTTCATCTATGTACAAGGTGAACCACATGCATCGATTCATCGATTTCGCAAGTCAAAATTAAATACATACCACATAGCACATAATTGATTAAATTAATAATTATTGAGGTCTTCCCAATTTTAGATCTATCAAAATTTAGTGTATATCACTTAAACAAGAAAGACATACAATAAAAGCAGATCCATGATAAAACATGCAGATAATTATCATGAACATAAAATTACACTTAACAATTAATGCAATTAAATCAAAGTTACGCATATACACATAAAGTTGCATGCATCTTAGGGTTTCTAATCAAATTAAAACAATAGTTTACAAAACCCTAATTAGGGCACCATAAAAAAAACGCCCCCTCAAAATTAGGGTTTAGGTTTTGCAAACCCTAGATCTAAGCATACAAATAATAACACATTCATGTTTATTTTAATTATGTGTTTCAGTAATTAATTACTTGTTATACAATGCTCGTGATGCCACTTGTTGAGTTTATGATATATAAAATACAATAAAACATAAAGACATCAAGAGTACACAACGGAAGACTTAAAAATCATAACAAATAAATTAATTAACTGAAAGTATGCGTAACGCATACCTCTTTGCGAATGTCGATCCTTGGCGAGCAAAACAAAGAAGTACTAATTTGTGTAAGAATAATGTCTTACAACCACGTTCTTGTACACACGAATTAACCAACGAATCCAGCGATTGCTAGATCTAACACAAGTCCTCGTTTAAGAAAAACGAAACCAAACTCCCTTACTATTGGGGTGTTCGGCCGAATATGACTAGAGAGGGGAGAGGAGAGATCTAGGGTTAATTCAATGCACAAGTGTATGAAACCCTAGAACCTAACCCTCTTTATATACTAGTAGGAAACTTTGGGAACAAGTTAGGGATTGGGTTGAAACCCATTACCCTTGGCCGGCCATAGGACAAGCCCAAGGGAAGACCCAAACTTTTCATTTCAAGTTTTTCCATTTCTAGTCCTTTTCTTTTTCATTTAACGATTAGTTAGTCATTTTTCCGTTAAATACTTAACGATCGTTAACCGGACTTAATGTGCAATAATTAATCGTAAACATAAACATTAATTATTAACTTTAATTCTTATTCGCTAATGTGTGCAATCCCGTGGTCACGAGTTCGAATCCGGACATTCACATGTTTGTAAATATATACATTTCCAACAAACTTGACGTTACTATTTGAGGTATGATAGTAGCACATATTAACAATTCGTTGTTTTGAGAAGTATAACATTTGTTTGACATAAAGTTACTTATCTAAAGGCTATATAACTCGACATCAAAATTAGGAGGAATTGCATATATATCCTTTCAAAGGTCAATAATTGAATATATATCCAAGCAAAAATCATAATTGCGTATATATCCTTCTAAATATTTAAATATGTCATACATAACCAAATTATTAGTATTTTATACATATTTAAAGCAATAATAAACATGATAATTGTATATAAAATATGAATTGTCACTTATGCCCTTGTTGTAGAAGATTGTCATTCGTCAAAAACCCACTTCTAATACTTCATGAACACAAATTGTTGTTCGTCAAAAACTTCTAATACCCCATGAACAAAAATTGACAGTCCAAAGATTTCTTTATTATTTTCAACAAAATCAAACCTCAAGTCAAACATGCAGGTAAGAGTTTAATAAAAGGTCATGCTATTGCAACACCTCATATGGGGTGTTTGTAATTTTCAAATCATTGGACAACCTGCTGTGGCAGTGGAGGTGATGGGGGGGGGGGAATGTTTTTTTCTCGATTTCCGTGCCAAATTTTTATTATAAGTATTTTTACTACTAATTTTTACAAGTTTTTTTGTTATAATTACTACTAGTTTTTACAAGTTTTTTTGCAAAAATTTTCTTTTTACAAGTTTTTTTTTTTTTTTTTTTTTTAACTTTTTACAAGTTTTTAGTTTTAGTTTTACAAGTTTTTTTCAGTTTTCAGTTTTATAACTTTAAAAAAAAAGAAAAAAAAAAAAAAAAAAACGTAGTCGGAAAATTTTGCGGCTCATATTCGAAGGTTGCAAAGTGAGATTTTATCTCAATTTACCGTCCATTCTGTTTCGGTGGACGTCCGAGCGCAAAGGACAAAAAGTCCAACGCTAAAAAAATCCCAGATTTGAACAAAGAACCAACCACAGGGCACCGCAGAAGTTATTCAAAACCTAAAAAAGTCCCAGAATTGAACGAAGAAGCTGAGACATAGTTCATACGTGGGAGAGCCCTGCTAAAGTCCCATACTTGAACACGAGAACCTAACGAGGGCGATTTAAGACACGAGTTGTACATTCCAGATGACGATAGCGAATTTTTTATGGCTCAAATTCCAGCTCTTTTCCGACGGTGGATCCTAAGGATTGTAACGTGGAAGGTGATGGAAATTGTGGCTATCGAGCCATTGGCGTAGGTCTTGGTCATCCCGAACGGATATGGCGCAACCTTGAACTCTTGTTAGGGAAGAGGTAAACAATCAGGGAACTTTACATGGAAATGTGGGGACTTGGTTTCCACATATTTCGAACTCTGGATTGGTTTGGATCGATTTGCACCCCACGATTACTTGGATGATTATGCCGGACACGGGGCGGCTATTGCTACAATTCTTAACCGTCCAATTGTATGCATATCCAATTCAGCATCTACTACGTGTCTTCCGCTTAGGTCCGGTCCAGAGACAGCACAAGTATTGTCC
This sequence comes from Chrysanthemum makinoi, assembly GCA_910596185.1. Lineage (NCBI taxonomy): Eukaryota > Viridiplantae > Streptophyta > Magnoliopsida > Asterales > Asteraceae > Chrysanthemum > Chrysanthemum makinoi. Next base: position 303,593,488 of record OU343220.1, on the reverse strand, counting down.
CCCGTTGTGATTCTTCGTGTGGGGGAAGACCAGGCTGCTCACTATGTTCATGCGGTTCTAGATGGAAACTCACCACTCCCGCGTACTCACCCACAATGGAGGGCGTTCAGACATGACGTGGCCGCGAGATGGGCAACTCCGTTTGCTGAACGACAAAGCATGTTTAGATATAGACTAAAATACATGGTTAGTCCCTAAACTTGGCAGGACGCATCGCGATGGGACAAAACTCGGCCTTTTCATCGCCACAGGTCCAAACCTTGGCCATTAAATGCCAGAACCGTCCCTTGACCAATAACGCCTATGTCAACGTCTTTTTTTCTATTAGTTATTGGAGGGTATTATAGTCCATACACATTTATAACTCAACTTAGTTAATTCTAACTCAAGAACTATTCCACCAAAAAAAGGGGGGGTTATTGTTTGAACAAATTATATCAGTGTACCTGAGTCCTCACCACTTAAGTATGACTTCATAAAAGTCAAATGGTAAAGAAAGTATGAGCTCACAGAATTTTACCCAGGATTAACAAACAAATTTATATATTATCAACTACTTAGCTAGTTGACTTATAACAGTCAACTATATACAGTGTTTGAAGAAACTGGAACATAAGCGATACTCTTGAGTCATTTATGCGATACATGTTAATATACGATACTTTACAAAATATAAAAGATGAATTTGGGCCCAACTTCAAAGCGTTCAAGCTGCTGAATCTTCAAATGATCTACACAGCTCTGATCGATATCCATAAATTGTTGAACCGACAAAACATGAACCCTAAATTGATGATGCTGCTGCCACCATGCGCAAAACAAGTATACAAACAACAAACATATAAGTTATGAATTGTACTGTTACAGATTAATGGAATTTAACACATGACATGGTATTCATCACTGAAACATCATCTAGGGTCGCCTTTGGGCTGACGGTGCTAGGACGCATGATTTGTAATCTTTTCTTTGCTCCAGAAAGGGTGTCTTAACACCGCTTGAAACATCAGCAGCAGCACCACCACCCCTTTCAGCCTTCCCCTCCACATCAAAACCAGGCAAGTTCTCAACATCAAACCCTGCAAACTCAACCATTTTGGCCTTCCCCTTCCCATCTAAACCTCGCTTAAATTCTTGAACAACTTCTCTCCTTTTTTTTCTGGGCAAAACCTCATATTCATCAACCATCTTTCCTTTTCTTTTTCCTTTAATTTTCTCCCTTTTTTTAGCTACAACCCCTTCTTCGTCTTTGATTACAACACCACGTTTCACTATTGGTGTCCTAGTTCCACTCCCCTGCATTTTTTTCTTATCTATCCCCTGCCATTGACGTCTAGTCCTAAAAGGTGTTTGACTAAGCATCCTAAAGTTAGCATCCTGCTCTACCCAACCCACAACTTCAAAACTGGTGTTTTTTAAGTAAAATTGTGCTAACTTTTGGGGCTTGTGGGCTATGAAGATATCAACTGACTCATTTGTTTCAGCCATTCCAAACAAAGTATGAACATCAACATCAGTATGAATCAAATGCAAACCATTTTCTAGGGATTCTTTAGGATCACAGAAAAACAACGCCCATTTTGTTCATTAATCTCTGATAACACATTATCAAGGCTTGAACTAAATATATCCCTATCATTGGTAAAGGCACACAGATTAATTAATGAACCTCGTTCATACCACGAGTGGGATATAATCAAAAACCCCATTATAGTGGATTCTGAACAGGACCTCACCTTCTTTTTCTTCCTTCACATCCTTAAAAGTGAAGACGAATATGCTTCTGTCCTTCATTGTTACTTTTCTGTTTTTTTAAGAATGGGTTTGACTAGATGTGTGTTTCAGTACGTGAGTGTGTATGTATGTTATGTTTCGTTTTGATTGGGTTGTTTCGGATCTTGTTAGTTAGGTTCTTTTGCTGATTCCCAACACATTAATTGTGTATAGGGGTGTCAATCGGGTTATCGGGTCGGGTTAGAGGCTTATCGGGTCGGGTCTATCGGGTTTTGAAAAAATAAAAACTAACCCGCAACCCGACCCTATAAGATATCGGGTTCGGGTCTATCGGGTTGCGGGTTATCGGGTCGGGCTTATCGGGTTATCGGGTTACATGCTAATCTCATTCTACAACTTGCTTTATTCCTTACCTCCAGCTCCAGGTATGAAAAACTTACAAATTTACAACAATATAATTCCAAAATAAATACTGTTACAATGAGAAACTAAAAATAATGTTAGAAAAATTCAATTGATACATTATGTAATAAAACGTCAGTACCCATGTATTATTCGTTTGAACATGCAAAATATAATATACAACTACTAAACCAAACAATTATCTTTTCCAACTTGGAATAAATATAGTGATTTAAACCATAGGACTATAGGAGTATATATATGAGAGTATAATGATTCGTGGGAGGGTTTATGAACCGCTGTGATATAGATCAATTTAGTAAGTAGTGCACATCCTGACATATGTATTGAGATTAAGTTGATTTACTGATTAAAATTTGTGACTAAAGGGAGTTTAGTTCAGATTTTAGAAAGTTTTAAATATGTCATTATAGCTTATAAGGTATATCGGGTCAACCCGATAACCCGATAACAAACTAATTAAGACCCTAACCCGACCCTATAACGTTATCGGGTTAATCGGGTTGACCCGATAAACCCGATAAGCTAAGTTGGACCCGAATCAACCCGACCCTATAAGGCCTTATCGGGTTCGGGTCGGGTTCAGGTCGGGTCGGGTTGACCCATTTGACACCCCTAATTGTGTATAAAGGAAGGCAAAAGGTCAAGTTGCAGGGTAATAGGTTTAAAATGTCACACTTGGTCCCTCAATTTGGCCAGTTAGCCGTTTTTTGCACTTAAAATTCCCGCGTATTTTTTCTCACACAAACTTGACTATTTCTCTTTTTACTAACTTCACAATTAGTCCCTGAATTTGGAACGTCCAGTTCTTTTTGGTATTTATTGGTTAATACACAATACTAATTGCATACCAACAATCAAAAGAAACATATCCTAAGAAAATCTCAACAACCTCCCAATGGTTGACTTCCCACTACCTGAAGAACTCGCCAAAGCTTGAACTCGACTACATGTTTGACTCGATTTCTCTCTTATATCGAGAGAAAACGATAAGGACATAAAATTGCTAAGGGACTCCAAACACTTTGGTGACTTGATTCGGGGTATGAAGGAAGCCCAAGAATACATCTCTGAGATCGAAGGCTTTCGAACTACGGTGATGTACTACAAGGTTATCGAGGATCTTCGCAACAGGCAAAATGCTAATGTCTTGAAGGCGTTGGAGATAAGGAGGATGATCTGTCAGAAACACTCACAGGTGTGTGACAAGAACAACTTCCTTGATGATCTTAGGAAGTGTTGAGAAGGAAAAGAAGTGGTTATGTTTTCCTCTTTTTTTTTTGGAAAAATATGTACTGAATATTTAATGTTTAATATGAAGTTAATGAATCTATATGTTATGTTCTAGTGTTTTAATATGTTAATTATGTTGTTAATTGTTGTATTCGTCTAAGAGAGTTGTTATATCGGTTTTGATTGTATTGGGTGTTGGTAGAACTATGGTCCTTGCTCAAACAGTTTAAGAGTATAGGGGACTAAGGTTTTAGTCCCCTATCATGTCCTCACATTTGCATTAACTTATAGCAAGCACTTTATTCTCATATTTTACCACAAATTTGAATTCATATACATAAACCCAACCCTTTCAGAGAAATTGCGTCAAAATGGGTAAATCTAGAGCTCGTAACAGATTAAATGCTCCAATTGTCAAACTGTTGGACATAATAAGTCTATCACAAGGATCGGTACCAAAACCAACAAAGGAAACTAAGGTTCGAGGTAGAAAAAGGCATTGTGATGGCAGAAGGCAACATGTTTTCATTTAATTGTCATTTGCATAACGATTGTTCTTGTGTGTTTACATTCTAGTTGATGTGCAAATGTATTACTTTTGTAGTGGATGGATGAAGACGATATAAGGAAGACTATGGAACAAGAGTTTTATGAAGCTCTTTATGAGCAAGAAGAAGAACACACAAATTTGGAGGAAGATGAAGAAGCGATCCGGGTTGGATGAAGAAGCATTCCAGCAGTTTTTGGAAGAGGAGAGAATGTACAAAAGAAATGAAGAGGAATGGGAGATGAAAAATTGGCTTGAAGATCAGAGTATGAGGCTGACTTACTATGGAGTGTCTGTGGAAGACTTATATCCAAGACATCCATATGTGTTGGATAAAATTCACGCTCTAAATGGCAAAAATTCCAGCAATTTTCGAAGGTTGTAGGCTTCTACTCTTCTAGCCATTTGTAATATTGACAATATTATGTTTAAACATGTTTTTGTTTTTTTGTTGACTTTATAAGTTGACTAGCTTGTAAGAATTTATGTTGTCTTTACTCCTTATCTACTTGTTCAACAACCACAACTCCCTTCTACTTATATAATACATCTAGCTGTCAACAATTGTTTATCATACCAACATATTATCACCATGGATGTAGAAAATGGTTGTCAAATGGTATGCATTGACTGTTGGGTTGAAAGGGAAAACTGTAACACCCCCAATTTCGTGATACGCAGCGGAATTCAAACTAGGTGTTACTTCATGGCACAACAGTCATAACAATAGAAAATGAACTCTAATGGAGCCGTTTCAAAAGATTTATCATTCGATTTATATAAATACCAGAGTTTACAAAAATGAGGTCCCAAATGGTTCCATGTTTACAAAATACATTAAATTGATTTTCGAATGATGATAAAATTTATAGCCTTCTTGAGTATCCGTGCTCCTCCGTGCCAGCCTCGTACAATATGGACCTGAAATACATGCTTAAAACTGTCAACACAAAGGTTGAGTGAAATTCATAGAGTTTTGGAAATTAGTTGAACACATAATGTTTGTAGTGTGAGCTATAGACTCACACCAATGGTTTGAAAACCAAAACAATTATTATTAGACTAAGCATCATGCAATCAAGGCGTTAACGTGTTCCAAAATTAATTGGAGAAATTGTCGGTGCGTGCCCTATCGAGTAAAATTGCGTTTTACCAATGTTACTCAAATATAGTGCGTTTGTTTACGGACCTGGTCAACACAAGCGGGATTAAGTAAATCCCAATAGATCTATTCACAATATTCACGCCCACTCTCACATAGTGATTAATGATTCATGATTAAGGGACTTAAGTTTGGCAAATGCGGTAACTTAGTGCTAATAACAATCAGATAAGTATATAGTTTGAAAGCAATGTGTTCGGTTTAAAATAAAGCATGTATCTCCCCCAAGGGTTTGTAAAACAATTAAGTAATAGAAAGTGGGGCTATGAACTCACCTCAGAGTAAATGATATCAAATGTATAATGAGAATGATGGATCTGCCGTGAGAACTTCTCTGACAACCTAAAATGGAATGTTGCGACTTAGGTTTGGAATAATGTTTAGGAAAACATAAACCATCCTATATATGTCTCTATGTTTATCATGATGTAGTGCATGGTGTTTGTGTATGTCGTTTATAGAAATGGTCTAGTTGTGGCGTGTTTAGTTTATATATATCATTACTACCGTTAGGGCCATCACAATTCGAAGCCATATAGTAAGCGTTAGGAGCTAGGACACTTTAAATCGTAAATCCAGCAACTCGTCGATACGTTTTACTCAAATGAAACCCCTCACATGAAGCTCCCTACTATTGTAGCACTTAGTAGATACAACATATGTTTTGAGTGAAAATTGTTATATAAATAAGTTTATAATGTTTTTACAAGTTCTCGTCGTTTCATATATATGATCACCTTAGTTAACGGTCTTGGGAAAATAAGCCTTGAGGCTTTAGCTATGGCCTTGCCGTGACTTTGGTCTTGACTACCATGGTATTGAGACTCAGCCTTGACCTTAGCCGTAGCCGTGGTCTTGGCTTATGGCCATTAGGCCTCTTGGTTTGCTTTTAGTTGTGACAAAAGTATAGTTGTGAGACCAAATATAGGGCAGTTTCTGTTTTTGAAAGATAATGGTCTATTAAGCGTTTTCAAGGTCCGAGCTTCCTTGTTATTGAAGGAAAACGTCGTTCCGGACAAATTTCATGTTTTAACTTTTTGATGATTCGGACCAAAAGTACCACTTTTAACACGACCGTTGTACTTAACTTGACTTGTGTTAAGCGTTTCGGCGTTTTGGTTTAAGCTAACTTCTTTTGGCCATAACTTTTGACTCATTTGTCCGTTTTTGGTGATTCAAGTTGCTATGTTTACCTTTTTATCTTTTCTACCATAGTATGTAAGTTATAAAGTCCATAGGTTACTGATTTTAATGGTCTCAAATGTGTAGAATATGACTAGTTTACTAGTTTGTTACTTTTATGACAATATGTAAATTAAAACATGTGATTGAGTATATGTACATCATGAATCAACATAGTAACTATATATATAGCATGAAATAGTTAAGATTATGAATAATAAAGATGAGATGATGGTGGTGATAAGTTGCTTACAACTTTTGGCTTTCACTTAAGAAAGGAGTAACTTAGTAAGGATAGGACTTTGATTGATCGCTTAAGACTTTGGATTGAGCTAGCTTTCCACACCTAGGCACCCTTTTAAACTTGAAGAGTTGGTGATGAAGTACTAAGTGACTTGAGTAGATTTAAACTCAAGAAGATCACTTAAACTTGCTAGAGATTTGATGTAGTAGCTTGATCTTTGGAACTTCCTTGCATAAACTTGGAGTTTATAGATCAAATGATGGAAGATGTGTATGATTTGTGATATGAACGACCAAGAACAGAATATGAGGGATCTTAGGATGCATTTTACTTTCTATTTATAGGAGGGTAAGTTTGGTTAACCATATATTGGGTTAATTATTAACCATGGTTAAGTTAGGACACTTGTAATGATCTAAATGAACCATGTTTAGGATGATGCCACCAAAATGATGACTCCCCCCCCCCTAAGTTGGCCAAATAGAGATAAGATGGCTTAGGTGGATAGTTTTGGTCTTATCTTGAGTTTAGAGCATGATTTGGTTCCGTTAAATGCCAACCGTAAGTTGTTAAGCCATAAAACGTAAAACCGGGTATCGTAAAAATATGAAACTTGTAGGAATGATGAAACTCATCATTATACTCCATATAAAAATATAAAATGGGTGATACGTCTCATTGGGTGTAAAATTTGCTTAAAATTTGGAAATACGGGTAAAAAATCGTAATTCGCAGTTTATCAGAAAAGACGAAATTTCAGGAAACGACCAGTAGAATTTATTTAGAGTAGACTAAAATTAGTCTAGAAGTGATATGAGATGTTAAAATGTGGTTTTCGTCATACGCGGGATAACTTAACAGTTATTTGTGAAGTTTAAAAGTTACGCGATTTAAGCAAAAATGTAGAACGTACAAGCTTAATTTCTTTATGGTCAAAGGAGGAGGGAAATATGTTTGACTTTTCCAAAAAATGTAAAAGTGTCAAAAACATATTAGAAACACAGTGCATGAATCGTTAAGTCTGGATGTAAGTAGAATTGTTTAAAACGTAAGTTTAGTTTCGTACGGGGCAGGGTTTATTTGGTAACATTTTAAAATGAAATCTCAAAAATTCTCAAATTAATTATGAGTGATCTAAAAATTTATCTGATGTGAGGAAAATTGACAGGGTTGATTTTCGTTATGCGTGTGATGTTTAAATGGTGTACCGTCCAAAACGAAATTTTAAAACGATGTTTTCTTAATAACTTTTGCGAAAATGATCTAACGATTGTCAAACTCTCAGGTCATTACTTAAATAATTTATCTTACGAGAATGTGAAATAAAAATTTTACGGGATGAATAGTGAAAGTGAATAGTAAAAGTGAATAGTAAATTCTCGAAAATGAAAAGTAACCTAAAAATGCGGGTGTTTACAGTCTCACCACCTTAATGGGAATTCCGTCCCGGAATTCAGTGTGTGTTACTAATGTTGAAGTGTCTAGGAAAATATGGTTATATGCGCGGAATTCTTATCTTTGCGCTCTTAAGTTTCTAGTCATAGAATGTGTTATGTACCATTCTAAGTTTTTGGTCGTGGCGTTGGTAATCTTAAGGGTTTTGTTAAAATCTTATAGAGTCCAATATACCTTAAGTTTGGATTTTCCCGTTTCTTAAAAATTAATCATATCTTATTATATCGAGGCTATCAATAAAACCTTAATTTCTAACATGGAGTTTTTAGTGATAGTGTGCGGCATGGAGCCTAATTTATATTTGTATGGTTTCCTTAATTGTTTCGTGGGTGATCGCTAAACACCTTAGTTCAAATGAAATGGTTAACTAACACTTTCATCGATATAGTGCCTCAAATGGAATAGTTTTCGTTGTTGTTAAGGTAGTTGTTGTTAATCAAAGGTGTAAGATATTGTTGATGTGAAATGGTTTGTAATGATGTTGTAGGAAAGTCTTGCTAGTGGCAAGTGGTTATCCAAACCATTTCCAAAGTTGATCATTGTCTTAGGTGGTTTCGGGATGAAGGTCATATCCTATAGTGTTTATGTCAACTAGTGTTTGAAGGAAACGCGATAGTGTGAAGTTTTATATATTGACTTGCAATGGGGTTCAGATAATGATGTGATATGTTGACGATTAGAAGAGTGTAGCATACGCTTACCATTATTCTTAGGTAGAGATGTCAAGTTTGTTTTAAAATCAAAATTGAATTTTAAAGGAATATGGCGGAATGATATCCTTGAAATCTGATCAGGCTAGTACTTCTATATAAATGACGAGAAGATTTGATGACTATCCCAAGATAGTAGATAGGATTATTTCATAAATGAAAACTTTCAAAAATGAAATTAGGTAGTATAAATAAGTATTAAGATCTCGCTTAGTGGTAAAACACTATCATGTCTCTAGATCTTTTTAATGAATTCTGGTGGTTTATCGAGTTTAAGTAGGAAATCAACCTGAATATAACCCTTGTATAACTATTCTCAGTATTTGAAAATTTTAAGTCGAACATAGTTAGTCAGACTATGTTCCACTATCCCTAGGTTAAATATAGGTGACTAGACTATATTTAGCCGAGATTCGATAAAATTTTCAAACACCTAAATTAGGTATACTTGTGATATGTCCATAGCTTTTGAGAAATTGTCCACTAAGCAAAGACGATATCAAACCATCCACTTGCAAGTCCTGGCCATAAAAGACTTGCAACCTATGTTTTCACATTCCATTGCATAGAAGATAGTATAGGTAGATACGTGTGGAAAGGAAGTTTTAAGTAATTCTAAAATAGTCCATACTTGGCTAGAATCACGAACCTTTAACAATGAAGGTTTCAGAAGAGAATTTTGATGAATGTAGAGAAAGTTGCTGAACTTCAGCTTTTGTAGATGATGAATTAGTTTATCTTTTAGAAATCCCATTTCTTGTATTTCCATTAGGGAAATTGATAGACTGTGACGGGTTTCATGTAAAACAATATCATATAATGTTTATAAGATAATTTTTAGAGACTTTGTTTAAGTTACAATGTCTGAGGAGTAGTTGAGACCATTGTGCAACTCACAATGTCTAAGAAATAATAGAGACCATTGTGCAACTCACAATGTCTAAGAAATGATGGAGAGATCATTGTGTAACCCACAATGTCTTGAGAAATGATAGAGAGATCATTGTGTAACTCACAATGTCTTGAGAAATGATGGAGAGACCATTGTGTAACTCACAATGTCTTGAGAAATGATGGAGAGACCATTGTGTAACTCACAATGTCTTGAGAAATGATGGAGAGACCATTGTGTAACCCACAATGTCTTAAGAAATAAAGAAGACCACTGTAGGATTTACAGTGTCTGAGAATGTAATAGAGACCAGTAGGATTTACTGATTATGCGAGAATGTAATAGAGACCACTGTATCTCACAGTGTCTTGAAAAATGAATGAGACCATTGTATCTCATAGTGTCTGGGAAGTAGGAAAGACCATTGTAGTCAGTTACAATGTCTTGGAGAAAGTTTCGTAATCCTAAAATGCATGAGTAGATGCATGATTGGGAGATTGGGAAAATATGATTGTGCCGTAATGCCTTGGAATAGGCATACGCAGATATGTTGAGTACTTTGTTTATGATTGAAATTATGTCAAGTGTATATATCAATATACTAGTATGTTTGTATAGCTTAAAATGCCTAAAAGTCACATAATCGTCAGGAGGATGGAAGGCACGGAGAACAGAAGGCTATAAAAATGTTTTTGTTTGTAAAAGTAGTTATAGTTTAAGTCTCAATTAGACCCGTTTCTCTATAATGGCTCGATACCAATCTGTAACACCCCCAATTTCGTGATACACAGCGGAATTCAAACTAGGTGTTACTTCATGGCACAACAGTCATAACAATAGAAAATGAACTCTAATGGAGTCGTTTCAAAAGATTTATCATTCGATTTATATAAATATCAGAGTTTACAAAATGAGGTCCCAAATGGTTCCATGTTTACAAAATACATTAAATTGATTTTCGAATGATGATAAAATTTATAGCCTTCTTGAGTATCCGTGCTCCTCCGTGCCAGCCTCGTACAATATGGACCTGAAATACATGCTTAAAACTGTCAACACAAAGGTTGAGTGAAATTCATAGAGTTTTGGAAATTAGTTGAACACATAATGTTTGTAGTGTGAGCTATAGACTCACACCAATGGTTTGAAAACCAAAACAGTTATTATTAGACTAAGCATCATGCAATCAAGGCGTTAACGTGTTCCAAAATTAATTGGAGAAAATGTCGGTGCGTGCCCTATCAGGTAAAATTGCCGATTTTACCAATGTTACTCAAATATAGTGCGTTTGTTTACCGGACCTGGTCAACAGAAACGGGATTCGTCAATCCCAATAGATCTATTCACAATATTTGCGCCCACTATCACATAGTGATTAATGATTCATGATTAAGGGACTTAAGTTTGGCAAATGCGGTAACTTAGTGCTAATAAAAATCAGATAAGTATATAGTTTGAAAGCAATGTGTTCGGTTTAAAATAAAGCATGTATCTCCCCCAAGGGTTTGTAAAACCATTAAGTAATAGAAAGTGGGGCTATGAACTCACCTCAGAGTAAATGATATCAAATGTATAATGAGAATGATGGATATGCTGTGAGAACTTCTACAGAAACCTAAAATGGAATGTTGCGACTTAGGTTTGGAATAATGTTTAGGAAAACATAAACCATCCTATATATGTCTCTATGTTGATCATGATGTAGTACATGGTGTTTGTGTATGTCGTTTATAGAAATGGTCTAGTTGTGAAAACGTGTTTAGTTTATATATATCGTACTACCGTTCGGGCCATCACAATTCAGAAGCCATATAGTAAACGTTCGAGGAGCTAGGACACTTTAAATCGTAAATCCAAGAACTCGTCGATACGTTTTACTCAAATGAAACCCCTCACATGAAGCTCCCTACTATTGTAGCACTTAGTAGATACAACATATGTTTTGAGTGAAAATTGTTATATAAATAAGTTTATCATGTTTTTACAAGTTCTCGTCGTTTCATATATATGATCACCTTAGTTAACGGTCTTGGGAAAATAAGCCTTGAGGCTTTAGCCATGGCCTTGCCGTGACTTTGGTCTTGACTACCATGGTATTGAGACTCAGCCTTGACCTTAGCCGTAGCCGTGGTCTTGGCTTATGGCCATTAGGCCTCTTGGTTTGCTTTTAGTTGTGACAAAAGTATAGTTGTGAGACCAAATATAGGGCAGTTTCTGTTTTTGAAAGATAATGGCCTATTAAGCGTTTTCAAGGTCCGAGCTTCTTTGTTATTGAATGAAAACGTCGTTCCGGACAAATTTTATGTTTTAACTTTTTGATGATTCGGACCAAAAGTACCACTTTTAACACGACCAGCTGCTTAACAGCTTGTGTTAGGCAGTTTCGGCGTTTTGGTTTCGCTAACTTCTTTTGGCCATAACTTTTGACTCATTTGTCCGTTTCGGGTGATTCAAGTTGCTATGTTTACCTTTTTATCTTTTCTACCATAGTATGTATGTTATAAAGTCCATAGGTTACTGATTTTAATGGTCTCAAATGTGTAGAATATGACTAGTTTACTAGTTTGTTACTTTTATGACAATATGTAAATTAAAACATGTGATTGAGTATATGTACATCATGAATCAACATAGAAACTATATATATAGCATGAAATAGTTAAGATTATGAATAATAAAGATGAGATGATGGTGGTGATAAGTTGCTTACAACTTTTGGCTTTCACTTAAGAAAGGAGTAACTTAGTAAGGATAGGACTTTGATTGATCGCTTAAGACTTTGGATTGAGCTAGCTTTCCACACCTAGGCACCCTTTTAAACTTGAAGAGTTGGTTATGAAGTACTAAGTGACTTGAGTGGATTTAAACTCAAGAAGATCACTTAAACTTGCTAGAGATTTGATGTAGTAGCTTGATCTTTGGAACTTCCTTGCATAAACTTGGAGTTTATAGATCAAATGATGGAAGATGTGTATGATTTGTGATATGAACGACCAAGAACAGAATATGAGGGTTCTTAGGATGCATTTTACTTGCTATTTATAGGAGGGTAAGTTTGGTTAACCATATATTGGGTTAATTATTAACCATGGTTAAGTTAGGACACTTGTAATGATCTAAATGAACATGGTTAGGATGATGCCACCAAAATGATGACTCCCCCCCCCTTAAGTTGGCCAAATAGAGATAAGATGGCTTAGGTGGATAGTTTTGGTCTTATCTTGAGTTTAGAGCATGATTTGGTTCCGTTAAATGCCAACCGTAAGTTGTTAAGCCATAAAACGTAAAACCGGGTATCGTAAAAATACGAAACTTGTAGGAATGATGAAACTCATCATTATACTCCATATAAAAATATAAAATGGGTGATAAGTCTCATTGGGTGTAAAAACGCTGCTTAAAGCTGGAAATACGGGTAAAAAACGCGTAATTCGCAGTTTATCAGAAAAGAACGAAATTTCGGGGAAACGACCGTGAATTTATTTAGAGTAGACTAAAATTAGTCTAGAAGTGATATGAGACGTTAAAATGTGATTTTCGTCATACGCGGGATAACTTAACAGTTATTTGTGAAGTTTAAAAGTTATGCGATTTAAGCAAAATGTAGAACGCACAAGCTTAATTTCTTTATAGTCAAAGGAGGAGGGAAATATGTTTGACTTTTCCAAAAATGTAAAAGTGTCAAAACATATTAGAAACACAGTGCAGGAATCGTTAAGTCTGGATGTAAGTAGAATTGTTTAAAACGTAAGTTTAGTTTCGTACGGCGCAAGGTTTATTTGGTATCATTTTAAAATGAAATCTCAAAAATTCTCAAATTAATTATGAGTGATCTAAAAATTTATCTGATGTGAGGAAAATTGACAGGGTTGATTTTCGTTATGCACGTGATGTTTAAATGGTGTACCGTCCAAAACGAAACTTTATAACGATGTTTTCTTAATAACTTTTGCGAAAATGATCTAATGATTGTCAAACTCTCAGGTCATTACTAAAATAATTTATCTTACGAGAATGTGAAATAAAAATTTTAAGGGATGAATAGTGAAAGTGAATAGTAAAAGTGAATAGTAAATTCTCGAAAATGAAAAGTAACCTAAAAATGCGGGTGGTTACAAAAACGGGGCTGGATTGACCTTTTTTGCAAGGCGTCCACCTTATAGAGCTTTCATGTGGTATGTTTGTCCAGTGTGCCTTGAGATAAGGGGAAACACATCTTATTCATTTTGTAATTTTTAAACTTTGAAGGGTTTGTTTTGACAACTTTTGAAACTTGGGGGACTAAAATGATAATTTTCTTTATTTTGATTTACCAGGGACTAGTTTTGACAACTTTTGAAACTTGGGGGACTAAAACTGCCAATTATGCAAACTTGATACGTTTTTCACCTGCTTTTGGTATTTTTGCATTTGAAACACATAAAACACTTATTTGTGATATTTTTATCATTTTGATGCTTTGACAGGTGTTTTTGGATGTTTTTGGCAGTCTAAAAGGTATAAAAATGATGAGTATTTGCATATTCATCACTTATACTGGAAGCGATGGTGTTACAAGGGAAAACACAACCTGTAACACCCCAACCCGACAAGGGTAGAAGTGTCACATTCTGGTGTCATATCAGAACATACAAATAAGATATTTACAAACGGAAACCTTAAAAATGAAGTATCAAATCATATGAACAATTGGTAGCGAAGAAATAAAATATCCAAATGAAATGAAATATCAAAACAAAAACTCTTCAAAGTAAGTCCAAATAATAAGGTAACTAGGGTTGGTCCACTCGGATAATCCAACTCTCAGCCCATCAAAGCCCATCTTCAAACCTAAAACCCTTGAGAAAAGAAATGCTTGGTGAGCTTAAAAGCCCAGGTGACGGATATAACAAAGCGAAATCTAAACAAAAGCGAAGCGAAAAGAAACAAAGGAAATTGATAACAAGATCGCATTGAAAAGAGAACAATGAGTCAAGAGGATCTGCGAGAACACAATTACACAGATATCCAAAAAGGATAGATAACAAGGAGAATGAAGCAAAGCAAAGCATCGATGACATATATACAAGCACATACAAACCAAGCGTACAAGTAATGAAACATAAGTAAGCATAGCAGACGTCGTATCCACACAACATATATATGGCGTACAATCGATTCAGGAAATCATAAGACATACAAGTCAAAGAGAAATCTAAAGACAAGCGGAAGCAATTAATTAATAAGTGAGCATGGCAATCACGCATGTCAAAAACCCTTAGTTGAAAACAAAATCGTATCATAACGGCGGAAGTACTAACTTGATAGTCAAAACATGGCATCCACGTAACAAGTAGGAAATACGATATGAACATTATAATTAAATGAACTAGGGACATAGCGGGGCAATTAAACAAGTTAACAAGTCGACGTCATAAGTTGAACCATTTACCCAAATCACCGTAGCATAGCCAAATGTAAACATGGCGAGTCAACAATAAGCGACAAGGATACACGGATAGTCATAGTCCACGAGATTAAGCTGAGCGAAGTACACATAATAAACAGACAAAGCTATCGATTACACATTAGCATGGTCACTAGACAATTCAGAGGGTCACATAATAGTGAGATCACATATCATCAGATGACAACAGGTAACTTCGGATAACCGCATATTAATCACATCATAGCGGGATGATCGGAGTCACATAAAACATGAATAGCATCATCAAATTCAATAAACATATAATAACCCGATACGTGAATGGAGTGATAGTCTGAAGTAACGGAATAAGAGTATGATAGATCAATGTAGTGGAACATATATTACAGCAGTAGTGTGAGTCACATAAGGGTACTGAGTAATGGACAATCAATACAGAATACGGTGTGTTGGGGAATAAAGAAGGTACAATATAGGTATATCAAAACTTTAAGGGTTGTCAGAAATCTACCACGAGCCCAGAACATATCATATCATATCATATCACAAGTAACCATTGTATTTGGAGGGGTGATGAGTGCTAAAACACACATCATTTTATATCTAAAAATATGCCAAATCGGACTAATAACCATAAAATATGTCAAATTATATTGCAAAAATATTGCATATGTGTTATTATGTCTTGCAGGTACAAGGGTTTGAAAACAAAGCAAAAACGGTGATTTTCGGATGAGTTTCAACGACATTTTCATGTTTATCGAAGTTCAAAGGAAGTCGCAAAAATTATCCGAGCACATCATTGGAAAGATCACGAAAAATAGAGTCAAGTGGTTATTTTATTTGGAGCATCGAGGAAGAGAAGAAAATTTGAAAGATTAAATGGAGCATGAACGAAGATTATTTTAAAGATAATGGCTAAAATTTGGATCAAGTAAAAGAGCATTAAAAGAATTAAATGCAAAAGACTTAACATAAAAAGGCTCTTGATCTAGTGGTTGGGTGCATGCTTTCTAATCAAGAGGTCAAGGGTTCAAATCCCACTAGCGGCATTTAATTTTTGCAATATAATACCTAAGGCCCAAGCTACTGCGTGGCCCAGTCCAACAGCAGGCCCAACGAGATCTGATCCAGACGAAGCCCAACAGAGGCCCAGCTGCGAAATAATGAATGCAAAGCCCAGCAAATTATCTGTTTTGAAGTATCAAGAGAAATTGCAATGTGATATTTGTCTCCAAGCACGTGAATGCAACTTTCCATAAAAAATTCATAGTAGCGCGTGAGACTGCTTCTCACCCACTCTTACGTAGCATTATCTTTCTTCCAGCCAGCCGGACATCGACACGTGTCGCCTTGGTCGGGAAGGAGTACGAGGAAGAGTCTAGAATTAAATGATTGAGCTTATAAATTGAGGACACATGATCCGACATTAAACACATTAATTTTACACACACACTCTTTATTTTTATTTAGTCTTTAGCTTAATATTTTTAGTGCTTATTGTAGTAGCTTATTTTCAAGATCTTATTGTACCAAACCTTTTTAGCTTATTAATGATAATGAATTTTATGGAGTTTACTTAAGTGCTTATTTCCTTTTCATCTATTTCTTTCTTTTCTTTTTTTTCCTTTTCTTATCTAAATAAGCCATAATAGCTTATTAGCTTTTTGTGGTTTATTAGATTAGCTTATTTTGGTTAAGCTTTCTTATAGTTTCTTCACTTTAAGCTTTTTACATATCTTTTTATCTTGAATAAGCTCTTCCTTATAGCTTATTTTTAGATATAAAAGACTAGCTTTTTGGGTAAGCTTTTCATATAGCTTATTCAATAAGCACTTTTTATTTTTAGTTTCTTTTCAAACTCTTTTATTTACTTAGATTTATTTTCTTTTTCAACTTCTTTAAAAAAAAAAAAAAAAAAAATGTATTAATCTTTTTAACTTATCTCTAGCTTATTTATTTAGATCTAGTCCTTAAATATACCCAACTCACGTTTAATCTTCGGATTTGAACCACTTAGTTTTGGGTGGATATTGGATCTAATCTTTAAGCTTTTTCTTTGCTTATTTTGTTTAAAGTTTGGTACTTTTTAGATCAATAAGCTTTTCCATAGCTTATTTGACCCATAATATTGCTTATTAGTCCTAACCTTTGATAAAGTTGTGAACTTTCTTAGTTTCTCATCATTTACATCCTAAGGCGAGGAGCTTAAGGGTTTTATAAGCTTACTTATTAACTAAAGTTTAAAGCTTTTTAGTCTTAATAAGCTAATTAGTTAATAAAGTCACAAACTTTATTAAATATTTGGTTTTATTAAAGCTTATAAAGAAGTAAACTTTAGGGTTTGATAAGTTTATAAAATCGGGTGGTTTTATTCGTCTCATATTGTAGATCGGGTTCTATTTTCCTTTCTTTCTCTTTTAGCTTGTAGAAAAATGATGTTTGTTGAGCTTATTATTATTATCTTTGTTGGTTTAGTTATGACTATTAGTGAGTAGATTTTTATTATGCTTGTTAAGTGATTGGTGAATTGTGAAATTAAGTGTGGAATATTAGAGATTATTAATTGGTAGCCTTTGGTTTACTTGGTTTGATTTTTAGAAACTTTAACGGGCAAAAGCCGTTAAGGATTTTAACTATTTAACCAAGTAGATTTTATCTAGATAAAAAGTGGAATTTTCAATATAAACCAACGTTGTGAGAAAAATCTACTTTCTAAACGGATAATTAAAGGTTGTTAATTAATAATTTCCGGATTAATCGATGATTTGATTAGTTGGTTATTTTAACGGGCAAAAGCCGTTGGGATAATTAATTATTTAAAGTCTACTAATTTTTACCCCGAAAAATAATTGTTTTCAATATAAGCCAATGTTGTGAGGAAATAATTTGTTTCGACGGGTATTAATTACATTAGTGCTTTTAAAGAAAAATCCACACTTAATGAACTTTTCACCACACTTGACAAGCATAGCTTTTTATCATATATTGCTAGTCGGTATTATTTGCTATTAGTTTAATTTTTATCTCACTTAAAATAGTTTCTTTATTAACTAGTATTAAAAGTTTTAAATATTAGCCTACAAAACAACAAAACCAAAAGCGATAATCAAGCATCATTTTAAACGAACAAACAAATACATAAAATTCAATTCATCTCTCGCCTAGGAATACGACATCCGGAAGGTTGATTATTACTTGTCCTCAAGTAGTGATTGATTCTTAATCGGGAATACAAATTTTAAAACTGCCCTTCGCTGCAAAAATAAACGAATCAAGGGGTGACCTCGGAATACCATATATAATAGGAGGGGAGACCTCAAGTAATTGTGGAGTGATCAGCTCCCGGAATGTGAAGACGCGTATTGCACACGACATCATTCACCATATAAATCATATCATATCAAATCAAATCCTCTCATATCATATCATATCTAGGATGCATCCATAACCGGAAACATAGTGGCCAAATCATATACATATAACGAGCTCATAATCATATCATAATGGGGACGGATTGTGCAACATCACTGCACACCTGAGTCATGCCATTGGTGCATCAATGACACGGTCATGTTACCTTCATGACTAGGAACACATATTTGGCTCGGGTATCAAACTGAAGGGTCGAAGCATAATCATATCATAAGGGTTCATATCAAAGGTTCAGAAGTTAAAGGTTCATAACAGAGTTCCATAACATAGGTTCACAATCAGAGGTTCATAATCAAAGGTTCATAATCAGGGGTTTACAATCAGAAGGTTCATAATCATAAGGTTCATAATCATAACAAATGAATATCATAACGAACAGAATCATACCAAAGGATCATAGTAAAGGGAATGATAGCAAGGGGTATCATAAGTGAAATAAAGTCAAGGATCGAAAAATCATGAGAAATCCCTACTGAAAAGGGATGGAATATCTGTACCTCATTCGAAGCAAGCAAAATAGGAAAGTAAGGTCACACGATGAATCAATCCCGCCGTCCGAAACCTATGAATTAGATAACGCTTATTAAGATCAGATTACTCATTTTAGACGGCTTTCTATTTTTAGCAGGTTTCCACTTTTAGTAACTTTCCATTTTAGGCAAGTTAATAAATTAGGATTACAATTGATAATAAATAGACTTAAAGGTTTAATATGATTAATTTAATACTTTAAGGTTAAATATGACAACTTGTAATGGTTTAGGGTGAAAAGTGTCTAATATCAAAGTCTAGGGTTAATTATGTAAATTGTATCATCATATGTCGTATTTCTTAATCTTGCCTAGTTTCATGAAGTTCAATAACATACGCATGCAAAATTCATTCTCGTCTATTTAGACCAAACTCGACACGACACGACCCGATATGTACCCCTTTTTTAGAGTTATTTAGACCGAGATATGTTTCAATCCCACTTAAAACCATACAACATGATCAACACAAATCGAGACCCTTTTACATTTTATTATCGATACAATAACTAAGACGTGGATGTATCTATTTCATTCTTTTCAACTTGACACAAAACAAGGGAGACTTGCATGTTGTCGTGAATGGTAGGTCAAAGCAGAATGTATATGGGTCGACACATAAGACTCCTCATCCATTATTTTATGCAACCATTTTATCCTTTCATGTGATTAATTATTCGTGTGCATGCATCCCAAAAGAGACCCAAAACAGATTACATATGGTTTGCACGAAGTGAGGTCGAAACCAATTCGAAAAGTAATATGCAATTAGTCGTATATACATGGATCAGTATTCATTCTTTCATGCAGCCTATGTTATCATTTAGGTGACAAGCTATTATTTCATGGGACAACATTTTTGGTCATGTATATAAAGATCAAAACAGATTCGAGACAACATGTATATGGGTCGATATGTGGGATGAATACAAGTCCTTCTTCATTTGTTATTTTATGTAACCCTTTTCAATATTTCATGTGAAGTCTTTACGTATTAGCATGCACTTAAAATGGAGATGCCCAAACCCACGAGTGACAAAGTAAAATGAGAAGGGATTTAAATGGAAATCGTGATAGAATTACCCTAGTGTGAGATCGAGTGGAAGAAGAACAAAACCAAGGAACCTTGAATCCATGACAACAACCACGACAAAAGCAAAGACTCCAAAACCCTCGTAAATCAATTCCCACGACCAGGACCCTCTATGAGTTACACACGATCATAGCAGCCTCGAGAGATAACCCACTTAAACCACAACCTCCATGGAATACTTTCTGATCTCCTTGTTGCATTGATTACGAATGGAAAGGGAGAGTATGAAGGTGCCGCCACTTGTGATCTAGGGTTTCATGCGTGATGTATTTTTTAGAAATATGGGGTAACGTTAAAAGAATGGGGAGGGTTATATTTTTTTTCTGATTCTCGGTTCAAAGGAAGAAAACACAAGGCCTAGCCCAACTAGATGGGCCACAATTCATGTTATAGTATAGTTATCGTCTTAGGAAACATTTCGGTTCATGCATTAGCTACGAAAACGTGCGACGCAATATTTAGACGTGAGTGCTTTAATTTCAAAAAGAAAATCTTGTACACTAGGTCTTATATTTACTTATAAGATAGATTGTAATTACATTTAATGGACTTGACGAATTTTACGCATCTTATCAGTTTTAAATTAGAGGGCAAAATAGTCTTTTCACATGTTTTAGATTTTAGGGTTTTACAACTCTTCCCCTCTAAAAGAAAATTTTTCGTCCTTGAAAATTAAAGTCGCAGGGGTGCACAGAGACGTACAAGTTTAAGGCAGATGTAGCAATCCATAGGTCCGCATAACAATTTCAGGTCCAAAGCATACAAAACTTACACGTAACAGATGTCGATGAGAATCTCACAAAGAGGTACATAATTCCAAACGAACATGAGGATCGACAAATAACGGATATAAGCCCTAGTCCATTCACGTACCACCAACGGAATTTCCCAAGATGTCATATAATTTCAATAAGTTCAAATCAGATGATCTCGGTATTATCACGTTGATCAGGCGTCATAATACTTGCATCACATGACAAGTCTTTATTGTCATCATATTCAACCTCGGGTCATGACAAACCGCATAATCAAAATCACATCCAACAGATAATATACAGATAGCAAGTATCAAACCAAAGCAGACCAGATCCACATACATACAGCACATAATACATCCAAACAGCTTACCATACCACAAAAGAGAGAAGGTCACCAACGCCGAAGCGGTTCCCATGACTCGTTCGGCGATCCAAAAGAAAACTGAGATATTACCAAAATGCTAAACGATAAAACTTCACGATTCAACCCGAGTTCTAAACAGATCAACGAAATGCAATACCGATCAAAATCACATAGCAAGATATCAAACCGCCTTAAAAAGCATGACAAACGAATCGGAGTAACACAAGTTACGCCCAACCATATGAAGTAGACGAACCTTCTCGGCCACCAGTTGAATCTTGTCTCCATCTTTGTGCCTTTGGTTGATCTGTCTAGCTCCCTTGACATCGGCGTCTCCGGCGCAAAGCATCACGATCGGTTCGCGCACGCCACGAACCTCTCCGTGAAATTGTTGCGGCAATGCGGGGGTCGGCACCATCATCTTCGGCTCTACGAGAAATCTCCATCTAACGATCGACAAACGGATGTGCGAAGACAAGGTAACAAAATCAAATGCGAAGAGAAGAAGGCCAAATCAGTGAAGACAAAAGATTATCGAAGTCAAATTTGAACGACAAACAAAAGGAATCGAAAGAGATCAGAACAGATGGAAGCCTAATGTCTACCCGGTCCTCACAGTCAATCATAAGGTCAACAAGACGAAACCTGGTCTCTGATACCATAATAGTAACACCCCAACCCGACAAGGGTAGAAGTGTCACATTCGGTGTCATATCGAACATACAAATAAGATATTTACAAACGGAAACCTTAAAAATGAAGTATCAAATCATATGAACAATTGGTACGAAGAAATAAAATATCCAAATGAAATGAAATATCAAAACAAAAACTCTTCAAAGTAAGTCCAAATAATAAGGTAACTAGGGTTGGTCCACTCGGATAATCCAACTCTCAGCCCATCAAAGCCCATCTTCAAACCTAAAACCTGTCGCAGGAAAAGAAATGCGGCTGAGCTTAAAAGCCAGTGAATAGATATAACAAAACGAAATCTAAACAAAAGCAGAAACGAAAAGAAACAAAGGAAATTGATAACAAGATCGCAGCGAAAAGAGAACAATGAGTCAAGAGGATCCTGCAGAACACAATTACAGGATATCCAAAAGGATAGATAACAAGGAGAATGAAGCAAAGCAAAGCATCGATGACATATATACAAGCACATACAAACCAAGCGTACAAGTAATGAAACATAAGTAAGCATAGCGGGGACGTCGATCCACACAACATATATGTATGCAATCGATTCAGAAATCATAAGACATACAAGTCAAAGAGAAATCTAAAGACAAGCGGAAGCAATTAATTAATAAGTGAGCATGGCAATCACGCATGTCAAAAACCCTTAGTTGAAAACAAAATCGATTATCATAACTTGGCGGAAGTACTAACAGATAGTCAAAACATGGCAGTCACACGTAACAAGTAGGAATACATTATGTACATTATAATTAAATGAACTAGGGACATAGCAGGGCAATTAAACAAGTTAACAAGTCGAGGGCGTCATAAGTTGAACCATTTACCCAAATCAGCCCGTAGCATAGCCAAATGTAAACATGACAGTCAACAATAAGCGGACAAGGATACAACGGATAGTCATAGTCCACGAGATTAACGAGCGAAGTACACATAATAAACAGACAAAGCTATCGATTACACATTAGCATGGTCACTAGACAATTCAGAGGGTCACATAACAGTGAGATCACATATCATCAGATGACAACAGGTAACTCATATAACCGCATATTAATCACATCATAGCAGGATGATCAGTAGTCACATAAAACATGAATAGCATAATCAAATCCAATAAACATATAATAACCCGGTACGTGAATGGAGTGATAGTCTGAAGTAACGGAATAAGAGTATGATAGATCAATGTAGTGGAACATATATTACAGCAGTAGTGTGAGTCACATAAGGGTACTGAGTAATGGACAATCAATACAGAATACGGTGTGTTGGGGAATACAGAAGGTACAATATAGGTATATCAAAAGTTTAAGGGTTGTCAGAAATCTACCACGAGCCCAGAACATATCATATCATATCATATCATAAGTAACCATTGTATTCGGAGGGGTGACCTCAGAATACCATATATAATAGGAGGGGAGACCTCAAGTAATAGTGGAGTGATCAGCTCCCGGAATGTGAAGACGCGTATTGCACACTACATCATTCAC
Organism: Chrysanthemum makinoi; assembly: GCA_910596185.1. NCBI lineage: Eukaryota > Viridiplantae > Streptophyta > Magnoliopsida > Asterales > Asteraceae > Chrysanthemum > Chrysanthemum makinoi. Next base: position 303,570,106 of record OU343220.1, on the reverse strand, counting down.
CATATAAATCATATCATATCAAATCAAATCCTCTCATATCATATCATATCATATCTAGGATGCATCCATACGCCCCCCGGAAACATAGTGGCCAAATCATATACATATAATGAGCTCATAATCATATCATAATGGGGACGGTGTGCAACATCACTTGTACACACTGGAGTCATGCCATTGGTGCATCAATGACACGGTCATGTTACCTTCATGACTAGGAACACATATTTGGCTCGGGTATCAAACTGAAGGGTCGAAGCATAATCATATCATAAGGGTTCATATCAAAGGTTCAGAAGTTAAAGGTTCATAACAGAGTTCCATAACATAGGTTCACAATCAGAGGTTCATAATCAAAGGTTCATAGTCAGGGGTTTACAATCAGAAGGTTCATAATCATAAGGTTCATAATCAGAAGTTCATAATCATAACAAATGAATATCATAACGAACAGAATCATACCAAAGGATCATAGTAAAGGGAATCATAGCAAGGGGTATCATAAGTGAAATAAAGTCAAGGATCGAAAGTCATGAGAAATCCCTCTGAAAGGGATGGAATATCTGTACCTCATTGAAGCAAGCAAAATAGGAAAGTAAGGTCACATGATGAGTCAATCCCGTCGTCCGGAATCGATGAATTAGATAACGCTTATTTAGATCAGATTACTCATTTTTACGGCTTTCTATTTTAGCGGTTTCCACTTTTAGTAACTTTCCATTTTAGGCAGGTTAATAAATTAGGATTACAATTGATAATAAATAGACTTAAAGGTTTAATATGATTAATTTAATACTTTAAGGTTAAATATGACAACTTGTAATGGTTTAGGGTGAAAAGTGTCTAATATCAAAGTCTAGGGTTAATTATGTAAATTGTATCATCATATGTCGTATTTCTTAATCTTGCCTAGTTTCATGAAGTTCAATAACATACGCATGCAAAATTCATTCTCGTCTATTTAGACCAAACTCGACACGACACGACCCGATATGTACCCCTTTTTTAGAGTTATTTAGACCGAGACATGTTTCAATCCCACTTAAAACCATACAACATGATCAACACAACTCGAGACCCTTTTACATTTTATTATCGATACAATAACTAAGACGTGGATGTATCTATTTCATTCTTTTCAACTTGACACAAAACAAGGGAGACTTGCATGTTGTCGTGAATGGTAGGTCAAAGCAGAATGTATATGGGTCGACACATAAGACTCCTCATCCATTATTTTATGCAACCATTTTATCCTTTCATGTGATTAATTATTCGTGTGCATGCATCCCAAAAGAGACCCAAAACAGATTACATATGGTTTGCACGAAGTGAGGTCGAAACCAATTCGAAAAGTAATATGCAATTAGTCGTATATACATGGATCAGTATTCATTCTTTCATGCAGCCTATGTTATCATTTAGGTGACAAGCTATTATTTCATGGGACAACATTTTTGGTCATGTATATAAAGATCAAAACAGATTCGAGACAACATGTATATGGGTCGATATGTGGGATGAATACAAGTCCTTCTTCATTTGTTATTTTATGTAACCCTTTTCAATATTTCATGTGAAGTCTTTACGTATTAGCATGCACTTAAAATGGAGATGCCCAAACCCACGAGTGACAAAGTAAAATGAGAAGGGATTTAAATGGAAATCGTGATAGAATTACCCTAGTGTGAGATCGAGTGGAAGAAGAACAAAACCAAGGAACCTTGAATCCATGAAAACAACCACGACAAAAGCAAAACTCCAAAACCCTCGACAGAAATCAATTCTGTAGGACCTAAGATATATCAACCTTATCACTTTACCAAGCAAACCAAACACAAGTATCACCACGTTTACCACGCTACGCGTAGAAAACGTTCAACCCAACACAAACGTAAAGCATATAAAGAAAGAAAAGATAAGAAAGATGGTGACTTGATGTTTTAAACAAAACCGTGTATATGTGGATAAGATGAAAACAAGAGAGATGTTTTATTGCAAAGGAAAAACACACACACACACACTTTCAAGCACACCCCTCAAATGACCATTTGAGGGGTATTTATAGTCCAAGGGACTTGATGCCCTAAAAGGCTTTGCTTGGGCTTTTCGTGGGTTGGACATGGATTGGGCTTGGGATACATAAGCTTATCAATGGCTAGCACAGCTTATCTTTTAACCAATTAGCTTAGCCCAATCCAAGAGCCCGATGACTATTCTATCACGATATCTAACACACGTTACAAAGTTCCTAATCGTGAATGACCATCACTTCTAATAAAAACTATTAAGGCTAACAATCTCCCCCTAAGGGGTGGTCATTCAAATGATGCTCCACTTGATTAGGTCTTTACTTTTCTCGAGCTTGAACTTTGTGTGTAGATATAGAATAGTCTTAATTCATTGTTCCTTCATGCTTTGTGATCAAATAATGTGGTTGTCTGCCGTTGTTAACTTCGTTGGTTAGGTATCTCCACGTCATATTCCACCATGCTCACACTTCTATTTGACTTTGAGTTTCCAATGATGAAGTTCTCGAGTCTTTAAACTTTTTGTAGCCTTTGATTGTGATGAGAACTTTCATGTGTCGTTGGTATGAGCATGTGGCGAGTCTGCACGATCCATCCGCTCCGGAGCTTCCATAAGAAGAAAACATAAAAGAGGTTAGTAATAAGCGGATTCCGGCACTTACAAGTTTGAATTTCGAGGGTGTTAACAACATAGTGTGAAAACACTTCTCTAATTCTCACAAAGGCCGTTCCTCAACTGGAGTCCCACAAGTGAGATAACGCGATATACCGAAGTACATCTACAGTTCGGATGAGTGAGGTACACCAAGCATCACCTCACGACCGTAGACCGTTTGAGACACACTAAGCGTAATCCACGAGGAGTTACCGAAGTGACCTCGTGTCCGCTTGATGTTGACCTGGCGGGAGTTTCCATCCAATCACTAAAGATCACAGAAGTGAAACTTCTCATAAATGTTCTGGCAGATTGCTAAGAACTGCGTAGGACTCTAGAATGTATCACTTGTGCCCTTATTGATGAACAACAAGCGATGTCATGTCAAGTGTTCCTATGAGATCTTTTGATGAATCTCGTGGCTCTAGACTCAATAGTGCATATTGTTTTTCCTGAGCGGAGACTAGGGAGAGGGTCTCCTTCTTCAATATCAACGATCTCTAAGAGAAGGTCAATAGATTATGTAGGGTTCCCAGTGAGAATGAAACAAATCCTTTTAAGAGGAATTGAGTGGCTAGAAGGTTAGGTGCGGTGCGTCACTGGGTCCATGACGTCTTTGTCTTCAATACGGTGTCATCTAGTGACAACCGAGCGAATGAGTTGAACCCGTTTTCTGCCCTAAGGTTGAATATGGAGGGCTATTTCTTTTCACCCTTTCTTTTACTTTTCTTTTAATTCTTCAACCCCTTCTTTCTCCTTTCACACTTTACTCCTTTTTTCAATCATTCATAAGGACTTCTAATCTTGACTATTGGTAATGTCCTTAGGTAGATCCCTCCGACTCTGGCGGATCATAGGGACAATTTCCTATCCTTAGTCACCTTATAACTCCATGACTGTCCTATTGTTGCCATAAAACCATTTTTCTTGAAAATCTCTCAACGTGTTTATGATGAAAACATGTTTGGAATACTCTGAGAGTTTTATATTTTCAGAAACACTCCCCTTCATATGTGCTTATAAGTTTTGTGAAATCGCACATATAGGTAGAGTTCGCACTTTTTGAATTGATCGGCTCATGATAGACAATTCCCCACGAGACACGGTTACGTTGCCTAGTTAAAGAGTTCCATTGTCAGGTTTTAGGTGACAACTAGCTCTAATAACTAACTTGAAGTTGTGAACACTCCTTTAAAAAGAGGTTAGACCCATGTAAGTTCATATCTATCACAAGTTTCTCGAGATGGTACATTTACTGACTTAGATTCCCGTCAATTCATTGGTTCCGTCTGAGTCGAGCTCATTTTGAGATTCAAACAACGATCATTAAAACTTTTTGATCACATTTTAATCACGTCTCCTCCCCCTCAAAAATAGCATATTCGTGATATTTTTGATATCAACGGATTAAACAACATTTTAGAATCTTTTTGGGGAGACAAACGGATTTGATTTAAGCATGAATATGGAACATTTTAGTTTTATACTCCCCCTTTAATAAAGCCTAATCAATTAAAGGGTTTTAGAGGGAGTTATCTTGAGCACAAAATATTTTGAAAGATTTTGAAAAATCTTTTTGCACAATCTTGAAAAAGGTGCTCAAGATGATGATGATTTCTCACCATTTTTAAATGTACAATCTTTTTGAGTACACTACATTTTTCTTTGAAAACACGAGTTTTGATCTGAAATAATCAAAAGTCATCATTTCGGTCCGGGTTTCAATCAAGTATCATGAAAGCCATTATTTTGAGAAAATTTGAGAAACGACATGTTTTAGAAAACAATAAAGAACTCTCGCTCAAGCATCTGTACATACCCGTATCATTGTTGAATGACATTTCTAGAAACGTTCAGAATATCGATTATACGAGAGACATGTCGTGAGAAGAATATTTTTGGATTTTTGATTTTATATTGTTTTTGTATTTTTGAAAGTTTTATATTTTTATATTTTGCTTTTGTTGGTTTTTCAAATTTTGTATTTTGTTTTTCAAAAATATTTACAGCGAAGCTTTTGGAAAATCATTTTCAAGAAGATTCGAGAAGACTTTCTAACTCCTCATGGGTTAGGCTTCGCATTCCAATTCGTCGAACTAAATAGTCAAACCTTTCTTTTGGAAGGGCTTTAGTTAATAGATCGGCGAGTTGGTAATCTGTCTTCAGGAAGAATAATTCAACAATACCATTTTCGACGTACTCTTTGATGAAGTGATAGCGGACACGGATATGCTTAGTCTTTGAGTGATGAACGAGATTGCATGATATGGCTATGGCACTTTTCGAGTCACAATACATAGGTATTTTATCGAAAGTAAAGCCATAATCTGTGAGTTGTGTTCTCATCCATAGAACTTGAGCACAACACGCAGATAGAGACACATGGTTGAAAGTGCAGTGCAATCTTGTTTCTCTGAAGACCGACTTACTAACTTTTCACCCAAAATTGTGCTCCTCCGGATGTACTTTTTTTGGAACTTGATCACCTGCGTGGTCCGCATCCGAAAAAGCAATTAGATCAAATCCGGATTCCTTCGGATACCAAAGTCCCATGTAAATGGATGTCTTCAGTGCAGAAAGATCCTTTTAACCTCTTTGAGGTGCAGTTCGGTAGGCTTTGCCTGAAACCGTGCTAATAAGCAAACAGCAAAATGAATATCCGGTCGACTAGCAGTAAGATACATGAGAGAACCAATCATGCTCCGATATTTCTTCTGGATCAATAGGTTTCCCAAACAAATCGGCTCCAATTTTTGGTGAAGTTACCATTGGTGTTCCGACCGAGTCACAATTATCCATACCATGATTTTTCAAAATCTCAATTGTGTATTTAGCTTGATTTATAAAAATTCCACGAGGGGATTGATGTATTTGTAAACCAAGAAAGAATTTTAGTTCCCCATCATGGACATTTCAAATTTACTTTTCATGAGATTTTCAAAATGTTTTGAAAGATTCGGATTAGTGGACCCAAAGATGATGTCGCCCACATAAATCTGAACAATCAAAATGTCGTTTTTGGATTTTTGTGTAAACAAGGTAGGATCAACTGTTCCTTTGGTGAAATTGTTTAGGATAAGGAAAGAGGACAGTTCGTCATACCACGCTCTCGAGCTTGTTTCAATCCATAGATTGCCTTTTTGAGTTTGTAGACGTATTCTGGATGTTCCATGTCTCACGAAGCCTTACGGTGACTCACGTACACTTCTTCTTTCGTGAGTTCCATTCAAGAACGCGGTCTTAATGTCCATCGATAAACCGTGATGATTTTGTGAGCGCGTAGGCTAAGAAAATCCCTGACCGCTTCTAGTCTAGCTACGGCGCGAATGACTCTTCAAAGTCTATCCCTTCCTCTTGTCTGTATCCTTTGTCCACAAGACGAGCTTTGTTAATTACGTCATCTCTTCATCCCTTTTGTTCTTCCATAACCATTTGAGATCAACGACTCGAATGTCAATTGGTCTTGGAACCATTTCCCAAGAGTCATGTAGACGGTATTGGAGAAGTTCCTCCTGCATTGCTTCTATCCATGCGGGTTCTGCCATTGCCTCGTGAATGTTCTTTGGCTCTATATTGCTAATTGAGCAAAGGTAAATGCATAAGTCGCAATCGGTGGCAAGTTGGCGTCTCGTCTGAATTGGCCTTGAAGGTTCACCAATAACTTGTTCAATTGGGTGGTCTTTTGTCCACTTCAGAGTAGAAGGATACCTTTGGTTATACGTATGCGAATTAGATGGTTCTCGTAAGCTAGAAGATGATTCAGCTGATTCCGTAGCAAACGGGTTTTCAAATAAGTCGTCATCTAACGTTGCATTGTTGTGATTTTGGTTTTGCTCATCAACTGCTGGTAGAGCGGGTCGCAGAAGCGTAGTAGATGTAGATGATGTAGACGGAATTGGTGCATTGGTTTCGACCGTTGTAGATGCATCTTCTATTGGTGGTGGAGGATGATTTTGGCGGTGCGCGGAATGATGGTTTGATGCATTTGTCGAAGTTCCACCATAGTATTCATCGAACATTAACTCGAAGAAATTCTCCCATTCTTGTTCTTTAGGATTGTCAATCGAAGTTGATTGAGCTCTTTGAGGTACGAGTCCCGAACTGATGTGTCCAGAAGTCTGCTGGTTTAGTGCGGGTTCTAGAGCGAGTCTCTCCGAAGCCATATGTGAAAGTTCGTCAAACTTCACATTCATCGTCTCCATGATCCTCCTAGTTCTCTGTTATACACCACTGAATGCCCTCGAGTTATCACGAATATCCAATGAAGATTCCAATATCACCTTTGCTTTCGTTTTCCAAGATCTTCTCGGTCATTCGTAGGATAGCACAAAGCGCCAAATACGTGAAAGTAAGAGATATCCGGTTTTCTATTATTCACAAGCTCATATGGGGTTTTATTGAATCTTGGATGGATAAGGGATCGGTTATGAGTGAAACAAGCAAAGGGCAACAACATCACCCATAGAAATAAATGCACTAGAATAGATTAGCATTGTGCGAGCAGCTTCCACAAGAGTTCTATTTCTTCTTTCAACTACCCTATTCTGCGTGGAGTTCGACAACCGATGTCGATGTGTGATTCCAACATCTTCAAAATAAGCTCTTAACTCCCGATTAGTGAATTCGGTGCGTTGTCCGTTCTTACAACCCTTACTTGAGTTTGAAGAAGTACTTGAATTCGCTTTGAAGGTGATGATGATGCTTGGTGCTTCGTCTTTTGATCTCCGAAACTTAACCCATGTATATCTTGAATAATCATCGACGATGACAAGAATATACTTTTTCCCATTAATGCTTTCAACTCTCATTGGGCCACATTAGTCCATGTGCAACATATGCAACTTTGCTTCCGAACTAGGTATGGATTTGGGTTTATATTATGCTCTTTTGCTTTTTCCTTGTTCGCATGATGGACATAAGTGATCCTTGGTGTATTTGAACTTTGGAAGTCCGTTGACGATGTTGTCTTTGGCAATTTTGTTGATGGTGTCGAAATGGCTACGGAGTTTTTGTACGATAATAGAAAAAATGGCTTGAACGATAATTGAAAAAATGGCTACGGAGTTTTTGTACGGTATTATTGATGCGGAATTGAAGTGACATTTCACGGGTGGACTTCTTTATCTTTGAGACGATGGTTGGTTGGATGCATGTCTCAAGATAACTTGTTGGAGCACATTATGAAATTTGACAATCTGGTTATGACTGGTAAGGAGTTACGTTGTAGTGCTCACAGTGTGTAACCATCACTTTAAGGAGTTACGTTGTAGTGCTCAGTGTCACACGGCGTTGTGGATTGTTCAAGAATTTAGAACAAGCAGTAAGTCACAAAGTTGGGATGTCTACTTCCTTTTCAAGTTAGTCGTATCGGGTTATCTCCACATGTGGTCATTACTACTAGCCGGTGAATTCAAAGGAGGTTCGTTTAAAGGTTGGTTTGAGAGAATCGACGTATTGAGAGTATTTTTGCGACATATTCTCACGGAAATTTGATCAAGCTATGATGTTAAATATTGCATCAAGAAGGTAATACGGCATGTACGCAACATTATGATGATTCCGATAGCTCGCAACCATCAGGAGGGAGAAGTTGGTATTTCATAATCCGTGATTGGATTACTGAAGGATTTTTGCATAAGCTGAAGAAGGAGAAGTAGTGTGGTGTACATCGTGTCTTTTACCAACTTGGATGCAATACTAAGTGAGTTATGTTATGATGTTCCCAGAACGACAACCATTGTGCTTTAAGAGTTTACTTTCTCCGCATTGCGTGTCGAAGATTAAAGACGTGTTGGAAGAGAGTTGTCGGTTCAGGAGGGAGCAAAGAAAGAAAAAGGCTCACTAGTTAGGAGGGAGTAATAACCTAACTAGACCGATTACATGCTTGAAGTTCTGAGCTACAAGAAGATAATTTGCCGAGGTCATCTAAGAGAGAACTTCAAGTTTGCCTCAATATCTAGACTACAGAGACTCTGCACTTCAAGAAAGTCAACATTGTTCATTACTATTGTAATTTACTTTGTTTTGTATTTATAGGTCTCATTGTAACCATTCACGTGTGACGCTATCTTGGAGGGAGATTGTTAGCCTCGCTTTTTCTAAAGATAACGTCACTTACGTGAATTGGACTAGATGCATAGTATACTTTGCCCTTAGGGACTAGTATCATTTAAGTGGCAAAGATAGGGCCTATATATACCCCTCATGACTCTCCATGAGGGGTGAGGTGAAGCATTTGGTCATTGTATTCTTTTGTGTTTATCTTAATAAACCCTTGTTTTCTCCTCCCTCTCTCTACTTTCTCTCACTAGAAGAGATGAAGATATTCATCTTCTTCCACCAACCAAGACCTCCAAACCACATAAATCTTATATTAATCGGTCCTGACAAATTCCCCACGACCAGGACCCTCTATGAGTTACACACGATCATAGCAGCCTCGAGAGATAACCCACTTAAACCACAACCTCCATGGAATACTTTCTGATCTCCTTGTTGCATTGATGTCGAATGGAAAAGGAAGAGTATGAAGGTGCCGCCACTTGTGATCTAGGGTTTCATGCGTGTTGTAGTTTTTCTGAAATTAGGGTAACGTTAAAAGAATGAGGAGGGTTATATTTTTTTCTGATTCTCGGTTCAAAGGAAGAAAACACAAGGCCTAGCCCAACTAGATGGGCCACAATTCATGTTATAGTGTAGTTATCGTCTTAGGAAACATTTCGGTTCATGCATTAGCTACGAAAACGTGCGACGCAATATTTAGACGTGAGTGCTTTAATTTCAAAAAGAAATTCTTGTACACTAGGTCTTATATTTACTTATAAGATAGATTGTAATTACATTTAATGGACTTGATGAATTTTACGCATCTTATCAGTTTTAAATTAGAGGGCAAAATAGTCTTTTCACATGTTTTAGATTTTAGGGTTTTACACAACCACAGGAGATAGTGGTGGATATGTGATGGGTCTACATATTTCTGCACCTACTAGTGTTGGTGCATCCTTGGGCAGTGATGAAGAAGAAAGTGAACCACCTACAACTGAAATAGCAAGTGGAGAGCACCCAAGCCAAACACCACGTGAAGCACCGCAAGCGAAAGACCAAATGGAGAACGCCCAAGACAAACACCAGTTGAACCAACTGCAACTAACAGACGAAATGGATCACCTACTAGTCATTTAACGCAGTGAATTCCTAGCAAGAAATGCTATGTTGTCTTTCAGTCTAAATGTAGCTTAACTGATATGTGTGTGATTCTTTTGTTATAATAATTGAATTTTGGTTACAATTTGAATCTGTTGACTTTATAAGTCAAACAAAAGAGATTTTAAATACTAACAATTCGGTGTGGTTCCTCTAATAATTTGGTTTGTTGACCTTATAAATCAAAATGGGTTTTCCCAAGCACCCACCTAAACTGGATATGCAAGTGCAAACTACAAAATGAAAACAAGATATCCAAAATATACCTACACCACCACCTAATTACACCATATGAAGCAAAATATACATGTTAACAAGTATCGTTTTCAGTAACCGTCATCAGCCAAAAAATATAGTGGTCTTAGAAGACATGTTCCCACACTCATCATCAGATGTGTCTGAAATAATGGTGACATCGACTTCATTTCCTTTCACGTTAGTATCTGGAAAGATAGACAAAACAGAAAGAAATCAGAGTTCACCCATTACAACTTTCTTACCTTGCAAACATTAACTCTAACCTTTCTCAGACTCCTTATTCCCATATTTTTCCCACAATTCTTCAAGTATCACATCAACAATGTCATCTCCTATATCTCAATTATTCCCATAAGTAGCCATGGCATACTCAACCATATCGTCAGATACCTTTAGCTTGCTATAATCCATCTTTTTGACAGATTCTGACACTGATCGTATTTCTGTCAAATAAATTGGAGTTATTTATGCTCATCCCTTAAAATGGCAATCACACAAATACAAAAAAAACCCGACTAACCTTTCATCACTTGAGCTTCTTTCGCAAATCTGCATAAATCATCAAACATTTCATCAGACATTTTATCTTCTTTTAACCAAGTATCCACATATTTTGCCTTCACATATTTTACCATCTCATTAGTTACATCTGTCAAAGTAAGCTCCTTGTCTGCCATTGTTAAAGTGTGTGTGAGGGTTGTGTGAGGAAGGAGGGAAACGATCAAGATGGTATACGGTAAAGCGTTTCTCAGAATTAACTAAGTTGAGTTATAAATGTGTATGGACTATAATACCCTCCAATAACTAACAGAAAAAAGACGTTGACATAGGCGTTATTGGTCAAGGGACGATTCTGGCATTTAATGGCCAAGGTTTGGACCTATGGCGATGAAAAGGTCGAGTTTTGTCCCATAACGATGCGTCTTGCCAAGTTTAGGGACCAACGGTGTATTTTAGTCTTAGATATACGTAGTATAGACATATGTTGCAAACGATTACTGATTTATAGAAAACGATTACTGAACCATGTATCAACTACGCCTCGGGCGTGATTGATCTTAGTTTCTAGTTATATTGTGATTTTGTAAACCATGTATCAACTATTAATCTATAACAAGCTTGGTTATTTATGTATTTGAAGCTTGTAATTTTGTGAACCATGATATTACTGATTTATGTTGTAAATAATTATACAAATTCTTTTGGCCAGATGCAACAAAAAAATCATTTCTTGTGTCGTTGTGAACGGGGACTTATAATTGAAAGAACACCCCAAAAGCCCAAAAGTTATGGTCAGAAGTATTATGCATGTCCTTTATCAAAGGTAAATAATTATACGTTTGCTTATTTACGTAAATATATCAATAACTTGTTTGTTAAGAATACATTTCTTATAATTGTTTCATCATGTAACAGCCAGGGACAGAAGACTATGGGTGTCGATACTTTATGTGGAATGATGTATTTCAACAAAAGTACTTTAGTCAAGGCTTTTCTTCAACGCAGTGCTCAAATTGCGAAACTAAAGATAACACGATCAACATGCTTGAAACAAGAAACCAGATGTTATTGTCTCAAAACAATATGTTGAAGGCAAGAATAAAGACGTTGGAGGCATCACTGGAATTAGCAAGAAATCCCGTTGATTACGCATGTCAGTTGAGTGGAATACTCTATGACATTATAGATGACATTAATAATTTTCATGTGGAGTAGATTTTGTTGTAGTAGTAGTAGCATTTGTTGTTGTACTTGTTTAATATTTTAATGTTTAATGTTTTATTGTTATTGTTTAATTAAATGGAAACAAATACACAATAAAAAAACATAACGTAAAAACACTACACAAATAAATATACTATACATATAAAAACACTACACAAATAAATATACTGTACATATAAAAACACTACACAAATTGAATATACAACACAAATTAAACACTACACAATTAAATACAAAAAAAAAAGTACAAAGTACGGTTGGGACCCACAAGATGGGACAAGCCTACATAGGATGATTGGGAAGCAATTTATGGGATGCCCCATTAGACTACCCCTTAATAAATTAGTGATTTAGTGTCAACTTGCCCCATTAGACTACCCCTTAGAGAGGAGGGAGTGGAGTCGGGTTCATGCTCGGTGCCGATCGGGTAGGACGGTAACACCGTCCCTTCCCCATCGGGTAAGGCAAATCGGGTACCAAATCGGGTTGTGAAACAGAATGAGTGTGGACCAAACCATCGGCTACAAAGCCTTCCAAGTTGGGTAGTTTATGTGAAAAAAAAGAAATTGGGTAGGATTTGGTACCACTCCCTCCAAGTTGGGTAGTTTTTGGGTAGAATTGGGTAGTTTTGAGCTGAAGGGTTTTTATTGGATAGAGGTGATGTGACAATTTGGGTAGTGTTGGGTATTTGGGTTCCACTCCCTCCCCCCTTAATAAATTAGTGATTTAGTGACAACTTGCATAAGATATGACATATATGTCATTAAAATTACCCAATGGTAATCAATCGATCAACCAAAACAAGAACTTTATTTGGGCAAATTAATACAATCCACTACTAACAAGAATACAATTGAAAAGATTAAAATCTAACTCAATTAATGTTTTGGTTTTGATTTGTAGAAGACAATGTTTCAGTGTTTGGGTTTCAAGTTCTATAATAACAACAATAACAAGGGTATAAATGGCCATTCAAATTTATACATAATTATCATGTATATTATTGTTTTAAAAATATATAAAAGGGATGTACTATTCCCACCCTCCCTACTAGGGAGGGTTTGTACTTTTATTCCCTTTGTCCCCAATTTATTTCAGTACAACACAGTTTTCTGTCAGTTTCTGTTCCGTATTTCTGATAGTTTTAAGCGTTTGACTTATTAAACTTTATATTTTATGTTCCGCATTTTCAGGTTTATAGTTTTTTTTATATAAACAAAATTATAAAAATAAAAAAAAAATGCAAAAAATTTGGGTGGGTGAAAATATAAGAATTAGGGGGGTAGGAATATCTTGTCCCTATATAAAATAATAACTTAGATATATATGATATATTTAAGTATTTGAAAAGATATATACGCAATTATGATTTTTGCTCAGATATATATGCAATTATGGACTTTTAGAAATATATATATGCAATTTAAAAAATGAAGGTAATTTTAATAATTATTACAAAATACAATGAATTACACTTAAATGGAGTAGTTAAATACATGGAAAAGGTGATACAAGTTGTAGAGAAACAAAATGGTCCCAACAGGTGAAAAAACAAAACACTCGGCCACATCGTCAGCCTATGACCATGCTGACACGTGTCATATAGATAGAGGTCCCTCTATCCCACCACACCAAACTTATGGTAATGATAATACGATTATGCTAAATAATTGTGGAAAAATAAATATACTTGAAAAGCACAAATTAAATTATTGTTCACTATATCACTAGTCAACTTGATGTCAATATCAAGATCATTTTTTGCCAGGTGTAAAAAAAATCTAGAGTGGTTACGTCAATTTTCAAAAAAATAAGAGTTTTAACTGATTTGAGTTTGTGTAGTAATGAATTAAAACTATAAATTAGTCGGTTAAAATATCAGAAACCGTAGTTACCAAAAAAAAAAGAAACTTGATGTCTATAAATATGCGAGTGTAAGAATTCATTTTATCACAAAATACTACTGTATGTTTTAAGAATTAAGAATTAAGTATAGTTATAACTCATCCATTAGTTAACTAGAGTGTCTCATCACTTAATTAAATTCATCTTTTTAAACAAAAGAAGAATGGCAATAAAGTTTGCACTTGAAGTATCTTTCTTCATACAAATATAGCCAATCGTTTATATACTTGGTGTTTTTTTTAAAGATAATTAGCTATCTCAAAATCTTATATCACAAAAGAGGAATGACAATAAATTTAAACAAAAGAAGAATGGCTATAAAGTTTGCACTTAAATGCTATTTAAAAAAAAAAAAAAAAAAATTAATACATTTTTAGACAGGACTTGAACCAAGAATATTTGGCTATTTGCTTCAAAATCATTCTTGCGGGACATACAATACCACTTAACTAAAATTCATTTCGTATGCACTGGTAAGGTTAATAGTATGTTTTGGAAACAATTAACTAAAAAAGAGCTTGTGTGCTTAGATTTTAGCTGTTTTATTATACAAAACGTTCCGTCTCTCTTTGGCCTCTTAATTGAAAACAAAGCTATTTATAATTTCTTACTTAATTCAAATAATAAAACAATAAGAGAAAAGAACAAACAAGAAGAAACTTCGACAACCGTCCATATTCGGTATTTAGCTAGCTAGTGAAAAACATAACAAAGTATAAAAAACAGTGTAAACTTCACCATAAACATGTGAACATATAAATCTTCTTCAAAAATATATAATTTTGTTTTTGCAATAACCTTAAGTAGATATTATGTGGGAAGACTAAAACCTCATAATTAAATTTATACCATAATGAAGTACATAATTACCCTTGAAACTAAGTAGTAGTAAAATAATTAAGTCATCAATAAATGTATGATTTGAATGCTGTTTTGTTAGTTAATTCCCGCCAAAACTAATAATATTTGTCATATTTATGTGCATTTCAATTCATATTTCAAATTTTAACCTCATACATACACGAGATTATTAAATAAGATTTTTTATAAAATTACACAAAATCTTTGATACCAAGATTGTGTTTGGCGACAAGTGTTTTGGAGCATTATGGATCATTTACAATTTAAAGTGTATCTCATTATAAGAGTTTGGTTCGTTTAAAGTGTATCTCATTATAAGAGTTTGGTTCGTTTGTTAATATCTAGTGCTTTCATTTTATTTGATATACTAACGCTAATGTATGCGTAATTATTTTCAAAGTTGAAATGTACATGTGAATTGTTTTCTATTGATTGATATGGTACTATATGTGTAGTTGATGATATATTAATTGCTCGCTTCTCATGGCCATATGTATAATAATTATATAATGTTTGAACATGTAAAATTATGACTATTTTTAAAATTTTCATTTTGTTATTCATATAATGGTCTTTTTTTTTATGTATATATACGTGCTTTTACATCATTTTGTTGAGTTAGATGTTTAAATTTAACTAATGATTGTTTTATACATTATGCGTGTTTAACAATACGTAATGACTATTGAAATAATGCTTTTATGAATATCTATATTTGTAATAAAGATGCTATTATTGTTGTCTTCTTTATAATATAATTTTATGTTTAAACTTTATATAATATAGTTCGCTTTACTATTGTTTATTGTTATTTGAATGATTATTTATCCTTATATGTGAAGTTATTAGAAAAAAATATTTAAGGAAAATGTTTTAATTTTATCTTTGTTGCGGGCGCAATAAGAAAGTAGTGTACTATGTTCCCGTCTTAAGTTTATTGTCCATATTTTTTTAGGTTATCTCAAATTAATTGTTCACTTTAAAAAATAAATAGAAAAATCAGATCAAGTTTACCATATTACTCTCATACGAAGTTAATATTAAAAAATTTAAAAAATTTGTAAATTAATTAGTTAAAAGTAAAATCATCATTATGCAAAAAGTAAGAAAGAAAAGGTTATACCAGTGATTTTTTTGGTTAAACTATATGTTTTTTATTGATAAATAATTATTTTGACTAAAAAAATTGGTTAGTTGGTCAATTACCCATTCAAGGGAGGCTCAAAATTTAACCGACCTCATTTTCACCCATCATATTCTAACTAATTATTTAGTGAGTCGGACTTACATTTTTACTAATTAAAACTTGAGTTCTCCTATTAGTAAGTAGAAAACTTAGTTCCCCAGTTTGTATCTTCTCTTATTATGTAAAAGATTATTAATTTTAATCCCAACTTATATAATTGAAGGTTTTTAAATTATGACGAAATGACGACGTAATTTTTACATGACAAAAAGTAATGTGACATGACAGTAATAAATACATCTAATGTGAATTTAATTATTATTTTTATTTAAAATATGTACTTCCTAAATAAATGCACAATTTTTTCATAACAAACCTTTTAGCTATTAAACTTTCATTGCTATATTTATTTAAATTGTAATAACGATCAACATAACCATGTACAATACAAAAAAACATACTAATTCAAATTTTAATGTGCAAAAGATATTTATTATGTTCGTCTTTTCGTCACGATTAATTGAAATACAAATATATAGTTTTTTACATACTCAAAGCGTTCTTAATTTAAGTAAAACCATTTAGGAGGTCTATTAGTTTTTAAAAATTTTTAACTTACAATTTATACCCTTACTTGATATATGTGTTCATAATTTGATTACTCATATAACATTTGAACTAATCAACATGGCACTATCATATACTTATTCTTACAATAACAAAATCAACATTATGATCATATTTAATTAGTATATAGTTTTTTTTAATTAAAATCAAATATTATGTTTATGTCATTTTGTACTTAAGTTATATGTATTGTATACAGTTATCGTACATCATTTTAAGGTATAATAACTATTTACTTAAAATTTATTTTGTTATGGAACTTTATCGTGAAATTCATGGAACTAGTCGTCAATCGAACAAACCTAGGATCTTAATTTGTATATAAGATGTTATTAATGTTGTCTTTTCTGTAATATGATTTATGCTTATACTTATATAAATATCGTTATATCTAAAATTATTAGCAAAAGATATTTAAGGAGAATGTTTAATTATATCTTTCTTGTTGGCGCAATACGAAAGTAGTGTACTACTCCCTCCGTTTCAAATTAATAGTTCATATTTTCTTTTTGAAATATCTCAGTTTAATTGACGACTACTAAAAATAGATATTAAAGTATGATAAAGTTTATCTTATTACATACTCTTGGTTTAATTTATTATTACAAAAATTAAAGTAAGAATTAATTAATTAGTTAAGAGTAAAATTATCATTACATAAAAAATAAGAGAGAAAAAATAATTGTATATATTTTTTTAACCGTGTATGTTTTGTTGAGAATGCAAGTTGGTAAATGCTATGATGATGAGTTGACTAAAAAAAATTGGTTAGTTAATAAATTACCCATTTAAGGGAGGCTCAAAATTTAACCGACCCCAATTTCACCCAATCATATTCTAAGTTCTAACCACTTGTTTCAGTGAGTCAGACTTACATTTTTACCAAATTGGTTATTACTACTTAAAATAATACTTATTCCTCAATCTCCAAGGCTCTTAAAAGGGACATCACATGTATCTTGGTACATAGAAAGAGAGAGATAAATAATAATCAGAATTGCAAAGGAGAGGCCAGGAAAATTTCAGAAATCCACAAATAGGGTAAGCTCCCATCACACTCTTATCTTCCTATCTTCCTATATCATCTCCTCACATTTTTTAACCAACCCATTCATTTATTTGAAGAACCCAACCATACTTATTCAAATTTAAACTCAAAAACTCGAACTCGAAACTCGACTCTCAAGTCCTGAGCCATGGCTCCAAGGTCCAATAGAGGCAAAGGAAACAAAGCCAAAAGTGACAAGAAGAAGAAGGAAGACAAAGGTATATATAATCAATCATCTTATTGGTGTTTTTCTTTTTGTCTATATAGTACTAATAACATTGGATATTATGTTTATGTTTTTGTGTTTGCAGTTGTTCCTAGTGTTTTGGATATAACAGTCATAACTCCTTATGATACTCAAGTTATACTCAAGGTATTATTAAAACTCTTTCGTATCAATCAAATGGTTGTGGGTTCAAGTCGTTACGTAACATGTGACTTTTTTCGAAATGCAGGGTATTTCGACAGACAAAATTCTCGACGTGAAAAAGTTGCTAGCTGTAAATGTCGAGACATGCCATCTTACAAATTACTCTCTTTCACATGAGGTAATTATTTATGGGTCAGAATTTTGGTCATGTATGTATGATTATATAATTATTAGAATCAATAATTACTATATATTTCGGCTATGTTTTTACTTTTTTAATAATTGGTCTGAGTTATAAAAATTTATAGTTAATGAGCATTGAATAACTTTGAACAGGTGAAGGGAGCAAGATTGAATGATAGGTTGGAATTGGTTTCTTTAAAACCATGTTTGATGAAGATGGTTGAAGGTAGGTTGTTTTTTTCACCAATATTTCACAAAACTACAAACCATAATTCATCCATTAAATCTTTTCTTTATATTTACATATATACAAAAATATCTATAAGTACTTACATCACGTAACTATGTAACTACGTACATGAATGCAAAAATAAAATATGTTTGTATGTGTTTAATGTTTATTAAAATTGTGTATGAAAATGCTTGTTAATAATTCATGTTTTGAGTAAAAAATCTTTGGAATAGACCACATAATTCAAAATTGTATGCTTTTTAAAAGGGATAATAATAAAAAAAAAATGTATTCAATTTTTCATTTTTGTTATTTTGTGTAATATTCTTTTTTTTTCTATTAAAACAAAAATATTTTAAATTTTGACATTTGTGTATATTTTGTGACCATTATTTTTTTATATTTTTTAACCACCTGTTAACATCGAAAAGTAAAATAGTTATTGTATATAAACAAAAAATACAAAAAAATATTAAAATTTGAAAGGTTTGTGTTTATAAAAAAAGAAGGCTACAAAGAATAATATAAATGAACAAGTTAAATAACTTTTTTTTTGTTATTATCTATTTTAAAAAGTATAAAATTTGGGGGACGATTCCAATGAAATTTTGTTTGTCTAGTTTGAATTTGGGTTGCACGCGAGACAAGTAAAGTTGTAAAGTTTTTTGACAACTTTTTTTTTACTCTAAAATCATCTACATAAAATTGTAATAAACGCTAGACAGTTATACTCTGTAACAGAATATAGGCTTGCAAGTTGTAATATATGCTAAGTACAATATTCTTGTAAACAATAATGTATTTTGAAAATGACTCCAAGAAATAGACGATTTAAATATCTATGAACTATAAAAGTATATACATATAACTTATTTTATACGCACTTTCAACTTATTAAGATCTATTTTAAATGCTAGTCGACAATTCTAAGTATTTTACTCCCAAGTATATATATTTATACTTGAAGGTATATTCTAACAAAACTCCCAAGTAGTAAATGACAATATTATTATGTACGCCAATGTCGTACCTCATGTCATCTTCTTCGATGACAAGAGTAATTATTTAAACATTTCACCCACTCTTGAATTCAATTATTTACTTAATCAATGAAAATCAAAATATGGGGATGATAAATAAATCATTAAAAATTATTATCTCTACTTAGACACTCGTGTTTAGGTAATATTTTTTTAAAGTTTATGAAGTTATTGTTTGTTATGGATAAAAGGCATAAAATAACAATTTATTTTCTAAAATGTACCGACTTACACTTAATTTTTTATAAACATATACACCTACGTATTTTCAAATTTTGTTCCGACTTCACCCATATGACCGATTTATATTATTATAATGTCATATTAAAATAATATTATTTTATTACAATATGAATAAATTCGAAACAAAATTTCATAATGCGTGAGTGTATATGTTAATAAAAAAATAAGTGTTTTAAGTCGGTACATTTTAAAAAATACGTTGTTATTTTATAGCTTTTACTCTTAAGGTTTTACTAAATATTACTCGTATAAAGTTGAAATGAGATGTACAAAAAACGTGATTAGTCAACCAATTAATTTTACAGAAAGTATTATTGGCTTTGAAGTTCACAAAGTTTTTTTTTGCATAAAAAGTAAAGTGTCTTTTTGTGAAGCGTAGCTGGTTGAGTAAGATCCCTTTTGCACAATATTCCACAATGACGAAATTTTGGCCGGTAGTAAATCAATTATTTATACTACTTTGTGGACATAAAAAACGTTCCTTTTTTTACTAACAAAAATACACTATATTTTATGCAACTTTAAGCTTCAAATATCTGCTACCGATCGTGTGTACCCCATTCGTGCTTATAAAAATACAACATACATACATACATACTTTAATAATTCATTTCAGACACCTTTTAAATAAGAAAATAATTAATAAAATGGACAAGGCCGAAACTATGTAATGAGTAATTTGCATATCTAATAAAGTAGTTTTTTTTTTTTTTTTTTTTTTAGGTGATTATTTCATGTTTATAGAAAGAGAAAAATTGTTTGAAAACACAAAGGTCAAAATTTCAAACTCATTGTCAAACAACAAATACAATATGTCATGGTGATCATTTTGACTTATTTTCATCACGACACATGTTAATCGTTTATCACTATGTAAAAAACGTGAACCATTTTTATTTAGTCTATGAACACTAAAATAAAAAGAAAAATAAATAACTAGCAAAATACATAAGTTCCTTACACAAAATAACACCGAAACAAATTATGTCCGTTTTCAGAATAAATGTTTACCTTATTATTTGAATTTGCTACAATTTTTTTTTATTTAATTTTAATTTATCTCAAATGAAAAGTTCAAATTACAATAATTCAAATTGTATATAAAGTAAAAGAAAGATATTTAACAAATAATGTATAATCAAAACATTTCTAAAATAAAAAACAGATATCTAATCATCTAACAATGAAATATTTATCTAACTCTATCTCGCTTTATAGTCGACACTTATTTTATGACAGAGAAAAGATCAAATATAAAGATAAATACACGTGAAAAAGATTAAAAAAAACGAAAAATAGTAACAACTTATTAAATTTTGAGTAAATTGCATTTTTGGTCCCTAAGGTATGGGCAAATTGCATGTTTCGTCCCTAACGTTTCGAATGTGCAGCGATAGTCCTCATTTTGAATGTTTTGTTGCATGTTTGGTCCCTAATTTCCAATTTAAGGACCAAACATGCAACGGAAACTTCAAACTTTTAGGGACCAAATCTGCAATTTAGGGACCAAACATGCAACAAAACTTTAAAAATGAGGACTACCGCTGCACTTTCAAAACGTTAGGGACGAAACCTGCAATTTGGCTATACCTTAGGGACCAAAAATGCAATTTACTCTTAAATTTTTTTGAAAGTTTGTAAAAAAGTTTTTTTAATTTTAATTTTTTATCTGCACAATTGCATAAACAATTTTTTGCATAAAAATATACATTTAAAAAAAAAAGCTTCTTTCACAACCTTTTTTATCCAACTTCCCTTATTTTTAAAATTTTTAAAATAATTTTAGTTAGTTTTTTATTTTAATTTGAGCATTGTGTAATTACAAAACTGCCATTACATTACAGAGGACTACACGGACGCCGCACATGCCGTCGCACACGTGCGACGGTTACTGGACATCGTAGCAACCACCACACGCTTCACAAAACCCAAACCCACCGGCAAGAAAACCCGAGCTCATGAAAACGGAACAACAGAATCATCTCCGGTGGCGGAAAGTCTGGACATGGCGGCCATTCATCCGGTTCCGAAGCTTTCGGATTTCTACGACTTCTTCTCCTTCTCCAACTTGTCTCCACCCATTTTAAGTAACTGTTTTGTTTTTTTCAGTTTTTTTTAGGGGGTGTTTGTTTCGGCTTATTGCTTATGTAGTTTTCGGCTTATGTTTCGTAACCTCACTTTTTGTTTTAGGCTTATTTTGAGATTTTCTGCCTTATCTAAGCTTATCATGTCATGATAAATTTATATAATCTCACAAGTTTTAAAATAAGCCTAAAACAAAAAGTGAGCTTATGCCGCTATATAAGCCAAAACAAACACCCCCTTAGTTTTTTAGTTTTTTAGTTTAACTGATCGTGGTTTTTGTTGTTAGATTTGAAGAGAGTTGATAGTCGAGATGCCAAGGAGATTCGTGACGGTGATTTCTTCGAAATGCAGGTTGTTATTTTTGGTTGTATAATTACAATATGGGGTGTTTAAGGTTATTTTTGGTCTTAAAAGTTTTGGCTTATGTTTTAGGGGGTTTTTGTGCCGGCATATATAGTGGGCTTATGGCTTATGTGGTTTTCGGCTTATGTTTCATAGCCTCATTTTTGTGGCTTATTTTGAACTTTTAGGCTTATATGAGCTTATCATGTTATAATAAGCTTATATAAGCCGAAAAGCTTCAAATAAGCCACAAAAAATGAGCTTATGAAACTTAACCAAACAAACACCTCCTTATAAGTCAATATTTTCCGCTTATTTTGAAAGTTATGAGTTTATATAAGCTTATATGAGTTTGTATGTTTCATATATAAGTTGAAAAAAATGGGCTTATAATACATTAGCCGAAACTGCATAAGCCCAAAAAGAAGCTTAAACAAACACCCTCTAAAAATAGCCTATGTATCACAGTTAAGAAAAAAACATAATCCTTAATGTTTATTACATTTGCCACTTAAGTGTTTTATTAAATCTTTGTAATAAGAATCTAGTATAAGGGTAATATGGTAAACTTAATCCATTTTTCATATCCATATTTAGTAGTGGACAGATAATTTGGGACAACCTAAAAAGGAAAGTTGGACGTTTAATTTAGAAATGACGGAAGTAATTGGTAATGATTTGCGTTATGAATATTAATCGAATGAAATAGTTATGGTCGGGGTGGATGCTCACCTAAGTGGGATACTCAGTCAGTATGAACATTTCCTTCTGCGTATTGTCTTTGGGATGGGATAGCTTCGTTAGTTTTGCCAGTATCCAAGTGCTCTGATTATCATATTTTTATAAGATTCGAAATATTTTAGTCATGAAATTTTAATATGATATTAAGACGAGTGATACATTGTTATAACAACTTAAGTTATCGTTAAATTTTAGGATTATGAATCTGAATATTTGAACGAGATTGTTGTGATGTGAAACAGTGGTTTATTTGCAAAGATGATGCTGATGAAAAATTTCAATGTTATGTAGATTAAAATATGCAACGGGAAGATATTTCAAGTGGTTGCATCAACAAAGGGATTTTACACCTTGGGAAAGCAGTTTTTGCGAAGCCATTCCTTGGTGGATCTTCTCCAACAACTTAGCCAAGCTTTTGCTAATGTCAGTATACTATTTCTTATTATTTTTTCGTACTTATTGTCGTGCCATTTTGGTTATAACTAATAGCAACGGTTGTATTGGAGAAATATTTACTTTGTAGTCGGAATTTATGCAGGCTTATGAAGCATTGATGAAAGCCTATGTCGAACATAACAAGGTAGCATTATTATGTCTATTTAGCCATATACTTGATAACCGTTTGGCTAATATACTTTTAGTTTGATATATCTGAAACGAGAAGCTTATGGTTTGAATTTTTTCAGTTTGGTAATCTTCCATATGGTTTTCGGGCAAACACTTGGTTGGTTCCTCCATCCATTTTAGACTCCGGATCAAACTTTCAGCCACTTCCATCAGAAGACGAGAACTGGGGTGGGAATGGTGGAGGCCAAGGGCGAAATGGTCAACATGATCGTAGAGCATGGGCTACAGAGTTTGCGATTTTGGCAAATCTTCCCTGCAAGACTGAGGAGGAAAGGGTGGCCCGTGACAGAAAGGCGTTTTTGCTTCATAGTTTGTTTGTTGATGTCTCGATCTTTAAAGCTGTTTCAGCCATACGGAAAGCTATAGATTCTGTTGCAACATCTAACTCTCCTCCTGGATCGATCGTGTGCGAGGATCATGTAGGGGACTTGTCTATTACAGTGAGACGGGATGCTGCTGATGCAAGCACAAAGTCAGAAGTGAAGGTTATTGGCATCGGGTCTCCTAGCATGTCTTCTGAGGAAGTTGCTCTAAAGAACTTACTTAAAGGAGTAACGGCAGATGAGAGTGCAGTTGTCCATGTAAGTATGCATTCACGCCTGTTGATTATATTTTTTTCTGCTTTAATGATTAGAAAAAGAAAATAACTATAATCTTTTACTATATGGATTTTTAATAATAATTACTGTAATAATTTGCAGGACACTAACTCGATGAGTACAGTATTTGTAAGACATTGTGGATTTACAGCAACTGTAAAGATCGTTGGGGAAATCAAAAAAGCAAAGTTCATGTCGCAAGAAATCGTGATTGATGATCAGCCTGAAGGCGGAGCAAATGCCCTTAACATCAATAGGTATATACCTTTTTCCCATTATAGAAATCTTTTATAAGTAATTCTTTAGGACTTGTTATGTATGGAAACCTTTTACAGCTTAAGGGCTCTGCTTCCCAACTCGAGAGATGTGGAATTATCAGGATCCCAGTCACCTCAGTCCGAACAGGGCAATTTTGAATCTTCAAGGTGTCAGGTTAGACAAGTAATAAAAGAAAGTCTGACCAACCTGGAGAAGTCAAAAGATTCCGGGAAGCCTATCAGATGGGAATTGGGCTCTTGTTGGGTGCAGCATCTGCAAAAGCAGGAAGCACCAGCAGGCGACAATGCAGTAAGTCCCAATGAAGATAAAGCTGAAGCAGTTGTTAAAGGGTTGGGAAAACAATTCAAAATGCTGAAGAAAAGGGATAAGAAGCAAAGTGATGCTGATGGCTCGGATGATACAGAAGAAGCGAATTTAGGCCAAGAAAGCACTGTGGGTGAGCCAGACAGCCAAGAGTCAAACATTGAGTCGGAGTTGAAAAATTTGATTCCAGAAGAAGCCTTCTTACGGTTGAAAGATGGTGGAACTGGTCTTCACTTGAAGGTTTGTACATCTTTTGTAAAGAAAAGTGGCAGCATGGAATTTACATGTTTGAATAAGCTAAGTGCTTTGCATTTCTTGTAACAGTCAGTAGACGAGCTTGTTGAGATGGCACACAAATACTATGATGAAGTCGCTTTGCCTAAACTGGTACTATTCTGTTTACAGAACCAAATTCTAATCAAAGCTATTATACTTTGACTTCACAATAAGAATCTCGGTCGTTGTTTTAGGTAACAGACTTCGCATCACTTGAACTTTCTCCCGTTGATGGGCGTACACTCACTGATTTCATGCATTTAAGAGGGTTGCAAATGCGATCACTGGGACGTGTGGTAAGAAGCTTTTTCTACTTTTTCAAATAGCTTATCAATGTTTACCAATAAATAATAAATATCTGAGCTGTTATATAATTTGACTTATTAGGTCGAGCTTGCTGAGAAGCTTCCACATATACGCTCACTGTGTATTCATGAAATGGTCACACGTGCATATAAGCATATACTTGAAGCTGTTATTGCCTCTGTAGAAAACTTTGCCGAGTTGTCAGCAACAATAGTTTCAACCCTAAATTTCTTATTTGGGGACAATAAAGAGGATCAAAGTGTTAAGCTACAATGGTTGCAAGCTTTTCTAGCTAAAAGATATGATTTCAAGATAAAAGATGAATGGCAACACTTGCGGAAGATATCAGTTCTCCGAGGACTGTGTCACAAGGTACCATTGGGCATCAGTTTTATTTGTATAAGATTCTATAAAAATTGAATGCTAACAGTTACAGTCACATCCAGGTTGGACTGGAATTGGTTTCAAGGGACTATGATATGGAAAGTTTAAATCCATTTAGGAGTTCTGATATTATTAGCATGGTACCGGTTTGCAAGGTAGATCTTTCTATCTCTCTCTCTCTCACACACACTCACACCGGTCTATCACTGTACTAATATCGATATATATGTAACAGCACGTGCTGTGTTCCTCTGCTGATGGGCGAACGCTATTGGAGTCTTCGAAAATTGCCCTGGATAAAGGAAAACTAGAAGATGCAGTTAATTATGGAACAAAGGTAACTTTTTGTCTTTAAATGAAATCAGATAGTTTCATCATCTAGATGAATCAGTTGATTCTAACATTTGCACGTGCAATATTCAAGGCACTTGCGAAGATGATAGCTGTATGCGGTCCTTATCACCGAACCACAGCTAGTGCATACAGCCTCCTAGCAGTAGTTCTTTACCACACTGGTGACTTTAATCAGGTGAAAATTCTTGCTTTCTTTCTTTTGTGGCGTTGTTGTCTCCATGTATAATTCATGTAAACTTCTCAATGATCACATGGAAAATTTACGTAATAACGAATCTTGTGTGTAGGCAACGATTTATCAACAAAGGGCTTTGGATATTAACGAGAGAGAACTTGGGCTCGACCATCCTGACACAATGAAAAGTTATGGGGATCTTTCAGTTTTCTACTACCGTCTCCAACACATTGAACTGGCACTCAAGTAAGTTAACAATATACGATTTCTTTTAGTTAAACAGTTTTCTTGTGTTCCTTTGACCTGCTGCTGATAACTATAATATTGCATTTTACAGGTATGTCAACCGTGCTCTATTCCTTTTATATTTCACATGTGGACTCTCTCACCCTAACACGGCAGCAACATATATTAATGTGGCTATGATGGAAGAGGGGATGGGTAACGTCCATGTGGCTCTCAGATACCTTCATGAAGCCTTAAAGTGCAACCAAAGATTGCTAGGAGTCGATCATATACAGGTCTCAGTTCAATTTATACTCAACATGCTAAAAATTTACAGCAAAGTGACATGTATGCATTGCACTGGGTATACCTTTGACTAAATTAGTTTTATTTTCATATTACAGACTGCTGCTAGCTATCACGCAATAGCCATAGCTCTTTCACTGATGGAGGCTTATTCTCTGAGCGTGCAACATGAACAAACTACTTTACAGATTCTTCAAGCAAAATTGGGAGCAGAGGACCTTCGTACTCAGGCGAGAACCAAGTTTTGTTGCCTCCTTTCCATCTACTGTATATAATGTTGCACTTCACTGAGTTCATGTCCTATGACCGATCTTGTTTATAACTCCCACAAGAGAATATCTGATTAGTTACCTTTAAATCCATGTAACTCTGACTCACTTCCCTATTATACACAGGATGCTGCTGCATGGCTTGAATATTTTGAGTCAAAAGCCTTGGAACAGCAAGAAGCAGCAAGAAACGGAACTCCAAAACCGGATGCGTCTATTGCCAGCAAAGGTCACCTTAGGTATTAATACGGTATATCCATTTTACTCGATGTGAACTGTCTAATAATTCACATCTGTAAACCAATTTATTTTTACTTCATTCTTGCAGTGTATCAGATCTTCTTGATTTCATTAGTCCAGATCAGGATTCCAAGGGAGCCGATGCCCAGAGGAAACGTCGTGCCAAGGTAGATATACATGGTTAAACAAAAGCAGTAGAAGTTAATCAGTAATTTGAGAGGTGGCAATTTCAAGTAATTTACTTATGAATGGGCTGAGGCGTGTCTTATCCCAAACGGGTTACTTAAAATTCTTTAGTTAAAAGGGCAATAAGTTAACGGGTCGAACAGGTCTTGAATACACATCCTCCCAAATTGTTTTTCTCTAAAGATTTAGCTTCTTATTGTAATAATGTTGTCTTTGCAATCATTAATTCATAATCAAGGGATTAGTTATATATAACTTTTTATAAAGTGTGACAAGGAAGTGTTATATGCTCAATCAACCTTACCCTTCCAGTACTTAATTGACCCATTTCAACCTGAACCTATTTTGACGTACAACTGAATCTTGATATCGGCATTTTAATGAATCTGCTATGTTTGCGTCTGGAAATCTAATCGACTCCTCTCCGTTATCTATTAGGCATCACCAGTTGGTGAAAAGTCTCATGAACTAGTGACTGATGCACGAAATGATGAGACCGTGATACATGATACTGATGAAACCACCGTGCCGAAAGAAGAACCTACCGTTAAGGAGGATAAAGTTATACCAGAGGTGGTTGTCCAAAAAGTGGAGAAGGTGGATTTCACCCATAAACAAGAACCATTAGTTACAGAAGAAGTTCAAGAAACAATCTCTGATGAAGGATGGCAAGAAGCGAATCCAAAGGTGCGGTCAGGAAACAATGGTCAAAAAAAGTTTGGTCGCAGGAGACCAGACCTGACCCGACTACACATAAATGGTTCCGAAAAAACTATATCAAGGGAAAACTCAAATAAGGGACAGAAATTGACACCAAGACCTAGTTCAACCGAGGTAACTCAGCTAAAGCAGTCAAAGGCAAGTTTGACTCCAGGATCTAGAGTCTCTTCTAGGGTTTCCCCGAGTGCCGCGACTCTCAGCCCCATGGCCTCAAAGTCTGTATCATACAAAGAAGTTGCTGTGGCCCCACCAGGTACAATTTTAAAGCCATTACTTGAGAAAGTAGAAGAAGTTAAGGAGCAAGAGAATGTGAAAAACGATGATTGCATTGGTTCTGGCGATGCATTAGAGGAAGTAAAAACTGAAGAACTTGTAGACAATGCAATACCAGATGATGAAGTTATAATAGAAGTGGATACAGTTCATGAAAGTGCATCAAAATCAGGAAATTCAGCAGATAATGAAGATGCAGAATCTGGAAGTAACAAAACTGAAAGTTCTACAGAAACAAACGGCAGCAAACTTTCAGCTTCAGCCCAACCATTCAGCCCAGCTGCTGTACCGTTAACTCATCCTATGACAACAAACGTGTACGATGTTATAGCCAGTCAAGGCATGTTAGCTGAGCCAGTTGGGTTTCCACCAATTGCCGCTCGTGTCCCATGTGGGCCTAGATCGCCATTGTACTACCGGATGAGCCAGTCGTTTCGCATGAAAAACGGGTTCTTGAAGTACCAAATACCCGGTAGTGGTTTTGGTAATACCCCAAGGATAATGAACCCGCATGCACCCGAATTCGTGCCAAAACGAGCTTGGCAAGGTTCAGACCTTTCCGAAGGTTCAGAATCTGCAACCACTAGTGGCAAAAGTGAAGACGAGAGGCTGAGAAAGACCACCTCAGACGCCGAGAAAGCAGAACTAGCAAGGCAGATTCTGCTCAGCTTCATAGTGAAGTCAGTCCATGATAACAACGAGACCAAAACCGAGCCTGAGCCTGCTTCGGGTAGTGAAAAACGGACCGAGTACAGTGACGGTTCAACAGAGGCAATTGCTAAAGACAGTGCAATTATAAAGATTCTTTACGGTAATGAAGGACAAGAGACCAACGACCCGAAAAACAACAAAAACGGAGATGGTGAAGGGTTTGTGATGGTGACGAAAAGAAGACGAAACAAGCAGCAGTTCGCGAGTGGTGTAAGTGGGTTATACAACCATACTCAGCAGCAGTCTGTACCTGCTTCAGTACGTTGAAGCTAATTGGTCTCAACTAAGAAGGAAGCAATGAGGGATTAAGATTAAAGATCAAGATTAAGAATGGGTCTTTTTTTATTAACATATGCCAAGAGGCTGTTGCTGATGTTCTTTTCTTCATGTAAGAGGTTTTGTTCGACTAATAATGGAACCATAAATGTGCATTAATCATATGCCACAGGTTTTTGCCACCAGTTTATTTTTTGGCCAGTATGTACAAGATAAAATCAATAAACCTTGTATGATTAAATCAATATCAGTTGCTCTTTTGTAAAGTTTTATGTTTAAAATCGTCATACCAAGTTTTGACGACTTAAGGTGCATATCGAATGAATTATGTCAATGGACGAGTAAAAACTGTGACTCATGAATGTGATTGGATGGCACAAAACTCAATCTGTTGGTGGTCAGGTAGCGGGTTTGTGGTACCTGTGATGAGTAAATCTGACCCGTGGATATTTGCAACCCCTGTATTCTCTATCTTTCCCAAACTAATTACAGTCATTATTGAAAGTTAATATGAATTCTTAATCCCGCAAGTCTCTCTCAATGTCTTTCTATTGCCAAATTACATGCGAATTTCAATCTTCTCTTGAAATTCCATTAAATTCCTATAGTTTTGAAGTTGAAAACTAGGTTGGTATGTGATATGTTCATTTTGAAAGAAATGCTGGAGTCCTATTGATTAAGACCACCTGTAAGCTGCGTTTGGGATCGTTATAATGTCATAACTGTTTGTGTGCACAGCATGAAGTTTATTCTGGGGATTGTGATTATAAAGGATTCTGGTGCCATTCATACATTGGAATTAACATGTTGGATTCTTTGAACCCCAAGTGATCGACTTTGAAGGCTCTTTGTGTTAACTCTGGGTAGGAATCACATTTTAATATAAAATTTCGCCTTTCACGATACTTGTTTCTTTCTTTGGTATCTTCACAGACTCACAGTTCTTGACTAATACCCATAGATGAAATCTGAAATCTTGTTCTTTGTTTTGTGATTGCATATCATATAGAGTTTTGATTAACTGAACTGAAGGCTTGCAGAAGAAAATTAAAATATCAAAGTTCCCTAGGGATCCCACATCGGTGGAGTAAAGAATACAAAGGTGAAGAAACAGCCTATAAAAACAAAGGCCTAAGTTGATACAAGGCATACCTTTCTCGGCCTTTTGGCTAAGATCAAGTGTAGTATCTGTTCTTATCAGTTTAATATCTGATATGTGAGCCATCGGTTCACTCGATATTAATCTTATTTTTTATGGGGGAAGAACCCATCACAGTAGCTTGCTGCTGGGGTTCTTCATGTGTCGCTTAGGTGCTGCACTATTGCCTTTGCTGGCGCACCCCTCCAATTTTTGTCAAAGCCTTTGTATTTAAACTTTAAGGATTAAAATAACGCCTTGAAGCTGGATACTTAAAACAGCAAATTGTATTCTTAATCTGTTCGAGAACGAAAACAAAATGAGAGTATAGCACTAAAAAACTTAATATCGGAAAGAAGATGGCATTCATGAAGGTGGGCGCCTTCAGATATCAGTTTTAAAACCCCAGCATATGCGGCTTTGCTCTATGTATTTCTTATTAGTCTGCAGAAAAATCTTGGTTGAAGGTAATGGCCAAGAAAAACAATTTTAGTATCTATTTTGGCTATATTTTACTGAAATCATCTAGATCAATTATGGATGTAGCTCATGATTTCACGATATTTTGCATATGATTTCTCTATTTTACTATAAAAAGAAACAGCAATTTACAGACTTGCTTAACTATATAAAGCTCAAAAGTCAAAACTTTCAGGTTGAAATGTCACGTTTTGTGCTAATAACCCGAAAACAAATAATAGGGTTATTTTCTTTTTCGTCGTTGACTGTTTCATGTTGCCTTGTTGGGTCCGAAACTTCGAATATCTTGCTCTAGCAGAGGTCATCTACATTGGACATTGTTAATGCATTATTTGTCCTAATAAATGATAAAGAAGTTCCATAACACTGATAGAAATAACTAGTCAAAGATATCTTAAACTATTTTTCATGATCTTCTGAAGTTATTTTACTCTGGGATACGACTCTCTTTAATCACATGGTAAAACTGTGAGTCGATAGCTTCAGCTAAGAGAAAATAGCATGCATTTGAAAGATCATATCAATTGTTATAAGGTTACATTAAAGTATAGGTTCTCGTACGTGACTTGAGACCTGTGATATTGAGAGTAGTCTTTGCAACAGTTGAACAAGAGTACTCGTAATGTTTCTTGGATTGAGATTGAAAGTTATGAAGATCAGAATCTTAATAGTAGTTGGTATGAAGTTGCAAAAATCACTCCCACTAAAAGAAAACTCAATGCAAAACCGCTCGGGTTTTCACTACCAGATGGGTTCGTTTACAGATGTGAATTATTAGACACTCAAAGGGACCATCCCACATCGGCTGAGTGAAGGATATAAAGGTGAAGATACTTCCTATAAAAAGAAAGGCTCAAAGAGAAGTTAAGCATACCTTTCTCGGCCTTTTGGCTAAGATCAAGTGTAGTATCTGTTCTTATCAGTTTAATATCTGATATGTGAGCCATCGGCTCACTCGATATTAATCTTATTTTTTATGGCTCGCTATTGGGGTCTTTGCGAGTCGCCTTGGCGTTGCACTACTGCCTTGGCTTGGCTCATCTCTCCAATTCTAGTTTGAAAATTGATCTTTATTACTCTTGCAGTAAAATATTGTTTCTACTGATAAACTAGTAACTTTGATTGTTTTCTTAGCAGAAATCTGCTATCAAATGGGTTTTATTGATGAAAAAAAATCATATGGGTTAGTTTTCTTGGATGGAAATTAAGTCTTAAAAATGGAAGAGCATGTAATTTTCTTATTTTAAAAAACTTCTAAAGTGTCCTTTCAAACTTTATCTGCTCCTTCAGTATCAAAATCGAGCACGAACACTCCCATGATCATGATCATGATCAAAATCGAGAGGATTAAGCATATGCCAGAAATTAACTTATTTCTTATGAAAATCTTAGCGTAAACTTGATTACAGCCACGTGGAAGATCATTTTCTGTGAAAAAAACAAATTCTAATACTTGTTGACCATAATGCAATATTGTAGAATGAAGTTAAACTGTTAAACCATATATGTTGCAAAAAAAGTGAAGTTTCTAAAACACCTAAATGAAACCAAACATGTATCTAATTAACAAGATTATTTTGTTAATCTTAAATCCATTTTATGATGTTAAAAAGAAAAGAGACATGAGAAAAGATATAGATGATCATGCGATGGTTCGACTTTGAGGCAAACCATGCCTAAACGAAGCTGGAATGACGAAAACAAGATCAGATTTCAAAACAGCTAGACTTACATGGCAAAAATTTCAACATGTTATCAATGATATTCAACTTTCAACGGATTTAGAATCAATTTTCGTACATGGAAATTTAAACTAATGGCATACCATAACATTTTTCAATCCGTATAACAAAAAAGAAAAACCATACTAGCTAGTAGCTAGTCAAGTAAAAAATCACATGATCACAAATAAATAAGGAATTGAATAGTGGTATCTGTATCTAACTCTAAGCAACATAACTCTGTATTAATTAGGAAGAAGACGGGTCGTTTTTAGGTGAGTTAAGAGGAAACAAAACTAATAGTTGAGGTTGTGATCCATTAATCGGACTCGGGTGCAAGTAATA
The DNA here is from genome assembly GCA_910596185.1 of Chrysanthemum makinoi. Taxonomy (NCBI): domain Eukaryota; kingdom Viridiplantae; phylum Streptophyta; class Magnoliopsida; order Asterales; family Asteraceae; genus Chrysanthemum; species Chrysanthemum makinoi. The sequence continues at coordinate 303,537,176 of OU343220.1, read as the reverse complement.
TCCCTTTTCAGCAATGGCTCTCTCTTCTTCCTCCATCGGAGTCCCGGGGCTCCTTCTTCCACAACCATCTAACGTAGACACTGGCGACCCCATCACCGTCTCTTTATCATACCCCATCAGCCTCCCCTCTCTTGTTGCAGGCCGTGCTAGATTGAGTTCTAGCTTCATGCCGGTTTTCCTTCGTTCATGAAGCTTATAGCTCGATTTCTGGTGACCAACTTTGGAAATGCTAGGTTTTCTTACGAGCTTGTGCGTTGAAAGAAATGCTGGAGTCCTATTGATTAAGACCACCTGTAAGCTGCGTTTGGGATCGTTATAATGTCATAACTGTTTGTGTGCACAGCATGAAGTTTATTCTGGGGATTGTGATTATAAATGATTCTGGTGCCATTCATAGATTGGAATTAACATGTTGGATTCTTTGAACCCCAAGTGATCGACTTTGAAGGCTCTTTGTGTTAACTCTGGGTAGGAATCACATTTTAATATAAAATTTCGCCTTTCACGATACTTGTTTCTTTCTTTGGTATCTTCACAGACTCACAGTTCTTGACTAATACCCATAGATGAAATCTGAAATCTTGTTCTTTGTTTTGTGATTGCATATCATATAGAGTTTTGATTAACTGAACTGAAGGCTTGCAGAAGAAAATTAAAATATCAAAGTTCCCTAGGGATCCCACATCGGTGGAGTAAAGAATACAAAGGTGAAGAAACAGCCTATAAAAACAAAGGCCTAAGTTGATACAAGGCATACCTTTCTCGGCCTTTTGGCTAAGATCAAGTGTAGTATCTGTTCTTATCAGTTTAATATCTGATATCTGATATGTGAGTCATCGGCTCACACGATATTAATCTTATTTTTTTATGGGGGAAGAACCCATCACAGTAGCTTGCTGCTCTGGGGTTCTTCATGTGTCGCTTAGGCGTTGCACTACTGCCTTGGCTGGCGCACCCCTCCAATTCTTAGTTCTAAATTGAATACTGACTAAGGTTGATTTTCTTGCTTTGTTCTAATATTGTTTCTGATCCTTCTTGAGTGTTGCTTGTGCTTATCGAAGGTCGACCCAAGTTGGTTGAACCTAAACCTATGTCATAGTTTGTGTTAATGAAGGGCTGCTTTCGCCGGCCCCTACCAATATGTAGTCAAAAGTGGAGAATAATGTTATTGTGTGGCCCCGAACTTTTAGAAACTGTTGACATACTTTAGCTAAAGCCATTGTCATGTTAATAAAACTAGTCAAAGCCTTTGTATTGAAATAATGCCTCGAACCTGAATACTCAAAACAGCAAATGGTGATCTTAATCTATTTGAGAACCAAAAACAGAATGAGGGTAAGATAGCGCCAAAAAGCTTAAGCGGCTTTGCTCTATGTATTTCTTATTAGTCTGCAGAAAAATCTTGGTTGAAGGTAATGGCTAAGAAAAACAATCCTAGTATCTATTTTAGCTATATTTTGCATATGATTACTTTCTATTTTACTATAAAAAAGACACAAGAATTTACAGACTTCCAGCTTAACTATATATAGCTCAAAAGTCAAAACTTTCATGTTGACATGACACATTTTGTGTTAATAACGCGCAAACAGAGAATAGGGTTATTTTCTTTTTCATCTGTTGCCTTGTTGGGTCCGAAACTTCGAATCTCTTGTTCTAGCAGAGGTCATCTACAATATCATTTGTCTTAGTCAATGATAAAGAAGTTCCATAACAATGATATAAATAACTAGTCAAAGATATCTTAAACTATTTTTCATGATCTTCTGAAGTACTTTTACTCTGGGATGCGACCCTCTTTAATCACATGGAAAAACTGTGAGAGTCGATGGCTTTTTTTGAGAGAAACACAAACTTTCCTAAAATTGAACCTACAATTGTTGATGTGCTAGCTTCAGTTAAGAGAAAATAGCATTGAAAGATCGTATCAATTGCTAAGGTTATATTAAAGTATAGGCTCTCGTACGTTACTTGAGACCTAGGATTTTGAGAGTAGTAGTTGCACCAGTTGAACAAGACTCGTATTGTTTCTTGGATTGAGATTGAGAGTTATAGTTGAAGATTATCGGGACCATCCCACATCGGCTGAGTGAAGGATATAAAGGTGAAGAAACTTCCTATAAAAGCCAAGGCCTTCAGAGATTCAAGGCATACCTTTCTCGGCCTTTTGGCTAAGATCAAGTGTAGTATCTGTTCTTATCAGTTTAATATCTGATATGTGAGCCATCGGCTTACTCGATATTAATCTTATTTTTTATGGGTAAAGACCCACTAAAATAGCTTGCTATTGGGGTCTTTGCGAGTCGCCTTGGCGTTGCACTACTGCCTTGGCTTGGCTCACCCCTCCAATTCTAGTTTGAAATTTGATCTTTCTTACTTTGCAAAGAACACTCCCATGAATCATGATCATGATCAAAATCGAGCAGATTAAGCACGTCAAAACAAACTTATTCCTTATGAAAATCTTAGCGTAAACTTGATACACCCACGTCGAAGATCATTTTTTGTGAAAAAACAAATTCTAATACTTGTTGACCATAATGCAAATCTTGTAGGATGAAGTTAAGCCATGTTGTACAAAAGTGAGGTTTCTAAAACACCTAAATGAAACCAAACATGTATCCTAACAATATTATTCAAAAGTTGAAAATCTTAAATCCATTTTATGAGGTTAAAAAGAAAATAGACATCAGAAAAGATATCGATGATCATGTGATGGTTTGAGTTTGAGTCGAACCATGCCTAAAATGATATTCAAAACAACTAGATTTACATGGCAAAAATTTCAACATGTTAAAAATGATATTCAACTTTCAATGGATTTAGAATCAATTTCGTACGTGAAAATTTAAACTAATGACATACTATAATAATTTTCAATCAGTAAAAAAGAAAGACCATACTAGCTAGTAGCTAGTCAAGTAATATCACATGATCACAAATAAATAAGGAATTGAATAGTGGTAACTGGTATCTGTATCTAACTCTAAGCAACATATCTCTTTATTAGGAAGAAGACGGGTCGTTTTTAGGTGAGTTAAGAGGAAACAAAACTAATAGTTGAGGTTGTGATCCATTAATCGGACTCGGGTGCAAGTAATATCCCTTTTCAGCAATGGCTCTCTCTTCTTCCTCAGTCGGAGTCTCGGGGCTCCTTCTTCCACAACCATCTAACGTGGACACTGGCGACCCCATCACCGTCTCATTATCACACTCCATCAGCCTCCCCTCTCTTGTTGCAGGCCGTGCTAGATTGAGTTCTAGCTTCATGCCAGTTTTCCTTCGTTCATGAAGCTTATAGCTTGATCTCTGGTGACCAACTTTGGAAATGCTAGGTTTTCTTACGAGCTTGTGCGTTGAAGTAGAGGCTTGTACATGTGGATGTGTATGTGCTCCAGTGAGTAACTGGACGACAGCCCGGAAGTTAGAAGGGTCGGCTTCAACAAAGGTGGTGGAGAGTTTAGGGTTCGGGTTGGACCCTTCATTGTTGTCCTTAAATGAAGAAGCCATGAAAATGAAAAAAATGTTGTGTTGATATATATATAAGCAATCTACAAAGTAACAAACTACACGTATTGATGAAAAACGGTTCGGGTTTTAGTATGATCATTTTATTCTTTCTTGTACGTTACTAGTAGTATATATATTTAGCAAGTCAAGTAGCTAGAATCATGTTCAAACCACAGTTTCTTCATAGGGTTTTTGGTCAACATATCAAAAGATTTCAAGTTAAAGTTCAAAGGTTTGACTTCAAGTTCAACAAATTTCTTGAATTGCAATATGTTAGTCAATGTAATTGGTATTCAAGTATTGAATTATGCATGTTGTAATCCAGGTATAGAAAGATATTTTTCAATCTCAGTGAAATTTCAAGAATGTTGCAATCCAAATAATTAATATATAATCTATTTTTCAAAAATAATAGCTAGTTAATCTAATTCACTGGCGGAATCAGGGTGGGTTTTAAGGCACTCATGAAATTTTGCGGCGTGATGTTAATTTTTGTAAAAAAACATCGATTCTAATGCACATGGACTAAAAAATTGTGTTCCATGTTTTGTATAATTTTTCGTAAATGCATCTGATCAAATTGTGTCAAGGTTCCGTCCCTGAAATTAGAGCCTTGTTATATATTCTTCTACTTAATCTTATAACTCATCATTTACCCATACAATCATACAACATGTGTCATGCACTAAATATCACGTAGAAAGATAAATAGACACATATAGTAGTAAAAAGATATTTCATTCTCGGTATAAGGATGCTTCACGACATGGACATTGGATGTGAGGTCAGTTGTTTTGGCAAAAGTGCCAAACATGAGGGGCATTGAACATACGTGTCAAGTTTATAGTTTTGGATGGTGTTTAGAACGAGGTTTGGCTGGGTTGCTTTTGCTTGTATTGAAACACTTAGTTACTTCACAGCCACGGGAGCTAGCTTGTCTTGTTGTTTAAGCCACTTAACAGCTTTTGTTTTAAAGTGCAATCATACGTACCCTTTGAAATTTGATGCCACTACAATGATGTAAGAGGAGACAAAAGCATATGGAAAGGTGTGGAAAGAGCTTAAAGCGTATGGTAAACCAAATGGGTTGAGTTATTACCACGGTGCCTAGTATTTTATTACAACCCTCCCTACTTTACTAGGGTGTACTTTTTTTTTTTTTTTTAAGTGTGTAATAATATGTTTTGTGTAATAAGTGTAAGTGTGTAATAATATGTTTTGTGTAGTGTGTAATAATATGTTTTGTGTAATAAGTGTGTATTAATGTTTTGCATGTTAAATATTACCACATTAAATAACTGCAACAACAACAATTATTATTAAATTAAATTAAACGTCAACGTTAACATATTATTTAAATACAACAACATAACACTACATATGAAGATTATTCATCTCGTTTAAAAGATCATGGAGTCTTGACCCGACCGACAAGCGTGATCCTCGTGATTCCTTGCCAATTCTAACTCCATCTCCACGTCTTTATTTTTGTCTTCAACAAATTGATCTCATTATCTTTAGCAACGCAGCTTTGAGCAGCGTTGAAGATGAGGCTCTCACTTAAGTACCGCCCTTCAAATTCATCTTTCCAACTCAAGTATCGACACCCATAGTCATCTCAGACTGGTCGTTACATGTTAAGAAAATAATAAGAAATGTATTTTTAACAAACAAATTATTTACATAAAACCCCTAAGCAAACGTATGATTATTTACCATTGAAAGAGGACATGCATAATACGGTCGGCTCGGAAAGGATTTCGTGGATTTTCGTTCTATAATAAATCCTCTATTACATCGACACCAGAAAGGATTTCCTTGGCTCACCTGACAATGTTATTATTAATTTAAATATAAACAATAATCAATCACTATGTTTACAACATAAATCATTAATCAATTATTTACAACATAAATCGAATCACCACTATGTTTATAATTATTTACAACATGAATCATTAATCATTTACAATGTTTTGTATGTATATATTATTTACTAATTTGGTAGTCGATTCCTATATAATGATTCCCACGGGATGCAAAGATCGGATCTGCCTGGCCTCCATTGTGGGTGGAGTTGCGGAAGTGGAGAATCATCGTCTAGCGTCAGAACAATGTAATGACCTACTTCGTTCCCCACACGGTTGACCAAGCGTTGTTGACCATTTAGTACGCGCATGGTTGACCAAGCGTTGTTGTAGACGCTCATATTGTTCCTCGAACAAGCGGCGTGTCGGAGCTTTAACCAACCTATCCCATCTCCTTTTAATGGAGTCATACTCATCTATCCCACTGCATCTGTTTCTCATAAACTTGAGCAAATTTTGCTCTATATGCCATCGACAGAGTAATTTGAGAGCGGTAGGAAATTCTGCTCTACATGCCCCAACCAATGCTAAATCTCTGCCGGTGACAATAACACGTGGTAGTATCTTCGCCTATCACCTCTTTTATGCGTTGCAATACCCATCGAAAATTATGCCCCTTTTCACCGGTATAAAGTCAGACGCCATTGAAAATGTTTTATTCGTTGGTGTTACTCCTACAATTTCCAACAATGGCAATTTAAACATGGTGGTATTGTACGTGGAGTCCATCGCATGATTTCGTGAAACGACGCCATAGAGCATTCAAGTGGGGTGAACAAAAATAACTCCTCAAGCTCATTATGCTCATTCACCCTTGGGTAGTATGCATACCCTGAATCCACCGTGATGCAGTAAAGGACTTGAATTTGAGTTCTATCACCTACTCTCGCTCTCCGGAACTTATCAAGTGCGTTATATATAGTTCTAACGCTAGACACGTTATCCGGATTACGTCCCTTTATTGTCGAAAGTATATTACGTGGTGGTACGCTATACTCTGACAATTCTTTGACCAAACTCAACTCATCATCTTTTAATCGCATTGCATATGGCACACCATGCAACGACTCTAGCAACTCATGATTATGGCTATCACACTTCACCCTCAAAATCCAATTATATTGTGTTGCTCTATATTTTGCAACTAATCTAAATGGACAATTGCTTATTTTTGTTTTGGTTTTTCGTTTTCCACTACCGTGATATTCATAAATCCCTCCCTTTGTACACTTATAATTAATTTGAACATCCGACCATTTTCGATTTGGTTCTCTTTTTAACAATGACAAAACCGAGCCCGAGGCTATATTTTGCACCCACTCGCCATTTCCTCGTGAGAACGGAAAGCCCGAAAATACATAACAAATTTTATAAGACACTTTTTTAACTAATACTTTTTAATACTTTCATAACAAATTTTACCTCTTGTCGATAAATGGGCAATCCTCCGATACTTCCTCGATAACGGAAAGCCCGAAAATACAATTTTTTTCAACAAATACGTTATATTTACATTTTACAACCTTTTTTTTACTTTTCTTTTACAACTTACATTATGTTTCATTTACAACTTAAATATACAAAATAATCTTTTTTTTTACAAATGACAAATTTTTTTTTTTACAAATAATACATTTTACAAAACTTATACATTAATAACTTATCCCTTTTACAAATGATACTTTTTTTTCATTACATTTTTATTACAAACAACATTACATTACATTTTGTTTACAACTTATATACCTTTACCTTTCAAAAAAAAAAAATAAATAAAGAGAAAAACGCGCTTTCTCGACTACTAATACGTCTCTCTCTCTCTCTCTATCTCATACCACACACACACACACCAAACGCTTTCTCTATCTCTATCTCATCTCTTTTCTATCTAATTTTCTTAGATCCGTGGTAAGATCTTGTTTTGATTACGTTTAGATGGTGTTTATATCATGTTTATTGATGTTTATGTTGCGTTAAATTAAAAAAACGCGTTTTCTTTTTAGGGTTTGGTTGATTGGGGTCTGTGAGGGTGAGTTTGTGATGTTTGTGTGATTGTTGGGTGTTATTTGTGGTTAATTAACTGGATCTGTTAAAAAATTTAAAAACGCCTATTTTTTTTTAGGGTTTCGTTGATTGGGGTCTGTGAGTGTGAGTTTGTGATGTTTGTGTGATTGTTGGGTGTTATTTGTGGTTAATTAGCTGGATCTGTTAAAAATTTAAAACGCATATATATTTTTTTTAGGGTTTGGTTGATTGGGGTCTGTGAGTGTGAGTTTGTGATGTTTGTGTGATTGTTGGGTGTTATTTGTGGTTAATTAGCTGGATCTGTTAAAAATTTAAAAGCATATATATATATATATATATATATATATATATATATATATATATATAAATATATATATATATATTTAGGGTTTGGTTGATTGGGGTCTGTGAGTGTGAGTTTGTGATGTTTGTGTGATTGTTGGGTGTTATTTGTGGTTAATTAACTGGATCTGTTAAAAAATTTAAAAACGCATATATATTTTTTTAGGGTTTGGTTGATTGGGGTCTGTGAGGGTGAGTTTGTGATGTTTGTGTGATTGTTGGGTGTTATTTGTGGTTAATTAGCTGGATCTGTTAAAAATTTAAAACGCTTCTATTTTTTTAGGGTTTGGTTGATTGGGGTCTGTGAGTGTGAGTTTGTGATGTTTGTGTGATTGTTGGGTGTTATTTGTGGTTAATTAACTGGATCTGTTAAAAATCTTAAAAACGCCTATTTTTTTTTAGGGTTTGGTTGATTGGGGTCTGTGATGGTGATTTTGTGATGTTTGTGTGATTCTTGGGTGATATTTGGGGTTAATTTAAAAAACCCTATGGTATAAGCAGCTACAAACCGCTTATGTGAGTATGGTGATTATGTGATGTTATTGAAACTGCCAGAGTTGTGGGTGCAAAAGGGTAGGTTAACACCTTGATATGCCACCATTGAGTGGTATGAATACCGCTCGCCTACCCCAATCCACGGATCCGTGTGGTTTCTTGTGAAACCGCTTATTGCTTATGATAAAAATGTGCTTATGTGCTTATTGAAACCGCCCTGGCGATGACGATTGGTTTTATAACCGACCGCAGACGGCAAAGTGATATTTTATCACTTTGCGTACCGCCATATCTGAGCCTAACACTTTTTATCAATTGCGCAAATGTTTTTCTAAATCGGCGATGATGTTAATCTGAGCCTTTATGCAATCTGCTTGTTTGCTAAATCTGCTTGTGTGATAATGCAATCTGCTTGCTAATGCACTTGGACAAAAAAATAACTTGGGACTTGGACAAACCTTCTTGTGTGCTTATGCACTTGGACAAAAAATGAAAAAACAGACTTGTGGACTTGTGTGTGTGCTGCACTTGGACAAAAAATGGAAAAAAAACAGCAAAAAGACAAAAGTACTATGAACAGTAAAATGAACAGTAAAAGTACAAAAACAAAAACAGTACCCTAAACTAGGGAGGGTTTGCAGGGGGGGGGGGGGTAGAGAGGGTATTAATAGTGTGACCCAAACCAAATATAGAGTTTTGTGCAAATTGATTTTCACATTTGCATTTTTTTATTATTATTGTTGACGTATGCGTCTGAAGGACAGGTGCCGGAAGACAAATGTCAAATGTCTTTACGTATCTGAAAGACAAACGGGTGATATACTCTTTTATTCAGAAGATCCTTTTATCTAGCAGTTTGTAACAAGGATCACATGTAAGCAGCGTAACTTGAATATTACCGGATATTGTCTTCTACGTAGACATGATGCCTAGCACCTAGGCCAGGTATAGCTCGGCTCACCAATTCCCCATAGCTGAGGTAGTATAAATACCTCAACTTCATTCAATGCTTAACCAACTTATCTACTACGCATTTACTTTCACATTTATTATCCAGCCTTCCGACTTAAACCTATATTTACTCTTACGCCGAAGTTTGATTTTCAGGCCACTACCAGGACGAGGCTAACACGTTTTTTTCATATGTGCCTAGTGCTTGAAGGACGTTGTCAAGCGAAGTCGAAGAAACTCGCGCACGCCAACCACAAAAAGCTCGCCACATTCTACATTACATTATATACTTTGCTTTAACTGCTTGAACATTAGTATGTACAAATCAGAAAATAATATGCGCAAATCACTTGACTTTATAAAGATATCATAGCACCTTAGTTTTTCCGTTCCAAGTTATAGACGAGTAACCGCGCCTAGCGGCAACAGAAAATTCCAAAAAGCAAATATGATTGTTTTAACTTTTAAGTTATTAAGATTTTAGTAATAACAAATTCAAGCATTACAAAAAGCAACAGTATTATGTAGTTGGCAATATTATATTGTAGTTTAGAGATATAATCAACGTGTGTGACCGTCTTTTCTTGTTTTGTCAGTAATTTAGGCAGTGATAACTATTTTTTTTACATGTGTAGCATTTATTATTTGGTGTGTGGCTTTTAAACTTGTAACCATACAAATTTAATATCATCATAATAAGATTATCTTGTACTATCAATTTGCATAGTTATATAAACATCGTTCAAAGCTATTCATTTGGGGTACAAATAATTATCGCTAAAGATAAAAATACTATTTAATTTTTGTGATTCTAATAAACTTACATAACATTATTGATATACCGGACAAAAGGCTATACAATATATATTAACTTTTATACTAATCCCTTAAATGGTGCAAGACCAACATTTTTCAAAATAACATTATACAAATGACAACGTACATGTGTCAGAACAAAATAAACAACAAAAAGCTACAATTACTTGGTCTATCATTTTTCCAAATTTGTCACGGGTTCCACAACTACTTCATCAGACCCATTCCAAGCCAACCACAACAGGAGCTAACACCTATTACGTCACCATGGCCATTCTATAAATGGGGTATCGACATTGCCGGCCCCTTCCCTGTTACAGCAGGGGGATTGAAATTCCTTATAGTGGTTGCAGACTATTTCACTAAGTAGATTGAAGCAAAGGCGGTCGCGACAAGCACAGGAAATCAGGAAAAACGGTTTGTTTGGGAAAATATCGCATGCCGTTTCGGATTACCTGGGGAAATCATCTCGGACAACGGAAAACAATTCCGTGACAACCCTTTCAAGGAATGGTGCGATAAACTAAATATTGCACAAAGACTTCGCGTCGGTTAAACACCCACAAACCAATGGTTTAGTCGGCGTGCAAATCAAGTCCGGTGAAGGAATTAAAGCACGCTTAGACAAACACAAAGGGAGGTGGGTGGAGGAGTTATCGCATGTCTTGTGGGCGCACCGCACGACAATCAAAATTAGCACGGGAGACACTCCCTTTCTCTTGTCTATGGGACAAGCCGCCATACCGGCCGAAATTGGGATGCCAACTATTCGACGCCGGTTAATGTTACAATCAATGACGATGAACGCCGTATTGACTTGGACCTGTTGGAAGAGCGAAGCGCGCAGCCTATATGTGAGGCGAGAGCTAACTCAAAAATGAAGGGGTACTACGATGTTAAAGTTAGAAGCATCTCATTCAGACCTGGCGATTTTGTATATCGCGCCAATGATGCGAGCCATGCAGAGGATACAGGAAAACTTTGACCGAAGTGGGATGGACCTTATGAGGTCACTGAAGCACTAGGAAATGGCGCGTACAAGCTACGTGACATGGATGGTCGTGAGCTACCACGCACATGGAACATCTGCAATCTCAAACGATGTTATCTCTAGGAACGGCTATGGCCCAGCAAGACGGACACCCCGCACTTTAGTATAGTGCCCAATAAATATCCGTGTATTTACATTTTGTTTTACTTAGGTAAATATATCTTTTCTTTTTACAAACACTTGCAAGTATTAATAAAACGTCATGTTTCTAGCTAACTCGCGACACATTTCAATTTGTTATTTACATCTTATTTATATCTCAACATTGTTGTTATATTATCTTTTGCCTACATGGCGTGCATGCACTTATTAAACCCATGATGGTAAAAAGGATGAGTAAACCTACTAAATAACTCGTTGAGTAAGAGGGTTGCAAACCCATCAACATTGGATCATGCATCCTTGTTAAACACCTTATTTTCAAGACGTTGGAATGAGTTTAATGTGCATTCCACGATGGATGCAACAATGCATAATGCGGCGTTTAACAAACTCGAATCAAGACTCTTGACTCTTAATATGATATTTACTGACGTACGCATATCACACAATACACGATTATTATACAAGTACGTAGAAATTATGTTTCAAGTATATTAGATCATGATTTTCATACAAGATTATGGACTTCATACATTATTCGCGCTTATATAACTGTTTGATTCTTAGACAACAAGAACGTTTTTCATGCAAAGACGGATAACTAAGTACCAAAATTATAAGTCGCAACCACATTCAGATCAACATACCTTCAACAAAAGGAAAATCTTATTATGAACCACGGGTTCTTACAAAAGGATATTTACAAAAAAGCTACAACCTATATACTATTACTACGCCTAAGATGGGAGCTCTCAACACGGTTCGCAGCGACCCCAGCTTCTTTCAGTCTCTTCAGCAGATCAGAATCCTGTGGCGATACCGTCGCCACGCTCACAGGTACCCGGTCGGATCTCGAAGATCGCTACCGCGCCAAGACCACAAAGTATGGCCTTCCCCTTTACGCCCTTCTTCTGTGCAAGCCTCAAAGCATGGGCCTCTAAGGATGATTTCAAAGGGATTTCCTTCGTGCAAAGGGGTTCGGATATAGCGTGGCGAGCAAAATGGGTACTGCACCGTGACACATCAAGCTTCAAAAGTAGTCAGCAGGCCGCATCATCAAGACGGTAATCCGCCAAGGTTAACCCTCCATGATCAAACCTATAGGATAATATTGGTCGCTCCAACCGAGTAATTTGAGGAAGCTCTAGTAACTTCATCTTTTCCATTGCAGCAACCAGATCATCATAAGCACGCTCATTATATCCGGGCATCTGAGCGGCAGACACTTTCAACAGGCCACTCTCGTGAAGCTCTTCTATGGCCTCCGCCTCCAAAGGCGTCCACTACCTCTCGAGATTCCAAAGTACTGAGGGCAGCAAGGCGCAAACCGTGGCTGATGAGCCACCTGCGCTCCGCAATTGAGGAAACAAGCTGAGGATACAACTCCTATTTTGTCAAATTTGAAACCTGGTTCTACCCGGGTGGTTCAACCTGTTGAACCGTTCCGGTAAAAAAAAAACAAGTCGATTTAAACCGATTTAACCCGACAGGTTGGGTCGAAAATAAGTCAAATTAAATCGGGTCAACCCGCCAGGTTTGAAGCGTCCCGGGTCAACTCGGTTTTCGATGTGTATTAATAGTTTCCTTTTGAAATAAATGTCTTCAACATTCCACTTTTAGTTTCAACTTTTTACTTTTTGATTTTTCCTTTATATATAGTATATAGCAGGGTACTCGCGCGCTTTGACGACGGGTACCCTGTGACGATTAACCACATAAATAGATCTCGATGAGACCTGATTCACCAGTTTGTATTGGTTTCAACGGGTCCTCTTTGATTCGTTTTCGGATGGCTTTAATTGGTTAGCCGAACCGGTGGCGACACCGGTTCCCGGTTGAACATGTTGGTCCGGTCCGGTTTTCAAAACTATATGTAACATCAACTTGTTAGCTCGTATGATGTTTTGTGTGTTTTATTAATTTGTATAATGTGTATAATAACATGTACATTTCATTTTAGGGTGTTTTAAAAATATCATTAATTAGTGTGTTTAATTATTTTATATTTTGGATTATGTTGTAGCTTCTTTAAATTGTACGTTATAAAATTTTTATTGTACTTTTTAGTAAGGGATATTTTAATTAATTGTTTTTAATTTGGTAGATGTGCTTTTAATTGGTTGTATAATGTGAATAAATTATTGTACTTTTAAGTAATGAGGTGTTTTAATAAGAGTATTAATTACACAATGCATTTCTTTCTCATTTGACCAATTTTAACATTCAATTTTTTCAACTTTTCATTTTTTTTATTATATGTAGTATAGATATGATATTTTTAAGTTACAAACAATTTTCAAAAAAGTAAGATAATTACATTATACATCAATAAACTATTTACTTTAACCTTTTTAAAGCGATGGGCATACACTCTGTTCCCGAGTTTATTTTTTGGAGTGAAAGGGAAAGGTTTGGGATGGTAATAAAAAAGAATTGTGTTCCTGAGATTTTTTAGGAGGGGAGAGGAAAGTAAAGGATAGTAAATTACATCAAAATTACTCTCTTAATTTACTTCCCAAATTGGGATGAAATGGAGTGAAGTTGATTTTAAAGTTTTTTTTTATTACATCCTTCTATTTTCTTTCCAACTCGGGAACACAAGATGAAAAAATAACTTTTTATTCCTCTCCTCTTTACTTCTCTCTTTTTTCCCTCTCCATCTCTCTTCTTTCCATTTTATACTCGGGAACAGAGTGATAGTTTTTCCTTCACAGGTGGAGTGGTGATCCGATTAGTTTAAAATTTCGATGTATTATTTATTTATTTTATTTTTTTAAGACTAAACATGGTTTAAAAAACTCACTTCTATTTTTATTTATTTATTATTATTTTTTTTCTTTCTTTTTTTTAAATATTAATATTTTCCAAACCATTAATCATTAAGCGAAAAAAAAATATACTATTACGACAAACATTTAATTAATCTATATAGACACTTTTATATACTTTCGACAAATTTTTTTTTACGTGTTTGTCAAGTTTTTTTTTACATTTTTTTCGTTACTGAAATTTACATGAAAAAAAATCACATGTAATTAAATACTAATTTGAATATCAAATCTAATATTAGTGTTAAATTACATATGATATTACACTAATATCACATGTGAATATTATATGTGATTTAACACTAATATCACATGTGACATTCAAATTAGTGTTTAATCACATGTAAGTTTTTGGGTTAATAACCTATTAAAGCATCATACTTGTCACAAAAAGCAGTTCGACGTAGCGAACAAAAAAATAGCCCTTTTGGTCACTTATCTCGTCTATTTTGTCTCTATGATACATTGTCAACCTCCAACTTCCGGTTGTGTACACCTAGGCAGTCAAATGTCCACATTTGTGTACACCTAGGCATTAAAATGTCCACCTCATAATATATATCATTTTTTTTTCTTCCCCCCACATGAATCACCCACTAACTTTACCAAACCATCTTGACTTTCCTCATTTGAGGAATTAACAACCTGAACACCATCATCTCACCGGACCACCACCACCGGACCATCATCTCACCGGACAATGTCCTACGACTATATATGTATCCACATTTTCAAGAATCGGATGAGCAGGATCAATATTTCAAGAATTGCGTTCTTGAAAGACACCTCCATTGTCCCATCTGAAGTCCATTGTCTACCAAAGATAACAAGCCTGCAATATTGGCCGACATACCAAACATATATCTGAAAAAAGAAAGATAGAAAAGCATCCTCATAGAAGGTTAATACTTGAACAAATCACATCACTGATCTTACAAATTAAACCCACCATCCTCACCACTCGTAGCCTCATTATGACTATTCAACGCAACAACATACCTCCGTTCATTATCCCTCTCATCAAAACATACCTCCGTGCACCTTCCTTTAAAACCGCGGATCTACTTGAATCTTTATGTGGTGATGGCGGGGGAGGCGCGTGGTGATGGTGGAGTGTTGTAATATGGCGCGTACGGTGGGGATTAGTGATGAGGGGATCACAAAGGGTGTTTTAATGGTGGCGGTGTAGTGTGGTGAGTGGCGGTGACCGGTGGGTGGCTACCTCCGATCTAGTCAAAGTGTCTGCATAGTAACAGGATACTTGATGGGGGTAGGAGACTTGAGCTAACTAAACCTTCCTTTAAAATGATGGGGGTAGGAGACTTGAGCTAACTAGGATAAGATCAGTCAAAGTGTCTGCATACATATATATGCCAGCTGTATGATGTTGGGTGGGTGGGTGCCAACTAGGATAAGATCAGTCAAAGTGTCTGCATACATATATATGCCAGCTGTATGATGTTGGCTGGGTGGGTGCCAACTAGGATAAGATCAGGTTAAACATTACCGGGTACCGGCTGTGAAAGTGGTATAATGCCTATAAAAGACAAAATACTCGGGTCAAATAGCCAAAAGGGCTATTTTTTTTGTTCGCTACGCCGAACCGCTTTTGTGACAAGTATGATGCTTTAATAGGTTATTAACCCTAAGTTTTTTTATGCAAATTTCAGATTTGAAAAAAAAAAAAACGTGAAAAAACAATTTTTTTTCTTTGTTCGAAAGTATATCAAAGTGTCTGTTAATAGAAAGATAATTAAATGCTCGTCGTGATAGTGTAATTATTTTTGATTAAAGGATATATTTAAATTTTAAAAAATAAATGAAATAATATATATATATATATATATATATATATATATATATATATATATATATATATATATATATATATATATAAATATATATATATATATTTAAGATAAAGAATGGGTCTGGGATCAAAAGATTCTTTTGGGGTGTTATTTATTTAGGATTTGTTTTATCCTGTAATGACCAATTGTGGGTGTCTTGAATTAGTTATTCACAGGCACGCATCTCTAGGGATAGAATCGTGGCTTGTCACTTTTAACTGTTACTCCATAAAACAAAATGGTTTTTCTATTATGTGCTCTAGGGCACATGATAAAAAGTAAAAAAAAAAAACATAAAAGTACATGGGATACACAAAAAAATACACAAGTACATATAAAAAATGTATTTTTTGTGGATCCCCATGTACTTTTATTTACTTTTTTCACTTCTTATCTAGAAAAACCCAAAACAAAACAATAAAGTTACAAACAAGTACATATAAAAAATGTATTTTTTGTAGATCCTCATGTACTTTTATTTACCTTTTTCACTTCTTATCTAGAAAAACCCAAAACAAAACAATAAAGTTACAACAACTAATCTTTACCCTTATCATCTTTGCTAAAAAAAAATATATACTATCTTTAGCTCAATCCAAAATGACAATGTGTAAATGGTATACATCGTGTCTCTCTTTATTGCAATTAATGAGCACATAAACAGGCTCTAAACATTTGAAATGATATTCCTTCACCTAAATATTGGAAGGCTTAGTTGCTGCTTTGAACATACTACCTGCCAAATGTCTTACAAACAAACTCAAAAATGATATGTTAACTCTAACTTGACCCATGCGTTTATGTACTACGTTTGAAAGAAAAAGAAAAAATGTAAACGATAACATCCTAATATTATATCTTAGGTTTATCAAAGATAAAAAAAATCACAAATACAACTACTAGTTTCGATTATGTTAGAGTGAAGGGTATCATGGCTAAGCCATTGCTCTTTATTTGGGCCTCACATGTGTCACATTACTTCAACACACCCACTTAAAAATACCCCTCAATCATAACTAAGCCAAACCTCTTCACTTGGGCCACACCCACCATCATTTTTTTTTCCATATTTTTCAAACACAAATTCAAACATTTTAAACAACAAATTTAAAATTCATTAAAATAAAAACATTACAATATATTAAAAATTAAAACGATACGAAATACATAAATAATAAATCTTAATCTGAATACTCCCCGCATGCAGAATCATACGAGGGAGATATATAACCGGAAAATTCCTCGATGCGAGCCAAAGCTTCTTGGTATAGCGGAGATTCCCCAAAGCTGACAGTCGAAGTTGATGCACATGCACCATCGTTTTTGTTCACCCGATAGCTCCAATTGATTTTGGTGCTGATGTTGCTCAATACCATTTGAACACACGTACCACAACTTGTCGACAATCTAAATTAGTCTTTGTGGGCTTCATCCTTCGAAATTTGTCGATAACGGCTTTTCGTTCAGCGTAATGTCGTTGCAACTCTTGTAGTTTTCTCATCATTTCTTCTCGCCGCTTCAAAGCAGATTGATGACACTTATAATAGCGTTTTTTCGAGCCTCATCGTTGTTATTGCATTGATTTTGAACGTACACTTGCATATCTTCAACGGAATGCGGGAGACGACAAGCCATAATAATCTTGTGTAAAGAGAAGTGTGAATTTTGAAGTTGAATTGTGTTTGAAAGGGAAGTGTGAATTATGTTTGAAAGAGAAGTGTGAATTTTTTGTGTAAATATGGGTATTATTTATAGAGTGGGTGTGTTAAATATTTAAATTTGAAAAAAAATAAAAATAAAAATGTACCCGTTGGTGGATAACGGGTATATATTCAAAGATTGTTTTGTCATTTTGCATGTCGTTGGGGTGGCGAAATGGACACCGGCGAGCCTAGGTGGTATCGTGGCTAAGATCGGCGAGTTGTAGCGAAAGCACCACGTTGGATTGGCGAGCAAGAATCGCCACGACACCTTTCACTCTTAGTTGTCATGTAATCTAGATCTAACTTTTTAGATGGAGTTTATACATTAAATCATTTATATAAAGTATAAGTTATTGGTACCTCTAAAATAATTGTAATATCCACATAAATTTTTACTTTTATTTATTTATTTTTAAAAGTTTATTTTATTATAAAACTGCAAAACTAGAAGTACGAAACATAAATTATAAAGTTTAAACAAATCAAAAGTAGTAAAACATAAAAATACAAAGTAAAAAATAATAAAAGACTGTTTTGTCATGTTAATAAAGTGGATAAAAGTACCTAAAAAAGATGTGGAATATAAAATATAAAGTTTGACAAGTCAAAAGTAGTAAAAATAAAAGATACCAAATATAAAGGGAGAATTGCATATATATCCAGTAAAACTAAAATATTTGCATATTTCCTCAAAATACAAGTTTTCAATGCATGATTTTGCAAGTTAAGCATGTTTTGAATATATATATATATGTAAATATGCATGTTTTAGTGCGTATACATGCAATTGCCAAAATAAAAAATCATAACACACCATCTTGTCCTGTCAATAAAATAAGTAAAAAAAGAAAATATGAAAAGTAAAAAGTAAAAAGGTACCCATACTATTACCATTTCTATAAACTTTGTTTAATAATACTAGCTAGTATAATAACTAAAACAACATAAAAAACACAAAGAAAGAACAAAATCCAAAACTCTCACAAAGCACCTGTTCCTTAATGCCTATTACCTAAATTAACCTTAAAACACAATCTAACCAAACTACTTCAACTCACTTCCTTAAACACTACTTGGAGAAACCCTAACATCCCATATTTACCATTTACCCCCTTCCACTTATATAAATAAACACACACTCTTTGTCTCACCACCTTATCATCATCACTTCACTCACTCTTTGCACCACAATGACGTCAGCATTGATGTCAGATCTAGCTACCGAGATAATAATCCCAGTGTGTGCAGTTATTGGCATTGTGTTTTCATTGGTTCAATGGTTTTTGGTTTCAAGAGTCAAGATGACACCTGGACCTCCTCCTCCTTTAAATAGTCATAATAAAAATGGAGGAGGGTTTAATGATTCTTTGATTGAGGAAGAAGAAGGTGTTAATGATCATAATGTTGTTGTTAAGTGTGCTGACATTCAAAATGCCATTTCTGAAGGTAGTTTTTTTTTTTTTTTTTTTTAAAGATCTGTTGAAAATGTTGATAGTGTAACTTTTTAGGGGGTGTTTGTTTTGGCTTATGGCTTATGTAGTTTTAGGTTTATGTTTCGTAAGCTCACTTTTTGTGGCTTATTTTGAATCTTATATAAGCTTATTGTGACATAATAAGCTTATATTATATGAGCTGAAAAGTTTCAAAATAAGCCACAAAAAATGAGCTTATGAAACATAAGCCCAGACCCAAATAAGCCGTAAGCCAGCTATATAAGCCAAAACAAACGCCCCCTTAAAATATTGGAAAGATTGGTGAGATTGTTTTTTTGGGTTAAGAGTAGAGTGATAAGGAAAGTGAGCTTATTGTTTTTGTTGAAAATGATGGTTGAAAATGTTGATAGTGTATGGTGGATGTTTGCTTTGGCTTGTATAGCCAGCTTATGGCTTATTTGGTTATGGGCTTACGTTTCATAAGCTCACTTTTTGTGGCTTAATTTGAAACTTTTTGGCTTATGTAAGCTTATTATAACATAATAAGCTTATATAAAAGTTTCAAAATAAGCCACAAAAAATGAGCTTATGAAACATAAGCCCAGACCCAAATAAGCCGTAAGCCAGCTATATAAGCCAAAACAAACGCCCCCTTAATATATTGGGAAAAATTGGTGAGATTATTTTTTGGGTTAAGCTAGAGTAGAGTGATAAGTTATAAGCTAAAAAAGTGAGCTTTTTGGTTTTTTTTATATGGTAATAAGCGAATAAGGGCGTAAATAAGCTACAGTAATTCAAAACAAACTTATGTAGAGATGTTGATAGTTTGTTTTGTTATGTGTCCATCTTGATAATGATGGGTGAAAATGATGGATGAAATGTTGATAGTTTAAAAGGGTGTGTTTGGATTAGTATCTCTAGGTGGCTTATTGGTTTATATTTGGTGTTTGTTTTAGCTTTTTTTCATTGGCTCATTTTTTGTTTTTATGTTTTTGTTTTTTGTTTTTAACTTGTGAACCTGAAAAATATTTATAGGGTGTGGTTAGCTAACTGGATAAGCTTATTTTATGAGCTTACCCACTTATTAAAGTAACAAATGAAACCGATATGCTCACTTTTTGTGTGTGTGCCTAAGCTCATAAGCTTAAAAAAGTGAGCTTATTGGTTTCTTTATATCTTTAATAAGCCAATAAGCCATAAAATAAGCTATTCTAAACACCTTATGTCGTGAGTTTATTGGCTTATATTTTAAGAACAAAATAAGGTTAAAAAATGAGTTTATTGGTTTATTTATGAATAATAAAGTGTTTGAGCTTTTTGAAACAGCTTAAGTAAGCTAATTCGAACACTTACTAAGTTTATTAAGTGTGCATTTCTAATTTTATATTGATAGATCTGTTAACATGTCCTTAAAAGTTTAAAGTGATTCATGCTACTGCCTTTTAGGATATTTTAAGTAGAATATAATGATGTTTTGATTATATAAGGATGTTTAACTCTCGAGTTTCAAAGGTGATACAATAACATGCTGTTTGAGTTAGGTTCAGGTGTAAACGGAACAAAACATTATGAAAATGTAAAACTGAACAAAAACGGAGTTTAATAGTGAGAAAAAAAAATCTGGTTTTTTGCTACGTATATCAAGACTTAGTGCTGGTCATATTTAGGCTTAA
Organism: Chrysanthemum makinoi; assembly: GCA_910596185.1. NCBI lineage: Eukaryota > Viridiplantae > Streptophyta > Magnoliopsida > Asterales > Asteraceae > Chrysanthemum > Chrysanthemum makinoi. The sequence goes on along the minus strand of OU343220.1, from coordinate 303,516,529 downwards.
ACCACTAGCTCAAGATTGAGTCTGTTGCATACCCCTGTTTAGAGTGTTTGACATATTCTGATCTATGAAGGACTCACATGTAAAAACGTCTTTAAGCAGACCAGTTCTGTTGCATCTATACATACACTGGGTATCTATCCCTATATATAACGTTTCACTATTCCAAAAGACTAAAAACTGATTATGTACAACTTGAAAACATAATAATCAGATAATCACTCTCATAACACAAGGCCAAACATCTCAAGAAACGTATTGGTCCTTAGTGATATTTCGTATTTTCTGCTAACTTATAATTTGTTTCTTGGTTCGTTTCAAAACAGGTGCAACATCCTTCTTATTTACCGAGTACCAGTATGTCGGTATTTTCATGGTTGTTTTTGCAATCTTGATCTTTCTGTTTCTTGGTTCCGTCAAGGGATTCAGCACCCAGAGCCAACAATGTACGTACGATGTTCACAGCATGTGCAAACCTGCACTCGCCACTGCTTTATTCAGCACCATATCCTTCTTACTCGGTGCCATTACCTCCGTCCTCTCGGGTTTCCTCGGGATGAAGATAGCCACCTACGCAAATGCAAGAACGACACTTGAAGCAAGAAAGAGTGTGGGAAAAGCTTTTATCGTTGCATTCAGATCCGGTGCTGTTATGGGCTTTCTCCTTGCTGCAAACGGTCTTTTGGTTCTATACATCACAATCAATCTTTTCCAGATGTATTATGGTGATGACTGGGAAGGCCTTTTTGAGGCAATAACTGGTTACGGTCTCGGTGGATCTTCAATGGCCCTGTTTGGTAGAGTTGGTGGTGGTATTTACACTAAAGCCGCTGATGTCGGTGCTGACCTTGTTGGGAAGGTCGAAAGGAACATTCCAGAAGATGATCCTAGAAATCCCGCTGTAAGTTATGCCAAGACCTTTAAGAGGGTGTTTGGGATTGCTTATTTAAGTGCTTGTGTGCTTAATATATAAGCAGATACACAGTTTTAAATGTTTGGATCAAAATACTTTACTTGCTTTTGTTATTGCATATAACCACTTAAAATTAAGCAATCCCAAACACCCCGGTATTCAAGTTTTCTTGTCTTTTGTGTCTTTAATAGTATATCCTCGTTTTCAGGTGATTGCTGACAATGTAGGGGATAATGTTGGTGACATTGCTGGTATGGGATCTGATCTTTTCGGTTCTTATGCCGAGTCATCTTGTGCTGCACTCGTTGTTGCTTCCATCTCTTCGTTTGGGATCAACCACGAGTTCACTGCTATGTGCTACCCGTTGCTTGTGAGCTCTGTTGGAATTATTGTTTGTTTGATAACGACACTTTTCGCTACTGATTTCTTCGAAATAAAGGCTGTTAAAGATATCGAGCCAGCGCTAAAGAATCAGCTCATTATATCTACGGTTCTTATGACTGTTGGAGTTGCAGTTGTTAGTTTTATCGCATTGCCTTCATCCTTCACCATTTTCAACTTCGGTGTACAAAAAGTTGTGCATAACTGGTAACCAAATCTTACTTTATATTTTTTCAAGATATAGTTAATAAACTCAAAGAAAGAAAACTTGAAGACAGTTTATTTGCAGGCAACTTTTCTTGTGCGTGTGTGTCGGTCTATGGGCTGGTCTCATCATTGGTTTCGTGACCGAGTATTACACCAGCAATGCATACAGGTATGTTATGCTATAGCTAATGTGTCGCGACTTGTTATCCAAATTGATTATGTTTTAATTCGTGGTTCGTCTTTTGTGCAGCCCGGTGCAAGATGTTGCTGATTCGTGCAGAACTGGAGCTGCAACAAATGTTATTTTTGGCCTTGCTTTGGGATACAAATCGGTCATTATTCCTATTTTTGCAATAGCAGTCAGCATCTTTGTGAGCTTCACATTTGCTGCTATGTACGGTGTTGCAGTTGCTGCTCTTGGAATGCTTAGTACTATCGCCACTGGACTGGCTATAGACGCTTACGGTCCAATCAGTGACAACGCTGGAGGCATAGCTGAGATGGCTGGTATGAGCCACAGAATCCGTGAGAGAACCGATGCTCTTGATGCTGCTGGAAACACCACTGCTGCAATTGGAAAGGTAATTTATTATTTAGAGTAAATTACATTTATGGTCCCTGAGTAATGCCGTCTCTTCTGCTGTCCAAACTATTTAAGAATTTCGTTCTTACTTTCAATTTTGATTGCTAAACCCAATGCCAACGCTGTTGAACTTCAAAAGAAATGCACATACTTATCTTTTTGGAACTCGCCCTTTTTGGTTCCGCATACTTGCAACTATTTTAGCTTTTACTTACATTTTTGAGGGGGAAAACGTGAGTTTCAAAAAGGGTAAAATGGTCCATGTTTTTTTGTTCAGCAGAGTTGAGCTCAATGGTCATTGTTGCTAGAAAACACTGCAAGTTGGGACTTTATCTGTAAATCTGTAAATAATGTAATTTAGATGGTGTTTGGAATTGCATTTTTTAAAGTGCTTATTGCGTTTTCTAAACACAAACACTATTGAGTGTTTGGATTGAGAAACAACTTTTGCTGAAATAAGCATTTTTTTTAATTACCAATGGAGATGCTCTATTTCATTGCCATTTGCTCAAATGCGCAATCCCAAACACCCCGTTACTCTATTATATTCAAGTAATTTTATGATTATCACTGCACTCTCTTCATATATTTTTGTATGTTCTTTAATAGGGATTTGCTATTGGGTCGGCTGCTCTAGTTTCACTAGCCCTGTTCGGCGCGTTTGTGAGCCGTGCCGGAATTCAAGTGGTTGATGTCTTGACACCGAAAGTATTTATTGGTCTATTAGTTGGTGCCATGCTCCCATACTGGTTCTCAGCCATGACCATGAAGAGTGTCGGCAGTGCAGCTTTGAAAATGGTGGAGGAAGTTCGTAGACAGTTCAACACGATCCCTGGTCTAATGGAAGGCCTTGCGAAACCAGATTACGCCACCTGTGTCAAAATCTCGACTGATGCATCTATCAAGGAAATGATCCCACCTGGTGCTCTAGTTATGCTAACTCCTCTAATTGTTGGGACTTTATTTGGAGTTGAGACTCTTTCGGGAGTTCTTGCTGGTTCTCTTGTTTCTGGTGTCCAAGTAGCGATTTCTGCATCAAACACTGGTGGTGCATGGGACAACGCCAAGAAGTACATTGAGGTGATTTTTTATTTTTTATTTTTTAACTATAGAGTTAATAATGGTAAAATCACTAAGCATTGTTCATTTGGCGGTTTAATCTTTAACACTTCCTTTTCACAGTGGTTCGTCCCCTTGTTTTTTACGTTATTAACCCAACTGCTATCATATTTAGTTTACTCAAGTCTCGTTACTCTAAATATTGGCATGGTGTGATCCCTAAACCTTTGTTTTTACTCGCAGTAAGTTACCAAAAAAATGACCCAAAAAATGTTATGGGGACTAAAGCATGCGAAAAAATGTTTGGTTAAACCGGCTAAAGCTGAAAATTTTATTGGTTTTACCATTATTAACCATATGTTAAGTGTGCAAAAACTATGTTATATTCTTGTGCTAAAAAGGCTAATTTTTTGTTTATGAATGTGAACCAGGCTGGTGCTTCGGAACATGCAAGGACACTTGGACCAAAGGGGTCTGACCCACACAAGGCAGCTGTGATTGGTGACACTATTGGGGACCCATTGAAGGACACATCAGGCCCATCTCTCAACATTCTCATCAAGCTCATGGCTGTGGAATCACTCGTCTTTGCACCCTTCTTTGCTGCTCACGGTGGTGTGCTTTTTAAGCTTTTTTAAGTGCAAGGATGGACTGAGGTTTACCTCTTTTGTAGCAGTATGTCTTAGATTTCCCCGCGGATTGATATCTGATTTGCTCCATCTTAGAGTTAGTAGAGTAGTATTTTTTGATGGTGATGATTAATAGTGCGGTAAGCGTATGAGATGAGAGTTTAGATTCCAAAACATTGTGTTAGTTTTGCTGTTTATCATTTGAGAACAGTTTGATGGAAGGCGTGTTATTTTTTCCATAATTTTCTGTTTTATCTGCTTCTTGCGTAAGATAAGTCTTTATTTCCTGATACTTGAGTGCGTAACATACACAAATGACAGTAACACTGAGCTAAATAAGCATCTTTAGCAATATGTGTCCCTACTGGGTTGTGCCAAACACAAAATTCTGTAGAAAGTTGCAGAAGTTGTGCTGGTTGTTTGAGTCATGGCCTCATGGCGATACTGTAGGTGTACAATCTGGATTTTGTGGGCTAGCATACGACGTATGAAACCTTAAGTAGGGAACATGGATGTTCGTAGCTGCATGTTACTATAAATTCGATAATAAAAAGAAGTTTGATTGAATCAAAGTGATTTGTTGAAACTGGAGTATATGCCATGGTGTTTTCGGAACATGTTTTATGTGATCACATGTGATGTCCTTTTGCACAACCATATTCGGTTATACACATGCAAATCTTTTGGTATACCGTATGTCACGATAAGCTTCAAGCTTGCTTGAAGGTTAAAGTTACAGACCAAGCTTATTTGTCCGAATAATAATAGACTAGCATACATAGATGTGACGGAACCAGGGTGGGCCTTGGGGGGTCCCGGCGTAGTGTTAATTTTTGTAAAAAAACCTTGATTTTCCTAAATGCATATGGTCTAAAAAAATTGTGTTCTTCGTTTTGTTAATTTTTCGTAAATGCATCTAATCAAATTGTATCCTAATAAAAAATGTTCATTTATAAAAAAACTTGGGTAACTTGTATAACTTAGTTTAGTGTTTTGAGTTATTAAATGTTATAACTGGTTGCTTTCGGCTTCAGTCGGCCAATCTTTTTATTGAAAGTTGTGTGTATATTTTGATTTGTGATGTAACCAAATATACGAAGGAAGGAACGAAGACTTCAAAGATGGTTGTTTATAAAGTTAAGTACATTTTCATTTTCAACAACCAAATATTATAAGTTTGAACATAAGTATCTACAATGGTTATTTATTGATAGTTTGGTTGGTATGATTTGTGATGTAACCAAATATATACGTAAGTTAACCGAAATTTCTACATGCCTTGTTTATTGTAAGTTGGGTAACAAATCAATAAGAGTGAGAAAATGAGGGTGATAAATTTAAAGGGAAATGTATTTATGTTTGTAGATGCATTTGAAATATGCGGTTGTGATTTCTTTTCACCTTTCTCATTATAACTTTATTTCTCATTTGATCCCCACTCTGCTCTATAAACAATGGCGGTGAAGAGTGTGTGGCCAAGCTTGCCAGACAACGCGCCATGCAATCTAAGAGACATCACTTTGTGTACTTATGCTATATATCCGAATGTTTCTTCTTTGTAAATCTCATTAGTTAAATACTACCTATCATGTTACAATAAATAAAACGTAATAAAATGGTCTTCATTATAAGAAATTGTTATAAATAAACATATTTGTGCACACTTTTAAGTTTTTTTTTTTTTTTTTTTTTTGAAATGCCTCCTTTTAATTTTGGCCTGAGGCCTCCAAATTTATTTGCCGGCACTATGTATAAATACAAACATTTCACAAATCATCATCATTTAAGAAAATAAAACCTTATATTTATGGGTTTTGATAATATAAAGTTATTATATTACTCCATCACAACCATGTGGTGGTTATATATCTATTTCTTGGTCATTATCATCTTATATAATAGTCGCATGAAATTAATACATACGAGTACCTTTAAAAACGTTCACATTTACCTAACTAGTTTAAACCATTTTGGCTTTACCTACTCTTCTCCTTGTTTGACAAGTTCTAACGTGTTGATCTAAGCCATTTGTCCATGCTAAATATACACATGAGATTAACTAACTTTAGCTCCAAAAAAGTTACATATTTATTGGAACACGCTAAATAAACACATGAAATAAACTACTTTCTCCCGTTCAAAATTATTGTCGAAGTCAAAAAGAAAAAACACACATTAGGAAAAGTGCAATAAGTATACTGTAACAAAAAACTTTTTTGAGTATTTACATTTTAAAGACTTTTTGATTGGTTGGATCCAATGTGAATCATTTTAAAAACAAATATAAGATGAAGGAAGTACTTTTAAACTCTAAGGTGTGAATAAGACGAAGTTGTTAGAATTTGGATGTCTGTGAATGCCAATAATCAAACAATCTGGACCTTATCAACAAGAGGCTCTGCTTTCAACCTACCAATGAGACGTTGCCCTTTTACCTCCGTACTTAGTTGTGGCGGTATCAAGCTAAATAGAATGATTGTATACTCCGCAACTTTTAAATCACAATTACACAAAAGTTTAAGTGATAACACTAAAATCACCAACAAAGGTTATGCTCACGCGTGGTTGCGTTAGGTGGCTTCACCATAACGCGTTACAAACCACCACACCTAATAAGTTTCACGCGTGGTTTAGGGATTTTGTAGATGGGTTGGTCATAAATTTGATCGAACAAAATTCTCATTATTGTGTGTGTTAGTGTATTGTGAGTATGTTTGTATTTAATTATATGTGTTAATGAAGTGACTGAATGTTGATGTGAAGCTGAGGTATTAATGACGAATTTGATCACCACTACATCTAGTCTAAGTATTCGAAAATTTCAAAAAAGATTCTTAGTTTAATATGTAATTTGGACATTCTTCATGTAAGTCTTATAAATTTAGTAAACCCAAAGTTTGCCTAGTCATAAAAACTAATTTTGATGATATTTTGCGGTACAAGATTAAAAATTTGATTACTTAAAAAAATAAAAAATAGCTGGGTGGCCTAGTTTTGCTCGACTAAATGCATGTCTAAATGAAATTGATTTGTAAATAACTGAATCTATCTAGTATGATGCCACATACATACCAAATTATTGAGAGTAAATTGCAAAAATCATCTTTGGGGTTTGGTCAAATTGTAGTTTTCATCCTTAATCTTTCGTAAGTGCAGACAACATTTACGTGGGAAACTTTAGGCTGCAGTTTTTGTTCTTGTTCAAAGTAAAACGACTAAAATGCATTTGTCAAAACCTGCAACTCAGCAGGTGCCTGCATTTTTGAAATATTAGCCACAATACCTGCAATTTTTCCAAGGCATATGGACGATTTTTGCAATTTACTCAATTAATTGACGTTGTTTCTTTTCATTCAGAGCAATGTTTTGAAACCCGCGCCCAGGTTAATTAGTTGAACCTGTTCCGGCAAAAAAAAAAGGTAAAAAAACCAGGTATTTAAAAACGGGTTAACCGGGTAGACCGTCGGGTTTTGAGTGACCTGGGTCAACCCGGTTCTCGAAACCAAGCCAAGTTTGGTTTATTCCATTTTTTCTTATAGAAAACCGGGTTGACCCGGTGGTTGAACCGGGTTGACCCGATTGAAAAAATAGTTTTTGTTAAATAAAAAACCGAGTTGACTCGGAAATCAAAACCGGTTGAACCGATAACCCGGTAACTCAACCATGTCGATTAAAAACCCGATTTTCAAAACATCGGTTAAAAGACTAAAATTCGGTTACTAACTACACAATAATAAGTCGTTCAACACCCTTGTGTATTTCGATAAAGAAAACTCCTAGACCTAATGTCAACAGCCTCAAGGGTTCGACAACCATTGTATATTTCAACTAGGGTTTTTGACATGCAAGAAATCAAGATTCAAGTTGAACCCCACTTGTCAAAATCGCAAAAAAACCCTCAGAAACCCTAATATGCACATTAAAGATTTAATTTTTATGACAATACATACAATCACTAAGAACCCTAATTAGGTTATACATGATTAGGGTGGTTGTGATACCACTATAGGGTTCTGGCGGTTACCCGCATGACCAATAAAACATGCAACAACGGAAGTAAACACATAATAGCCATGCAACCAAAAGCCTAAGTACATAACTTCCTAAAATTGATATAACCTATCCTAAAGACATATAAAGGGTGTTTATAGAAGACTCACTTCTTTTCAGCAGATGCGTAAGCTTCTTGATCAACTAAAACGCGCGGGTTCATTTTCTTTTTCTTTGGGTCGATTAATCTGGGGTTTTCGAGAGGAAAACCACAACTTGGATTGCATCAGGTATTCAACAGTACTGCACAAGTAGAACTAAGATTTCGAACCTACGCAAATTAGGCAAGTACGAAACAGAGTTAAACCCTAAACCGACTAGATTCGATTTAAGGATCGACTTATAGTCGATTGGAAGTCGACAATGGGTTTGAAACCCTTTGGTCGACTGGTAGAATAGAGAGGAGGAGAGGAGAGGGTTTTTAGGGTTTGTATGTATGTTATGAGAATGCCTTAGAAAACATTTGTATTTATAGGCTCCTTAGAGGCATTCTTAGAATACTTGTAGGACTCTACAAGTATCCAAGTTTGACAAGGAGTCAAACTCACCCTCTCATCCTTAAAGTCGGTCGAACGAACACAAATCTCTAAGGGATTTGTGTTTCGTCTTTTGTCGTTTATTACCCTTTAATATTTATCCCGAATAAATATTATACTTCTGGTAATTACCGTTTAATGCATAAATGAAAATACTGTCATATTTTCATTTCCTCATTACCCTCATTTAATTTCGTAATTTGTTTCTTATTTTTGCTTGCATGTGCTGTTTAATGTGCACCGATGTGACCTTTCGGCATTTCTGTGAAGGCAAGTGTGAAAGCTTGATGTGATGTTTGCACCTAATTATTTCATATACATGTTGTAAATTTAAAACATGTGTTGTATTTTCAAATAAAGTCTAGAGGGTATAAAGGGGTATTTGTTTATTTTTTAAAGTTATTAAAAACATAAAAAGTTATAGTCTACACTTAACTCAATATAATTTAGAGTAAATTAAATCGTCTCTGGTTTTGCTTGGATTGCAATGTCCACGGTTGCTGCTATCAGGGCGGCAACGTAGGGAACTTTTTTCATTTGGTCCCTGGATTTAACTATCGTTAAATGATTTCGTAGAAGTTATTTAGCCCTTTTGGCCAATAATGATTCATGGCGTCATCCTTTAAACCACAAGGATTTATTTATAATACGGTTAGTCCTCAATACAAAAGCGGCATTTTGTCTTCAATACCAGTTAAAAAATTCAGATTAGTTTTATACATAACTTAAGTTAGTCCCACCACCACCAATATTCCACCACCAACAATTACTGCCACACCTTCATCACTACCACCACTACTTCACCATTACCACCATTAATACCATCGCTACCACACAAAGCATTACCACATTGTCGACAGTTTTCACGCGTTACTTACCATAATCGCCAGTTGTCTCACCAACCACACTTTACAATACCACCACCAATCACCACAAAAAAAATATCAAAAATTTGTAAAAAAATCAAAAAAAAATTTTGATTTATTTTTCAAAATTTTCAAAAAATTTTATTTCGAAAAAAAATTTTGAAAAAAAATTTATTTCGGATTATTTTTTTTTGAAAAAAAATTTCGATTTTTTGATATTTGAAATATTTTTTGAAAAAATTTGAAATATTTTTTCCAAATTTTTCCAAATTTGAAATATTTTTTTCAAAAAAATTTTCAAATAATATTAAAAAAAAATTCAAATTATATATTTTTTCCAAAAAATTTTGAAATTTTTTTTCTTGAATAATATTTTTTTCAAAAATAATTCGAAATAAAATTTTTTCAAAAAATTTTTGAAATAAAATTTTGAAAATTTTGAAAAATAAATCAATTTTTTTTTTTTTTGATTTTTTACAAATTTTGATTTTTTTTTGGTGATTGGTGGTGTTGGTGGGGTGGTGGTGGTGGTTGGAGTGGCTTTTTGGTGATTAGTTGCCGTGGTGGTGTACGCGGGCGAGACGGCTGACAAGGCGGTAACTGCAAGTAATGGCGGTGGTGAATGCTGCTGGTATTGGTGTGGTGGTGGTGGTGGTGGTGGCAGTGGCATGGGGTGGGTGAAGCATGGACAGTGGTGGTGGTAAGTAGTGGTGGTGGTGGGACTAACTTAGGTTATGTATGGACTAACCGGCAATTTTTTAACTAAAATTATGTATTAAGGACTAAAGGTGCAATCGTTTTGATTGAGGACTAACTGTAATTGCATAAATCGTCCCATGGTTTAGGGATTGACAAGAACCATTATTTGCCAAAAGGGCTAAATGTAACTTCTAACATAATTCATTTAACGATAGTTAAATCCGCGGACCAAATGATGAAAAGTTTCCAAGGACGCCTCAAGAATTTAACCCCGCGACGTATTTCGAACTTGCAAACCACAGGATTTATTTTGCAATTTACTCTATAATTTATTTAAAATTCATCCACTAAAGTTTTATTAAACGCATATTAAAAAAAAAAAAATTGTTTTCATAAATTTGACACTTATATTTTTATGTTTTTTTTATATCCATCAAATTTACCAAAATTTGACCAATTTTTTTCTCATTAGCCAATAAGAATGTTCGATTTTGCCAACGTATCAAAATAGAGCAATCTGATTAGCCCATTTTTATTTATTTATTTATTAATAAAATTGTTTTAGCAAAGATGTAATTCTTTTACTATATAAAAGATATAAATAATTCACGAATTACCATCGTTTAAGAAAATAAAACCTTGCTCTTTTATGGGTTTTGATAATATAAAGGTATATTACTCCATCACAATCATGCGATGGTTATATATCTATTTTTTTTTCATTATCATCTTATATAATAGTCGCGTGCAAAAACATACTAGTACTCTCTTAGCTAGCTATTATTACCTTAAAAAACGTTCACATTTACCTACTCTTCTCCTTGTTTGACAAGTTCTAACGTGTTGATCTAAAGCCAATTGTCCATGTTAAATAAACACATGAGATTAAATAATTTTAGCACCAAAAAGTTTACTTATTTATTGGATACACGCTAAATAAACACATGAAATAAACTACTTTCTCCCGTTCAAAAATTATTGTCAAAGTCAAAAAGAAAAAACACACGTTAAGAAAAGTGCAATAAATATACTGTAACAAAAAACTTTTTTGAGTATTTACATTTTAAAGGTTTAGGATGAAGTATTTTTAACTCTAAGAACACGGGATATGGTAACCTCAAGTTAAACTTTAACACTTGCCACGTCAATGCCACATCAATTTTAACATTTCATCTTAACTCAACAAAAAAACACCTCTTATCATAACTTACCCAAGTTAAACCTTAACTCACTTTAACTCAAATATTTTCAAATTCAACCCCTTAACTAAAATAAACACTTCATTTATTAAAAAACATATCATTAATTCTTAAACATATTACAATATGAAATTAAAAAAAAAAAAAAGGTTACAACGAAAAAAAATACGAAATAAAAAAACACACTGCAAAGTAAACTACAACATAAAGGAAATGACGAAAATACAATCTAAATGATTTGAGGTTGCAAGTTATATTTTTTGATGATTGGTCTTTTTCTTCATTGATCAAAAGCCACAGCGTTTGGATCTTTACTGCGTGTCAATCATCAAAAATTTCATCTCTTCCAACCTTGTGATCGTTTCATCTTTTACTTAAGCCGCCCGATACGCCGGCGGTTTCCGTTGATAATGATAATTTCGGTTGTCGGCCTGAATTGGCTTCGACGAGCCTCCTCCGGTGCTCGCTCCCCATTACTTGTCGTGTCTCCTGATCGGCTTTCTTGGAAGCACGTTTTCCCGGGCGTGGTTGTTCATCATGGCCAAACAAAGCCTCGTTTGTTCGCTTGGGACATCGCGGTTAAATCAACCGGATCTAAGCGCTGGCCCCATTTCTTATGACCACACAAAACCTCCCGGAGCCTCCTCGAAAGCAAGCCGCGGATTTGTGCTCGTCCGCGATACATTTGTTTCGCGTTTGAGGACATCCATCTCACTTTCCCCACTTCTCTCGTCCCGCTACGCCGCGTTTGTGATCACGCGTTGAACTTTGTGCAATCACGGTTCAACGTTTTCCACTTGCTTGTTATCATATTCTTGTTGCGTCATTGAAAATTGAGTCTATTGAACTTATTTTTTACCCCGACCAAAACGTATCATATCCTTGTGCATGCCCGGTGGTGGATCCTCCGTGGCGGCTACATAACAAGTGGCAAGTAATTCTTCCTCTTTTGGTTAACGCCCGGGGCGTAGTTGAGATTTTCTTCATCCTCATCGATTGGTTCGGGGTATTTGGATTTTTTGGACTTTCGTTTACCACGACTTTTGGGCTTTGGAGGAGAAGTGGGTGTTTCGAGAACCTCATGTGTTTGATTTGCTTCATGAATTTGTGAGAATTGTAGATTTTGAAAATTGGTGTTTAGTGTGTTTTGTTGACTTTGTTCCCAAAACAAAAATTGTTGATGTTGTAGGTAAGTTCTTGGCTCGACAAGCCTAGTGGGTTAGGAAAAGAGATGTTGGGTGATGATGAACCCGCGTTCGGGTTTAAAGATGAACCCAGGTTTGAGGTACTCTACCCACCGAGAAGATTAACGAATGAATCATCGTTGTTGTTGCCTCCCGACATTTTTTTTTTAACAAATGGAAGTATAAGATTGAGTAGATTGAGTTGTGAAAGTGTGAAAAAAATGGTGTGTTATTTAGGTATTTATAGTGTTAAGAAAATGGTTAAAAAAAAACCTCTTTTACCTTAGCATAGCGTTAAGGCTCTAACATGGCTCGTTAGCGTGGCTTTACTTGGCCGTTGGGGTGTGATAACACCCCTTACCCTCTTGGCGTTAAGGGTTAACTTAGGTAGCAAAGTTACCATACCGATCGCTCTAAGGCGTTACATAGCAATAAGACCAGTCATACCGAGGCTATTAGAATTTGAGTGTGTGTAGGTGGTAATAATCAAACAATCTATTAGTAAAGGGCTTTTTTTGACCTTGTAAGGGGCACTGCCCTTTGACCCCTGCACTTAGTTATGGTAGCATCAAGCTAGCTAGAATGATTCTGTACTCCGCACCTCCTAACTTGATATAAGCTAAACCTGAATAAGCCCTTAATCTCTAGTAAATCACAATTACTGAAAAATATAAGTGATGATACTAAAATCACCAACAAAGGCTATGCTCATATGTGGTTGCCTGGTTGCCTTAGGTGGTGGTGCCATAACGTGTTACGAACCACATCACCTAATAAGTTTCACGCGTGATTTAGTGATTTTGTAGATAGTTTGGTCATAAACTTGACCAAATAAAATTTTCATTATTGTGTGTGTGTGTTAGTGTATTGCGGGATATGCTTGTGTTGAACTATGTGTTTAATAAAGCGAGCGAATGTTAATGTGGAGCTGAGGTATTGATGATGAGTTTGATCACCACTATAAATGGTCTAAGTATACAAAAATTTCAATAAGAATTTTCTTAGTTTAATCTACAATTAGGACATATTTCATGCAAGTCTTATAAGTTTAGTAAACCAAAAGTTTGCCTAATAATAAAAAATAAATCTGATGATATTTTGTGGTACAAGATTAAAAATTAGAGCATTTTTCTTTTAAAAATGATTGAGTGGCCTAGTTGCATGACTAAGAGGGTGTTTGCCATTGCGTTATATAGTAGATTATTAGATTATTGCGATTTGATAACATGAATAATCTACTTTTGATGTTTGGCAAATAAAAGACATAAGTGATTATCTGGAGGGACAAAACTAGGGGGTTTTCGTGGGTGTCCGAGACCTTTATGATTTTTTTGATGTAATGTTAATTTTTGAAAAAACATCAATTTTCTTAAATGCATCTTAAATGCACCCGGTCCATCGAAATGTGTTTCTATATTACGGTTCCAAAAAATTTGTGCACCCGTTCATATTTGGTACTGGTTCCGTCCCTGATCATTTGTAGTTTGGACACCTTGAAACGCCGTATGAGAAAAGCAGCAAAGGAGCTGTTGTTAGAAAATGTGTGTTTTTTTTTTCTTTTTTCTATGTGCAATATAACAAATATATACTCACAAATGTTAAGAGCACTAGGTATGATAACATTTGATCCGGTGTTAATCCTACGTGGCAGATGTTGAGGCGGCGTTACCATACCACAATGGTGGCGTTGAGGGTGGCGTTATAACGCACGTTAGTGTAGTAACGTGGGAGGAAACACAAGTTATGCCCAAATTATCATACCCACCCCGCGTTATGCCCAAGTTATCATATTTCATTTGTAATTTGTATTTTTTTTTAAATAAAGGTGGGTCTCAAAAAGGGATGTTGAAGTGATGTTATGATAAAAGGTGTTTTGTTAATATTAATGTTGAAATGATAAAACTGATATGACGCTAACGTGACGAGATTTTTTTTTTTGATAACTCAAGTTACAACACCCATTGCTCTAATGCTACTTGCCACTTTGCCAACTCCCACGTTTGCTACGTATTTGTTAGAAAAACAAATAGATGATAACATGATACTTTTTAGAAGATTTTTTTTTTGTTGGACTTATAAATATTAATGCTCTTTACATATTTAAACATAAATAAACTGTTAACTAGTTATGATAGATTGTTAATGTTAGATTTGTTGGAATTGATGATATAGAAAAATGTCTTTTATTGTAATTTTAGATGTTTAAACACTAAATAATTTGATTTGACAAACACTTGAAAAACTGATTATCTGATTACTGCAATATCAAACAATATAATTAAACTTAAATACTATATTTCAAAATAAGTTTTGCAACAACAAATTATCTAATCACCCGTTTTCAAAACAATTGATCTATTTTCAATAAGAAATCTCAAACACCTTTAAATGTATATCTAAATCAAATTGATTTGTAAATAACCGAGTTTGAGTATGATGCCACGGACATACCAATGAATTAATTTTGTTTCTTTTTATCCAAAGACTAAAAATTCGGTTACTAACTACACAATAATAAAAATAAGTTGGTCAACTAATTAAAGATCCCAAACACCCCCTTATTAAAACACAAGACAAATCCAAACAACAAAACAAAAGATAAGAATCAACCAACATACGAAGTAAATTTTAAGGAGATAACACATCAGTTTCCCCGTCATCTCATCATTTCATTTCGATAAATCCAACTTTTTTCCCATTATTATTTTAAACCCCCACCTTCTTCTTATCATCAAAAAGAAATAAAAAATCTTGATCAGTTTTTATAAAAAAAACACATACTACAAACATGGGTAGTGCTTCTTCTACTTTAACTCAATATGATATTGAAGATGTTCAAGAACACTGTAATCATTTATGTAAGTATTATATTATATCAATCTATACATACTTATTTGTCAAGCCCGGATTTTTCGGCTTATTTTGAGACTTATTATGGAATTTAATAAGGTTATATAGCGGGCTTATGGGCTTATTTAGTTTTTGGTTTATGTTTTATAAGCTCACTTTTTCGGGCTTATTTTGACACTTATATAATAAGATTATATAAGCCGAAAACTTTTAAAATAAGCCAGAAAAAGATGAGCTTATAAAACATAAGCCGAAAACTATATAAGCCCATAAGCCCACTATATAAGCTTAAACTGACACCCCCTGTATAAGGTTGAATGTCAAAATAAGCCGGAAAATTTGAACTTATGATTATATAAGCCCAAATTAAATAAGCCAGTAAGCCCAAAAATAAGCTTAAATATGGGTGTTTGTTTAAGCTTATTTTTTTGGCTTGCCCATTTTTTCCGGCTTATTTTGAAAGTGATTATGTCGTAATAAGGTTATATAAGCCCATAAGTCGGAAAATACGCCGGGCGAAAATGAAGTTATAAAACATAAGCTCGTAAGCCCAAGAATAAGGTTAAACAAACACACACTTATTGATTTTAACATAACTTATGGTGTTTTGATTACAGTTTCACAGCAAGAGATAGTATCATTGTACCAAAGATTCTGTCAGCTTGATCGAACTGCAAAAGGTTTCATTTCTGCTGATGAGTTCTTGTCTGTACCTGAGTTTGCAATGAACCCTTTATCACAGGTATGATTTTTTTTATATATAATTTTTTTTGAATTATTTTGGATGCATATGAAATGATTGTTATTGCTCTTTTTGTGTACAGAGGTTGCTTAAGATGGTGGATGGTTTGAACTTTAAGGATTTTGTGATATTCTTGTCTGCGTTTAATCCTAAAGCGACTATGCCTCAGAAGATTGAACGTAAGTTTTTAAAGGCTGTTTGGATTAGTGTTTAACCTGTTTCGTCTTTCTAATGGTCAAAGAACAGACAGAGGGTAATATATTTTTGTTGCATGTTAGTGACTTGTTTAGCTTTTAAGAAATGTGATGGAGTTTGTGTGAGTAGCTTTTGGTATTGGCTAACACTTGTGAATACGAATTATCTCAGTTATCTTTAAAGTGTACGACTCTGATTATAACGGGAAGGTGACTTTTAATGACATAATGGAGGTTTTGCGGGATTTGAGTGGCTCGTTCATGTCAGATAAACAAAGAGAGGTATGACTTATTAAGCATTTACCTTTAATTGAGATATATGGTTAGTCTGCAATGAGTTCTGATAAGTTCAGCGTAAATTTTGCAGGAAGTTTTGATCAAAGTCATGCAGGAAGCGGGCTACAATAAAGATTCGTCTCTGTTGTTGGATGATTTTGTTAAGGTTGTATTCATCACAACTTATTTTTGTTTTTCCGAAATTTGAAAGTTTTCATTTGACAAGAAAATTGATGGCTCTTTTGAATTTGTTTCAGATTCTTGACCATCCGGGATTGAAGATGGAGGTTGAAGTACCGGTTGACTAAATTGAGCTCGAAAGCACAAAACTGACCATTTAAACATCCATTTTCTGCAAGAATATGTTCCTCTTTACAACGGTTTTCAGTGCCACAAAGCTGCTACAGTTGTGAATAAGGACTAGCTATGTGCATAAATAAGATTGAGAATGTGTATAATTTATGAACCTCTGTGTCTTTATTTGTAAATCGGTGATCAGTAAAATCTGATGTTTTGTTGTGTCCTTATGCTCCTATTCCTTGAACGAAATTAATAGTCTACTAATCATTCAACAAAACTAAAACAAAGTTGTAGCAATATACGTAGTAATAGAGAAGTAATGTTATTACAATACTAAAATAGTAGTCTTATTGATTGTGCTCAGCTATTATACTCTACGCGTAAATAGTTTGACATTGTAGTTTCAGAAGCACTAGGAGCCGCCACTGAATTTGCTACCGAACCTCCTCTGATGACCACTGATGGGTTCGGATCTTCGTATAAAACTTGAAACAGACCATCTGACCTCATTCCCTGTTTCTGGCAGAAAACAAGCTATTTGTTTATTTATATAAAGGTTGTACGCCGGAAATCGGAATATATAAGTGTTAAGGAGAAGATAACTAATATTACCTTACATAATTTGTGTCCCTGGGTCTGGTTTTCAGGGTGAAGAGAGGACTGAAAGAGTTTCAACTGGTTATACACGTCGTTCATCAATTTCTTTCTTTCTGCTGTGCTGTGGGACAATTCTTGCTTCATCATGTTTGTTTCCTGTTCAAGATCTCTTAGCTTCTTCTTAAGCTGCATAACTTCATATGGGTGAAACTTTCTTTTGGTTTCAGAGCTCAGTTTTACTTCACTTCTACAGATCATTGCTTTTGCGTTCTGATATCTTTTAGGTACTTCGAGTCTTTTAAGTACCTTAAAAGTGGCAGTTGGTAAAATATATTGATTGGCATTGATGGTTTCTTATACAAGAGAGTTGCAGGGATGCCATAGAAGTTAGCAACACCCACTTTTTATTGGTTCACTTCATTTGTTTCACATTTGATTGGCAGAATAATTAGGCGCCGTCTTTAGTTTAGAAAAAAGACTCATATAACTCCAAATGGCACCAGAGATTGAGGCAAACTTTGGCTGCATTTGTTCATAGACCAGGACTAAATTCCAAAATTTGAGCATGAAGACGGAACAAAGAAACACACATCGGATACAGGAAGCATAGGGATGCGTAATCATCACAAGGTATCTTATCTAGATTATTATAACTAATTCACAAGTGTAGATGCTAATAGCAGTTGTAGTGAAGTGTATTTTTGCATTCAAATATTGATATAACACCAAAAGAAAAAGTGAAAAAGATCCACAAATTGATGATTGCACTCTATTTACAGTGAGGTGTGAAACTTAAGTTTTCATCATCTGTGGCATGTTTGCTTTAGTATTCAAAGCTGACAACAATATTACAATTTGCAAAGTTCTTAAAGTTGAAGCCATCCACCATCTTAAGCAATCTATATTTCTATATGAAGAAGAAAAAGCAAAAGCAGCCATTTTATCAAACATAGGACAGTATCAAACGTCGCAGGAATATAATAGACCTACAATGGTGAATGTGACAGCAAAAATGCGTTACTTCCGTTTTTGCTACAGTTTCGTACCATTTAACTAGTACAATGTTTGATAACAAGATAATCTGACATGTTTTCTTGTTTCTGGATGGAGTAGTACTAGTATACGTAGATTGCTTTCCGAACAAAAACCCACCTCCAAGACATAATGATTAAGGATATATGCAACCGTAAATAGCAAGCTAGAAGCATTTATCAGCATACAACAAGTAAGCAGTAATCCGTATGAATGATAAATGTCAATGTCACACAATATACATGATGAGATAACAGAATAGAGCTCTAACATAGTTCACATACTTGTATCATAAGCCATGAACGCATAGTTCATGATGGCGTATGCATAGTCCATGATGGCAGATTCCCATATATTTTGTAGATATCTTTAAGATATCAAGATATCTTTTCATATGTAGTCTACATGCATATATCACAAGCCATGCATGCATAGTTCAATATGGCGGATTCACATTTATTTGATAGATATCTTTTAAGATATCAATCTATCTTTAAGATATCATATCTTAGTAAAGATATGAGAAGTCTTCAAGGAAAGAGAATATATGAAAGATTATATTGGATAAGAGATATGTGAAAGATTATATTGGATATGAGATATATGAAAGATACATTGAATCTTCCAAGATTATATTTGATCTATCCTCACATTCTATAAATAGCAGCGATGGAAAGTAATCAAAGGGCCAAGTACTTAGGGTGTGTTTGTTTCATTAAGATGTTTTGGGTCTGAATCTGACTACCGCATCTTACTGGTAAGAGGTGACTAGAAAGTCTAAATCTGAACGAAATAATGTTGTTTGTTTTTGTATAAGTGTCCGAATGATTTTAAGTGCTCGTTTTGCAATTTTTATTAAACCAACGCAATGCGATAATAAATAACTTATGTAAATATGAAACAAGACTTTTATCATAAATATAACATAGTTAATAAACAATCAAATATATTATATAAAGTTTACAAAGCGAGTAAGAAGATAAGACAAGTCTCCACTCTTACTTGAGTAAGATGTTATATGTCTAGGGTCTTACTCATAGAAAAAAAAACAAGCAAACGTCACGCCCACCTTCTTGGTAAGAGTAAGAGGACTAGTAAGACTTTTTTTTTAAAAACAAACACACCCTTAGCCTCTCTCTCATACACAACATTCTCACATAACTCTCATATATAGCTTTGCTTTCAAGCTTCTAAGCATGCATGCTCATACTATTTCAATCAATACTGACTTGATGCGTCGGAGGTTCCCAGGGCTCCTTCGGGGACCCTCTAATAACTTTCTTTGTCTTTTAAGACTTTATTGCGAGACCGAAGGTCAAGGTCAAAACAAGTTAGGCGACCAACCAAGCACCTTGGCGAATGCGGTTTTGGTAGCATCGGTTGGCGCATCCGTGGGACGAGCAAAACATTTGCCTCGTGTACTCATCTTGTGTTTCACTATCTATGGTTCATCAGGTCACAAGACATCATCAAATTAATGGTAACTAAGGTATGTTAAAAATCATTCGAATAGAATACAATAAAACAATGAAGTTTTACTCTTTGGTAAGAACCTTAGATCTCTTGACTTCTATTTTGGTTTAATCCTACTCTCGAACCAAATTAATGGTATAGTTATTGAAAGTATTGAAAAGAAAGGCTCCTGTTAGACTCCAATCCCTAAACAAAAAAGATTAGTAAGTTGCACTATTACTATTTCGACTATTGACGCCTCATCTTAAAACCAATTTGCTGTTACGAATTATTTGACCTTTTTATACTAAAAATTAAGAAGTAACCAGTCTAGTATTCTGTGTTTGACTCAGTCCTTATGCAGTTTTGCTATAGATAAAAGAAAATTCTAAGAATATGTTTACCATAGTTATATGGTATAGCTTGACTCTTGCAAAGTCTTATAGCAACACACAAATAAATTTATTTTCTGAGTCATGTCCACAAGCTATCTGAGTTGAACAAAAAGCAACACAAACCTGATGG
This sequence comes from Chrysanthemum makinoi, assembly GCA_910596185.1. Lineage (NCBI taxonomy): Eukaryota > Viridiplantae > Streptophyta > Magnoliopsida > Asterales > Asteraceae > Chrysanthemum > Chrysanthemum makinoi. The sequence continues at coordinate 303,496,258 of OU343220.1, read as the reverse complement.
GTACTCCATCTCCATCAATACAATACCATATTATTATATAATTATATATTACAACTAGTTGCATATAGAGAGAGAACCAACACGAGGAATCATTAATCGATATACGTAATGAAAGAAGCAAGTTGGTTCCACTTGCATGCAATATCTACATTATCCACTTGTAAGTTTTATCTCTTATATATCTAGACTTCATATATAATTTATTATATATGTTCACTTATAAGTATCATCACACGATCACTTGTAAGAACATAGCAAGCAAGCCTTACTAAAATTTGCATACATGACACGAAGAGTAGTTCGAAGCAGAGGAGGAAATAAATGAACTTGAGCTCGAATCGGAAAAAGTCACCACAACATTAAAGCAATCCGAGTCGAAAATATTGAACTTAAAGAACAAGTCTCACTTACAAAGGAGAAACTCGAGCAACAAGAGAAAAAACAAGAAGAATTTGAAGTCGACCATAAGAAATTACAAGATCAGCTAATAGAAGCCAGAAGAGAATACGGTTCCGCAGCTCTGCATACGCAAGAGAACCGCAAGCTCAAGAGTCGAACCGAAGGAACTAACCTAAGTAAAGAAGTCATTTGAAACTCTAAACGGGAGTTAAAAGCTCAAGAAAAAGGATGCAAGACTTGGAGCAAGAGCTTGGTCTTTACGCAAGTGATGCTCAAAAATATGAAGAGTTACATAAGCAGAGCGGTTTACATCTTGAGTCGAGAGACAAAAGCGAGCATTAGAATTTGAAAGATTGCTTCATTTGGCTCACGCAAAAGAGATGGAAGATCAAATGGCTTAAGTCCAAGAAGAGGGTCTATATGAAAAAATTGTCAATCATGAAAAGGTTGAAGAAGCACTCAAGAAGACCATTGTTGACTTATCGCCGTGATCCAAGAAGAATTGGAGGCTTCAAAATTACAAGTAGTTGAAATTCAACAAAAATACAATTCACAAGAAGTTGAATTGAACTTACGGAAGAACTAAATTTGAAAAAAAAAAAAAGCCTCTGAATCATCTACTAAAGAAGAGCTACAAGCTAAAGAAACCAAGTTGGAAGAAGTCAAAATTCATGAGTTGACTTTGGTTCAAGAAGAATTAGCTAAATCAACCACTAAAGAAGAAGCTCCAGATGCGGTTGTGGTTGATTTGAAATTGAGATAACACAAACTAAGGAGCGTTGCATGATCTTGAAGCAAAGTTACAATTTTCAAGTGAAAACAACACCCTCTTATCTCAAGCTAAAGGCGGTCGTGAAGAGTTGGGCGAAGTTGAAATCACTAGAGGAACTCCATGAAATCAAAGCTAAAGAAACTGAAAGCGAGCTTGAACACTTATCTTCTAAGATAACTTATCTTACCTCAACGTTGGCGGTCTTGAAGAAGAAAAGAAAAGCGGCCCGAACCGGCAAGTGCAAGACTCTGTAGACAAGTCAACTGATCATGAAGAACGAGCCAACTAAAGTCAACAACGTAGCGTTGAACTTGAAGATATAATCAAGATTTTGAGTTCCAAATCAGAGAATGATGGGAAAAAGGCGAGTGAGTTGGAGTTGTTACTTGAAGCAAAAAAGGACTTAAATCCATGAGCTTGAAGAACAACTAACAACACTTGAGAAGAAATGCAAGGACACCGAAGAAGGTTTGGTTGTTCATTCTCACAAGGTGTCTGAGCTCAAGGTAGAAATCCAATATCATGTTGCATTAAAGACCAACCTAAAAAATCTTAGAAGAAACACATGACGCAACCCGTTCATTTCAGTCTCGACGAAACAACAAGAACAACATCGTCACTTGACGATCGGGTTTAACTTCTTAGTTTCATGTGCATATAAATTAATCATGCCATACTCGAAAGTTGATAATATGACTATGAGTCTATCACTTGTGGCTATACAAAAGGATATCATCATTTTATATCTATCTATATAAACTGATATAACAAGAAAAAAGGGAAGAATTTTATGTAACTTTTGTAGGAAAAACTACATAATGATGCCGTGAAGTCAGAACGAATAAATTACGCAACAACGCGGGCCCTTTTCAAAGCGTGAAACCGAATCACGCATATGCCACAACAAAGACGCGAAACTTCATGTAGCGAAAGTGACCTAGTCACTTTAATAAAAATCTCCGTTCTGAAAAGCTATAAATAGCTAATACACAAAGTGGCATGTCCACCCCAAAGACGCGGAATGATAGCGCCAAAAGCGAAAACCGCTTTAAAGGCGTGAAATTTCATCACGCAAGGCAATAACTACGTCTAGAAAACGCGAAACTCCATCGTGAAAAGACATTAATCCCGCCATTAAAGGGATTAAGAAAGCTATAAATAGCGATATGTACGTACATAAAAAGGTACCAAAAACCATCCCACCATTAAAAGGGATGATAAGCTATATTGCTTACAAAGGCCTTGAAACCTATCGGCGCAAAGTGGGATACCCTTCAAAAGGCGGAACTATATCGCGCAATAGCCGGACCATAAATATATCCGCTACAAAGACATGACATTCGATCATGCAAAGCAACAAACCATGTCAAGATGACAAGTACACCACAAGTTGTAATGCATAATCATGAGTCCTAAGAGATAATAGAAGTGATAAAGTCACATCGTAACTAGTAGGCCAAGCATCTAAATTACTTAAAAAGAATTACCTACTTGGCCTAGGGGGCTTGATGAGATAACATAATAGAGCTCTAACATAGTTCACATACTTGTATCATAAGCCATGAACGCATAGTTCATGATGGCGTATGCATAGTCCATGATGGCAGATTCCCATATATTTTGTAGATATCTTTAAGATATCAAGATATCTTTTCATATGTAGTCTACATGCATATATCACAAGCCATGCATGCATAGTTCAATATGGCGGATTCACATTTATTTGATAGATATCTTTTAAGATATCAATCTATCTTTAAGATATCATATCTTAGTAAAGATATGAGAAGTCTTCAAGGAAAAGAGAATATATTCGAAAGATTATATTGGATAAGAGATATGTGAAAGATTATATTGGATATGAGATATATGAAAGATACATTGAATCTTCCAAGATTATATTTGATCTATCCTCACATTCTATAAATAGCAGCGATGGAAAGTAATCAAAGGGCCAAGTACTTAGTCTCTCTCTCATACACAACATTCTCACATAACTCTCATATATAGCTTTGCTTTCAAGCTTCTAAGCATGCATGCTCATACTATTTCAATCAATCTTGACTTGATCGTCGGAGGGTTCCCGGGCTCGGCTTCGGGGACCTCTAACGCACGATCTTTCTTTGTCTCCGACCTTTCAAAGATCGTTGAGACCGAAGGTCAAGGTCAAAACAAGTTAGACGACCAACCAAGCACCTTGACGAATACGGATTTTGGTAGCATCAATACACACCTTTGAAACCAAACAAATAAACATGACAGCTGCTTAGAGAAAATGAAAGCATGGTGTCCAAATAAGGTTAAGTTGTTGTCGCTGACTTTGAAGAGCATATATATTCATAGTCATAGAACAGGCTAACCAGAAAAAGCATAGGATGATAGAGCACATGACTAAGAAAAAGAGCAAATTTGCATATTAATGATTCCTAGAATATGAAGTTGTAACTTGATATCTTGTTGTTTAGAAGTTTTAGCCTGCTACTTTCGCTGGAAACAACATCCATAAAATTGAAAAATCATATGAAATTATTCTTAGATCAATTAAAAGTAAATTAAGGAATAATATATAATTAAGTACACACAATAACAAATTTGGAAATTATTGTATTAATTATTTGTCTTAAGATAAATACACTTTTATAAGAAAAGATCTTTCAAACAAATATATCATATTTTTGCAACATACCACAATTCGAAGATGTTCCGACTGAGTTGATTCATCATATACAATCGTTGTTACCCGCAAAAGATGCCGCCCGCACATGTGTCTTGTCCAAGTCATGGCTACACGCTTGGTCTACCATCCCTACCCTCAGGTTTATTACATGTGCACCTGCCGATCATCTCACCAAAAAAGAAGAACTGCAGTACATTATGTTGATTGATCGTACTCTCTTACGGTATCTCAACGAAAACTTGTCAATCAACAGTATTCAGCTTCACTTGGACATAGAGAAATTGTCATTGCCTTATCCGGTTGAAAATTGGTTTCAAGTACTAGCTTCTAGAAATTGTCTCAAGGAGCTTTCTCTAACAATATGTGGTAAGAAGCTTAATAAAAAAAAGAGTAAATTACACCGTTCGTCCTTATGGTTTGCGTTGACCTTGGTTTAGATCCTTTGACCAAAAAGTTGCACCGTTAGATCCTTAAGTGTGAAGCGTTATGCCGCGATTCGTCCCTTGACCAAACGACGTTAAGTTTGACTGTTAAACTCGGGTAAAAATACTAAAATACCCTCACTATCTTCTTCTCTTAACCATTACCACCATCACTTCTCTCTCCCTCTCTGCTCCCTCTCTGCTATCCCCAGCCGACACTGGATACATCCTCCACGCCGCGCACGCCTCCACCTCACCAGCTACACCAAAACAATCCCCTCCACCTCCTCTTCCCGATCTCCTACAACACGCGCCCATCCCTCCTCCTTCACCCGTTCATACCACCTCCCGCACCACCACACCACCATCTTTCCACACCACCATCTTTGGAGATCGCGAAGAAGAAAAGGTAGGGACGAGCCACGCGAGTTGTGACTCGGTTTTCTTGTAACTCGTGAGTTGTGACTCGGTTTATGTTTTGGTCGAGACCACCACCACACGGTCGTGGTTCTTGGCTGTGTAACGAGACCACCACCACACGGTGGTGGGGCTCAGTCTACCAACCAGATAAAAGTATTATTGAGGTGGATCTGGATGGCAGCGGATCCGGGAGGTGTGGGGGATTTGTGGGTTGTAGTTTTTTAAGAGTTAGTTGATGTGGGTTTTGATACATGGTGATAAATAAATGGTTAGTGTTTACTGGAAAATGAGGTCATGAATGTTTCAATGGAGAAGGAGCAGCTGAAGATTGAAGTGATGCGGGCCCAAGCGATGATCAACATTCTTCAGTCTCGTGTTGATAAGCTAACCGAGGAGAACAATGGGTTGAGAAGGGGCACTTAGGTAGTTATAGTTGTATACTTGTGTTCATTAGTTGAACCAATCAGCTAATGGAAGCAAGGTTTTGGGGAAAGGGTCAGTTTTAGGTGGCGTGGCTCTTTCACTAAAGTACATTGAAGGAATATAGTCGGAGGTTCTAGTAAAATAAAGCTTAGTGTCGAGATAGCACCTTGTTTGTTTTTAAGTTATGGAAACATTGGAGTATGAATAGTTTAGTTTTGTTGCTATAACATGCTTTAAACTCATTAGTACCTGGTTACTCTAATATGTTTTTTTTTGTCCAAGTATTTAGCTGTATGTATGTTTTTCATATGTATAAATCCATCAATCACTGTTGTGTTTGATATACTATCTGAGCCGTTTTGTTAAAAGTTCTTGAAAAAGACAACTCCGTGGATTTGCGCTGCCAAGAAGTTACCGTGTTTTTATCCACATAAACTACACCGTTCGTCGTTGCACCGTTCGTCCTTATGGTGTTGAAATGACGAATTTACCCTCATGTGCAAGTCACATGATGGGTTTTTAACGGTCAAACTTAACGTCGTTTGGTCAAGGGACGAACGACGCATAACGTTTCACACTTAAGGACGAACGGTGCAACTTTTTTGGTCAAAGGACGAAACCCTGCGGTCAACGCAAACCACAAGGACGAACGGTGTAATTTACTCTAAAAAAAAGGTTGGTTGGCTTATGATTCCTGATGTGACATTCTCTTGCGAAAAACTAAATACTACGTATAAGTTTAAGATCTGATAAAATAGAGCTCTATAAGGTTAGGATGAATATAAATCATGTGATCAGATGTTCGTTCCTACGAATACTCAAGTTGGAAAATGTGTGCATATAGGGCCGTCTCGTGGATTTCAGTGGCCCTATGTCATTACTACAAAGAGGCCTTCAAACACACACATAATATACATATGTACAAGTAGTGTATGAATTAATTAAGCTCGAGTATTATATTGTGTTCATATATATAATAGAAGTGCATGAAATTTGGTGGCCCTCTTCAAAAGGTGGCCCTGTGCAATCGCACCTCTTGCACTCCCCCTAAAGCGAGCCCTGTGTGCATAAGTATTGAAGGGGGACTCCATAACTTATTCTCTTCTTGTAGCTTACTTGAGAAGATAATAATTTGTTATTGCCAGCAAATGGAGATTATTAAAGTAAAAACCCTTCGTTTTCTTCGTGAACTGAAAATAAAATCAAGAGAGAATATTGACATTTTGGGTATTTATGAGTCCCAAGTCTTCAGTTAATTTCTTATAGGACCTGTTCAAGGCCGTTTACAATGAGAATGGATACATAAGGAAGCGTAAGAGAATTGTATTTATGTATTTACGGTGTAGGCAATACATTTTCCGACACGGTATTATCAAAGTTTCCTTTTCTCGAGACTTTGTACCTTATAATGCCCGAGTGCACGCCAGAAACCTTTGAAATTACTTGTGTTTCCTTAAAGAGAGTGACACTTAATTATCGGTTCTCGGACAAGCAGATGAACATACACATTTATGCTTCAAAGTTACATTATTTCTCATATGAAGGCTGGAAAATGCCAAGTCTCTTCTTTCCAAATAACACTCCTGCACATATATATTGAGCTCGTACTAAGGCTTCATAAATCCCATCTCATTGATCTGTCCTTTTTTCTTAAGGTGAGAGAAACACTTGATTTATCAGAAGAATGGTTCCGTTTCCAGCTAGAAACATGCAACTATTATCATTTGGAGAACATTTGGATAAAAAGTTGTGGAAGCACTCCCACATTTTGATTTTCTTTTTTCTATTTGCTATCCCCATTATGTCAAGGCATACTATAGGTTGTCCAACGGCAAGAACTACTGGTATGAGCAAATGATGAGAATGATGGAACAAAAAACGTGTGATCTAAAAGATATTGAAATTAAAAATCCGGAAAAAAGCTATAAATTCATAACGTACTTTACAAAAAAACTCATTATGCTTTATCTACTTGACTTATTGTCATAATACATAATCGTTTTCATTTTATTCGGTTATTTTCTGTCCGTTTTTATCCTTTTTCAGAATCGTTCATTTTATCCGTTTTCATTTTAATATGTCCGGATAAAAGCAGGATAAAACAGATAAAACCGTTTTGGCGTGGATAATAAAAGCGTTTTTATCCGTTTTTATCTGTTTTTATACGGACATATTAAAATGAAAACGGATAGAAATGGACGATTTACAAAACGGATAAAACGGACGAAAATAACCGAATAAAATGAAAAAGGTTATGTATTATGACAATAAGTGAAGTAGATAGAGCATAATGAGTTTTTTTTTGTAAAATACGTTATGAATTTATAGCTTTATTCCTTAAAAATCCTGGTGACGGAAAATGAAAAACCCTGACAAATTCTCGGAGAAATTATCATTTTCTTTGTGAACTGCCTAGGAGAAGTTTTTATGACGAGGGCAATGACTACAATTCAGATGAGTTCAGATCAAATTGGTGGTCTTGATAGAACGTGCTCGATGATCTGCTAATCACATCTTGGTTCAACTATTTCATTTAAGGATCTAAGTTTTTTTTTCCAGCATATTACGGTATTACCCGAGCTAGTTTTGTTTTATATACCTCAATGTTATAAATTACAGTATTCCAGTCGAACTTTCACAGATTGATTAACAACTTTTTATGCCAAATAAACTAATGATATGAAAGTCTATTTTGTGGAGGAATTTTCAAATGCTTACTCTTATTTTGGTGGTTACATCTAGTTTAATCTAATGGTGCGGATAAACCTAAGATTTAATATAGAAACCTAAGTCCATGTTTTTTTTTTCTCCTTTTTCTTTGTCTTTTTGTCTTTTTTATTTATTAACATTTTTTTTCTTTTTTCTTTTTTTTTGAATACACGTTTTTATTGAAAATCATGTTTTTTTTTTTTTTTTTTTTTTAAATTCACGTTTTTTTTATTTAAGTTTTTTTTTTCGCTTTCATACGTTTTCATCTGTATTCATACGTTTTTGTTCGTTTTTATACGTTTTCGTCCGTGTTCATATGTTTTCGTCCTTTTTTTCACGTTTTCTTCCGATTTCGACGTTTTCGTACTTTTTCATCCATTTTAAATGCACGTTTACATCCGTTTTCTGACATTTTCGTCCGTTTTCTGACGTTTTCATACGTTTTTGTACGTTTTTCATACGTTTATATATGTTTTCGTCTGTTTTTAGACATTCTTGTCCATTTTTACGTTTTCGTCCATTTTTAGACATTTTCGTATGTTTTCAGACGTTTTCGTCCCTTTTTATACGTTTAAATTACGTTTTCATACGTTTTTTTAAATTATGTTTTCAGGCGCCGTCCTTTTATCACGTTTTAGTCGTTTTTCATACGTTTTCATCGTTTTCTTACGTTTTCGCCCGTTTACGTCCGTTTTCATTCGTTTTCATTCGTTTTCCTATGTTTTCTTACATTTTCGTTTGTTTTCATACGTTTTTGTTCGTTTTCATACGCTGCTCGCTTTCTTTCGTTTTACATACGTTTTTTCCGTGTTTTTATGCTTTCATACGTTTTCGTCTGTTTTCTTACATTTTCGTCCGTTTTCTTACGTTTTCGGCCATTTTCATATGTTTTTGTCTGTCTTTTTAGCTTTTCATGTATTTTTGTCCGTTTTAGGCGTTTTCATCTCGTATATTATGCGTGTTCATGTATTTTCGTCTGTTTTTATACGTTTTCGTCCGTTTTCAAACGTTTTCATACATTGTCATCCTTTTTTTTACGTTTTCATCTATTTTTAGACGTTTTCGTCTGTTTTCAGACGTTTTCATCCGTTTTTATACGTTTTCCTCCGTTTTCAAACATTTTCATCCGTTTTTATACGTTTTTGTCCGTTTTCAGACGTTTTTGTCTGTTTTCATACGCTTTTATACGTTTTTTATTTGATTTAATACGTTTTTCCGTTTTCGACGCGTTTTATTTTGATATTTGTAAGTGACACTTATTTATCTCTTGTGATATAACACGTAAAAAGAAGATGAAAAGTATCACATTCTTCATCATGTATGCGTTATCAGTTGTGATACTCAACTAACAATGTGATGGGTATGTTTTTGAAAATATTTAGGAAGATTTTTGTGTTTTATGATATTATTAAATATTAGAAAAGTTTTTTTTTCAAGCGAAAACAAGAGATGTTATGATACTTTTGTTAGACTTGTGGTGGATTTTTCTATTTAATGGATACATTGTGCATGTTTCGATAGGTTTTATAGCGGGATTTGAAAATATGTATGGTTGAATCGAAACTAAATAAGCCATGGTTGAAGATAGCCCACATCTTTATAAAAACCGAGGAAGCTCAAACACTTGTGATATCACAGGTGATATCACCTCACTTATGATATCACACGTGATATCATGTGTGATAACACCGTTGATATCACCTGTGATATCATGTGTGATATTACCGGTGATAGCATGTGTGATATCATAGTTTATATCACTTGTGATATCACCAGTGATATCACTTGTGATATCACAAGTGAGGTGATATCACAGGTCTTTGAGCTTACTCAGTTTGTTTATAAAGATGTGTGATTTCTTCAACCATAACTTCTTTAGTTTGTTGATTCAACCATAGATATTTTTAAATTCCGCTATAAAACCTATCGAATCATGCACAATGTATCCATTAAATAGAAAAATTCACCACAAGTCTAACAAAAGTTTTATAACATCTCTTGTTTTCAGTTAAATACCCTTTCTAATATTTCATATTATCATAAAAACAAAATCTTCCTAAATATTTTCAAAACACAAATAAGTAAAAATGAAGAATTATCACAGATAATATAATAAGTGATGTTTATTTTCATTTCTTTCATATATACTTGGTAAAATACTAAATTCTTATCACATTTGGTATGAATTTAATATTTCACATTCTTAGTTCAGTATCACAACTGATAACACATATATGAAGAAGAGTGTAATACTCTTCATCTTTCTTACAATGTTATATCACAAGAGATAAATAAGTGTCACTTAAAAATATCAAAATGAATAAAAAGGAAGCAAACTATGAAATAGAGACTTGACATATTCTCAAAATCAAACAAGTGTTGCATTAAATTAGCATTTTTTTGAACAAAATAAGAATTCACCTAAAGAGACTTTAACTCTTTTATTTCTACTAAGAGTATAATATCACAAGTGATAGATAGCATTGGTTGCATTACAAATATATGCGCTTGTCAATTGCGATGAAAAGCATAAAAACTATCTTATAACTGAAAATTATAAAAATATTAGAAAACACATAGGTGATAATATATAAAAATATACAGAGCAATGAAATATCTAAGGTTAAAAAACATACTTGTTTGTTTATGAAATATCACAAGTGATATTAGACATTAACTTTTTTATAATAAAATATCACAATTGATATTAGACATGTAATATTATAAAGTTTAATAATAATCATGAAAACACATGAAAATAGACGAAAACGTATAAAAACTGCAAAAAATGGACGAAAACGTATGAAAACGGACAAAATCGTATAAAAAAGAATGAAAAGTGTATAAAAACGTATGAAAACGGAAAAAGGCGTTTGAAAACGGACGACAATATAAAAACGGATGAAAATGGACGAAAACATATGAAAACGGACGAAATCGTCCAAGCGAGCAAAGCGTCTAAAATGGACAAAACGTAAACCGGACAAAGCGTATATAAACCATGAAAACCGATGAAAATGGACAAAACGTAAGAAAACACACGTATTGAGCGAAAAGGTATGAAAACGGATGAAACGTAAGAAAACGAACAACGGATGAAAATGTAAGAAAATCGAAAACGTAAGAAAACGGGCTAAACGTATCAAAAACGTAAGAAAACGGACGAAAACATATGGAAACGGACGAAAACGTATGAAAACGGACGAAAACGTATGAAAACGTAAGAAAACGTAAGAAAACGGACAAAAACGGACGAAAACGGATAAAAATGTAAGAAAACTGACGAAAACGTAAGAAAACGGACGAAAACGTAAGAAAACGGACGAAAGCAGAAGAAAAAGTAAGAAAGCGAAAAGCGTAAGAAAACGTGATACAAAACATAAGAAAACAAACAAAAACGTATGAAAATGTAAGAAAACAGACAAAAGCGTATGAAAACGGACGCGTATGAAAGCGTAAGCAAGCGGTAACATATGCTTCCGGACAAAAACGCAAAACGCTGACGAAAACGAGACGAAAACGACAATAACAAAAACAAAATGGACAAAACGTATGAAAGCGGACTAAAACATGAAAACGGGACGCGTAAAAAAATGACAAAACGTAAGAGAACGGTGGAACGATGAAAACGGACGAAACGTAAGAAAACGTATGAAAACAGATGAAAACGTATAAAAAGCGAATAAAACGGACAAAAAAGGACGAAAACAAAAGAAAAAAAAACGTGTAATTAGAAAAAAGTGATTAAAAAAAAATACAAATAATGAGAAAATAAATAAGAAAGATAAAAAGAAAAGAAAAAGACAAGAAAAAAACATGGACTTAGGTTTAGACATATAAATCTTAGGTTAATTACCACCATTAGATCAAATTAGATAGAAGGTGGAGATTTATCCCTTAGTATGCAAGAATTTTTGAGTATGCAAAATAAAGTGCCTTATATTTTGTGATGTTTCATAGTACAAAAAACCAAAAAATCATCTTAAATTACTTTTAGAGCATTAGAGTAAATAGAAAAAAGAGTAAAATACACCGTTCGTCCTTATGGTATACGTTGACCATCAAGTTTCGTCCCTTGACCAAAAAAATTGCATCGTTGGTCCTTAACTCCGAATCGTTAGTCATAGTTGGTCCTCACACTAAGCTGGATGGACTAGCGTTAAGCCTTGTTAAGTGGAGGGTATTTATGTCTTTTCCCACCCACTATTAATTGTTTCATCTCCCTTTCATTTCAATCACATACCGAAACAAAAAACACACACCAACACTCACCAACACACACCAACTGCAACCTTGAATGTGACAAAAATGGTGCTACCCATGGGGTATGTAATACGAGAATCACAAGTTGAGTTTGATCCAAATGTAGCTTATGGTAAGTTTTCTTATTTTATGCAATTTTTTGTTTATCCAAAGTTCTTGTAACTGATACTCTGTTTTGTTGGGTTAATTTGATCCAACATTGAATAAACCCTAATAAACCCTAATCATAATTTTTCGGTGGCCTACGCATCACTGCTTTTCAATAAGGGTGCATTATGGAGGCTCTTTCCTTTGTAGCCCTGATAGGAGGTACATTAATGGCTTTTCAAAGATTGTAGATGAGTTAGACTCGATGAGTTTTACATGCATGAGATGGATGCCATTGTAGAAGAGTTAGGTAATGATGGCCACAAAGTAATGTTTTATCATTTTCTTAAACACGGTGGTGGTTTAGATAGTGGCCTACAACCTTTAGCCAATGACCAAGATGTTCTTTTTTTGGCAAAATATGTTGAAGAAGGTCACAAATTCATTGAAATATATGTTGAGCATGAAAGAACAATGGCTGACCTTTATTTTACTCAGATTAGTGAAAAACAAAGGGGTTTTGATAGAAGAGTTAGATGAACCAAGTTTGTCCAAAGGTTATTACACGGTTGTTAGGAAATGCATTAGAGATGAGAATGCATGCAATGTAGGTACACAAAGTAGTGTCAATGTAGGTCAAGGTAGTGGTGTCACTATAGATGTAGGTGAAGGTAGTCTTTGCTAAGGTTGTACCTAGTCAGGGAGATAGTGAATTTGTGAATGATTTTTATTCTTCTTATGACCCTTATGTTGCTTATGGACCTAAACCTTGATCCTTTTGCTGATTTAGATGATATGTTAGAACATGGACCTGAAAATGTTGATTTAGATCTAAATAGTATGGAAAATGTTACATTAGATGTTGATAATATGGATGATGTAGAGAATGAAACCTGTGAGTCTAGTGAGGATAGTGAAGGGAATCAGGACTCTGATTCTAGTGATGATGATAGCCAGGATAGTGATTACATTATGGATGAAGAAAACTATGTTCCTGAGGTTGAGGTTGACATGGAAGACTTTCGTTGCAACATTGATGAAACTGTTGAGTTCATGGGATGTAGGAATAGAGATGAAATATCTGATAATGAAGAAGCACAAGAGGATATAGAAGTTATGGATAATGATTATTTTGAGAGTGCTTCAGATGAGGAAAATGAACTTGATAGGTTGAGAAAAAGGAAGTTAAAGCAGTTAGGAAGCAGGCACATGCTTCAACCCAGTGTACAAGACATACTTTTATGTGGGGAGAACTTTGGAAGCAGGGAACAAGTAAAAGACCTAGTTAAGGAGCATTCAATTGAAACAAGGAGGGAACTTAGGATGGAAAAAAATGATAAGGAAAGAGTGAGGGTTGTCTGCAGGGGTATTATACCAACTTTGCCCACATGTGAAGCTGGGTCTGTTAATGGGCGATAATGGGCCACATAATGGGTGCGAGTTAGTTAATGCTAGTCCATCAAAAAAGACAAAAGAGAGAATAATAAATGGTGGAAGACCTAAAAGTAGGAAAGAGGATGATGCCAATAAATGTCCCAGGTGTTGCTAGTATCCAAATTAAAAAGCGTTGATACATGGCGGTCAAAACTCATAGATCTATTCATAAGTGCTTACAATCCAGAAACAATTTGTATGCCACATCAAAATGGTTTGCTAAAGAACTTGTTGAGCAACTCCAATCAAACCCTAACATACCTCAGATGGCATTGCAAGAGCAATTACAAAGGAAGCATGAGTTAAAAGTGTTTCAGAACAAAAGCATTGAGCAAAGTCGAGGTGAAAAGAAAGTTAGAGGTGATTATACTCATCAATATAAGATGCTTAGAAGTTATGCATTAGAGTTGATGGAAGCCAATCCAAACACAACTGTGAAGATTCAGGTGCAAGCTGAGGCAGATCATACATGTCCAACAAGGGTTTTTAAAAGAATATATGTGTGCTTAGGGCCTTTAAAAGAAGGATTCAAGGCTGGATTGAGAGAAATACTTGGACTAGATGGGACATTCATGAAGGGTCCTTTCCCTGGTCAATTACTTACTGCTGTAAGTGTTGACTCAAATAATGGGATTTACCCTTTGGCGTATGGGATTGTGGAGACCGAAAACACGATTCTTGGACATGGTTTCTTTCACAATTGGGAGATGACTTGGACCTTTATAGAAATTCCAATTTCACATTTATTAGTGATAGGCGAAGGTATGATTCTCTTTTCACATTTAATGCTTTTTATATGATGTAAATTATCATTTGTAACATAAGTATGATTATTTGTGGTAGGGTCTTATTCCACACTTGCAAAGTTGTTTCCCTGTCTGAGCACGATTTTGTGTCAAGCACATTCATGAAAATATGAAGTCGCAATGAGTGGTGCATCTTACAAAAACATGTTATGGAAATGTGCCACACGGCAACAACGATGCAGAGTTTCAGGTTGCAATGGATGAGTTCAAAGCATTTAGCAAGCCTGCTTATGAGTGGTTATTGAAGATTCCACCTCGATGGACACGAAGCCATTTCTCAGGTATGCACTAACTTATTTAAGATAGGTGATACAAAACACAATATTTTAGAGCCATAAAAGGCATACATTAAGATAGGTGCTACAAAAGACTTTATTTTAGAGCCATAAAAGGCATACATTAAGATAGGTGATACAAAACCATGAAAGACCATTGCTAGGTACTAGGTGCTTCTAACCACTGCTTTTTTTCCCCTTCCCTTCCCTTTGGTGAATGCTAACGCAACATAAGGTTTGACACCAAATTCTTCAAGAGTGGCCTTTGTAGGCAATCCTAGAACTTTAGGCCTTGCATCAAATAGAATCTTTTGAATCTGTTTTTGGGTTAGTGGCTTATCATCATCATTTGCAACATAATGTGAGCTTGAGCCCACCTTTGGTTGATAAAACTGAGGTGGAAAATACCCTGTCCATGTGTTACCCGAACTTGTGTCATCTGTATCTTTGGAAATGCAAATTACTACGAAAAACAAAAAAACAATAAAATATAAGTATGTTTAGCGATTACTTGAAAAAAAAAAAAAACCAATAAAACCTTTTCTCTTGTTGGAACCCTTGTTTCCTGAACTCATGTTTGCAGCAAGTATGATTAGATGAGGAAGATGTTTGATATGCTTTTGTATTAACCATATGTGCCCTTATATAGAGGTGTGGTAATACATTCATACTTTGATTTGCACAAATGTAGAGAAAGTGTTGCATTGATTCATTGACTGCCACTAAACTTAAAATGTGTTGCATTGATTCATTGACTGCCACAATGTAGAAAAAGTGAGAAAATGCAATAGTCTTGTTGCAAAGTCTAAATGTAGAACGATGAATTGCAATAATCTTGCAAAGTCCAAATGTAGAACAGTAAATTGCATATAGGTAAAAGTGTTTCTGCATTATGATCATACATATTTGAAATTCATTTACAATCTTTAACTTAAATTTGAATTTTTAATAGGGAGAGCTAAGACAGATGTACTGGTGAACAATATGTGTGAGGTTTTTAATGGAAAGCTTGTTGGTGGTAGAGATAAGGCAATCATTTCAACATTGGAGTTTGCAAGGTCTTATCTAATGAAAAGAATAGTTAATGTGAATAAAATTATTGAAAGATGTGATGGTCCACTCACACCTACTGCTACAAAGATTTTGAAGTTGAACTGTGATGAAGCAAGTAAGTATCAGCTACTTGGGGAGGAGGTATTTATTATGAGGTAAGTGGTCCATGGAATGATCAGTGTGTGGTGAATGTGGAACAAAGGACATGTACCTGTAGAAAGTGGGAGTTAACTGGGATACCTTGTAAACATGCCATAGCAACCAAGCGGAATATGGCACTTAACAATCAAAGCAGTAGGATTACGAGAGGAATGGGTACATCCATGTTATAGGTATGTAATAACTTGTTTTGATTGTGCAATTACTTCATTTACATTGCTGAATTCAGGGATTATTAATGCATTTCCATTTAATAGGCTGGATACATGGAAGAAGGTTTACTCATACAAGATCAACCCAATCAGAGGTCCAGTTCATTGGCCTAAGTGTAATGTACCAACAACTCTGCTACCACCAAAACATCAACCATATGTTGGAAGACCAAGAAAGCAAAGGAGGAAGTCTAGGGCAGAGGTTGATGTGGTGCATATGTCCAAGCATGGCAAGCTGACAAGGAAACTCAAAACTGTGACATGTGACAAGTGTGGAAACAGAGGTCACAACTCAAGGAGTTACCTTTGGACCAAGAAATTCAAAGTCAAAGGGAGGTGGTAAGAAGAGGAAAACTAGAGGTGCTTCTGGGGAAGATGACAACTCTGCAACAAGACACAGTGATGGTGATAAAGGTAAAGGAGTTGCAGTTGATGATGGAAAGAAGAAGAAAGGCCCACCAAGGAAGAAAGTTGTTGTTCTTGGTTGATATTTCTGTTTATGTATACTTATTTCAGTTTCTTGTTTTTGGATTATGACTACTTATCGGATTTGGACATGGTTTCAGATAGGATTAGACTTGGTAATCAGTAATGGTTCTATTTTGTATGATGCGTTGGTAATGGTTCTATTAGACTTGTATCCGTAATGGTAATGGTTCTATTAGACTTCTTTTGTATTTGGTTGTATCCGTAATGGTAATGGTGTTATTGCACTTAAATATGCAGTTGACTTCTTTTACTAGTAGTTAATGTGTCAAGAATCTGTGTTTTCAAGAATATGTAATTTCACTTTCTTGTTATGGTTCCATTTGACTTAACAAGTAATGGGTCTATTCCAGTTTCTGGTAATGGGTCACTTTTTTGTAATTCAGTGTCTCAAAGAACACAAGTCTTTGACTTTAAATTGATTGACTTAACAAGTAATGGGTCTATTCCGGTTTACGGTAATGGGTCACTTTTTCATATGGTTTGGTTCAATACATTCAACACAAAAAAGAATACTAACAACTTCATTTGATTCATTCATAGAAACCACAAAACATCCATTAAACACCACAAAATAACCTTAACTTACACTAGACACCCATTAAAGAACCTAACTTAAAATCTTATTTAAGTCAAGAGATTGTACACAACAGACATCAACAAAAGAGCCCAAGAAACATATAGACACTTCTTCATCCTTGCTCTTTGTTCCTGCAACTCTTGGATTTGTCCTCGATGGTTGTTCAGTGATCTCAATAGTCCGGGTATTATGTTAACAGATCGAGCACACATTGGGGGATCCACCCAATCAAGAAAAGGACAATCTGATCCCTGTTAAAAAGATTAAACAATAATAGTTGATAACATCATAAAAGCATTGAAAACCATGTTCTTACTCACTAAATAACATGATGCGCACCATATCTGGGCAACCAAAAAACCTTCGTCCTGGGTTGATGTTGGTCCATGATGTCTCACTCGCTCGTCTTCCACGGTGACAATTCACCATTTCGTGTTTCAATTATTGTGAATACATTTGTAAATGGAAGAAAGAAAGAAAAACACAAAATTAGGTGTGATGGGATGGTTATATATGGTGGGAAATGAGAAAGAAAGAAGCGGGAAAAATCTTTAGGGTGGGAAAACTGGTGTGGGTGGGAAAAGACATAAATACCCTCCACTTAACAAGGCTTAACGCAGTTAGTCCATCCGAGTTAGTGTGTGGGACCAACGATGACTAACGATTCGG
Source organism: Chrysanthemum makinoi (assembly GCA_910596185.1). NCBI lineage: Eukaryota > Viridiplantae > Streptophyta > Magnoliopsida > Asterales > Asteraceae > Chrysanthemum > Chrysanthemum makinoi. Next base: position 303,478,412 of record OU343220.1, on the reverse strand, counting down.
AGTTAAGGACCAACGATGCAATTTTTTTGGTCAAGGGACGAAACTTGATGGTCAACGTATACCATAAGGACGAACGGTGTAGTTTACTCTAGAAAAAAAATATATATATAAATATATATAAATTTGTTTCGCTTGGGAGAAAGGGTTTCTAGATTTATATTTGGAAAGGATTGCATTAGCTATTTATGTTAAGATACATCCATCTTTTTAAGAAAAAAATCTAATATATGCACACAAAAAAAAGTTTATAAAGGATTTCATTCGTTTATCCACCAAAACCCTTGTAAAGAGTTCGTTATTCTATACATTGAAGACAAGTTCGTTTTTTCTAGCCATTGATTTTTAAGGTAATTAAACTTTTAAGTTTGCAAAGAATGATTATCAAATTATTAGAAGGGTGTTTTCATCATAGTTGCAAAATCGTTGAGGAAGAAGAGACTATAAGCATCACGCCACAATTCAAACATATTCCTTCAGAATTAATCCAACATATACAGTCACTATTGCCCGCAAAAGATGCCGCACGCACATGTGTCTTGTCCAAGTCATGGCTACACGCTTGGTCTACCATCCCGGCCCTCAGGTTTACTAAATGTTTATCTCGTGATTCTCTAACCGAAAAAGAAGTAATAGACTATACTAACTTGATTGATCGCACTATTTTACGGTATCTCAACAACAACTTGTCCATCGAATGTTTTCATCTTCACTTGGACATCTACAACGGGCCATCTTTAGCTGATAAATGGATTCAAGCACTAACTTCACGAAATGCTCTCAAGGAGCTTTGCCTAATAATATGTTGTAAGAAAATTGCTAGGGTTGATTATAGTATTGCTTGCCTTCCAAATTCTGGTGAGATAGTTTGTGAAAGCCTAACAACTATAAGTATAATAGTTGATAACTTCTGGTTCTATCCCGAATGGGTGAATGTGAATCTTGTGATCAAGTCTCCGTTCCTACGAGTACTCGAGTTGGTGAATGTCCGCATTAGTAGTGAAGAGGCACTGAATAACTTAATTTGTTCTTGTAGCTTACTTGAGAGGATAAACATTTTATTTCGCCAACACTTTAAGATTATTAAGGTTAAAAACCTACGTTGTCTTCGCGAATTTAGAATAGAATTAGTAAAAACCCGAAGAAACAACATTTTGGAAATTTATGATGTCCCAAGTCTTCGGGTGTTTCATTACCACGCCTCACCGGAGTATACATTCAAAATGCATTCATTAGGGAGCGTGCGAGAATTAGTTTTATCACGCAATGTCGTAGATGATGCATTTACCGACATGATCAAATCAAATTTTCCTTTTCTTGAGAGTTTGACCCTTACAATGTTTAGCTGTAAACTGAAAACCCTTGACATCACTTGTGATACCTTAAAGAGATTGACTCTAAAGTTGTGTGACAAGGAGCAAATCAACATACAAGTTCACGCTTCAAGGCTACTTTTTTTCTCCTATTATGGCCAGGATATGCCTAGTCTAATGTTTCCAACTAATACTCCCGAGCATATTACACTCATACTAAACTTTAATAATTCCAGTTCTATTGATCTTTCGTTCTTTCTGAAAATGAGAGAAGCACTCAGTTTATCAAGCAACTTTGACATTGAAATAAAAGATCTTAATGTGTGGTCATCGAACATCGACCTTGATGATCTCAGAAGAAGGGTTATGTTTCCAACTAGGAACGTGCAACAGCTATCGTTTAAACAAATACTCATATGGGAGCACTCAACTCTTCTTGATTTATTTTTTTCGATTTGCTATCCACGTTATGTTAAGGCTAATTATAGGCAGTTGTCCGAAGATGATGTCTACTCTAAGAAGATGTTAAGGGGGATGATGAAAAAGAAAAGACATTCGATTAAAGATGTTCAAATAAAAAATCCGCGTACTGAAAATTGGGAAACGCTGACTAATTCTTGGAGTAGTATTCCGGACGAGTACGATGGCTACAATTCAGATGATCAGTTCAGGTTAAGTTGGTGTTCTAGCAAGAACTTAAAGTGCTTAGTTTGTCATCTTCTTTTCCATTATTAAATTTAATGTTTTAGATTTTTTGCATTATTATTCATGGGAATGTGGTTTTCTATACTTTTATTTTAGCTATCACACTACAATATTTAAAGCGAACATTCATGGGTTGATTTACAACATTTTATGTGAAATAGGCGCCTAATTATACACAGATGAATGTCTTGACATTTCATGTTACTTATTGAATAGATTCAGGATGAATAAGTCATTTAGATATAGTTATATAGTGTTATCTGGAATACCTCTAACAGTCTAACATTAAGGTCCCATACCCCGCCCCGGCGGGATTGGGTTTGTTGTTGTTGTTGTAGTCTAACATTAAGGTGTACCTATGTCGCTACAAGATCATAAATGTCGATTTTAGGAATGCTGTTTGCTCTAATAGGAGATCGAGCTTAACAAGCTAAGCATGTTTGCGATTGATCAAATTTGGAAATAAACTCCAAAATTGAATACCAGAAGATGTAATGATTGTTTGACCAAACAATCGCGCTTCGTGTAATAGCTTATAGGCAGTCCCCTCTTGTTTGTATCCTTTACTAACGCGATTTAGGATTGTCCCCTTTGAGCTGTAAGTCAATTAATCCTGTGTTCTTTTTGGAGGATTGGTATACCATGGATGGGATGATGTCGATTAGAGAACAACTAGTCACTAAAGATTAGAAATTCAAATCAAAACTCATTCATCAACTATGATTCTCGACAAATTTAAAACCTGCATCTATATATCAACTATCCGGAACTGAAAAAGTTTATTGCAAACTCTTTACCAAGAGACCCAGGATTTATGATATTCCTTCAAATGTTTCTTCATTTATTGCATTAAGATTTAGTAGGAATATCTTAATTCCAAGATATGGAAAATGCGACTGTAATCATGACATTGTGTTTCAATGAGGTGCTGTCTATGCATTGGGCACTTGTGTTCCAAACCTAGTTTTTGCTAATATGCCACACAAGTTGCTAAAGTTTACTCGCGAGCTACACTTTCTCACCTAGTACTCGCCATATTCATGTAAAAGAGTAAAAGTTGTCCTTCACATTGGTGACTTGTTTAGCTCCAAATCAACTAAACACTTTGTTGGTAATAGCGCATGATGCTTTTTTAACACATTATGTTGGTTCTCTTCAGAGTATAGGTGGTTATACTTTCAGTGACATAAATCAGACAAGTAATATAAGATCAACATAGTTTCCTATAAGCCAAATCTGTATGAGCTACAAGTCTTGAGTTCTTGACTCTAACTTTGAACTAGGTTTGGAGGGGTGAGCCAAGCCAAGGCAGTAGTGCAACGCCAAGGCAACTCGCAAAGACCCCAATAGCAAGCTATTGTGACATGTCTTTCCCCATAAAAAATAAAATTAATATCGAGTGAACCGATGGCTCACATATCAGATATTAAACTATAAGAACGGATACTACACTTGATCTTAGCCAAAAGGCCGAGAAAGGTATGCTTTGTTCCTCCTCATGCCTTGGTTTTTATAGGTAGTTCCTTTCCTTTTGTATCCTTCAATCAGCCGATGTGGGATTGTCCCTTTCACTTTTTAACCTTTTAATACATTTTAAATTAATCTCTACACGTATCGACACAGTCAACGGATATTCTGCAAATATATAATAAAAACATGGAGAGATCTGCATAAGTAGTGCTCAGTTTCGAGCATAAAGTTAAATCTGGTGAATAAGATTTTTGCAACTTAATACCAAGTATCAAGATAATGATAATCATTAACTAACTCTCAACTCAAGAAACCTCTTTAAAGTCTTAATAAGATATGCCACCCTTAACGCATCAACGAGAAGTTGTCGTTGAAGAGGTGAGCCATGCCTCAAAACATGTTGGCAGAGCTTGAGAGTCAGTTGCAAGCTACAATGTCGGAATCTTATACAGCAATTAATCTTTACATCTATAGATTTTAAACTGCAATATACATTTAGGACACATCTTAGCCAAAGAGAGATTTGTTCTAGCCTTGCTTATCATTGTTTTACAACCGTTTCGTTTCATGGTCCTTCCTTGGTCATTGATCAGAACATCCGCAAAAGAAAATCAACATTCAACAGCAACTCTGTCGGTTGCATCTGTTACTATAAGTTTATTTGACTATAAGTTGATAATAGAGTTGCAATCAAATACTTAATGTGTTTGAACTACCTCAACATCTCATTTCTTAAACTCCAAACAGATGGCAAATTCTGAAGATGAGCAAGTAGCTTACAAAAATGATATGTGGAGTAGTAGAGATGTCAACCTTGATAACAGGCAATTGTATAGGAACTAAGCTAGTGGGAGTGTAGGACTAATGAGGTGATGAACCAAGATTTCCCCAAGTCTAAAAAACATTTTTTGTAGCTCAGGTCTTATTTGAATTTGGAATGCTTATTCAAACAAAACCTCTAATGACAACAAAAGTTCATTAGATAGAACTTTTACACAACATGATCTTTAAGCACGCAGAAGTAGCAGGTAATGAATGAACTGTTTCAAGTCAAATCCAATAAGTAGGTATTATGGAACTGATCATATACTCTAGTTTGTCATACAGCAAAAATCACCTTGAAGGTAGTAAAACTATAGATATCAAGTTCAAAGATTTCGTCCCGAATCATAATGTATGACTTTGTCTATTAGCTCACAGTACACATGTCTTAAACCCCTTCTCTAGTTCTTCGGCATCAAGATTCTTTCCTATAAACACAATCTTGTTTACTCTTGGTTCATCGGGGTTCCACGGCCGATCTGGTGAGCCTTGAAATATGTCATGTACTCCCTGATCAAAAGACACATATGAATCGTATTAGAATCAACATGCTTGTACACAACTCATTAAAGTGTAAGCTTGCAGGAAAAAATATCACTTAAAGAAATAACCAAGTGAATAAAAGTATACGAATGGTGTTTGTGGAAGACTTAAATAAAAAATAGTCCACCAGAAAACCAAGATTATGGACTTAATAATGTGTTAAATATAGATGGTACAGAAAATAATCACCTGGAAGACAAATCTCTCATCCATCCCGTCAATAGATAGAAGCCCCTTCATGCGATATATATCATCACTTCTATCCATTAATAATGTGCCAAGCCAGAAGTTAGCCTGCATTACAAAGCACATTGTCGATCAATCCATGTGTAAAAAGAGATCTTGGACACCATTATACAATAAAGAGTACTGCAATTCATATAAAAGAGACACATCACCAACCTTTTCAAGATCCAGGGTCCCTTCACAAACTATGCTCACTGAAGAAACTCCAGGGTCGTGAGTGTGATCATGATGTTCTGAACAAACAAAAATAGATCACTTATTGTTAAACGGAAACAAAAGACAGCTATTAAAGATGCTTCTTGGAAAATGACTTAGATGTTTCTTATGTAGGACAGAAAGGTTTACATTGTCATTTGGTGTTGAATGAGTATGAAAGAATAATTAAACGGGTAAAATATAATTTGAGCGGGTTACGCATGGCCTTGGCTTTTGTGCTCACAGTGTACCTATTTTATTGGTAGAAAATATTTACTGCAACCATTATGGTTATGATGATAACTAACCATTAGTTTTACTAATGCAATTTTACACACTAAAGACTGTTACATAGATGTGTAGCAATTATGTGAGCGTGCATAAATGCAATTGACTGGTTAAGTTTGCGTTACCGTGTTTATGGTCATGATGATGGTGATTGTGGGTAGGATCAGTACAATTCTCATGGTCATGATCGTGTTCATGGTCATGATGGTGTTCATGATCGTGATGGTGCTCATCTTCCTTTCTAGCTTCAACCTCAACAGCATCATCAATTCTAACAAAGAATAAAATCGTTAGTTAACAATCCCATTAACCAAAAATGAAGTATAATATAACATTTACTCGTATAGCAAAGTAAGATCAGCTACATAGTTCTACAATTTTAGGTCCACACTAAAGATCAGCTACATAGTTCTACAATTTTAGGTCCACACTAAAGAAATGTGCAGAAACTATTCAGCCAAATAAATGGTAACATTTAAAAAAACTAACACATTAGGTTAGTATTTATTTATTTATTTTTATTTTTTTGCTCAAATCATGTTTTTATATCAAATCCATCATCCATCACCTCAATGATATGCATCAAAGTTGTTAAAAAGGAAAAACTATAAAGAAGTGCATACATTTTTCCATGTGCACGCTACTATTTACACATTATGTATACAAATAGAGAAATTAACCTTTCTAAATCAAAGCCTCCAATCCCAAGAACATAATCCAGATCCACTTTTCCATATTCAGTACGTTTTAACTCGGCCATACGGTTTATTCCCTGTATTATTAGCGTCATTAAGGTGGAATATTAGAATGTAAACTAAACCAGCACAAAAAAAAAAGAGACTCAATCAATTATATCAGAGACGGTGTACCTTTATCCGCTGAACCAAAGCAGAAAGTTCTCCACTTCCAACAAGGTCGGTCTAACAATCAACATTAAGAAAACTTCAGTTCTACTATGAATCTAGATGACTCACTCACCACTTTATAGTATGACTAACCAAGTTGCAAACTCTGAAATTTCAATAGTTAATAAACTCGATACCTTATTGACTATTATACGGTCAGCGTAAGCAATTTGCTCTACTGCCTCATTGACAACTCCTTCCGGCTTAATATCATCAAGATGAATATTAGCATGCTTCGCGTCTACTAAGGTGACAACACCGTCCAGCTTAACATCATTAAAAATCTGATCTTCAGCATAAAATGTCTGTATAATTGGTGCTGGATTCGCTAGCCCTGCAAAATTTCAAAAAACAAGTATAAATTTTAATCCACAAAGGCATATTTACAATTACATAAACTTAAAATCAAATCAAAACGCTGCTACGTACCTGTAGTCTCTATGACAATATGATCAAATTTCCCTTTCTTCTTACTCACCAACTCTCCTATCATTCTAACAAGATCACCCCTAACCGTACAGCATAAACAACCATTGTTAAGCATCACAATATCCTCCACTCCCGCAGCTTTTGCAGCAACTAACGACCCATCGATATCCACCTCCCCATACTGCAAGTATAACACAAAATCATTATAACCTCGACTAAATGAGCCATAAAACGTTCAAACAACTATACAGCTTCACCTAGGCAAATGACTAATTTCTTACCATTTAATAAAACATAGTTTGACTTTCATACCAATTTTTGCAAGATTTTACTTATACAAAAGGCATCCTGCCTCAAGTTATTTCGCAATGTTTCCATATTGATTTCTGTTTCAGTAGTCTTAATTAACTCTCGAGTGATGTATATATAGAAGACAATAACAGATCAGATGTGTCTTACTGTCTTTGACCTAATGTGCAGATCAGTTTACATCAGTTGACTTTTGGAACATTACGATTTGCATACAAATTGGTACTTTGGTAAAATGTTATGAATCATGCATAACTCGGATGTGATTATGTAGAACTTGTATAAAATGTGTTGGTAATCGACTAATCATGCATACAACACATCATCTTTTGTACATTTACCCTTGACATGCCTCTATTTTCTTTAATAGCGATAATCAATAAACAACATATTAATGTTATCTAAGTAACATAGTTTTCGGTTGTTTTTTAGTATTTGGTTCTCTTTCAGACTATGTGTGCAGAAGATATTACATTGTCTGTCAATTCAAGCATGGAAATCTTATTCTTTTACGTTTCAGCTTAAGCCACATGTGACTTCGGGGTTGTTTTGCCACTAGGCCACCCCACCCCTGAGTGATCTAAAATGTATCATGTGAAATCTTGCAGAAACCGGTATCGGGTTCAATCGTTTCGCATAAATGAGCATAGTTGCATAAACTGTCACTTGCACATGTTCTAAAACAAACAAAATACGAAGTCGTTACCTCATTTTCGATAACCGCAATTCGTTTACCATGATCAGCTGTAAGAATATGGTTCAACAAAGTTGTCTGTTCAAATAACACAATACATTCGTCAGTTACTTCAACTAAAGGGGTGTTTGTTTAAGCTTATTTTTCGGCTTATGAGCTTATGTGTTTTCGGCTTATATTTTATAAGCCCATTTTTCCCGGCTTATTTTGAAACTTATAGGCCTATATAAGCTTATTATGACATAATAACCTTATACGAAAGTTTCAAAATAAGCCCCAAAAAATGGGTTTATAAAACATAAGCCGAAACCAAATAAGCTCGTAAGCCGAAAAATAACCTTAATTAGGGGGTGTTTGTTTAAGCTTATATGCGGGCTTATGGGCTTATTTGATTTCGGTTTATATTTCATAAGCCTTAATTTTGTGGGTTATTTCGAGACTTGTGGGCTTATATTATGATATAAGCTACCTATATAAGCAAGTCTCAAAATAACCCACAAAATTAATGCTTACGAAATATAAACTGAAATCAAACAAGCCCATGAGCCCACATATAAGCTTAAACAACAACAACAACAAAAAACCCCACTATATTGAAAAGCAAGAAGAAATGATATATAACCTTGCCAGAACCCAAGAACCCGGTAATAATAGTAGCAGGAATACGATCATCAGGGGGTATCTTAGTTAACACATCAGCATCTTGATCTTGCTGAGGTGACGTGGCAGTAGTTGCTTTAACAGTGAAGGTACGAGAGAATCTGTTGTTGTTGTTGTTGAGTTTAAGAGAACGTGAAGGAAAAGGAAAAGGTTGTTGGTGTCGTAAAGTGATGATGTTTGAGAAGAAACGGGTGGTGGTGGGTTTGTGGAGTTTGGAAAGTCCGATGAAGGTTGTCGTTAGGTTTAATGATGACATGGCGGCTGTTGGTGGTTGTGGTGTGGTGGTGAAAGTACACAAAGGGCTTATCTTGTTTTTGATATATTGGCTTTCAACTTCCAGAGCACTCCCGATCATAACTCAGTAACACGATAACACCGTTCACGTCAGCGCCACATCAGCTTTAACATTTAACATTAACATCCCCAAAAAATACCCACAACCATAATATCACAATAACATCAATAACATTCCCAACAATTTACAAAAACAACCCCTCATTTAGAGAAAAAAAAAAAAAAAAACAGGCGTTAGCCCCCAACGCCCAAGGACTAACGCCGAAATAACGCTGCACTTCCAAAGGGAATAACGGATTAACGCCGTTAATATTGCCTTCAACGCCGTTATGGCGTGAAGGTTGGGAATGCTCTTACAACAAACGCATGAAAAAGGTTGTGAGAGAATTTAAAATTATAATTATCTTTTTTTTAAAGTAAAAAAAGCTACATAGTTGTGTTTTTCAAAAAAAAAAAAAACTTGTTAGAAATTATATAGAAACAATTCATAATTTTTAAAAATCAAATGTTGCTTCATGTTAGAATCGGCAATTTTTGACTCGACACAAAATTGACAACAGGTTCGGATTAAGCGTAAATATTTCGGGTCAGGTTTGGGTCTACCTATCTAACCTGTTTATTAAACATGTCAGGTTCGGGTTGAGAATAATTTAAGTGGGTTGACTCTTCAACCCATTTATTTATTTTTTTAAATTAAAAATTATGAAATATTTTATTATACGGGTTAAATGGGTTAAACGGGTTGACCCGTAAACCCGTTTAACTCGTGTAATGTGTCAACTTTTGTATATAAAACATGTTAAATAGGTTAACCCGAAACCCGTTTAACCTATTCAACCCGTGTAACTTATTTAACCCACAAACCCAAATATATATAAAGGTTAAATGGGTCTGGTTCGGGTTATGCGTAAACATGTTAGGGTTGACATAACTGACCTGATAATTTAAATTAGTCAGGTTTGGGTTGGAGTTTTTTGACCCGCCAACCTGTTAACATAAACCCGCTAACCCGAACCTGACCTCAATTGACACCCCTACTTCATTTAGCTTATAAATTAAAATAATTTTAATATTTAATTTCTCGTTTCATTTTTATTTACAACTACATTTTCAATTTCAGCAACAGTTACTTTCGTCAAATATATTCAAGTGGTGTGTGTGACGAATAAAGAGTTATTGACTTGTCAAAGTTTAACCATGATATGTTTTTTTTGTTAAAAATGAGTCGATCTTGGGTTTATAAAAGTTCGGTGAACTTGTGATAAAGACCGATTCAAGCTATTAATGTAAAGTTCGAGCTTAGTCTAAAATGCAAGTAGTTGATTTTGCAATATTTGTATTTCAAAATGTTGTTTATCAAGCATATAATACATGAATTACATTTCAATTTAAATTTTGTAAGATATTCATTAATACATTTTTGAGTAATATAAGTGTAAATGTATCATGTATACTCTACAAATACTTTTACAAGTTATCTTCTATAACATTTTAATATCTCACTTATTATTTATTTTGAATTTATATAACTTTTTGTGCAAATATATAAAAATAAATCCATAGAATTGCAAATGTTAGAATGAGTTACAAAGTATAAAAATATGATTTAATCGTAAAAGTGTCATCGAGAACCAATCAAGACGTTATTTGAAAATTTCAGACAAAATCAATAAGATAAAAAAAATAAAATGTTTGGGGTGAATTTATTGAAGGCAAATGATACAACATGACAGGGGTAATTTACAAATTAATTCAAGACGCTTATAATTATCTAATCATATAATTGCAGTCATTGTAAAGTTATTGTATCAGAAAATATAATATTGGAAAACACTTCTTTTCAAAAAAATTAATTGCAGAGTATCCGTTATAAAAAACACGATGCTAGTGTTCTTTATATAGGGTACAAGTATCGATTTACAAAATGAAATGCATACTTGTTACAATTAAGCATTTAATGCTCTTTAATCAAAGTTACAATGTCAACACGTATACATAAATCTCGACTAAAGGTGTCGTGTAACGAAAAACATTGTGAATGTAATCTATTGAATAGTAAGTAAATGTTAAAACGAGTTGCAAAGTTTAAAAAGTATTCCCTCCGTTTCAAAATAATTGTCCTCTTTTGACTTTTTGAAGTCTTTTTTCTTTAACTTTGATCTTAAATATTTTTGTTTATATTATATAATAATTGATGCAAAATATATGAATAGATTGGTTTTTAAATATTTTTTCTTTGGTATAATTTTCATCAAATCTATACTATATAAAATGGAAAAAAGGTCAAAGTGGAATGTGAAATATTGAAAGTTGAAAATAGTCAAATGAGAGAGAAATGTGAAACTTAAAATGATCAACTAATTATCTTAGCTAATTAAAAAAAACTTTAAAACACACAATTACTTCGGTTTATAACGTCTTCTAGACTTTCTTTTGTTACTACATTCTTAGTTGGCAGCTAATTATGATGAATTAATTTTTACTGATATACTTTCTTACAATAAATGCTAGCTTTCATTTATAATTTTGGTATATAACTCCTAGCAACATTTAATTAATATCAGTTGATTCTTATCACAATCCCTACACAAAATTATCCACACTACTAAATAAAAACGATGAGGTGATGATGAGCATGGGACATAATATGAGTTAGAAATTGATTCGAATGTTTCCGGAAGAATAAAAATACCCATATGACGGTGGTGAAAACTTGATAACGATAATGGTTTTAGTTTTGATGGGGTGATTTCAAGATAACAAGAGTGATGGATTACAACAATTTCCATATGAATCACTGATCGAGATTGAAGCATTTGATGATTAATGCATAGCACATTTGTTTGCTTTGTCTAATTATTTATACTAATGAATACATATCTATATCTTTATCTTTATTTTTATCTTTACTACATAAAATAATAAAATATCAACAAGTCAATATTGAAAAAGTGAAATAGTGGAAAGTGCATAGCATGGGCAAAATTCATGTTTCTTTGGCAACTATTCTTGCATGTTAATTTTGCATGGAAAGTATTTATTTTGATTTCAATGTATTTGTTGTATGATATCTTTGCATGGTAACTATTCAATTTTGACTTCAATGTATTTTCATTTTTCACATCTGCCAACCATTTCATTGTTTCATGGGCGGAAAATTGTTTTTCAATATTTCAGTATTTCACCTATATAAACAACCCAAAACAAGTTTGTATTTCACAAAGGAAGGAAACGTAAATAATGGATATGCAAAATCAAAAGGATATTAATGATGATCTCGAGGTTAGTAATCGATTTCTTTTTGATGATCTCGAGGTTACGAAACACTTACCACAATATCGCATATCGTTAATTATATGCCGCTGGAAACCGATGCCGCTAGGCACGGGTACTCGCCTAGTATTATATAACACATACAAAAATATTAAATATCAAAGTTGAGAAATTAAAACTTTCAAAAGTCAAATGAGGACAATTATTTTGGGACGGATGTAGTATGATTTAATAATAACAGTGTCATCGAAATAATCAAGACATTTTTTGAAAATTTTGGACAAAATTAACCACAAAAACAAACAAAAAAAATTGTTTGAGATGAGTTTATTGAAGTCAAAGGATGCAACATTAGAAAGGCAATCTACAACTTAATTTAAGATGAGTTAGTTTGAAGTTGCTTAAAATTATTCAAACCTATCATTGTAGTTATTTGTAAAGTTATTATATCGCAAAACATAAAATTGAAAACCATTTTTTTCTGAAAAATTTAGTTGAAGGTATCCGCTGTTGTAACGCATAAATTCGTGCTAGTGTTCTTTATATGCGCTGCAACTATCGATTTACAAAATGAAATGCATACATACATGTGGTTACAATTAAGCATTAAATGCTTTTTAATCAAGTTATAATGGGGTCACGTACACATAAATCTCGATTATGTAGAATATTACAATTGATTGTGATTGATTGACTAAAGACACATACAGTACATGCATATATAGAGTGATAACCCTAGAGAGAGATGTGGGCTTGAACCCATCATACAATAATATACGACTAACACTCCCCCGCAGTTTGAGCGGGAGGACACCGAACACTCAAACTGTTACGAAATTCTTCAAAAAGAGTTGAAGGTAGACCCTTAGTGAATATATCTGCAAACTGATAGCGAGAAGGCACATGAAGAACTCTAACTTGACCTGCAGCCACCAAATCCCGAACAAAATGAATGTCAATCTCGATGTGTTTGGTCCGTTGATGTTGAACCGGATTCGAGGACATGTAGACGGCACTAACGTTATCGCAGTAGACAAGAGTTGCTGAAGAAACCGGAGTATGTAGCTCTCGAAGAAGGTTCCGCAACCAACATGTTTCAGCAACAACATTAGCAACCCCGCGATATTCTGCCTCAGCACTAGAGCGAGACAGTGTTGGTTGGCGCTTGGAGGACCATGATAGTAGATTGTTGCCGAGAAATACACAATAGCCAGAGGTGGACCGCCGAGTAGTCGGACAACCAGCCCAATCAGCATCAGAGTAAGCAACCAATGATGTAGTGGAGGATGAATACAGCTGTAACCAATAATCCAAAGTGCCCTGTATGTAGCGCAAAATCCATTTGAGAGCGGAAAAATGAGGCTCTCGCGGATCATGCATATGAAGACACACCTGCTGTACAGCATAAGATATATCAGGGCGAGTAAAGGTGAGTAATCTTGAAGTGACCCGCAAGACTAGGTATAAGGTAGGATCGGATACCAAGATGCCATCATCTCCCGCTTTGGACTCGTGTCAACCGAGTCCTGGAATTGTCAGCAATGTGAAACGCACGCCAAGGATCTCTGTAGCATACTTACTGTGACAAAACATACCGTAAGAGTCACGCGTGTAAATGTATATGCCCAAAAAATAGTTTAGAGTACCCAAGTCTGTCATAGAGAACTCCTTATGTAGAGATGCAATAATATGTCGAAGAAGTCCTGTCGAAGAAGCAAGATACAATATCATCAACATATAGTAAAAGATAAGCAAATGTCCCCCGATGATAGATAAACAAAGAAGTGTCACAAATGACTATATGTAAAACCAATGCCAAGAACATATGTGGCAAATCGCTGAAACCAAGCCCGAGGAGCTTGTTTCAACCCATACTGAAGATCTCAAACAAACATACATAATCGTGGTGCTCGGTATCCCGAAACCAAGGTGGCCGGTGCATGTAAATAGTCTCGGATAAATCCCCATGCGAAATGCATTCTTGACATCGAATGGGTGAACCGCCAATGTCGAAGCAAAGCTGCAACCGAGAATGCGTATAGTGCCAGGCTTAACAACCGGGCTAAAGGTCTCATCAACATCAACCCCCTCTATCTGAGTGCTACCATTTGCGACAAGGTGAGCCTTGTAGCGACTGAGAGTACCATCAGCCAAGTACTTGTGGCGAAATAACCACATACAAATGTAACAATGTTGGTGGCCGTAGGGACGAGGTACAAGAATCCAAGTTTTGTTTTTAATAAGAGCATTAAATTCATCATACATATCATTTAACCAATTGGGATCATGAAAGGCAGCGTTATATGACCGGGGTAAAGGGGAAACGGTAGACACATGACAAGCGTAACGGGGATTGGGACGGGTAGCCCTGACACGTGAACGTGTAACCATGGGATGAACTGATTGTGTGGTCGAGGTAGGGTCAGGAAGATGGGGGGAGTCTTGGGAAATTGAAACGGGGGCCGTGGGGGGTGTAGGAGGGGTGGGTGGTGGTGGGGAGGGAGGTATGACCGGTGATGTCACAATGGGAGAAGGTGGAGGGTCTGGTATGGGGGAAGGAGAGGAGATTGAGTGTGTGGGATCGGGTGGGGTTGGTTGTGTAGTCGGAGTTGGGGTGAGTTTGATAATGTTGGATATGATGTTAGGTGAGTCATCGAGGAAGTTGTATGATGGTTTCATAGTGGGTGTGGTGGTGCCAAAGGGAAAGATGGTTTCATCAAATGTGACATGGCGAGATATAATGATTGTTTTGGAATTTAGGTCGAGGCAACGATAGCCACGGTGATTTGTGGCATGTCCCAAAAATATGGAAGGTGTGGCTCGTGGACCAAGTTTGTGGTTAGTGTCTATATGAGGATAACAGAGACACCCGAAGACACGTAAGAGATGGTAGTCAGGTGAGGTGCCAAACATGCGTGTTAGGGGAATTTCATTATCGATGGCTCGGGAGGGTTGATATTTAAGAGGTAAACAACCATGTTGAGGGCCTCGACCCAATAGTTTGGGGGTAGATGGGCTTGGAAAAGTAAGGTGCGGATAAGGTTGTTAATGGTACGGATCATGCGTTCGGATTTACCATTTTGTTGTGAGGTGCGGGGACAGGAGAAACGAAAGTGAATTCCATTGTCGTTAAACATTTTATGAAAATCGTGGTTATCAAATTCACCACCATGGTCACAATGGAATGATTTTATTTCACGATTGAATTGAGTTTTGACAAATTTGCGAAATAAAGTAAATTTGGACAAGACATCAGATTTATGAACTAACGGATAAACCCATACAAATTGAGAATAATGATCCAAAAAGAGAACATAATATTTAAAACCAGATAAGCTCGGTATTGGTGAAGTCCACAAATCCGAGTGAATAATATCGAAACAAGTTTGAACTAAAGTAGATGAACTGACAAATGGAAGTCGCACGTGCTTGCCTAGCTGACAAGCATGACAAAGCACGGTGTTGGAATCACTCCTAAACAGTATTTCAAGTATTTATATTTCATATGTAATAGGTAGCTTTATTATGGCCTTTATGTTTGTTTAAGGTCAAGCTTATGTAGAAGGCCCATAAGCTTGACCCAAGCCCAATAAGGAATAGGGAAGGAGAAGGAGTGTTGCCCTAGCTCCTTGCCTATATAAACCATGTAATAACCTTCATTTGAAGGGTGGTTGTTCAAGTTTTCTTTCTTTCACATATGCCTACGCATAACCGGTCTTATTATTGTTTGTATATGTGTTAGATCTTGTTCAATCGCCTCATCTCCTTTCTATATAACTTGTGTTTGTAAAACTAGTGACCTAACAATGGTATCAATCGCCAAATAGTTGGGTGTACTCGTTTGTTTTGAAGTTTTGGTTTTGGGTCTTACGCGTAAAGATAACGCAATCTTTGGTTATCTTAAAACTCGTTTTACACTTTTTAATCCAAGATTCTTGTACTTTCAATGTTTTGAGGTGTTAAAATACTTGTTTTGGCAAAAAGTTTCAAACTTTACGCGTGGATTTACGTTTTTAAGCTTGTTTTTGTTCAGGTATGTCGTTCTCACGCGTAACCCGCATGGTAGCGCTTTGGTACATCAAAATTCACACTTTTGTGTTCTTTTGGTACTATTGAAGCTTTTCCATAACAAAAATCGGTTTAGAAAACACATTTGGGCAAAATCAAAGTTACGAGTAATCCTCTGTATCAAAACCCTAAAATTACGCGTAAGATTTTCCTTGGTTTGATCTTCATTTTCCTGGTTTATTCCGCGTTTTCTTACTTGGATAAGTCTGAAAATACGTCGACATGGATATCTTTTGCACCTTGTGAAGTGTAAAGATCATTTGAGCAAAAACCCTAAAATTACGCATAAGCATAAGCTTACGCGTAGAAATCCCACGCGATAAGATTCACTTTACGCCGTAAACTTAGGTCTCACGCATAAGGTAATCCTGCCTAACTTTCTCTAATGCCTAACTTTTTCTACACGCATAACTTGTGCTTTTATCCTACTTACGCGTAAGCTAAAACCTACGCTTAACTCCTCATTGTTACGCGTAACTTTTGGTGTTTTTACGCATAAGTGCTACTTGGTTCTTGTATTTTCTACGCCTAAGGACACTTCATCAACAAAGGTTCATTCGACTACAAAGATCCATTTTTACCACACAAGTTTTTCAACATGTCACAACCACCATACTCTAACTATTTCCCTTACACTTATCCTCAACGACAACAACAACTAAGTCCTCAACAAAATCAATTGGTTCCATACAACAACAATGCTCAAGCATATGTCACTGAAGCCGAGGAATCCGATCCGCTTGAAGCATTACAACAAGGATTTGCTATGATTGCTAATGCCTTTAGCCGTTATACCACCAAATCCAACAATCGTGATTCGTTCCTCATAACACACGGACTCAATTTATTTGTGAACAATGGACGTGTTGAAGTTGAGAATCGTGATTATGGTCGTCGGATGGCGGTGGTCAAGGGTTTAATGCCGTGGGTAGGAATAACAGCGAGCTCATGTGGTGGAACAGGAAATGCTCAACATGGGTTGAATGGTCTTGATGCTACAACCTGCAATGAGAAGGACACTGGCTAATGCATGCCCAAAGCCAAGAACTAAGAGGCGGTGCTTATTTCAAAGAGGCTCTTCTTTTGCCTCTTAAGGATGAAGCTGGTGGAACTCTCACGGACAAAAACGAGCTTTATGGCAAATGCCGACTCGGATGATGATATGGAGGACTTGCGGTGCCAATGCAATTTAATTATGTTGATGGCTAATATGCACGGCGTTACACATGGTGACACAGGCCCGATGTATGACATCGATGGCTTGTCTCAGTAAACCCGAACAAACCATATTTATCTCGATCTCATATCTCCGCCAACATGCATCGGCAAGGTTCTCGAATGTTCAAAATGAGTCATCCACATCTCATTCCGAGGCGATTTTCAACTAGACCCGTAGTTATATTTGACAATCAAGATGACCAACGGTTTCCCTTGATAATCAAATTGACTCGTGGTCATACTTGAGGATCTAAATAATGATCATGTTGTGACTCACGTTGAACAAGATGAACCTTTGCCCCATCCAGTCTTGTTACGTTACTTCAAGACCAACAATCCCAAATTCTTTGCATGTGTTGCATTAAATCGGGACTTGAAAAGTAAAATGCACTGTTAACAAAGGATTTTGAATGTTTACAAAAGCAACTCAACTTTTCAAAACTCAAGAAAAACGTGAAAACGGTTTTGGCGACCTTTGCCAAATCTTATCAAAGCGAAAAATATTTAGAACGACATATCGTGATCTAGCCACTTCGAAGAATGCTTTGTTGTCGAAATAGAACAAGCTGAAACATGAACATAAAAAGCAAATTAACGCTTCTACCTTGGAAAATCAAAAAGCTAAAGTGAGTTGTTAACTTGTCATAAAATTCTCTGCATACAAAAAGCATTCAACGAAGCGAATAGATGATCATCTTGAAGAAATCATCGGCTTGCAAAACAAACTTAAAGAGTTTAAAAGCAATTGTTTACAAACATGGCGAGTCGGTCACAACCATTGAAAAGTTTACTTTAAAACCAAATCCAAATGGATATGGACCGAATCTTGCTGATTACAAACCTAAGCTTTCAACCAAAGAAATTCAAACCAAATCCGAAGTTTCCAAAGATTGCACAATATAAAATTGATAATACATATGAATGTTGTTGAATATCATCGTCAAGAGGAATTAGATGCAGAAGACGAGAGTCGATCAAAATTTAAAACTGTTGTTTACAACAAACCTTTTAATTATTCTAAACCGGTCACTTTCGTCACACCAACGGAGTCTTCTAACACACCAAGAGTTATCATCGAACACACGAGTCTTCTATTGTTAATCCCAAAAAAGACTTTGCACAAACTTATGGTCCTTTACCTTCCATTAGTGAAGTAAACTCACAAACTGAAAATCGAAAAATTCTTCGATATTTTGACATTTTCATGGCTGACCTCAAAATTTTACAACATGAGATAGAATATCGATCCGAAATCAAAGTTGAACATTTTCAATCACAAACGCGAGAACAAAGAGACATTTTTCCGAAAAATCTTTTACCTAATGTTAAAAACTTGAAAAGTTGTGCAATTGCCTTGGAAAAGGATTTTCATAAGGAACTTGGGGTCATGAAAAACGTTTTCGAAAGCGAAACATCTATTTCAAACACTAAACGTAAAAAGAAAATGTTAAGAAAAGATGTTAATCGACTCTTGGAAGTTTGTTATCTGTAAGGATGTTCAAAATGTTGTGTTATTGAATTCGTTGTCATATGCATTTGATAATATCTCTGGCGATATTGTTTACGTGGTAAATGTTGAGAACACCGATAATGTGCTTCGGTCGAGTCCTTAATCTGTTGAAAACAAGCGATTGTCAAGCGAACTTTCAAATGCAATACGTCGTCTTAATTGGTGTCAAAAAGATATTCACGATCAACAAATTGTTTTTTAAAACAAAATCAACCCGATTCGCGTGCAAAACCTTCGATTCTAAAATTGAGCATTTGGATGATCAAAGCGTGTCTTTCAAGTGTCAAATCTCAAAATATGAACAAGAACTTGTAAAAGTTAAAAGGAATATGGTGTCATATTTGATTTACTTAAAAGACTTCGTGATGAAGCATCAAATGAAATTGATCATTATCTTGCACACACTAAAGAAGTTATGCATTTTCTTTGGAAATGTTCGGTCACGAAAATCAAGATCGATTCACACTATCATCAAGTTAAGAGGAATGTTAGGAAAGTATGAACAACTTCGCCAACAATCATTAAGAGATTAGCCCCCGTAACACTTAGTACTCATGCACCTAGAATCTCTACTGCCAAATCACAAGTAGCTAACATGCTTCCTTCTATGAAAGCAGAATAGTTGAGCCTTTTCCAAGCGCCCCGCACTTCACACCTAAGAGCACTCAATCGAAGAATAGGAAGTTGCGACCTAAGAAAAGATCAATCAAGAATGCTAAAGTAGAAGAACACCCTAGGACTCTGAATAAGACACACGTTGCATCCACTATAGATATTAAGCCTAGCAAATGTAATAGAAATAGTGATGTAACGAATGCTAAACCGTTAAGTACTTTTGATATTGATCGATGCACCTTGTGTTATTTGTGGTAAAAGTATGAATTCCGATTGCCATGATAAATGTGTTGCTAAAGCTATAATCTCTCGTTTAAGGAATCCTAAGAACCAGAATACCTCTAGGCCAACTAATCTTTCTAAGTCTGTGCTTGGTAGACCGCCATCTTTAGAATCTAAGAAACGCATTCTTTGTCCCTCAGTAGCTCCAGCCACCTCCTAGGAATGTAGTACCACCTAGTGAATTCACTAAGACTAAAGCAAAGAGTAGTTATAGATGGCCGAAATGGATATATAACACACTAGGATTTAAGTGGATACCTAAAGCTATTGATGTTTGTATATCTACTATAAGCGCTATGGAACCCTCAACATTTCGGGTTCCACATCTACTTCTATTCCATCACATTATTAGATCGCCTCATTGGTGTATGCAGTGATCTGAGATCATTCTCTGGATTGTTGATAGCGGATGGATCTACCCAAGGACACTACAAATAGTTAGTATTTAGAAGTCCTTAGGTATGATTGTAAAAAGGAGAAAAATAAGAATCGAAGAAAGAAGGAGTTGAAGAATTAAAAAGAAATGCAAAAAAAGGGTGAAAAGAAATAGCTCTCCGATTATTCAACTTAGGGGAATCGGTTCAATTCATATGCTACTTGGTTGTCACTTAGTGGCCCGTATTGAAGATTAAAAGTCGTCATGGACCCAGTGGCGCATGCACTAAACCTTCTTATCCACTCAAGTTTCTCTCAACAGAAGCTTGTTTCATTCTCACCGGGAACCCTACGTAAACTATCGGCTTTCTCTAAGAGATTGCTGGTATTGAAGAAGGAGACCCTCTCCCTAGTCTCCGCCAGAAAACCAAAGCACTATTGAGTCTAGAGCCACGAGATTCATCAAAAGATCTCTTAGGAACACTTGACATTTAATCACTTGATGATCAACTAATAAGATCATCGGTGGTTCATATCGAGTCCTTCGCTGATCTTAGCAATCATGAGAACATTTATGAGAGGTTCACATCTCGTGATCCTCAATGATTGAATGGAAACTCCTGCCGTGGTCAACATCAAATGACCACCGCCAGGTCACCGGTAACTCCCCGTGGATTACGCGGAGTGTGTCTCAAACGGTCTTCTGATGCGTGAGGTGATGCTTTGTACCTCGTGACTCATCTGAATCGTAGGTGTACTTCGGTACATCGTGTTATCTCACTTGTGGGACTCCGATTAAAAAACGGCCTTTGTAAAATTAGAGTTGTGTTTTCACACTATGTCAGTAACACTCTCGAAGTTCAAACTTGTAAGTCGCCGGAACCGCTTATTACTAACCGTTTGAAATGTTTTCTTCTTATGGAAGCTCGAGGCGGGATGATCGTCTTGATTCTTCTCATGCTCACGCCAACATCATCACTAATGGAAGTTCTATCTCAATGCAACACAACAGTAAGAATGATTCTTCGTCAAACCAAAGAATCTACAAAGTCAAAGACTTAAAGAACTTCATCGGTATTGATTTCCAACGTCAAAGAGCGTGTGAGCATGTTGAAGAATGACGTGGAGACACTGGAAGCCGGCAGAACGGCACTGAAAGGCTGATGCGATAACAACATACTATCACTTTCACCACAAAGAACAATGATCAAAGAACAAAGTTAAAGATGACGTCAAAGCATAACTGTTCAAAGACAACTATCTCTACACTCGGGAGATTGTTCGAATCAAGGCAATTCTTCTACAAGAAAGAAGAATGTCGAAGACGTCCACTGCTACTATTACATCAACGCCTTCACGTTTACATTCATATTTACTTGAGGGAGATTGTTGGAATCACTCCTAAACAAGTATTTCAAGTATTTATATTTCATATGTAATAGGTAGCTTTATTATGGCCTTTATGTTTGTTTAAGGTCAAGCTTATGTAGAAGGCCCTTAAGCTTGACCCAAGCTAATATAAGGAATAGGGAAGGAGAAGGAGTGTTGCCCTAGCTCCTTGCCTATATAAACCATGTAATAACCTTCATTTGAAGGGTGGTTGTTCAAGTTTTCTTTCTTTCACATATGCCTACGCATAACCGGTCTTATTATTGTTTGTATATGTGTTAGATCTTGTTCAATCGCCTCATCTCCTTTCTATATAACTTGTGTTTGTAAAACTAGTGACCTAACAACGGGTGATTTCTCCTTATTACAAGAAATGGAATTATTAGAGATAACACTACGCAACACTTCACTTCTTGGATGTCCTAGGCGTTGATGCCACGTATATTGACTGGTGAGGTAGGCTTGTGGTATAGGAGATGGCTTGGTGACAGGGTAGAGGTCGCCAGTGCTATCACAATGGCAAAGACAACGGTTAGAAGGTCCTTGACAGAAAAACCAAAAGGGTCAAATTCAACAGTGCAATTATTTTCACATACAAACTGACGCACAGAAATCAAATTTTTAACAATATTAGGAGTGATTAGGACATTATTTAAGTGTAGTGGTCGATAAGGAGTTGGTAAAATGCTATGGCCAGAGTTGGTGACAGGAATAGTGTGACCATCACCAACCGCAACAGATGAATAAATTCTAGAATAAAAAACATCACTAAGATTATTGACCGAGTCATTAAGGTGAGATGACGCACCTGTGTCCATGTTCCAATTTCCGGGAGTGGGTTCATGAAGGGTGGTAGTGGCAAAGGCATGTGGTAAAACAGTTTCTTGACCCATGGTAGCTCCTAACGAACCTCCTGCTTGAGTGGACTGAGCTGCGTGAACCGGGGCAGGACCAAGGATGCTAGCGCTGTGAACCGGTTGGCCAAAACCATATTGCACGGCTGATGAACCCCCTGTATGAACCGGGTACTGTGGATGAACCGGTTGTTGGACCTGCTGTTGGTGGACCGGGTAGATGGCAGCTGGTAGGGGACCTGTTGGATAAGTGGTCTGGGCCGGATGTGTATAGGCCATAGAGTGACCTGGCAGACCGTGAACCTGGGGGGTTCACAAATGATACGGGCGGGCCAGAAGAGGGGCCAAGGGGTCCAAATGTTGTTGAACCGGTTACTAGGGCAATAGGAGGGGTCGTTTGTGTATTATTTTGTCAACTGGTCGTGACAGTGCACCCAAACTTGGCCAAAAGGTTTTGCAATGAATGCAAATCATTGGAGGATAATTGAGTAGTAACTGTAGGAGTTTGGGGAGCAATGTGGGTATGCAGACCATGCCTGCCATTATGTAAAAAACGACACGAAGCACCAAAACGACACGAGCCTTTGCTCCAATTATTACATGGCTTTTGCACTTTGTCCATGGAGGTAGATGGTCGACGAGGGTTAGGATCGGTATTTGCAAGTAGAGCCATTGGTGAGGATGAGGTTGAATCGGTGAAAGTGTCGTTGGAGCGAGCCTTTAACCGCATTTCTTCCGTGGAAAGCATGGAGCGAACGGTTTTGAGATCGGGAAAGGGATCCCGATGTGCAATAATGGTAGCCACGTTATCAAACCTAGAGGGTAACCCTTCCAAGGCAAAGGTTACAACATCATCATCATCAAGACTCGAACCAAGGCTATTCAAGATGGTTACAATTGATTCGATCTTTTGAAAATAGGCATCAATGCCCATATCTCCAAGTTTTAAGGACCGTAGCTCCGCTTTCAAGGCGATGGAGCGAGTCCTTTTGTTATCGGAAAAAATGGCGGCTAGGGTTTCCCATGCTTCATGAGTGGTTTTAGGGTTTGCAACAAGCAAACGTTGTTGAAGGGTTTTGGAGATAGTCACAAAAATCCAAGAAAGAAGAATGGAATCGATTTTCATCCATTCCGCATCTGGGGGTGAGGAGGTACTTGCGGCATCTTGGCTGCTTTTTGTGTCGAGGTGATCCATCAGGAGGTTCCCACGACAAAAATGAGAAAAAAAGTATACCCATGACGAGTAGTTCATCTCGTCGACGTCTAATTTTACCGGTATGACGTTGTTTAGATTGGTGATAGCCATGAGTTTATCGGAGAGGAGGATGGAGGGTTGAGGGAGAGGATCGATAACTGTCATGATGAGGGTGATGGTGAGGTAGATTGGAGTGATTAGAGATGAGGGTGATGGTGAGAGAGGTGAGGCGACAGTGAGGTGAGAGGGAGAGGAGAATTAGGCAGCGGAAGATGTGTTTTTAGGGAAGAATTCTGATACCATGAAGAATATTACAATTGATTGTGATTGATTGACTAAAGACACATACAGTACATGCATATATAGAGTGATAACCCTAGAGAGAGATGTGGGCTTGAGCCCATCATACAATAATATACGACTAACAGATTAAAGGTGTCATGTAATGGAAAATATTTTGAATGTACGATCAAATCAAGCTAGTCCTCAACAAGAGTTAGAATCAAATTAAACTTGGATTGAATAGAAATAAGTATTGATTTTATTGAACAGTGCACGATAGGAGGTGAACAATGTAGTAATACTCTTTATAAGTCATAATTAGCAACCTAAACTTTTTAGAGTGATGATGGTTTTACATCGAGTAACAAGTTTCAAGCCCTTGTGGAGGTTCATGACTCGTACTCGAGGGTACCAAGCTAGTAAGTTGAGAATGAGTGGTGAAATGAATTTCACCCATGAAAGTAGGATATAAACGATAATGTTGTAACTGTTCAAGTGCTGAAGACGGGTGAGTCAGCTAGTGTCCAAAGTTTAATGATAGTCTAGCACCGTATCGACTTTTAGAGCTTTTCATGTGCTCAGGTACGCTCACGAACATTAATTGATATATCTAAGAATACGAATGAGCTTTCATGTATGTTATCTTATGTAGAATTGCACAACGACCTGTAAAAAGTCTCGGTCCAAAATCAATAAAGGTTTTCTTTTCATAAAAATTATCAGCTTTTAATAGTAAACGAATATGATTTTTCTTCATTTTTCATGATTTCCTGAAGGGCGGTCAATTTGGACTTTTGTAGGATCGGTTTTCCCATAAATATAAACTTATGAGAACAAATGAACAATTAGAATACAAAAGTTAAAGAGCAAATAAAGAAAGATGGTTTTAACTTTTAAGAAAATAAACAAGTCTAACACTTAGATTTAACACAATTATAAATCATTAAATAAACACACGGCGGAAGCTTGTCGTGGCTCGCGAAGTACACTGCGCGATCTCGCCGTGACACTGCTTCTTCCTAAATCGCGTTGCTTTCGCCATCAACCACCTCGCCATCTGCACAACGAAGCAAATGCACGTACTTTTTCTGATTTGTTACCGTTGGGTAACGTTAGTTTTTTGTTTTTTTTAAACACGCTTATTTAACACACTATAAATACTACACATTTCAATCAAAATTTACACATTTCAATCAAAATCTACACATTTCAAAATCTACATATATAAACATGAGTGAATCATCTTTTTCCGGTGAAAGTGACATTAAAGAGCTAGCGGAGCTAGAGATGATTCTTCAAGAGTTTGAGTTCGAGCAATCGTTGCAACAACAACAAGCCGGCCCTTCATTCCACCGTAGATACATCCCCCGTGAACGTGAAATTGTTGAAGCACGTCTACTTGCTGACTATTTTGGTGACAACCCAAAATATACGAAAGAAAATTTTATAAACTTTTCAGTATGAGCCGTAAACTATTTTTAGAAATAGTACAAGGTATTGAAACATATATTCAAACTCATGATCCTCTTCCTAAGCATTTTGATTTCTTTAGAGTCCAACCCGATGGTAGGGGTGTAATGAGTTTTAGTGTGATTATGAAATGCACATGTGCCCTACGCCAATTGGCTTACGGGATATCATCTAATGCATTAGATGAGTATTTGCAAATAAGTGAACACTGTGCACGCGACTGCCTAGATATTTTTACTATGTGCATAATCCATTTGTATGCGAAAGAGTTTTTAAGAAAACCATATGAGGATGACATTCGTAACTTATACAATGCGCATAACATTGTTCATAAGCTACCGGGAATGTTGGGAAGCATCGATTGTATGCATTGGGAATGGAAAAATTGTCCGAAAGAATGGCTAGGCCAATTTCACAGAGGTGACAAAAAGTATCCAACTATAATGCTTGAAGTCGTTGCTTCATACGATTTGTGGATTTGGCATTCATTTTTTGGGGTGGCGGGTACGAATAACGATCTTACCTTTTTAAATAATTCTCCGTTATTCGACGACCTGCTTGATGACATCGCCCCTGAGGTTGATTTTGAAGTATATGGGCGTAAATTTAACCATGGGTATTATCTAGCTGACGAAATTTACCCGTAGTGGGCATCTTTTGTCAAGTCATTTACAGTTGCAAGTAACCCAAAAAATGCCGCATTCAAAGCGAAACAAGAAAGTGCTCGAAAAGATATCGAAAGAGCTTTTGGTGTCCTCCAAGGACGTTGGCATATCATTGCCCAACTGGCGTGTGCATTTATTGTTGGCAAGTTACGGAGAATCATGTAGTCGTGCATCATAATGCATAACATGATTTTGAAAGATCAACAATTTGCGATATCCGACGTTGGTGAAATGTATATTTCTCCGCAACCAAGTTTACAACAGACATGGATTGAACGTTGCGCGATGCAAAGAAGAAAAGCTAAAGAACTACACGATAAACGCAAATACGCAAAGCTTCAACGATGTCTCATCGAGCATGTTTGGCAACAACATCAATATGAACAATTTCAACAACGAAATCCAAATAATTAGTTTCGTTATAATTTGATATATTTCTTAAGTTGCGTATGTTTTTTACCGTATCTTTATTTTACTTTTCGTATGTTTTTTATTATGTTATATTGTATTTTTATTTTTAATGAAATGAATTTAGTTTATTTGGAAATTTGAATAAAAAAAATAAAGTTGTAAGTGGTGGGCCCCAATAAGTAAGTTGAGGTTTGTTGTGAGTGAAAGGGGGTTAGTTGTGGTTATTTGTTATAGTGATGTGGAACCCGTGAGCTCCGAATGAAGAGGTGTGCCTTGTTATGACACCTAATGCTCTTATATTTATAGTGCATATACAACATAACTAAATAACTAACGCTATTGTAGTGAAAAAGATTTATGTGCCATGTAGAATATAAATTATTTACAATCAAGCCTTTTGGGTTCACACATTTAGTGCATCCATTACGGTTAAATTTTATATAACTTTAAAAATTTAATATTTCATGTCACATCATTATTTTATAAACATTTTGTGTTAATAAAGCTATCTCCACTATGATACAACTATTTTAAAGTTTTGTAATTTTTTCACATAACACATGCATTTAATATCTTGAGACCATGAAGAGGTCTAAGTTTGTTGGACCTTTTGCATGACACATAGACATGAAATAAAAATTCACTATGGTTGAAATGAATCATAAACATTTTCAGCAATTATAAACCTATTTTTGAACCTCCCATAGTGGATGCTCTTAGAAAAACGCCAGTTTGTAGTTACAAACTTGCAATCTTTATATATAATAAAGAGTAAATTACACCGTTCGTCTTTATGGTTTGCGTTGACCAACAAGTTTCGTCATTTGACCAAAAATAATGCACCATCCGTTTTTAAATGCAAAACGTTATGTATTGTTAGTCCTTCACTTTAACGACACACACTAACCATCGTTAGAGTGCCACATGTGATACCCATTTGAGGGTATTCGAGTCTTTTTATCACTTTCTTCTTTTTCAATCAACCCATCTTCATCTACCCCTTCTTAACAACCACACTAACAACACCACTATCATCATCCCACCACCACCACCGTTATCACCATAAATCAACACCAAACAGAAAATCCATTTCCAGATCCCATCTTCATCCATTACATCAATATCTTCATCCACCCATTCAAGAACATAAATTCAAAAGCATACAAAAAAACCCTTCAAACACCAAAATATTATCTTCATAGCCACTAAAACAAACGAGCACCATTAAAACTAAAAAAGAAAGCATCATAACAGTCTTTCAACCTTATAAATATTACTATAAAAATCACAAAAATCAATTCACAATTCATAAAAAACACACAATCAACCCATATACAATAACCTACTGAACACCCACCTAGAAATCAAACCGAACATTTGGATTCATATAACATTACCCACTTATAATTCCAATAACTAACATTTTACACACTATAATCAAAATGAAGATAGATATTCGACGGGTCTGTTGTTGATTTTTTGTAGGTGATTTGTAGGTTTTTTAATTGTCCTGTTGTTGATTTTTAGGTGATTTGTGGGGTTTTTATATTGTGATTTATGGATTTGTGGGTTTCTTAAAATAGTTATGTTGTTGATCCAAGTGTTTGTGGTGGATGAATTGAATAAAGTGATGATGAAGTATGTGTATGAGAGAATGGGCGGTTGATAATTACCTAATATGAAGTAATTTTGTAATGGGTATGAGTGTGTGTTTTTAGTGACGGGTTTTTTAGAACTTTTGGCATAAGAATTTAATAAACATGATGATTGGAGTTTGTGAAGGTGGTAGGATATGATGAAACTGAAGGTGGGTGAAGATGAAGATTGTGGGTAGTTATTATTTGAAGATGAGGTGATAATACAAGGAAGAAAATAAAGTTCAGGTTAAAAAGAACAAAATACCCTCACGTGGGTTTCATGTGCTAACACTTAACGCGAGTTAACGTGGTCCGTTAAAATGAAGGACCAACGATACATAACGTTTCGCAGTTAGGGATGGACGGTGCATTTTTTTCCGTCAAAAGACGAAACTCGTCAATCAACGCAAACCACAAGGACGAACGATGTAGTTTACTCTATAATAAATGAAAAGTTTTTTGAATGTGCAACAAGTGTTTGTGAAAATGTCTCATTGAATTTACAATTTTTTTAAATCGAATTTATCCATGGATTTGCTGTGTTATGCAGGTCGTTACATTTGAAAGGTTTATGGATAATTATTAATATTAGTATGACCGGATTCGAACTTGAGACTTCGGGATTGCACACATTACGTATGAGAATCAATGTATAAATAATTAATATATAAAACGTTGTATTTAATTATTTGATCACGAATAAAACAATTAATGAGAGTTGGGATTTAACGGAGTTTTGATTATCGGTCGTTAAATGTCAACGGGATATGAAGAAAAGTTAACAAGCCAATAGAAGGTTTTACGAATCCTATTTTGGGCTTGTTTTGGCCGAAAACTATAGAATCCCACATCGGAAACTATAGTAAACTTGACATCTACCATAAGGCTATAAATACATCCCTATGTATTCATCCTTGGGGACACTAGATTTCAATAGAAGGCCAAACTTATTCTTTCCTTCCTCTTGTCCTTGGTCGACGAAGTGAATCCCCATTGTAAGGGATTTACGAGTCACCTTGAGCATAACAAAGATGTTTGGTTAATCTATTGTGATCAAGAACCTAGCTTTTCTCATTGATTCGCTACTAATACGTGTGTACAAAAACGAAGGGCCAATACACTTGTGTTGGTATTCTTGGAGGTCGACTTTAATTGGGTCGAATTGCATAAACCCTAATTTTAGGGTTTAAGGTTTTGTTCCTTGTTCTTGATATCGTGTGTTCTTGATTCGCTAAAAGGTACGCATGTTCTTTTAATTCGGTTAATTAATTTACAAGTATTATTCATATTACTTCCGCTGCATGCTTTGATGATGTTTACTTGTTTTTATATAATTGTTATGATTTGTAAAACCCAACAGTGGCATCAAGAGCCGTTAATACGTTGTAATTAATTACCGAAACACATAAAAATTG
The DNA here is from genome assembly GCA_910596185.1 of Chrysanthemum makinoi. NCBI lineage: Eukaryota > Viridiplantae > Streptophyta > Magnoliopsida > Asterales > Asteraceae > Chrysanthemum > Chrysanthemum makinoi. The sequence continues at coordinate 303,448,883 of OU343220.1, read as the reverse complement.
AATCTTTGTGATTATTACATGCTTTTATTGGTTTCTAGGGTTTTTAAAAATTGGAACCCTAATTTTTTATTATAAGGGTCGATTACCCTTTAATTTTTTAATTAGGTTTTATTTTTTGTAAAACTTGTAGAAACCCTAGGATTGCATGTATATTTTATGTGGTTTTCATGGATAATTGTTATGTGCCATGATTATATGTGTATCTTGGGATTGAATAATTGTTATGTGGAATCCATGGTAAATACATGCATATTTTATCATGGATTATTGATTATATGATTAAATTGTTAAGTATATATTTATCGTTAATTGTTAAGTTTATTCACATGTAATTCGTTTGATAAATATTGAATTGGGGAAAACCTCAATATATCTAATGAATCAATCATGTGCTATGTGGTATGTGTTTTAGCTAAGACTTACGCAATCGATTCATCGATGTATGTGGCTCACATTGTACTTGATGAAAACACGTGGAAGTCTTGGTTAAACATATGCATTATTAAACCTAGAATTGATTATTAGGGTTTTATCGAACAAATTATGCATGTGGCTAATTGTTTTTACATATGTTAATTGTTAAGTTATATGTATATTATTTGAGTTCCTTTTAATTTTATTAAGAGTAAATTACATAAATGGTCCCTGTGGTTTGTCAAAAATTTCACCTATCGTCCCTCAAACTTAAAAGTTGCATGAATGGTCCCTCTCGAGGCAAAAGAATAACATGAATGGTCCTTTTGTTAACGGGTGTTAAGTTTATTCCGTTATAATTTACACTTTAGCCCTTGTTGGTTAACGGCTGTTGCATCGTCGATCCTTTTATTATAAACGGGGGAAACGAAATAAAACTTGTTAAAACACATGCCTTGGTTTAGTCTTGTCCAATGCTCTCATCCACAAACTATGTGCTCTACGAATGAAGGTAGTACTCGAATTCATAAAGCTCGGTCAACTATAGAAACAATGAAGAGCAAAACAACCTGCAATGGAGCAATCCTGTGAAACTTGATAATGCGTGATTGGTGATGTCGATAGTCCAAGGTGTTGTGAGGAACGATCAAGGCCCGTTATGTTGGGTTGTCAGAGTGAAGGAAGCACGCTTCCGACTCTAAACTCTAATTTGACCGAATTAAAAGATGCGAGACCGAGACCATCAAAAGTTTTCGCACTGAATAGCTTCGAAATCGCGTCGTGGGGGAAACTATAGACGAATGAAAACTAGTTAAAAAGCTTGTTGAAGGTGGTGAAAAGTTCATTCAAGCTTCTCTGAGCAGGTTCTTGATCTAAAGACAGTTGGATTACGAAGATGTTGTTGGAAGATGAAGGCTTAATAAGAAGAATACGTGGTGATGATGGTAAGTGTTGTTTACTCGTGGTTCGGATCGAGTAGGGAATTCGGAACTCTAAGGCGCGGTGATTGAGTGTTTGGTTTTATGTTGAAGGGGAAATGGGTAAATGTTAATCGGGTGTGAAGGTTTTATTAATCAAGATGGATATGGTGGATGGATCCGATTCTTCTAGTTGGTCAAAAGCCCAAAATAATTATAAACCCAATAAAAACCGACGAAAACGGATAAAAACGGCTAAAGTCGAAAAGTTTAAATTATAAACGGCCGTTACAATAAAGGATCGACGATGCAACAGCCGTTAACCAACAAGGGCTAAAGTGTAAATTATAACGGAATAAACTTAACACCCGTTAACAAAAGGACCATTCATGTTATTCTTTTGCCTCGAGAGGGACCATTCATGCAACTTTTAAGTTTGAGGGACTGTAGGTGAAATTTTTGACAAACCACAGGGACCATTTATGTAATTTACTCTTTTATTAATGTGCCTTTTGTTTATATTGTATGACACGTTAGTAAGCAAAAAGGGTTTTTTGAGAATAGAAAATTAAATGGACTAAATAATGGTGAAATTTGATTTGTCTTCTAAGTATTAAATCTTGAACTTTTAATCGATCTGATGCGACTGTACTAAATGGTTAGAACGGCTCACCCACTAGAACAAACTATAAAAGGGTTAATTAAGAAGCATAAGTCGCACTAAATGGATGTCTAAGGTTATGCTTTTGCGCCTTACCTAGTCCTCTCCCTCGTGAGTTCGATTGGAGCTACCTAGTATAACCATTCTATGTACGAAGCATCTTAGTGCAAAGTTGTAAGTTTCTCAACGAATCGATTAAAACTTTGTAGAATTTAATCTTAGCAATTAAAATCTTATGTAAGGTTTTCGAAAATATTATGCTATAAAGTTGTATGCATGCTTCTTTATACATAAGTTTTGATTACACGTCAAAAATTGTACCCTTTAAATTTAAGTTTATGCCATCTAATGATATGAAACACTTGAAGTTGTAATTTAGTTATGTGAGACCTTGAGCTAGATTACAATAACAAGGTGAATTATTTTGTTGTGTGAGACCTCAACTTAATTATTTGCAGTTTCTAAATTAGACAACTTAATTAAGTTAGTTAGTGAGACCTATGACTTAAGGCATTAGATGTGATAAAACATGCTTACATTTTGCATTAATTGTTTTGGAAAAATTGTAAATCCCATATTTTCTAGGAATTGAAAACTTGTTTGTCAATTATTGTTCTTCGACAATTACCTATTCTATACTTTCATCACTAACAGATCAACTGATGTGGTGAAACTATAATAATGAGGGTTCTAGATTCAAGGAAAATTCTATGGTTAATATGAATATTGACCTAAGGGTATTTTATTTTCTTGAAATATTTAATTATCGAAAATACTAAAATTGAATTTTGTTAATTCTTTTGATTGTATTAATGCAACATTAAACCGTAAACGTGGTTTTGGCTTTGGTAAATTGATCTAGTTCTGTTTTCAAACAAATGTTTGATCAAGAAAAATTTACTAAAAGACAAACATAAACTTTTTTCCATAGAAGAAGAGTGAGACTCAATCCTATTCCTTTTCATGATTGAGAAAGGTATGTTAGGAACATTAGAATTGTCTAAATTCTAATATGACTCATAGCAATTTTAATAGTTAAGAAAATTGCACACCATGTTTTCCTTAAGAGATTTCATTACCCTCTGTTGGTGATTGAATTCTTATATGACATTTTGATCAACTAGAAAACATGTTTGACATTATATGAGTTATTACATTAGAATCTAGACTAATTACCGCAAAATTGGTAAAAGACAAACTAGTATATTTTATCTAGTTGTTTTGATTTGACCAATTAAAGGTGCTACACACCATTGTGGGATAGTAGACCTATTAAGGAAGAAATTGCATGCTCAATTTTTCAAGTTAATAGCATTGATGGATAATCCATCATCTACTGAGTATAATACACTCTTTTAGTACCTAAGTAATTGTTACGAATGGTCTTACAAAGGGGTAGCAACGTAATAGCACGCTATTTTCAATGGTTAATGAAACACTTACAATGTTGTCAAATCCGTGGGAGTATGGTGTATTACTGAATAAGACATTATTGTAACGTTGTCTAATTCAGTGGGAGTTACAAGATTTATTATCTTGGTAGTATCTCAGATTATTTCTAGATTTTCTTGAAATAATACATTACGTTCAAAAATGTAGACATTCATATTCTCAAGGATAGTTATGAACGTTTCCTTGATAATTAAGTGGTCCTACATCTACTTGTACTGCTTATATATCTATGACACTATCATATTGCTCACATAAACAACCGAATGTCATGGTGTTTATCTATATGATGTTGTTCTATGCACAAGTGGGAGAAGTATTTATTGTGTGCAAAGGAACAACACATACAAATATGATTAAGAATTCTCTTGAGGTAAGAGATTAACGTTCTAATAAGATTGACTTGTTTAGAACATGTGTCAAGATTATAACATAGACTACTTATATGTCTTATGTCATTCAAATTATAGAAACACTTGAAGTTACATTTTAGGTTAAGTGAGATCTTTGGTAGATTGTAATCTCAACGTAAATCTCCACTTGTCGTGGGATCGGGCGTGGATGCTTTTGCAGTTTCTTAAGTTGGACACTCCAAAGGATGACATAATTAAAATAAAGTAATCTAATGCTACTTTAAATATTTGTGTATTCTTGAAATGACATAAGTAGTTTATTAACTTGAAATTTAGTTAATTGAAACCATGGCGTGGTGTTCATAATTACTTTAAATTATACATGGTTATGTGTTTCTGTATAAACTCACAAACATGAAGTCTTTTAAAGACTTAATAATATAAAGTAATATATTATAACTGTTATGTTTTTTGACTTGGTCAAAGAATACTTATGTTATAAAACATGCAATTGGCTTGAATATTCTATTATACCATTAAGTTGACTTAGTTGGTAAATAGGTAAGCCAAATGGAATAAGTTTATCTTACATATTGTTAGATTGTCTTACAATATTAAATCTAATGAAGTACTGTATGTATATGGAATGTTCAGTTAGAAGAATCAAACATTTGTTACATTGTTTGATTCAAGATAACTATATCTTCTTTTCTTCCAAAATTTATCAAGGTCAGAAAATTGAGTATTGATTGGATATACTTAATAAACTCAAAACCTAGAAGATTAATAAGACACCATTTTAGTATGGAATGTGATGAATCACATTGAGTCTTATATTGAAGTTTTGATTTGTTAAAACTACTTATGGAGTAGGTTATTAATGAACAAGATTTACGAACTGTCAATGTGTTTTGTAATATCCCAAAAGAAAACAATTTAGTGTTGTTCTACTTGCTAAAGTATTTATAGATAGTTTTTAAATTACAAAAGCAAGTGGGAGTTTTGTTTAGATCTTGAAGAGATTAAATTACAATTACAAAACACATAATCTTCTAAAACATACTAGTGAATATCATGATGAGGTCAAATTTGATAGACCTCAAAATGATGGAATTCTCATTCATAGATCCGCAAGGATATCTCAGATATTTGATATGATAAGAAATATGAATTACAGGATCATTGTAAACCTGTTAATCATAATGATACATTACCTAATATTGAATTGTGGTAAATTATTCATACTATGAATGTTAAGATGTTGTTCAAAAAGATAATCAACTTTGAAAACTTGGTTTATCTTAATAAAGATGAGTTTCTTCAAAGGAAGGAAAACCCTAGTGGTTTAAATTTTTTGTGTAAGAAATCATATGGACAAAATTGTACATGTGTTTAATGCATGGCTTGTGACAAGATTATTAATCACACTTTAGCGATTAACTGTGATTGAATATTCTTTCCGTGGCACATTAAATATATAATGATTGTCATACTTAATTTCATTTATATGAAATCTGACAATGAATATCAAAAACTCTTTGTTGTGTGATTACTTTTGCTAGGACGATAAGTAATACAAAGGAGTTTTATGAATTCACATAATCTTTGGAAATGTACAAACGGCAAGAATCCATAAATGGATATATGCATGCATCTAGGAGATGATTCTTATGTTTAACTATTAAATCCAAGTTTTGGTTTAAAATTAAAATAAGATAATTTCTAAGTATTCCTGAAAGCTAGTGGGAGTATTATGTTTATTTTCTTTAAATCTTATATGTTTTGGGTAGTAACATTCCATCTAAGCTAAATGTTAAGTTTTAGTTTGGAATGTAACTTCACTTGAAAGATTCAGAAAATAAGACATACAACCTTGGAATATATGGTTATTATAAATAAACATGTGCGGTGAAATAAATGAGTCTAATAGAACATGATATATCATTTGGAAAATGGATATGTAGAACATGAATTAAATCTTTGTTTGACACAAGGATTTTTCATGTACATCATATTATTGTTGTATCATACTTGAAAGGCAAGATGATTTGACAACATTGATATCTAATGAAGTTATTAGATAACTAGTGTAATGAATATTCTAATAGAATATGTTTGAATCTAAAATTACATTCCTCAGCCTGGAATTGCTCTCAAAATTCTACTGATGAGCAATACAGCAATTGTTGCGTAATTGTCATAGCCAACAAACTTGAAAGTTTGGAAGGCATCAAACATTACACTGTAGATATTGAAGTTTACAAAATTTTTAAAGAGCATATTGTTGTTTGTATACAATGATGCTGGTATAATTGAGATGACACTCAATACTAGTCATGGGAGGATTTCATCCTTGTGGATGGCCATGTGAACTAGTTGTGCTCACCAAAAGCATAGTTGCATTATAAAATAAAGAATTAGAATGCTTTAAACTTTAAAATTGTTTGAAAGTTTGATTGTCATAAATTAGTGGTTGAGGATGTCACACACTTTATGAAATATTATGTGGCAATATCAAGATATTTTGAATGCACACATACAAGAACTTCACTAGTTGAATTCTTGAAATAAGTATTCTCAAAATCCCGATAGATCAAAGTTAGTTGAAATTATGCCTTGTCAACAAGTATGATTGTCATTACTTGAGACATAATTCATTAACCAGTATTATCATGCATTGATCTATTTAGTATTTCCCCATACCCTGCCTAGGCGGGATTGGGTATGTTGTTGTTGTTGTTGTTGTTGATCTATTTAGTATTTGGATAAGGGATGTTTTGAACAAATATTATTTAAATGAAATAAAATATTGGTTATGTTTATTTTTCATTTTCTTAATATTATATCCTATATTTGCATGTTTAATCCGTGAATAACTTATGTTATTCTAAAGGTCCGTTGTCAATCAATGATGTGGGAATGTCATTGAATTAAGACAAATCTGAGTTTTGGTAGAATATACTTTAAGTATATTGATGCGTGGGACATGCCAAATTCACATGATATTCAACGAATTGAATATAGGACAGATCCCAACTTTACATGATGATACTTTATAGATCTTTGTCATTAAGTATATCATGAAGTGTTTATCCTCAGACTTGAGATACCAGATAACTGATATGAATGTAGTGCATTTGTGTAAGATAGTCTAACGCTATCCGTAACTGTTAGTTATAAGGGCTATTTTCAGAAGTGTTACAAAGTTCATGAGTTATGTTTGTAGTCAAGAGAATTTGTTCCTTTGAATTTGTTTCAAAGCATAATACTATATTTGGGCCCCTCGTAGGATTGGCAAGATGTTTGTAAGGCCTTACCCAAGATCTATCTGGAATACGTTCAGATGATTTGGTAATCTTGTTCAATTGAATACAACGAGAAATGAATATTAATTTATGAAATGACTTGATCCATATTCATAGTTAATGTAGTATTAGTAACAAAAGGATAAGTAAAAATGATGAATCATTAAATGGTTTTTTCGAGGAGACCATGCTCGATTCGATCTGGGGGCATTGGCGTGTTAAAGCTAGACTAACCAATGTCATTACTATATTAAGTAATATCCAAGTGGGAGCTGAAAGGTTTATGGATAATTATTAATATTAGTATGACCGGATTCGAACTTGAGACTTCGGGATTGCACACATTACGTATGAGAATCAATGTATAAATAATTAATATATAAAACGTTGTATTTAATTATTTGATCACGAATAAAACAATTAATGAGAGTTGGGATTTAACGGAGTTTTGATTATCGGTCGTTAAATGTCAACGGGATATGAAGAAAAGTTAACAAGCCAATAGAAGGTTTTACGAATCCTATTTTGGGCTTGTTTTGGCCGAAAACTATAGAATCCCACATCGGAAACTATAGTAAACTTGACATCTACCATAAAGCTATAAATACATCCCTATGTATTCATCCTTGGGGACACTAGATTTCAATAGAAGGCCAAACTTCTTCTTTCTTTCCTCTTGTCCTTGGTCGACGAAGTGAATCCCCATTGTAAGGGATTTACGAGTCACCTTGAGCATAACAAAGATGTTTGGTTAATCTATTGTGATCAAGAACCTAGCTTTTCTCATTGATTCGCTACTAATACGTGTGTACAAGAACGAAGGGCCAATACACTTGTGTTGGTATTCTTGGAGGTCGACTTTAATTGGGTCGAATTGCATAAACCCTAATTTTAGGGTTTAGGGTTTTGTTCCTTGTTCTTGATATCGTGTGTTCTTGATTCGCTAAAAGGTACGCATGTTCTTTTAATTCGGTTAATTAATTTACAAGTATTATTCATATTACTTCCGCTGCATGCTTTGATGATGTTTACTTGTTTTTATATAATTGTTATGATTAGTAAAACCCAACAACATTGTGCTAAAACTACTAGACAAGTATTTGTAATAAAGAAGCTCGAGAAATCAGAGATGCTTAGTCAAAGTACATACAATCCCCAAAATCATATTTATTTGTTCGAATGATGCAAACTCATATGTGATCTATGTGCTTTTGTGTAAAGGTAGCTCTTATTTGGCAAACATAACTCGATAACTTAAATATGTCCCAATTATATTTTTTCGTAGCACAGGTAAATATGTCCCGATTATACTATCACCACTTAGGATTCTGTGTGTCATTTTGATGTTGGTGATCTTGTAACTTATGTATGTCATTAATAGCTTTTCTTGCATCATAATCTTACCTTTTGACCACTCGACGGTTTGATCTTGGTCATTCGCTTGGAAAACATCCACATTTCATGACCAATACACTGACACCGAAAAAGGAAGTTTTAACAAAATTATAGAAAATTCTAAACTAAAAATTGATTTAAAGTCGGTGAAATCAAACTTACCACAATAGTTGCTCCATCAGAACTTTTATCAAACACCTTGCCAGCACTAATTCCACCTAGTTCGTCCAACCAACTACAAAGGAACATGTAAATGGAAAATGCTATAGCTCATTTTGTTCACGTTCAAAAAAATTCAAATTCACTGTTAAATCAACTTACAAACAAAAAAATACCTTGAACCGAAGCCATCTCCTTGTTAACTTTCTATTCAAATTCACCTTTGAACTCCTCATCTTTCCTGTTACAAAAGATCACAACACAATAGCGATAAATTATTGAAACCCCACAATTGAAAATAACATTACAACCTTCAAAAGAAATCTATTATAAAAACAAAAGCTATAATCCTAAAACAAAGTTAAAATACAAAATTTTCATTGTATAATCTCTATAACAACAAAGACATGGATGATATTACCTACTCATTAGCGCTTCTAATCACCTTGAACCCATAATCTATGATACGCACTCAATTTCTGTAAAAACCCAAAACGAATTTAGGGTTTCATTTTTCATTATCTAACATAACAATAAAATTAATAGAATTTACCGCAATACACAACAACTAATTCAATGAAACCCTAAATTGAAATCAAGTACTGTACAAAATAAAACTCTAGAATAACAACCACCTCGCGTATGTGTGTAATCTGAAAACACGATGTGTTTCCCGTTCTGAAACAAAGACACAAACAAAAAACTTAGAAACGATACATACATACATATATTAACATGCAAAACATTAGACAAATGGGTCAATCAAACCTACCTAAACCTTTCCCAGTAGGACACCGAACCATTTTTTTCATGAAGAAGATATGAAATCGGCAGAAAATAGTAGAAGCTGATATACCGTTCTCGTAGTTGTGCTAACTACGAGGATTATGCAAAAACCGACCTAAACGCTTGTTTAGAGGATACCAAACCGTTTTCTTCACCACGAAGAGTGACAGTGGGCTACATGTTGGATCACTACTCCAAACTCACCTAAGAATAAAATAACATTTAAAAACTAATAAAAAAACGTCATCGACGTTTGGTTTTATACTATAGATAGAATGTATACAAGTCTAATGGAAAATTTCTATGTAGATTAAATATTATACCTAAAGACATTTCTAACTTTATGTCAGTGACATGTGGCAAAATCAAAAGTGCAAAGTATGAGAAAATGCATATTTCATATGTCCCATGATGAGTGGTTTAGGCATGAGTTTGATCACATGAGTTAGGTCTCTTTATTACCTTATCACTACTCATTCCCACTTTCCCGCCCAAAAACAAGTCTTTATTTCCCGCTTGATCATCCTGGCATCTTTGTTTGACCACTTTAATTTACGAGTAATAGGTTAATTTAAAGCCTTTCCACCACCCACATACCAATATTTATGTTAAGTCCATCCAACAATATTCAAGTCTATTTTATATATACTCTGCTTGATGGTGTTTAAACACACACACACCATACCATTATTATTGAATTAATTACTACTCTATATTTTTTGCACCAGTGGATAATGTTTGCTCCAAGTGCCGATCAAAACCCTATGCTATTACTTTACGGTACAAGAGCAACGCTACCCTTTTCTTCTTGTTGGAATAAGTGGTCTCGGAAAAATAAGGTATAAATCTCATCATCTTTTCCTATTAACAATGTTTGCTCAAAGTTGCTCGAGTCTTTGTTTGTTTGTTTGTGTGAAATTATGTTATATAATTCGATCTGTTTATACTTTTACTAGCTAGTATTTTGTGTTTTTTTAGAGAGATCAATTGTTGTTGGATTTTAAATATCATTAAAAATGAATTTATGATATTTGATTTTTGTCTGTTGATAAGGATTTAAAACTGTTGTTCCCGTTTCACAATCGTATTAAAACAGTTAAAAGCAATAAACAACCAGATTGTGAATAATAACTGAAATCAAGTAAGTAAAAACACACTGATAAATTTTCAACGTTTACATTCTTTATTAGAAATGAATCAAAAAGAATACATTACCCAAGTACTTGCGGAATAGTACTTGGGATTGAAATGACAAGTATGGTATCTCCTCACTAAGCTCAGGCTAAGTCTGAGCGCAACTACAAAGGAACCACTGAGTTATCTCAGGGACAGAGTTGTATTTGGAGGAGTGGAAGATGGCTTGTGTGTGTGTTTTACAATTAATCCACAAGCTTAAAATCTTCCACTCCAACTCTTATGCTATTTATACAAGTATGGTTTTTAACTCTATCCTAGAGGACAAACTGACAGGTTACAGAAGACAAAAATACTGATGTATTTTGTCTCTGTTTACATTGGCCATATTGAGTAAATGGCAAGGCTGCTTTCTTCTAGTCAGTGATGACACTGAGCCTGATAGTTAGCCATTCAGGGAAAGTTTGACTTTGGTTGATAAGGACTTCGTCTTATCTGATTCAAACTTATCCCGCCTTATCCCGCTCATTCTTGAGTATTCATTGCCTTCAGTCTTCAACTTCAGTTTGCCTTCAGTGTAAGTAGTTGGTGAGGAGTTTCGGGATTCAGTGAGTTATTGTCATCACTCACTGAATCCACCGTCTTCTTCTTGACTCAGTCTCACCCCTTAAGTTCCGCCTTACTGAGTGGAGAGACTTCTTCTTTTCCTCTTACTGAGTATCCCGAATATAGCTCATTGAGAGACTATGCGCTCAGTGACTTGTTAGTGTTTAAAGGACTAAACACTTAGGGTATTTTCTATTCAAATCCTAGACTTAAGGGGTTTGAGTATTTACAGAACCCAACAAAAACGTACGCTTTTAGGGGCTCATTTAAGCCCTAAATCGACCACTTTTATATCCGTTACTGCTTAATTTCGTTCCTTTTCATTTTTTAGGTCTCTTGGAAGCAAAATGCTGGAATGAAGCACATTTGGACGAAAAGGAGCGAATTCATGAAGAAAATGGCAAAGTCAAAATCGAAGCCACCCAAGCTGCTCAAACAGAACATGACGGCGTCCCAATCAAAGGGCGACGCCGTCCCTCTATAAAGACTTGATCAAAACATGCACCAGACGGCTCAATGGATTTTTTGTTCGTATAACCTGACGGCGTCACGTTGTGAAGAAGAAGGGCGTCACTCAGACTTTTCATCTCAGACGGCCCAGATCCAGAATCAAGACGACGTTCCAACTGAAGACTGACGACGTCACAACTCTAAGGTGACCCCGTCCCATCGATGACTTAGCCAAGACGAAACCCTAATGACGGTGAGCTGACGGCGTCCCATCCAAAAGGTGACGCCGTCGCAAGTGTAAATCTATATATAGAATTTGACTGTTCTGCATTTAGGGAGGTAGACTTTTTGAGAAAAAACTCTAATCGTTTGTAGTCCGATTTGGACAGTATCTTAGGGTCCCAAACCCTATTTTACACATCGAGATAAGTATTTTAATCCAAAGTATCATTATGTATTCAATTGATTGTGTGTATGCTTGCTTGTTTACCATGTCTAGGTAAATTTCTTGTGTGTTTGCTTAGATCTATGAAACCTAGTTATTGATTATTGTTAGGTTGTTTCTTATCTTAATTGTAAATTGGCTTAGGAGTGCAACTAGGCATAATTCGTTGTGTTTAATGCTTGAGTATTCTTTGTGAAAGTGAGGCTTATGAATGAACTAGCTTAAGGGCTTGCATATTTCGTATGCTAAACCCAAAAGATAACCTCAAAGAACTAGGGACTACTCATTCCCTACGACCTTAGGAATACAACGCGTTAAGATAAGGTGTTACAATTCAACCGACCAATAAAATATAACTAGGGAGTAATAGTATCTAGGTAAACACATTTTTAATCATCATACGAGCACACTTCAAATAGACATAGCTACCCGTAGTATTAGATAATTAGATAATTAGACTAGTAGAAGTAATCGGTAGAAATACCACCCCCAAACCAATTACCTCGAGATATTTACCTTAGCTTTCTAAAAAACTAATAAAAGATAAAAAAGAATCATCCTCAACCCCACCTTCTCGTAATACATTTCTTGCTAGCATTCCTATTCCCCTAGAGAACGATATCAATCCCCGAAGCTTACCCAATACTACACTACAACTATTAGGTTCACTGCATAGGTGGTTGAAAAACTTTCTCGAAGAAAAAGAAGTTCCTTTGACCCGAACGCGCTTCGTACGCGCATCATGTGTATTATTTGGTGATAACATATGTAGCAGCAGTAGTTTTGAAGCTTATTTGTATAGCTAAATAATTCTTTCATGACCACATGTATTTGTTGTGTTGGAAATGTATATATTTACAAACATGTGAATGTTCGGATTCGAACTCGTGACCACGGGATTTCACACATTAGCGAATGAGAATTAAAGTTAATAATTATTGTTTATGTTTACGATTAATTATTACACATTAAGTCCGGTTAACGATCGTTAAGTATTTAACAAAAAAATGACTAACGACCGTTAAATGGAAAAGAGAAGGACTAGAAATGGAAAACTTGGAAAGTTATGGGTTTGGCTTTGGGCTTGTGTACATGGCCGGCCATAGGGCCTCTCCAAGGCCTAATTCCCTAACTTGTTCCCTAAGTTTACCTACTAGTATATAAAGAGGGTTAGGTTCTTGGGTTTCATACACTTGTGCATTGAATTAACCCTAGATCTCTCCTCTCCTCTCTCTAGTCCAATATTCGGCCGAACACCCCAAAGTAAGGGAGTTTGGTTTCGTTTTTCTTAAACGAGGACTTGTGTTAGATCTAGCAATCGCCTGATTCGTTTGGTTAATTCGTGTGTACAAGAACGTGGTTGTAAGACATTATTCTTACACCATTTAGTACTTCTTTGTTTTGCTTTGCTCGAGGGATTTGACATTCGCAAGAGGTACGTTACGCATACTTTCAGTTAATTAATTTATTTGTTATGATCTTAAGTCTTCCGCTGTGTACTCTTGATGTCTTTATGTTTTATTGTATTTTATACATCTTAAACTCAACATGTTGTATATTTGGAGATGATTTCATAAGACTATTATGTATAGATTTGTCTCGTATGTGACACTGACATCCTTTGTTACTTATTAACATAACCTTAAAGAAATGAATTAATAGTTAGTTAATAACCTTAAAGAAATGAATTAATAGTTAGTAATATGTTGACTGATTTAAACATGTTGCTAAACGTAGTTTTTTTTTATAACAGAACGTAGTTTCTGTTAACTAGGAGACAACCTGTTATGCACTTGTATTTTTTGATATTATAGAGGAGAGAATGAGGTTTGTATAGGTGCTTTCTTAAACTTAATGTGATGCTAGTTTTCTTTGCATGGTTTTTAGATGCGTGTACTTCTGCTTGTGAATAACTGTAGTAAGAGCACTTAAATTAATCTATATCAGATCAAATATGTGATGTCTAAAAATAAAATTAGGACAAATGTACAAAAATGATCCATGATGATCCAATTCCAAATGAATCCATGTACATTTTATTGATCTTTGTGTAGTTAAGGATGCAAGCGCAATTCAGTTAGGTGATAATGTTAGGAAAATGTTTGTAAACCTTCTTATTTGATTAAGTAAAGTTTTAATGTCTTTTGATGTTTTCAGATTTGATTAAGTAAAGTTTTAATGTCTTTTGATGTTTTCAGATTTGATTAAGTAAAGTTTTAATGTCTTTTGATGTTTTCAGAATGTGATATTAAGACAAAGCTATGCAAGCATTTCAAGAACGGAAGGTGCCACCTTGATGTGGCTTCGCTCATGGAGTTGAAGATTTGCAAATCACCAAGCTCCCGTCAAACTACAAGAGTAGGCTTTGTAATAGCATTAGTCGAGGGGTTGCATGTCAATATGGAACCAAGTGCAACTTCTATCACCAGTAGTAGTCGAGTTAGGAAAGCTAATTTTAGGGAGATTAGTGATAAACTGTTGTTTATGATGGTGTATGAAATGAAGATGTATTTGACTAAATATTAAGAATAGAGCATGTTAGACTACTAGTGATTACTAAATTGCAACCTTGGAGATCGATGTGACTTAGCTCATGGTGTTGAAGATTTGTGAATCACCAATCACCTTTCAAACTACAAGTGTAGGCTTCGTAATAGCATTAGTCGAGGGGTTGTATGTGAATATGGAATTAACTACAACTTCCACCACTCGTAGTACCAGTTGAGTTAGGAAAGTTAGTTCGAGGGAGATTAGTGAGATGTTTGTGAAGATTAGTTTAGTGCTACTTTGTAAAATGTTGAGAATCAGATACTACCCTATATTGTTTCACTTTTACTCGAATTTTCAATACATTTTCAACCAAATATCACTAGCATGGGCGGAGCTATTAAGGGACCGGGAAGGGTCCCGGGCCCCTCTAGGCCTAAGCCCGTTAGTGTATTTTTTTTTTTCGATTTCATGTGTATTTCTGAAAAAAAAAATTATTTCGGCCCTCCCATTTAATGTATTTCCCGAAAAAAAATTGTTTCGGCCCTCCCACGAAAAATTTTCTAGCTCCGCCATTATTCACTAGTGCAATATTCTTGCGTTACTCAAGTATTGTTTCCCAAAGACTGTATAATGTGAAATGTGTAGTTAGAAAAAGTGTTTGTCGATGTCAAACTGAATTACTAGTATATTTTATTGTTGTTACTTTTTTAAAGAAAAAGATGTATTCATATTCATTCGTGTGATTGGTTCTTCATCTTCTGCGCATGGGTCGGGACGCCTAATTTGTTCTATTGAGTGTCTAAAGTTGAATAATAGTTGATTGTTTTTTTCTTTATGTCTAAATTAGTATCGATCAACATTTATATAAGTTTTTATAGATATCAAATATGAAATCAAAATACTATCCTATCATGCCTATCATGACTTTAAAGTAATTTAATTGAGAATTATCATACAAATCACAACAAAAGGGCTCCACATTTATTTTCACCTAACTAACCAATACCAAAAAAAAAAAAAAAAATACTTATTCTTACATTGAGTGACCAACTACTCCTTTGATAGCTCTTTTAAAGTTTAAACTACTCACTTTCTATAACATAACATTTCATAACTCCATATTGTTCTTCCAACACGCTTTCATTTATAAACTAGGAAAATGGTTTTGATGATATAATTTGTCGATGTATAGTCACTTCAATTGGTCAAGTAACTTGACTAACAAAATAAACAAAAGAAATGAGCACAAGCTATCACCTAATATTAATAGCGAAAATCAATACGTAAATTATTGTCCAGTGTTGATTTTTAAAGTTTTTATTTTACAACTTTGATATTAAATATTTTTATTTGTGTTATATAATACTTGGTGAAAATTATATCAATAAAAGGAGCATTTACCGATCCTACCCATAATATCCGCGTGATCCATGAGGAACATTATTACTAGTATGTATTACTCTTTCCGTCTCAAAACTTTAGTCCGTATTTTTTTTTTTTCGAAATGTTTCAAAATAATTGTCCACTTTCTAGTAAAAATTAAAGAATTTAGTAGGGGAATATTCTAGTTGAAGATGAGTTTTTTCGAAGGGATAAAAAACCTTAGTGGTTTAAATCTATGTGTAGAAATTATATGGACATAAATTGTACTCATACTTAATGCATGTCTTATGACAAGATTATTAATCATACTTAAGCAATTAATTATGATTGAATATTCTTCCCAGGCAACATTAAATATATAAAGATGATTACTGTTATACTTATTTTCATTAATATGAAAAATGACAATGAATATCAAAACTTTTTCTTGAGAAATTACTTGAGCGAGGACGGAAAGTAATCAAAATGATTTTTGAATTCATATAATCTTTGTAAGTGTACAAAGTGCAATAATCTACGAATGGATAAATGCATGCATCTAGAAAATTATTCTTATGTTTAATTATCAAATCCTGGTTTTAATTTATAATTGAAATAAGATAAGTTTTAAGTATTCCTGAAAGCTAGTGGGAGTATTATGTTAAGTTTCTTAAATCTTATATGTTGTATAACATATGGGAAGTAACATTCCATGTAAGTTAAATGTTAAGTCTTAGTTTGGAATGATACTTCACTTGTAAGATTTAATAATTAAAACATACAACCTTGGAATATATGTTTATTGTTAATAAACATATGCGATAAAATAAATGATTCTAATAAAACATGATATATCATTTGGGAAATGGATACATATCTTTTGACAAGATAGAACATTATGAAATCTAAGTCTGACTTATAGATTCATCATGTAGATCATGTTGTGTATTAAAATTGTTGTATCATGCTTGAATGAAAGATGATTTGACAACATTGATATTTAACTGAAAGTTATTAGATAACTTGTGTAACGAATATTCTAAAAGAATATGTTTGAACTTATAATTACATTCCTCAGCCTAGAATTGCTCATAGTTTCTAAAAATAAAAAATATGGCAATTGTTGCGTAATTGTTATAGCTGACAACAAACTTGAAAGTTTGAAAGTCATCAAACATTACACAATACGATATTAAAGTTTACAGATTTTTAAAGAGCATATTGTTGTTTAATGACACTGGTTTAATAGAGATGATACTCAATACTAGTCATGGTAGGATTTAATCTTTGTTAATGGCCATGTGAATTAGTTGTGCTATCTAAAAGCACAGTTGCATTATACATTAAAGAATAATAATACTTTATAACTTTAAAAATGTTTGAAAGTTAATTGTCATAAATTGGTGATAGAGGATGTCACACACTTTATGAATTATTATGTGGATTGTTGAATGCACACATATAAGAACTTCACTAATTGAATTCTTGAAATAAGTATTCTTAAAATTACGATAGATCAAGTTGGTTGATTTATACCTTGTCAACAAGTATGATTGTCATTACTTGAGGCATAATTCATCAATTGAAATTTGCATGCATTTATCTATTTAGTATTTGGATAAGGGATGCTAAAAAATTATTATAATGAATTAAAATACTTGGTGTGTTTGATTTTATAATATATTGTGTCTTGTATTTGCATGTTTAATCCGTAAATAATTTATTTATTTTAAATTGTCCGTTGTCAATAAATGATATGGGAGTATTATTAAATTAAGACAAATCTGAGTGATTTAGTAAAATATAATTGAATGTATATTGATGTGATGCATGCCAATTTAAGATGATATTCAATTAATTGAATATAGTACTTATCCCAACTATATGATTTTACTTTATGGATATTGTTATTAAGTAAATCGTGAATAGTTATCCTCAGACTTGAGATACCAAATAAGTGTCATGAATATAGTGCACTTCTGTGGAACAACTTAACGCTAAATGTAACTGGTACTCATAAGGGTTGTTTTCAGAAGTGTTGCAAAGTTTGTGATTTATGCTTGTAGTCAAGATAGAATTTGTTCATTCAAATTTATTTTGGAGTTTAATACTGCTGGGGCCCTCGTAGGGTTGACAAGATGTTTGCGTGGCCACGCCCAAAATCTCCCCTGAATATGTTCAGAAGATTTGGTAATCTTGTTCAATCACTAATAACGAGAAACAAAATAGTTGAGTAAAGAATAACTTAGATCCATATCCATAATAACGAGAAACAAAAAGATAATAATAATGATGAATCATTAAAAGGTTTATTAGAGGCATCGGCGTGTTGCTAGACGCTAACCGATGTGATCACACTAATAAGATATGTCAAAGTGGGAGTTGTTGGATTAATGGACATAAACTAGTAGTCGTGTGTTAGGATCGAACTTGAGATCACGGGAATGCACACTTTAAGTATGAGAATTAAACACTAATAATTATTTAGAAAACGTTATATATAATTATTTAATAACACAAAATGCATAACGACAGTTAAGTAATTAATAATAATTGACTAACGGTTAAAGGATAAGGACTAGAATGCAGTTTGGAAGTCAAGAAGGTTCCGGAATACCCATTAGGGTATATGGCCGGTTTGGTGGGGATTAGGGTTTCCTAACCCTAATCAAACTTGGACTCCAAGTTTTACACACTATATAAACAAGGCTAGGGGTCATTATTTGTGTCTCTTGTACACTTAACCTAAACCCTAAAATTGTTTTCTTGGTTCTTTTTTCCTTTGGCCGATCGAATCAAAATCCCCACAAGGGATTCGATTGGTGTTTTGCTTAAACAAAATTGTTTGGTTTGATTTTGTGTTCTTTACTAGCATAAATTTAATTTGTTATAGTACGTGTGTACAAGAACGTGATTCAATCACACTATTGATGGAATCTTGGATTGAATTACAAAACGATAAGGGGTAATTCATATAATCTTTATAAACCCTAATTAGGATTCATCTCAATTGCTTGCTTGGAATTGATTCTTGTTTAACCTGCTCAAAAGTCAAAGCCGAACACCAGAGACCCTCAGGTCTACTGGTACAACCCGACATTCCCGAATGGAAATGGGAACGCATAACAATGGACTTTATCACCAAGCTACCTAAGACCTCTAATGGCTACGACACTATTTGGGTAATAGTTGATCGTCTCACCAAGTCAACACATTTTCTACCAATGAAAGAAAGTAACGGAATGGATAAACTCGCACGATTGTACCTGAAGGAGATCATCGCACGTCATGGTGTACCAATCTCCATCATCTCGGATAGAGATAGCCGTTTCACCTCGAATTTCTAGAAGTCACTTCAAGATGCTTTAGGATCTAACCTTGACATGAGCACCGCTTATCATCCTCAAACTGATGGACAAAGCAAAAGGACCATTCAAACTCTGGAGGATATGCTACGAGCATGTGTGATAGATTTTGGAAATGGCTGGGATAAACATTTGCCATTAGCCGAGTTTTCTTACAACAACAGCTATCACACAAGCATCAAAGCTGCACCACATGAAGCCCTCTACGGTCAAAAGTGTAGATCACCCGTGTGTTGGGCCGAAGTTGGAGAAAGTTAACTTACTGGTTTGGAGCTAAAACAAGAAACTACTGAGAAGATTGTGCTAATCAAAAATCGACTGCAAGCAGCTCGTGACCGTCAAAAGAGCTACGCGGACAAAATAAGGAAACCACTTGAGTTCCAAGTAGGAGATAAAGTCATGCTAAAAGTCTCGCCATGGAAAGGCGTAATCCGTTTCGAAAAACGTTGAAAGTTGAATCCTCGTTACATTGGACCTTTCAAAATTCTCGCAAGAATCGGGCCGGTAGCCTACCGACTCGAATTACCACAAGAACTCAACTCTGTGCACAACGTATTTCACGTATGCAACTTGAAGAAATTTCTTTCTGACTAAACTCTTGCTATTCCCTTGGAAGAAATCCAAATTGACGAAAGATTGAATTTCTTCGAGGAACCCCTTGAAATCATGGATCGAGAAATTAAACGGCTTAAGCAAAGCCGTATTCCTATCGTTAAGGTCCGTTGGAACTCTCAAAGAGGTCCAGAATACACGTGGGAACGTGAAGATGAATTCAAGCGTAAATACCCACATATATTCTCAACTTCAGCAAGTAACTCTAACTGAAAACCGAGGATGGTTGCCTTCTAAGGCGGGGAGGATGTGACACAGGGTAATTTTTCACTCATATTTAAATAATAAATGGTAATTTATTATTACTAAGCCTAGTCATTAAGCATGCATAAGCTTTGCCTGGTCATTTGAGTAGATAACTCGCATACAGTAGCCTATTGCACTTCTTTTGCATTCATTTCATAATATAAATATTGTGTTATTGTCTTATGATTAAATCTGTAAGACGAGAGGTTATCTCGTTTTCCCCTGTGACCGACACTGCATGCGTACCGACACTATAATAAGGGCAACTAAAACAAATGGTAAACCCCTGTAATGGAAAATATTACCAAGATAATAATATTTCAGAAGCGTATCTATAAGATATTACATTATAAAAATTATCATACATTAATACTTCAGTCACGGCTTTATATCGCGGGACACAAAAATAACCTTCACTTTAAATTATACCACTTAGAAATTAAAAGGTATTCGATAAGGTTTAACCTTTCCCTTTCTTGTGATTTTCGATGTAATATGAATGTTGTTAATATGATGTAAACTTGGTACCTTGTATCAAAAATTTACTATACATTTGGTCATGTTAATCACACCATCCATTGTTATTATGTTGGGTATGTATCGACTGAGAACCCACTTGGGTACTCGATATATTCATCAGTCAATATTGTTATTGATTGTTCCATGTAGATAAATGTTATACTAAAGAAATCACCTCTTGTCGTAATAAGTTGCTTTGAAACCTTGGTCATCTATGTTGCTTGCGTTAAACCTGGAAGTAGGATGTGGGTTATAGCACTTTGTCAAATTATTCGAAAACTAGTATGAATCTTACTAAAGAAACCATTGCTAAGTCATAATAAAGTTATTAATATGAGAAGTAGATTTCAATACCTCGTCGTCTTGTGTCTAGAATTAGTCGCTCTAATGTGAGTCGAGTTTGATTCTTGGTAAGTCAAAAATCCCGCTATGGTTGTACCACAGCGTTGAGGTCAAGATTAGACTTGAAGGAAAAGGGAAGTGTACATCTAAAAATATAAGTTAATATGAGATTTACTTCCTCATTAGCAATGTGATAAAAATGTTTCGAGTCGAAAAGAAGAGAACCCTCACCGTGGCTATCACCATGATGGGAGGATGCTTTTTCCCTAAACAGTTTTGATGTGTTAACATGGGTTTTGTGAGTCTAAGCTCTTGTCGAGAAGTCTCGACATCATGACTCGGGACCTGTTCATGTTAAGTGTGATGAGAATCTAGTGTGAATGGTTTTGAAACTCTTGCGTCAAGTAGGAACACTAGCACTAGAACATGAAAATGTTATATGTCCTCCAAGCTTACTGTTTTAATTTAAACCTATGAACTCACCAACTTTTAGCTGACCTTTTTAGCATATTTTCTCAGGTGTTTAAATTGTGATCATGGATGCAAGGCAAGAGGTGGTAAATGGTCGTAGTAATGTCTAAAGAAGTGTTTTTACACATAATGATGTTTTTAAATTGGGACCACTAAACTTATGGGAAGTGCCCATCTTATTTAAACAATGTTTGTAAGATAATGTTTTAAAACTATTTTATGAAATCAAACGGAGTATGTATTCCGTTCTTTATTACCTGTGTTGTGATCTCCGATTTCGTAACATTCCCCATAACACGTATGCTTCCGCTAAACCAGATTTGGGGGTGTTACAGATTGGCATCAGAGCATAAGTTATAGAGAACTAGGTACATATAAACCCTAAACTATAACCACTTTTTACAAAAACATCATACTACGACCGTCAGTTGCCTCTTGCCTTACTTGCCATTTTACTTAGAGTTTATTTAAATAGGATTGCATGTTTTATTTCCTATTTACTAGTGCACTATTTCATATTTATCATGAGTATTTTTCCACATACTTACACATATGCACCGTCTTGTCACAGACCATGCCTTCACCTGTCTTCCATCACGATGTTCAAGAGAACATCCTACTTGCTGCTCATTCACCTACCACTCACCAGATTGCACACATGGCCACTGATCCGTACGTTCAGGCTGCACTATCAGCTCAGCCAGTCACTGCACCTGCTCCATCTATACCTACTGTCACTACCACTCCATCAGCTCTACTGACACGAAGGCGCAAAGCCCGCATGATCGTGAGGGTGCCTGGATATCGTGAGCGATATTCATTCATACCTGCATCAGCTTCTCAGATGACCCGCACTGCATACATGGGTCCTTCTACTATTCTAGTGTCACCATCATCATCATCCACCGAGTCACCACCTCACCAGAGGCTCAGGAGAGCCAGTGATACCTACTCAGAGGAAGACCCAGAAGAGGATCCAAAGGATGAGCTGACAGGGTCTATGTCGATTGAGAGTATTCCTGGACATGTTAGTACAGCTGTAGATATGGATACGCTGAGTCTGGAGATTTTTCAGAGTATTCAGGAGTTAGGACAGAGTTCCAGGATGGCTCAGAGGTTGGGCGAGGATATGGACATTAATATACCGACTGGGTTAGGACAGAGAGCTGCTTTTCTTTGCAGCCAGGAGGAGAGTGATGTGGTTGCATGGAGGGATAATGATTGTGTGATCAGTTCTATACCACATGTCGCGAGCCCGAGCTACACTCCATCATCCCCCTCATTCATACCATCTGCCTTAGACATGGAGCGCCTTGCTCACACTACTAGACAGATTGAGACTGTTGGGACAACAGCTCCGAGTGAGGCACAGCCTGTGCCAGACCCACCAGTGTCTCCAGATGATGAGGAGCTGACTCTCACCGAGAGAGTACTTATTCAGTTGGATTCTCACGAGACCTTACTAGGGGTCAATACAGATCAGTTGGAGAGAGTTGAGCCAGCACGCTTGCAGGCTTATGAGCAGCGTGTTGAGGGTCTAGACCGCACCACAGATGTGTTGTTTGAGAGTATGGAGATAGAGAGGCATGAGAAGATCCGGTTGGGTTACAGATTTGAGGCTCAGGTTGATGTTGTTAGAGATCTGGACAGCAGATCATGGGCGTTGGACAGAGGACATGCCCGGATGCATGGCAGACTTAAGGAGCTAGAGCGGATTCAGTGGGTTGCTGGGGATACTGCCAGAGCAGAGTGGCAGAGGACTACGGGTTTGGAGTCCATGTTAGCCTCCCAAATGAGGCGCATCGCGAGTCTAGAGGCTACGCCGCGAGAGTTGGTTGCTAGCATTGAGCGATTGCGTGCCGAGCGCGGACATCCTTAGACCTTATTGTATGATGTATTACACTAAACTGGATTATGACAGTTAGTGTTCGTTATGACTCTTGTATTTCAGTTGTATTTCAGTTGTATTTCAGTCGTATTTCAGTTGTATTTCAGTTGTATTCCATCTTGTATCTCAGCTTCTACTTTAGGAACCCTGTAACCGAAATTCTATCTATGTTAAGCTTATTTTCCTATCCAATTGTCCTTTCTTCATAATCTATTCATGTGTTCTATCTGTGATGTTTACACTATTACCTGGCACTTACCTTGTTTAAAAGGTTCTATATCTCATCGCCTTTCTTACTGCAGAAAATGCCGCCAAAAAGAAGATCAAACCGAACCAACCATGGTGGAGCTTCCAATGCTCCTATTCCAGCGAGGGTTACTCGCAACCGAGCTACAAACACCGCTATTCCAACAAGGGTCACACACGATCAAACTGCCAAAGCTACTACTCCTGCTAGGGCTACTCCAATTCAACCTACCATGAATCAAGCTATGATAGACCAACTGGTCAATGAGCGAGTGAATTTAGCTCTAGCTGTAGCAAACCACTAGTCTACTGAAGCTGGAACTTCGAGACCAGCCACCCATAGCCGCATTTGTACCTACCAGGACTTCTGAAAGACTATGACTGGAGGTTTTAGTGGAACCGAAGGAGCTGTCGGTTTGACCAGGTGGATCGAGAAACTCGAGACTGTGTTTCGAATCTGTAACTGTGAAAAAGAAGCTAAGGTTAAGTATGCATCGTTCACTTTCATAGATGCTGCTTTGACCTGGTGGAACAACTTCTTGAAATCCGCAAGTATTGATGTTGCCTATGCCATGCCATGGGAAAGCTTCAAGGAAATGGTGCTTCGAAAATACTGTCCTCGCAATGAGATAAAGAAGCTGGAGCATGAGTTTTGGAACCTCAAACTTCAAGGCACAAACATGGCTGCTTATAACCAGCGCTTCCAAGAATTGGCCTTGCTATGCCCTGAAATGGTTCAAACTGAGACTTGATTGCTAGAAAGGTATATCGGGAGACTGCCTCCATCTATCAAGGGAAATGTCACCACTTCTAAGGCTGCTGATCTTCATGAAACCATCGAGGTTGCCAACAAACTCATGGACCAAGTAATCGAGGATTCCTTGGAAAAAGTGGTCGACAACAAGAGGAAATGGGATGATCACTCTCGAAGCTACAACAACAATGGGTATCATGGCAACAACAGTGGAAACCACAACAACAATCAGAACAAAAGGCAAAATGTTGCTAGAGCATATGCATCTAAGATTGGAGAAAGGAAACCGTACGCAGGGACTGCACCACTATGTAACCGATGCACATTGCATCACAAGGGACAATGTACAGTCAAATGCCGCAACTGTCAGAAGATCGGACATTTGACAAGAAACTACAGGTCCAAATCATTGGCGACGGTTCAAACAGCAATAGCTCAGGACCCAAAAGCTGCTATAACTTGCTTTGGTTGTGGTGAGAAAGGGCATTATAAGAATGAATACCGAAAGCTCAGAAACCAAGGCAACAGAGGAAATCAAGGTAACCGAGGAAATCAAGGAAGCCATGGAAATGGTAGGATTCAGGGAAATGTTAGACAACAGAGTAACCAGGGAAATGGCGAAGGAGCTCGTGGAAGGGTCTATGTTGTGACCAAAGTGGAAGCTCAGGAAGACCCGAATGTCGTGACGGGTACGTTCCTTATAAATAACCGTTATGCATCCATATTGTTTGATACGGGAGCCGATAGGAGTTTTGTTTCTAATTCATTTAGTCCACTACTAGATATTGCCCCAACTGCATTAGGCAATGCATACAATGTGGAACTAGCTAACGGTAACGTAGAAAGGGTAGATACCATCATAAGAGGTTGCACCCTGAACCTGTTAAGCCACCCATTCAATATCGACCTTATACCAGTAGAATTGGGTAGTCTCGATGTCATCATCGGGATGGATTGGTTATCAAAATACCATGCTGCCATCATTTGATACGAGAAACTCGTCCTAATACCCTATGGAGATGAAGTCCTAACTGTAGAAGGAGACATAAGTGATAGAAGGAGCGCGTCAAGACTACACGTCATTTCCTGTACCAAGATGTTGAGGTGTATTGAAGAAGGATGTCACATCTTCCTAGCACAAGTCACCGGGAAGGAAGGAAAAGAAACGGAAGAAAAACGTCTGGAGGACGTGCCAATAGTGAGAGAATTTCCTGAGGTCTTTCCTGAAGACTTGCCAGGACTTCCGCCAGCCCGACAAGTTGAATTTCAAATCGATTTAGTGCCTGGTGCCGCACCAGTGGCAAGAGCACCTTATCGACTAGCTCCAACGGAACTTCAGGAGTTGTCAAACCAGTTGTCGGAACTTGCGGAAAAATGATTCATTAGACCGAGTTCATCACCATAGGGAGCACCAGTCCTGTTCATCAAGAAGAAGGACGGAACTTTCATAATGTGCATGGACTACCGTGAGTTGAATAAACTGACCATTAAGAACCGTTACCCACTCCCAAGGATCGACGACTTATTCGATCAACTTCAAGGTTCGAGCGTTTATTCAAAAATTGACTTAAGGTCCGGATACCATCAACTAAGAGTTAGGGAAGAAGATATTCCCAAAACCGCCTTCAGAACTCGTTATGGACATTACGAGTTCCAAGTCATGCCTTTTGGGTTGACTAATGCACGAGCTGTGTTCATGGACCTCATGAACCGAGTGTGTAAACCCTACCTGGACAAATTTGTGATCGTTTTCATCAACGACATCCTAATTTATTCCAAGAGTGTGAAGGAACACGAGGAACATCTTAGATTAATCCTGGAATTGCTGAAGAAGGAGGAACTGTATGCTAAGTTCTCGAAGTGTGAATTTTGGATATCGACTGTGCAATTTCTGGGTCATGTAATTGACAACCAGGGTATTCATGTAGATCCCGCTAAAATCGAGTCAATAAAGGATTGGGCGACACCCACAACTCCTACTAAAATACACCAATTCTTAGGACTCGCTGGATACTACAGAAGGTTTATTGAAGGTTTCTCAAAGATCGCCAAATCTTTAACCAAACTAACCTAGAAAAAAGTCAAGTTTGACTGGGGAGAAAAAGAAGAAGAAGCTTTTCAACTTCTTAAGGAAAAGTTGTGTAGTGCACCTATCTTGGCCCTACCGGAGGGAAGTGAAGACTTTGTCGTTTATTGCGACGCTTCACATAAGGGGCTAGGAGCGGTGTTAATGCAAAGAGAGAAGGTGATAGCATACGCCTCTCGCTAGTTGAAAACTCATGAGAAAAATTACACAACGCACGACCTGGAATTAGGATCAGTTGTGTTCGCACTCAGAATTTGGAGACATTATCTGTATGGCACGAAGTGTGTCGTGTACACCGATCACAAAAGCCTACAGCACATTTTGGATAAAAAAGAACTGAACATGAGACAACGCCGATGGTTGGAATTTCTCAGCGATTACGACCGCGAGATTCGTTACCATCCGGGTAAAGCGAATGTAGTTGCTGATGCTCTCAGTAGAAAAGAGCGACCAAAACCCCTTAGAGTCAGATCTTTGGGTATGCAAATCAGTTCACCTCTTCCATCCAAGATTCTTGAGACTCAATCGGAAGCACTCAAAGAAGAGAATCGTCCAAATGAGAACCTTTATGGAATGCCAGAAAGTGAAAATTGATTCGTAAAAAGGTCGGATGGAACCTTGTGTTTTAAGGATCGAAGTTGGATTCCACGTTACGGAGGAATTCGCGATGTCATTATGCACGAATCCCATAAGTCTAAATACTCCATACACCCAGGATCCGACAAGATGTACCTAGATCTGAAGAAATTGTACTGGTGGCCAAACATGAAGGCCGACATTGCAACATATGTGAGCCAGTGTTTAACCTGCTCAAAAGTCAAAGCCGAACACCAGAGACGCTCAGGTCTACTGGTACAACCCGACATTCCTGAATGGAAATGGGAACGCATAACAATGGACTTTATCACCAAGCTACCTAAGACCTCTAATGGCTACGACACTATTTGGGTAATAGTTGATCGTCTCGCCAAGTCAACACATTTTCTACCAATGAAAGAAAGTGATGGAATGGATAAACTCGCATGATTGTACCTGAAGGAGATCATCGCACGTCATGGTGTACCCATCTCCATCATCTCGGATAGAGATAGCCGTTTCACCTCGAATTTCTGGAAGTCACTTCAAGATGATTTAGGATCTAACCTTGCATTAGCACCGCTTACCATCCTCAAACTGATGGACAAAGAAAAAGGACCATTCAAACTCTGGAGGATATGCTAAGAGCATGTGTGACAGATTTTGGAAATGGCTGGGATAAACATTTGCCATTAGCCGAGTTTTCTTACAACAACAGCTATCACACAAGTATCAAAGCTGCACCATATGAAGCCCTCTACGGTCGAAAGTGTAGATCACCCGTGTGTTGGACCGAAGTCGGAGAAAGTCAACTTACTGGTCCGGAGCTAATACAAGAAACTACTGAGAAGATTGTGCTAATAAAAAATCGACTGCAAGCAGCTCGTGACCGTCAAAAGAGCTACGCGGACAAAAGAAGGAAACCACTTGAGTTCCAAGTAGGAGATAAAGTCATGCTAAAAGTCTCGCCATGGAAAGGCGTAATCCGTTTCGAAAAACATGGAAAGTTGAATCCTCGTTACATTGGACCTTTCAAAATTCTCGCAAGAATCGGGCCGGTAGCCTACCGACTCGAATTACCACAAGAACTCAACTCTGTGCACAACGTATTTCACGTATGCAACTTGAAGAAATGTCTTTCTGACGAAACTCTTACTATTCCCTTGGAAGAAATCCTAATTGACGAAAGATTGAATTTCGTCGAGGAACCCATTGAAATCATGGATCGAGAAATTAAACGGCTTAAGCAAAGCCGTATTCCTATCGTTAAGGTCCGTTGGAACTCTCAAAGAGGTCCAGAATACACGTGGGAACGTGAAGATGAATTCAAGCGTAAATACCCACGTCTATTCTCAACTTTAGCAAGTAACTCTAACTAAAAACCGAGGACGGTTTTCCTTCTAAGGCGGGGAGGATGTGACACACGGCAATTTTTCACTCATATTTAAATAATAAATGGTAATTTATTATTACTAAGCCTAGTCATTAAGCATGCATAAGATTTTCCTGGTCATTTGAGTAGATAACTCACATACAGTAGCCTATTGCACTTCTTTTGCATTCATTTCATAATATGAATAATGTGTTATTGTCTTATGATTAAATCTGTAAGACGAGAGGTTATCTCGCTTTCCCCTGTGACCGATCGCACGCGTACCGACACTATGATAAGGGCAAATAAAACAAATGGTAAACCCCCGTAATGGAAAATATTACCAAGATAATAATATTTCATAAGCGTATCTATAAGATATTACATTATAAAAATTATCATACATTAATACTTCAGTCACGGCTTTATATCGCGGGACACAAAAATAACCTTCACTTTAAATTATACCACTTAGAAATTAAAAGGTATACCACAAATTAAATCTTACAAATTATAAAAGAAAAATATACAAAATAAAGCACCTACCCTTGTTATCACCGCCCCCTCCTCTTCTTTTATGTTTTGTCGTCTCCTGCCTCCCAAGTATTCAACGTCTCCCTCTCTCTCTCTAAAAGAGATAACAACAAATCCTATCTCTCCAAAAAGACTTATTCTTGCCTATTCCTGCTATCCTCCTATCTCCATCTAGGTCAACGCAAACCCACAAGGATGATGGTTAAAAATGGAGTCTGGGAAAACCTCTTTCACCATACGCTCTTCACTCATAGCATTTTGATGATTGTCTTTGTTGAGTCTTCACCAACACACGCGCCGTCAAAAGGAAGAGTCAAGGGTAGCCATAGGAGCTTTAAGAGTCATTTTCGTCTTTCTATTCTTCCAATAAGAAACAGACCTGTGGGGAGATAGGTGTGAGAGAGAAGAAGACTTAGCTTGATATGGTATTACACCAAGTCTCAAGGGGAAAAGGGAGGTCAAAAACCTTCTACAAGGCCTTCTATTTCATGATTAGAGCTTGGAGAGTCACACTCTCATTCATCATTCTCACTCCTCACTCAAAACTTCTCCTTTCACTTGGGGTGATAAGCATCTGTTGCTACTTGAGGTTCGAGTCAAGAAGAGTTGGTTTGGGTTAGTCTCGATCTCGGAATAGCTTCAATCCTCATCGATTTCATATTTATTCGATAAGGTTTAACCTTTCCCTTTCTTGTGATTTTCGATGTAATATGAATGTTGTTAATATGATGTAAACTTGGTACCTTGTATCAAAAATTTACTATACATTTGGTCATGTTAATCACACCATCCTTTGTTATTATGTTGGGTATGTCTCGACTGAGAACCCACTTGGGTACTCGATATATTCATCAGTCAATATTGTTATTGATTGTTCCATGTAGATAAATGTTATACTAAAGAAATCACCTCTTGTCATAATAAGTTGCTTTGAAACCTTGGTCATCTATGTTGCTTGCGTTAAACCTGGAAGTAGGATGTGGGTTATAGCACTTTGTCAAATTATTTGAAAACTAGTATGAATCTTACTAAAGAAACCATTGCTAAGTCATAATAAATTTATTAATATGAGAAGTAGATTTCAATACCTCGTCGTCTTGTGTCTAGAATTAGTCGCTCTAATATGAGTCGAGTTTGATTCTTGGTAAGTAAAAAATCCCGCTATGGTTGTACCACAGCGTTGAGGTCAAGGTTAGACTTGAAGGAAAAGGGAAGTGTACATCTAAAAATATAAGTTAATATGAGATTTACTTCCTCATTAGCAATGTGATAAAAATGTTTCGAGTCGAAAAGAAGAGAACCCTCACCGTGGCTATCACCACGATGGGAGGATGCTTTTTCCCTAAACAGTTTTGATGTGTTAACATGGGTCTTGTGATGCTAAGCTCTGGTCGAGAAGTCTCGACATCATGACTCGGGACCTGTTCATGTTAAGTGTGATGAGAATCTAGTGTGAGTTGTTTTGAAACTCTTGCATCAACCAGGAACACTAGCACTAGAACATGAAAATGTTATATGTCCTTCAAGAACTTGTATAAAAACCTGCATGTGAAACTTATGTTAATAACAGATTTGTGCAAAAATTACTCTTGTGTTACATTAGGCCACGGCCCATGTTAACCCTCCAATAATTCCCTAAAGATGTCTATGGGCCGAGCCCATTCTGTCATGCAATACCTCGTCTCGGGCTTAAACCTAAACCTTGTATTTCGAAACTAGGCCACAGTCCATGGTGGTTCGGGGGTGCGTTCGATAATTTAAATGAGTCAGCAAAAATTGAAATTATGACGTATATCCGAATAAATTTAAAAGACTAAACCTATTTTCTCGCATGGTCAAAACCTTCTTCTTTAGATATTAAAACATGGGTATCGATAACAAATCAAGTGTAAAAACTTTGTTACATGAAACAAGTGTTTAAAATATGATTAACTTGATAAAATTTACATCAAAGTTTAACGTCAATGTGTAAACAAATGTATGTCAAGTAAACTTTTAGTTGAGAACTATAAATATTAAGAACAAATTTTAATAATTAAGTGAAGACTACTATATCATTTTATTACTTAATAAATTTGAGAATCTTCAAATTTAACTTAAGTATTTTCTAAATACAATTAGAAAATAAATCAATTACATCTGATTTTGACAATACTATTATTTGTTAACTTAAATAAGTGTATATACATTTATATACTTACTAATAGAATAGCGTAATTATTTTACAAACCAAAATTTGGACTTTAATATCGTTATAGAGTCAACATGAAAGAGTATATATACATTCATATACTTACTAGTAAAACATTTTATTCATTGTTGCAAGACAAAGGTTTAGTTTTAGTACCATTATAAAAATCATACTAATTTAACCATTTGAAGTAAGTACTACTTAAAACAAAGAACTAAAACATTGTCCTCCTTTTCTAGGTCGCGTGTCGGTGCATCTTCACAATATTCACAGAATCCCACTTTTGGATTGCACATTGGCTAAGGTGAGATTCATAGCCCCTCTTTTACTTGATAAATTGTTTTATACATTTTGGGGTGATAAAATATGCAAAACCTTTTTATGGACATGAACTATTGCATGATTACTATTACGTAGTGTAGCCTAAGCCCTGATGTCCCTAGAAATGCCCCTTTTCATGAACCGCCAGTTCCTTGCTGGGAAGCGCGAATGTTATAAATAGATCTATTGAGGGTGATTCCTCCATTCGGTTGGCCATACTTAGGCCAAGGCGAAACGTATACCATGTCGGAAATCGAGTGTTGAGGGACAAAACACTCGCATTGGACCTATATATTGTATGATATCATTTAGCATACAGAAACTGTCATAGTATCGGTTGCATGAACTTAGTGCTAACGTAATAGACATTCATCCATATATCATTATATTCGTTGTAATGATTATATGACTTTGATTATGGTTCAAGCTTACTGTTTTAATTTAAACCTATGAACTCACCAGCTTTTAGCTGACCTTTTTAGCATATTTTCTCAGGTGTTTAAATTGTGATCATGGATGCAAGGCAAGAGGTGGTAAATGGTCGTAGTAATGTCTAAAGAAGTGTTTTTACACATAATGATGTTTTTAAATTGGGACCACCAAACTTATGGGAAGTGCCCATCTTATTTAAACAATGTTTGTAAGATAATGTTTTAAAACTATTTTATGAAATCAAACGGAGTATGTATTCCGTTCTTTATTACTTGTGTTGTGATCTCCGATTTCGTAACATTCCCCATAACACGTATGCTTCCGCTAAACCAGATTTGAGGGTGTTACACCTACGCTTCCGCATGTGTACTTGATGTTTATGTGTTTAATTATGATTATTCATGTTATTAAATTCCAACAGTTATATGTTTGTTTCATCAAATTTTGTTTCTTTTATTGTCGTAACTTTTTTAAAGAAAAGATGTATCCATATTCATTCGTGTGACTGGTTCTTCATCTTTTGCGCATGGGTCGGGACGCCTAATTTGTACTATCGAGTGTCTAAAGTTGAAAAATAGTTGATTGTTCGTTTCTTTATGTCTAAATATGGTGTCGAACAACATCCATATAAGTTTTTGTAGATATCATATATGAAATCGAAAAACTATCCTATCGAGATTTTAGTTTATTTGAAATGGAAATTTTTTTAAACCGCAAAATTTATATAAAACACTAGCAAGAAGCCAGAAAAAATACAACTGAACAAGCATAGGATTTTGTAACCATCCTACCAAATGAATGTTTGCTCTACCTCTAAAATTACGCCATTTATAAGATATCGTAACTAAATCAACAAACAATGTCGCCTGTTTCGGCTGTTTTAAACCGAAAATAATCTCATTTAGAAATCGCCAAATTTTCCACCACATTACATAGAAGATGCCTTCCAAAACTTCTTTCACTTTATCACCAAAATGGAGCTCCTTGAACCATCTCAACCAATTTTTATAATTTGAAACATCCAGAAACCCGATACTCCACCATTGAGTTACCTTTTGAAGAAGAGCTAAGGCCATGGTACAAGAGAAAAATAGATGGTTTATAGTTTCAGCTTGAACCTCACAAATCGGACATAAAATACAATTTATGTCCATCCCACGAAAAGAAAGATTAAACCTTGTAGGCAATTTATCCAAACTACTCACTTTCCAATCAAAAACATTTATTTTTATCGGAATAGGCTTTACCCATCGTGTTGGGTCAGACACCATAAGTAATCTTTGATCATCCAAACACTTTCGAACTGACGCAACTGTGAACTCCCCATTACCCATCAACTCAACTCACTTGCACCATGTAGTTGGGAGGGTGTAGGGTGATCAACTACCAGCGCAACTCACTTGTACCATGAGCAAATAGGCATTCATCGCCAAGAATCAGAAACTATCTACCTCAAGAACAACAAGGATACAAATCAGGACATAAGTTTAAATGTGTCACTACTCAAAACTTAATTTTGCTACATTTTAGCATAGGATAGGCGTGATTATAAAGTTTAACATAGGATATATAGCTGTGATTAACTGATTATAAAGTTCATATGTCATGTGTTCTATAAACGTTTGACAATAACATCTATCTAGAATGGATCAGCCTTCCGGTTCAAGAAGAAATGAATAAGCAAACGGAATCCAAAAGAGGGAAACGGAAGCTCAAGTCAACGCTTCGATGAACTGAGCGATTCAACTTCGAAAAAAATGTTGAACTTCAACCACAACTTTAGATCATTAGGTCACTTATATTTCTTAGCGAATTCTTAGATTATAATCAATATGAATTTGATACTAGAATATAGAGTATGAACTCTTATTCACAAGTTCATCTTGATGTTAGTTCTATGTTTGTTTCATCAATTTTGTTTTTCTTTGAGTTTAGTTTGTGTTATCTATACTACATAAAATGGAAAAACAGTCAAAGTGGAAAAGTGAAAAAGTGGAATGGTCAAATGAGAGAGAAAGACATATGTAAAGGCATATTTAATACTCTCTTATCACAACTCACTCAAAAACACATACAAAATGCTCTCTTCTTCCACACAACTCATCAACCACCATCCTCACCACCACAAAACCCCTCCACCGCCGGACCACTACACCACGCACCACTCTATCATCGCATATCGTTAATTGTCTGCCGCTAGGAACCGCTGCCGCCAGGCGCGGGTACTCGCCTAGTATATATCTATACATTATATATAAGAGGAGGCATGCCACATAAAATGCCACTTGGCATCCCATAATAGCCACGTCATATTTCCATGTCATCATTTATGCCACGTAAGCAATCCTTTTCCATTCAGAAAATCCGGCTTTAATTTTCTCAAAAAATGATGAAGCAGGATTCGAACATGGATCTATGAGTAACACTGCATATACTTTTACCACTGCACCAACACAATTATTGGGATTTAATTTGCAGCTTATTATTGATAAAGCTATGTAATTAAATAACCCTTAAAATAAAACCCAGTCCATTCATACAAAGTATTTTTTTCCCAAAACCCTAATATCCAATTCATAATGAGTATTTTTTCCCAAAACCCTAATGTCACTCATTCATCTCATTATCACATACACAATGTTTTTCTTCTTCTCTTTGATGTGCGGTTGTTATCCGAGCTGATGTGGAACTCAAGCGTCTATGAAGTTATCAAATCTTTGGTTATACAGTTGAGTTACATTCTTATTTATTTTATAAACATCTTTTTTTATATGCTTTGCAGGTTATTCATAATAATTTTTTCTCAAAACCCTAATAAAAATCATCAACCAACCATGGCGGTTGAGGTATATATGATGTCTTCTTTGTTAACCGAGGGAAAGTATGAATCATTAGAGAAGTATGAATCATTAGAAAGTATGAATCATTACTTATATAAATTTTGATTTGGCACAATGAGCGTGGTTGGAGAGTCATTAGTTGGCATGGTACCTTCAAAATTTGTTCATGAAATTTCAACAACCCATTTTCAAATGTAGTTATTTCTTTCTTGGTACTACAATGATAATATTATATGTTTAGATGAGGGGTTGAGATGTTTAAAACTGGAAGAATAGTTAGATCATGTGTCGATACATGTGAAGCACAACTCGCTTAATCCATCAAGTATGGTTGAACAGACTTAAGTTGGATACACAACATCATAAACGCGTTGTGGGTTTTCTTTAAGGAACTTTGTAGGCATGTGCATTGCATCGTTACAAAGATCGAAAGGAACTTAGTTCATTCAGAATGTTGACATGTCGTACATTCAAATAGATACCATTTATATGATGTTATGAGTCAAGGAATATTCTGTAAACATTCTCTTATAACCTCCATAACATGTTACTTGTGTGAATGTTATCCTAGCTGAATAGTAGGATCTTTTGCTTTGTGTGATCTCAGACTAAGCGGGTTATTGTTTTGCGTGTTGGGATTGAGTTTATTGTTCTATGATGACATTTTGATCTTAGCGGTTTATACGGATGTCTTAAAAGCTCTTTGATAAGGTAATAAACCAAATAAAACATGTTAGGTCTTGGTAATGTGTATCAACGATTATTTGATTTGATCAAGTCTACAAACATGGGATTTCTCACCCAAACATTGCAATAACAATGTGGAAATCGCTGGTCAAATTTTGTTACTCAAGATCTGTAAGGTGAATTCATTATTAATCAAACTCAATTCATGTAATTTGTGTGCATCAAGGCTCATAATCTTATTGTTTGTTGGTGTTTGTGACTTGGGGTTACCAAAACAATGTTTTCTGAGAATAAACTAAACTGCTTTAGATAAAATTGTTGTTCATTTGATGTGTGTAATTAATCGCTGATTGATGACGCATTATATTTGATTTCTGCAGGTGTTTATTGGTTATATTAGAAGCATTTAAAATATCCAAGTCTTCGTTAACTATTGGCTGCATATAGAACTCTCAATCCATAGTTTCATGTTCTTGTTTGGGGAACAGAGCTCACCTGCCAAAAAGTCAAACCTACTACAACAGTAAACCCAAGAAACACCTCAACCGCTCTCATATCATGATTGGCAAAGCTCTATGCACATACCGAAATATATACTTATATAGTGTATAATAATAACTTACGACTTTCATACTCAGCTTATTATGGTTCGAGCTGCTCCACCTTTATTTGCCTCAATTGTTGCTTCGCCACCACCTCATCCATATATGTGAGGAGGCCACCAGGTGAGCATCTCAACTTACATTTAAATAATTGGAATTTGAGATGCATGTGGTATGTAATCTATTTTATTTAAATTATTTCAAAGATCCAATGATGCCACCTTATGGGATCGCCAGTTCCATACCTGCTATGTATCCACCAACAAGGGTGTATGGTCATCCTACTATGCCTATGGTTAGCGAATTTCTTCATGAATTCAGATTTTACAGTTTTATCTTATATCATATTCTCATTCTCTTATTATTATCGGATTTCCTACAAATGCGTACCAAACACGAAATGGAAGCAAAGGCCCCAAATGGGAAGGACAGGTCAACAAAAGTCAAAGGGTGCTTGACAAATTCCAATGGACCGGTTACCTAACCTAGCTGACCGGACTATTCTTCACTCTAATTATCGGTATTGGCTTATGTATCTTTTAGGTGAGAAAGTACATAAAACTACCCATTATGTAGCATAGCAAATGGTGGTCATTTTTTATTGTTAAATTATATATCAACATGTGAGGATATCATGCCTAATCATTATGTATCGTTAAAAATGTAGAAAGACTAAGTGGAAGAACTCGAATCAAATCCACCATTGAGAGTATCGAAATCTTCAATCGAGATACATTGGAATTAAGAGAAAATAGATACCCAAATAAAGTAGATTGTAAAGCATGAAGAGCATGTAGATTCATTGGAGAAACAATTGAGTCAGCTTCATAGCTCACTTCATGAAAATAGATACTCAGAGGTTTTCTTTTCAACGTGTTGTTCAAAGGTGACTTGAAACCTCACATGATGGTCATATTAAAGGTATGTGCTTTAAACATGTTGCTTAAGTTATTAGCTACCTCTTACAGCTTATCTTATATATTTAGACCATTTACCTTTCTCATTGTTTACGAGTCACTCTAATAGCAACTCTTACATGGTTTGTAGTTGACTGATTTTGGCCTATCAAAGGTTAGTGACGATTAAGCATGCATGATCCTGTCGGGTCTAGCAGTCAGTGGGACATCACTAATGGGAAAACATGATGAATCTGAATCATCTCTATCTGAAAGTCAACAAGAAAGGCGTAAAAAGATCTAGCTATGGGTACACCTCGACTAGCGGCACCAAAGATTATTATGGGAACTGGACATGGTACGTTCTTTGATCGTTGGTATTCCTCCTTTCAATGCAGAGCTCAGGACGCCACCAATGTTGACGATGAAGGTGGTTTTGCTCCTAACATTCAAAGTTCGCTCTCTTTACTGTAGAATATATGTACACATCAGAACTATGGAACCAAAAGCAAACATATATTCATTATAAAAACAATAACCGTGTTTTCGTGAGTGCAAGCTTCACTTGGTGTGCAATCGAAACTCAAAGTGAAGAATACAATCAACCGAACCTTGTCAGACTCTTGGGATTTTGCTTGAATGAGAAAGAAGTGTTTTGTGTTTACGAGCACATTCCGGACCCAAGTTTGGATGAAATTCTTTTTGGAGGTAAGTATACATTTTAGTTAAATTGTGTAAAACACACTCGATCTTTAGATTTTCATCTCACCAATTGGATGTTTTTAAAATTCGTAGTGAACCAACATCTATTGGCATGCTTATATGCCATCCAGTAAAGTCGTTCATAATTACATGGATTTGATAATTACTTTGGTTGATTAACATGGAATTTCATTATTTAAGTGTAAAGATTTAATCTTGATATAAACAGGTTCAAATCTTGATAGATTTTATGGTTCTTAGTACATAATTAACTATTGTATGAAATTGTACCTTTTTTATTTAGAAATATATTTATGATTGGTTATAATAAATGGAATTATTGTTTGTTAACAAAGAGGATTGGATGCAATTTAGCGTTGCTTTTTGTCACACGTATTGTGGGACGGGTGGTGACCTTTTTGGTGCGACGACCAAGGTGAGGCCGTGGGAAGATGGCACTAATTCATTAACTATGGCTACGTGAAAAAGTAAGATTTGGATTCATCTAAATTGTTTATCTTTATATTGCCGAAGCACTTTATCACTACTGAATGGCTCACATGGAGGTGATCATGACTCTGTAAAAATGTAACATAATTAATATTTATGATGCTAATAGTTACATAGTAATTATTTGTGATCTGAAGGCGCACGAATTGCTGGTGCATCAAGGATCATTGGTGTTGACGGTTTAAACTTGGTAAGTTGTAACACAAATTAAAAGATTTATTAAGTATATGTGTAAGCTAAAAATTAATAATACATATTTTCATTATAACAACAAAGAGATTTGGGTTGACTGAGTTTGTGAATCCAAAAGACTTTACACATAGAATCTCTATTGATTTAGACTCTTTGAGGCTAAGACGCTCACTCAACATGTTTTCGGCCGGTTTAACAATTTCAATATTGTTGTCAACAAATTCTAATTCTTTTGTTACGCTCTTATATGCAAAAATATTAGATGACCGGACAATGGGTGATGGGAGCATAATAGGTGATCACGAGCTCATCTCCTGGAATGTCTTCACACGATACAAAAATTCGATCTGAGCAAAACATGAATGCACCAGGTAACATATTACGAAATGCCTCTTTTTTGATTTTGAAGGTT
The DNA here is from genome assembly GCA_910596185.1 of Chrysanthemum makinoi. NCBI lineage: Eukaryota > Viridiplantae > Streptophyta > Magnoliopsida > Asterales > Asteraceae > Chrysanthemum > Chrysanthemum makinoi. Next base: position 303,410,161 of record OU343220.1, on the reverse strand, counting down.
GTTCTCCTTAAATCTGCACCTCCAATATCCACAGATCATATTAGAAAAACCCCACAATTATTATTCCATTCATTCTCTGCTAAGCTTATATTATCTTTTTCCAAGGTTTTAGCAGCATCTATCCAAGTAGCACCATCGTATTTAGCCCGTGTATGTTGCGATTATCTTTGGTTTATACACACAACTGATTACTATCTAGCTATTCTATCTTGAGTTGACATGAAACTTGTCCTTTTACATATGTGCGGTGGTCATTCTGGGGCAGCAATAGCGTGTGGAGCCCTTCTTATTAGAGGTATCATATTTTAATTGATTCAAGTTTGGCTAAAGATACTGCTTACTTTTCATTTTTCGCATCAAGCCACTGGTGTTATCATACATTCAGATATACATGTTCAAATCGGTGTTCATAGACAATGGAAGAACAATGAACTCAAGGTCAAGGACTAGAAGACCCTTCTTTGGTGAGAAGTTCTGTCATGTTTTTGGCATCGGGTAACATCTCTTAGAAATACCTGTTAAAATAATATATCATGTAAAGAAATTTATATAATAATTTCTTTATATTCTATTTAGGAACCGGATGAGATCGCATGGGGTACGCTGATAACTTTGTTGTCGAGTCTACTTGGGAGATGGGGCCGTGAGTAGGAGCCTTTTCCATTTGTCCGTTCTTTCAGATTACGGAAATCACCTATTCTCAATCACAACAATGAAGGTTGTAACACTTTCGGGTAAATGTATCGATTTAGGCACTTTCAATGACGAGATATTGGAGTGAGGTAAGCTATTGGAGTCCCTTTGAAAGTGATTCCAGCTTCTCAAATTCTTTTATTTCAAGACAAGTAAGAGACCGAGGAAGAAGTTCGACATTATTCACATGTTCGCCAATTAACTCCAGCCGTACCCACTAGGAAGTTGGAAAATTCGAGGTCCCCACTTTGAGATCGGCTTCTTCAGACCCCTTTGAAGAAGACGTTGTAAGAAAGGGTTGACGCCTTTGGGAGTAAGGCGAGATCTATGTTTGTGCGTTGTGCTTGATCCGTTATGGCAAGTGTATGAAGCGGCGTTGGATACAAATGGTGATAAAGGGATCTTGGAAAAGTTGATTAAATCGTTTAATTTGTCGTTCTCCTCGTGAACCTGCAGATAATGATCGAAATTTGTTCTTTAATCGGTTATGAGTAGGTGGCTTCTTATCGAGATGCTATTTTGTCTATGGTGGTTAAACATATGCCCACCTCAACGTTAGTCATTTTGTATTGCATGACTTTTATACCAAACGAGAAATTTTAGATAGTGATGTTGGTAAGTCTGATGTGATTGCGGAGGCCGAGCTTGTGAGGAAATCTGTCGAGGCTTGTGATTCCAGAACGGAAGCTCCAAGTGCTGCTTTTGTATCTAAAATATTTGCAGTTCCTATCAAAATGTTACCTCAATGGGACATAAATGGTGATACTTTGAACAACTATTATGAAGAAAGTGGATGTGGTGATTATGATGAGTGTTTTTTAGCGTTTGCGAGGGTTTTTAGTGGTGTTCTTCATGCGAGTCGGAAGGTTTTGTGTTATCGGCGTTGTATGATCCACTTAAAACGGTTGAGGTAGTTCAAAAGCATATTTAAGAAGCTGAATTGTATTTGTTGTATTTAATGATGGGTCAAGGATTAAAACCAGAGCTACTGCCGTGTCGATAATATCAAGCTATTAGAGGTTTATGTCAACATATTTAAAAAAACGCGACTCTTGCATTAACTAGAAACTGTTGGCCGTTTTCAAGTATGACATTTCAAGTTTCACCGACTCTAATAGTGGTTATCGAGCCTTCTTAATCATCATGACATGGGCACTTATGAAAGGGTTACACCTTCTTAACCGCGTGCGACCATTGTTGAGATTAATGTTTCGCTAAAGGTGAACACGCGGTTTCTGCTGCGGTGAAGTTCGTTAGAAAGATATATTAAGGATTTAAAAGACAGGCTTGCAAAGGTATATTTGGTAGTATCACCACCTCTTGTGTCGTTTAGGTAAACTATTGAACGAGAGACGCTAAGCCTGTTTGATAGGTTCAAACTTTAACCGGGAGTTCAAATTTATCAATATATGTATCCGAATTACACTTTCATGAAAAATGTGTTCTTAAACATTTTGTTTTGGAGCAGAGTGCCTTTCCATGTGTTGACGTGATTAAGCAAGTAGAATATATGTACACATGCATCAAGAACCTCACATGGATCTATGATCATCATGTATATAACATACCTCTCCTTGGTATTTTTAATAGAATTTTAAGGGTCTATATGATTTTGTTTTTGGTTAAAATCATATCTTGCTCTTTCAAAATGGTGCCCGACTGATGATTTAATATTTTACTAGATTCGGCCATGGTCATACGGTTTCATGTTGTGAGAGATAACCAATTTAAGCATAACAGGAATAGAGCCATGACTTGCAGGTTGTCCACATTTGACACTCAAGATGTTTCCACCACAATGAACTAAGATATAATACTTTTTATGTGTATGATATCTTGTCATTATTTTAGAGTCCACAAGATACATAAAAGAATGAGATCATCAAAATTACGGTGAAGAAGATTACATCAGTAATAGGCATTAGTCTAAACTAACATGTACTCTCCATCTTCTCAATCGATAGTACGCGGTGTTTTAAGAGTCATGGTACGACTTTCTTTCCAACAATCAAATTTTCTTCTTTAATTTGAAAAACCTAATACTTTGGATTGAAACTAATTGTAGTTTTGTTGTTATATAATTTTGTTGTTGTATCGGTTTGAATATCGATTTGAATATATTAACCTTTTATTTAGCTTGGTGAATTTCCTTCAATATATTACTTTTTGTGATTGCAGACATTTTTAGAGATTCAGGGTGGAGAGACATTGAGGGCCTAAAAACGATACCAAGCGCAAGAGATTTCTTTTTCTTTTTTTTTTTTCTTTTTTTTTGCCATGGATTGCTTTGATTTGGAATGTGTAGGTAGCATGATTTAGTAAGTATAATTAATGTCTGTCTCCCGGTTTGATGCATTTAAGACTAATAACATAATTGAATTAGCAAATGTATTAGGCATGTGTATTCTGGGTACTTGATGTCGTTATGCTCAAATATTCATGTACGCTTCCTCAGAACATACTAAAGTCGTAGCAACATGTTAAGCTAGACTCATTTATGATTATTTGACTACCAAGTGTGACTAATACTTAGTCCAAGCTCATTGTAGATTTGCAGGTAGTAATTTAAAGGGTGTATGATATATTTTGCAATTTTTTATTTTTACGGATTTGCTTGATTAAATTTGATGTGTGTATGGATTTGTTTGGGTTTTATGGTTTAATTTGATCACTTTTGTTGATTTAATGTTTTATTAAGAGGTAAGAAAAATTTATTCAAAAGTATGTATTCAAAGAAACAATGCAAAGGCTATTTTAAGATATGATGTGTCCTTAAAGTCTGTTTGCCTTCACTTACCTATTGTCAATGAAAAAGTGTCCGATTTAGAAAAATGTTACCGCCTATCGCTTAATTGACAAGATGTTGAATGCTATATGAAGTTTGAACTTAATGGTCGTACAATTATTTTTCTTAAACTGATGTAAGTCATTGTATGCAAATTGTGCTAAACCTTTTTATCCATTATTAATGACAATAATCATAGTTTCTCCTTATGAACATTCTGAACTTGCTATGAAGTATGTATCAATATCATGCATGTGGTTGTTGAGTTGCATGGGGGTGTTTGGATATTTGCAACTTGTGGTGTTGGTAACATTAAGAAACTTGATAACCACTAGACCTAACACATTTTTTTTTAAATTTTGCAACTCCAAAAACTATAAACTCAAAAAGAAAAAACTAATTATTTACGTAAAATTCGCCCAATTCTACAACCCTAAAACACAACACATCATTCAATATTTTTCTCAAAACCTCATTATTATCTTCACACGATATTCACTCATCAACCGTCATCATGTGATATCCTGCCATCTTTGTCGCCAACAACATCCTCAGTCACCATAATAAGATCTACAACAATCCGTTAAGGTTTAGTATTTTTTTATTCCAATCTAATTTTGTCGTATTGATATGCATGTATTAGTTGATTGAATGATATAGTGATTACGTAAGCCAAAATTGTATATGTTTGTTGGAGTATATGATTTCAACTATATCGATGATGATGCTGAATTTTTTTTAATTGTTTTGTATACTTTTTGTTTAATATCAGTCATTATATCTTCACACGATATTCCAGTAACAAAAACAAAATAATAACAAATGTTAATAATATTATCAAATGTAAAAGATGTTCATGATTAATATTTTTTAGAACAAAATGTTAGAAAGTAGTTACCTACTTTTAGGCGTTTTATAGATTGTGGTGACATCAATTATACTTATTAACCATTTAATTTAACTTTTAGTAACTTTTAACTATATATTTGTTCTACTAATTCCTAAAAATAAAAACCACAAATCAAAGTACTTACCTGCTTATAGTCGTTTAATGGATTATGGAAACATCAATTATATATCTTAACCATTTCATTTAACTTTTAATTACTTTTTAGTATATATTTGATCCACAAAATCATAAAAATAAAAACCACAAGTCATACCCGTCCATCGGACGGGTTTTGACACTAGTTTGTAAGATGTTTGTAAAGATTAGTTAAATACTACTTTGTAAAATGTCGAGAATTTGATAAAACCTTTTATTGTTTCACTTTCACTCGAATTTTCAATATATTCTTAACCCAAAACAACTAGCGCAACATTCTTAACCAAACATAATAATTGTACAGTTTGACTTTTTTAAGTCCTTATTCTCAATTTTGACTTTAAATATTTTTGTTTGCGTTATATAATATTTGATGAAAATCATACTAATGAAAATACATTTAAATTCCAATTAATTCATGTATTTTTCATCAAGTGTTATATAACGTAAACACAAATATTTAAGGTTGAAGTTGAAAAAAATCGAAATTGACAGTTTTTATGGGACGAAAGTAGTATTGTAAAATATAAAATGTGTAGTTAAAAAAAAGAGTTTGACTACTATTCCAAAAGGTTGTATAATGTAAAATGTGTAGTTAAAAAAGGGCTTGCCGATGTCAAAGTGAATTATATTTTATTATCAGTAACTTTTCTAAAGAAAACATGCATTCATAATCATTTGTGTGACTGGTTCTTCATTTTGTGCGCATGAGTCGGGACGCCTAATTTGTACTATCGAGTGTCTAAAGTTAAAAATTAGTTGATTGATCGTTTCTTTATTACTAAACGTAGTATCGAACAACATTTATATAAGTTTTTATAGATATCATATATGAAATCAATATACTATCCTATCATGACTTTTTAATGTAATTGAATTGAGAATTATCATACAAAACACAACAAAAGGGCTCCACATTTATTTTCACCTAACTAACCAAATAAAAAAAACTTACTTATTCTTACATTCAATGACCAACTACTCCTTTCATAGCTCTTTTAAAGTTTAAACTACTCACTTTCTATAAGATAACATTTCATAACTCCATATTGTTCTTCCAAGACGCTTTCATTTAGGCTAGACACAAGTAACCTAGGAATCTCCGCCACATCATCTTTCACTTTCCAGTACCTACTGCCACAAAGGTAGACTTGAGATTTTCTTTTTTTTAGAAATGTATTAGAATTAGTATTTATATGATGTAAAAATGATAAAGTTTTTTTTTTTAAAAAAAGTTTTTTTTTTTTTTTAGTATGAAAAGGTAACAAAAATTGGATTTTTGTGTGCATGCAACTCGGTTGTTAGCACGAACTAGTTTGTTCAAATGGCCACAACCAACCGATGATCACCTAATACCCACAATGGGCACAACCAAGCAAAATGGTCGGTTGACCTCATGCCCAACCGATCCATTGTCAGCCTTATTAACTAGGAAAATGGTTTTGATGATATAATTTGTCAATGTATAGTCACTTCAATTGGTCACAAAATAAACAAAAGAAATGAGCACAAGCTATCACCTAATTTTAATGGCGAAAATCAATACGTAAATTATTGTCCAATGTTAGACTTTTAAAGTTTTTATTTTGTAACTTTAAACTTAAATATTTTTATTTGTGTTATATAATATTTGATAAAAATTATATCAATAAAAGGAGCATTGTACTGATCCTACCCACAATAACCGCGTGATCCACATTATAGTCTGCATTTTCTTTTCGAGATGTCTCAAAATAATTGTCCATTTTTTGTTTTAAGTAAAAACTAAAGAATTTAGTAGGAGAATATTCTATTTTAATGGTTGAAAATTAAAATGACATCACTTTTATTAAGCTATGTGATTTTTGTGCCATGCCAATAATTTTGAAACGGAGTAACAAAAACAATAATAGTCCAAGATTATAAATATGAATTTACTCTTTCGGGTCATGCATGTTATATTTAAAGTCTTGTTTGTGTCATGTTTTTATTACTATTAAAAAATATTGTGATTATAATGTAACATTAATAATAGAAACAATGTATACAAGTCTAATGGAAAATTGCTATGTAGATTAAATATTATACCTAAAGACATTTCTAACTTTATGTCGGTGACATGTGGCAAAATTAAAAGTGGAAATTATGAGAAAATGCATATTTCATATGTCACGTGATGAATGATTTAGGCATAAGTTTGATCACATTAGTTAGGTCTTTCTATTACCTTATCACTACTCATTCCCACTTTCCCACCCAAAAACAAGTCTTTATTTCCCGCTTGATCATCCTGGCATCTTTGTTTGACCAACTTTAATTTAATAGGTTAATTTAAAGCCTTTCCACCACCCACCTACCAATATTTATGTTAAGTCCATTCAAGTCTATTTTATATATACTCTGCTTGATACACCATACTAATATTACTGAATCAATTACTATATTTTTTGCAGCAGTGGATAATGTTTGCACCAAGTGCCGATCAAAACCCATTTTACGATACAAGATCAACACTACCTTTTTCTTTTTATTGAAATAGGTGGCCTTGGAAAAAAAAGGTATAAATGCCATCATTTTCTCTTATTAAAAATGTTTGCTCAAAGTTGCTCGAGTCTTTGTTTGTTTGTGTGAAATTATGTTATATAAGTTCAATCTGTTTATACTTCTACTAGCTAGTATTTTGTGTGTTTTTTTAGAGAGATCAAGTGTTGTTGGATTTTAAATTTCATTAAAAATTAATTTGTGATATTTGATTTTTTTTGTGTATATTATTTGGCGATAACGTATGTAGTAGTAGTAGTGTTGAAGCTTATTTGTATAGCTAAATAATTCTTTCATGACCACATGTATTTGTTGTATATTTAGAGATGATTTTATAAGACTTCTATGTAGATCTGTTTCGTATGTGACACTTACATTCTTTGTTACTTACTAACATAACCTTAAGAGTTAATTACATAATTGGTCCTTGTGGTTTGTCGGATCTTGCAGAAAATGTCCCTGTGTTTTTTTTTGACGGGTCATGTCCTCGTGGTATGCAAAAGTTACGGGTTTGGTCCTTTGACCAATAATTATGTTAGTTGACCGTTAACTTGAAGGGTATTTTTGACTTTTCACATGTTTTGGCAAACCACAGGGACATTTTCTGCAAGATCCGACAAACCACAAGGACCAATTATGTAATTAACTAAAAAAAAACTTTTAAAAAAAAAACGAAAAACTGATTTAAAAAAAAATAATAAATAAATAAAATAAATAAAAAAAACTTAAAAAAAAAAGAAAAATTGTTAAAAAAAAAGTTTTAAAAAAAATATTTATTACACTTAAATTTGTGCTTATGTATAATGTGAGGGCCTAAGAAAACACACTTTTTTTTGATACTTAAATTTGGGTTTTGTACAAATACGGTAACAAAATTTTTATGTAATGATTTTTGTATATTTTCATCAATTTTTATATCGCCACTGCTTTATATAAGTTTTATACGTTTTTATCGCTTCTTATACGTTTTTATACCCTTTCGTTTTTTTAATAAATAGGTTTTTAAGTATTAATTAAAAAATTTAAGCGTATAAAAACTGTTTAATAAATTTTTTTAAGCCCTCACATTATAAATAAGCCCAAATTTAAGTATAATAAATTTTTTTTAAATGTTTTTTTTAAACTGTTTCTAATAGTGTATGAAATGAAGATTTATTTGACTAAATATTAAGAATAGAGCATGTTAGAATACTAGTGATTATTATATTGCAACCTCGGAGATTGATGTGACTTCGCTCATGGTGTTGTAGATCTGCGAATCACCAAGCTCCTTTCAAACTACAAGAGTAAGCTTTGTAATAGCATTAGTCGAGGGGTTGTATGTGAACATGGAATTAACTGCAACTTCCACCACCTGTAGTACTGTTGAGTTAGGAAAGTTAGTTCTAGGGAGATTAGTGAGATGTTTGTGAAGATTAGTTTAGTACTACTTTGTAAAATGTTGAGAATCAGATACTACCTTTTATTGTTTCACTTTCACTTGAATTTTCAATACATTTTCAACCAAATATAACTAGTGCAATATTCTTGCGTTACTCAGGTACTGTTTCCTAAAGACTGTATAATGTAAAATGTGTAGTTAGAAAAAGTGTTTGTCGATGTTAAACTGAATTACTAGTATATTTTATTGTCGTAACTTTTTTAAAGGAAAGATGTATTCATATTCATTCGTGTGACTGGTTCTTCATCTTCTGCGCATGGGTCTGGACGCCTAATTTGTACTACCGAGTGTCTAAAGTTGAATAATAGTTGATTGTTTTTTTCTTTATGTCTAAACTTAGTGTCGAACAACATTTATATAAGTTTTTATATGTCATATATGAAATCGAAATACTATCCTATCAAGATTTTGGTTTAATTGAAATGGGAATTATCAATACAAAACACAACAAAAGGACTCCACATTTCATTTCACCAAACTAACCGGTGCAAAAAGTAAAAATTAAAATTGTGATTCTTACATTTAAGACTTGAAGCATTGGGATGCTCTAAATAGATAAAAGAAAGTAGCACAAGCTATCACCTGACTCCTTTTATAGCATTTACCATTTTGCAACGGGTTTATTATACAAAAAAGTTACTAAAGTTTACCTAGAAATTGTCCTAAGTTATTATAGTTTTATTTTGTTCACTTAGGTTACTGAACTTTCGGGAAACATACACTTCAATAATTTCAATGTTAGTCCGAGTAACCTGAACATATATTTTTTGATAAGTTCAGTAACTTGAATGAACAAAGTTTCAAAGTTCAAGTAACCTGAACGTATATTTTTTATAAATTCAATAACCTGAGTAAACAAAATTTCAAAGTTCAGTAACGCGAGTGAACAAAATAAAACTATAATAATTTAGAACAACTTCTAAATAAACTTTAGTAAATTTTTTGGTAAAATAATCCTTTTGCAACCTAAACTACAATCTAAAATAATTGTGGATATTAGCCTTGTTCATTGTGTTCTTGACGTACACCCCCATGACTTGTCCCCTCAATAGTTGTAACTTGTAAGTTGGTAAATCTTTTGGTTTTTACCAATGTTTGAAACCCAATGAAGACTCGATCGAAGTTAACCGTTGGACCGTTCGGGCAAAAACGGGTCAAAATAACCCTGGTTTTAAAACCGGTTAACCTGTTAGACCCCGGGTTTTGAGTGACCGTCAACTCTTCTCGAAACCCTACCGGTTTGGTTTTTTCAATTTTTTATAAAACCGGTTGACCCGATTGACCCGGGCGGTCGAACCGTTGACCCGGTTATTATTATTTTATTTTTTAAATGAAAACCGGTTGACCTGCAAGCAATACGAACCAGTCAAACCGGTGACTCAAGACTCGACCGGGTCGATTATAAACCCGGTTTTCAAAACATTGGTTTTTACCATTAGTTCTCTATACAAAATTACAGATAACATATAACAATGAACAGAAAGTTTTGCTGATAATAAAATGTTCATCGGATTTTTTACACTCTTTAAAGAAACTTCAGTTTTTAGCCACGTTTATAATATTGCTATAACCATGTTTCTTAAGTGTTGAACTAACCATTGTAGTATGTTGGTGAGAGGGTCGTTGTAGTTGGCAAGTTTCAATGTAGTATGTTGAGGGTCATTGTAGTATGTTAAGTTGAGTATCGTTGTAGACATTAGCATCGATGGTAATCGTTGTAGTTCTTAGCACCTTTAGTTTTAATTTATAAAAGGGTTATAAGCATAAAAATTATACTTGCTTTATGTTTTGATATCAAGGCGTTTGCTTTTTTTCTCAACTTGACACTAACCTTTAAATCAGATACTTTGTGACCAATTTACCCTTAATTTTTTCAAAATTTAAAAGGTAAAATGGTCATTTTCACGGATGAAGTAGTCATGAAAGTACATACAATAGCACGAATTCAAAATGTTGGTGTCAAGATAAGAAAAAATAAAATAGGCAACATACAATCACAAAAAGTGACGAGTATCGAAAAAACCGAGGTGAGAAAAAATGATAACCGAGCTGATCTACTCAATCTAAAATCGAAAAAGCTGATAACCGAAGAAACCGCAACCGAGAAAAACCTCTTATCACGGTACGTTTTTTTTTTTAATTTTGTTATGTATCTATGGTTGCCCAAATCGAACCACACATAACATACGTGTAGGTTTTAACTAATTTTTCGTAAAATTGAACGAGTCTTGACTATATTATTGCACTAGTTTTATAGTGTAACGGCGTTTTACCTAATGTGAACATTTACTAATGTCTATGTATTACATTTAATTAAAATAGTCGAACCTATAAAAAACAAGATAGTTAATTTGTTATGTACGATGATTTGCATATTTTTATTGTGATAGAACAATTTTATAATTTTTATATTTTTAATGTTATATAAGTTTACTACAAAACATTTTACGTTCTAGTTTATGTAATTATTCGCCTAGTTCGATTGATTAGTTATTTACTTGGTTAAACCGCGACTTGAACCGCTGGTAACTGACGCATTTCGGTACCAGATGTCCAGTTACCGCTTAGTATGGTTCGGGTAGTAAAATAAACTACCCGTCCCATGATGGATAGTTAAAATTTTCAATCGAATCAAACCAAACCGCCCCTTGAACACCCCTAAGAATACATAAGAAAAAGTTTTAACAAATTTGTTGAGGACTAGTTTTTGTCTACTTTCGATTCACTTGAACTTAAAATCACTGTGTCTAACCATAGTGATGAACGACAATTATGTTATTTCACATTTGATATTTTGATTCACGAAAGTACACGCATTCTATTTATTCAATGCCCAACTCAACCACCTTCATTACTCCTTACAACTACTCATTTGTGCCTTGCCTGTGTTCAAAACTTCAAAATAAATAAACCCTAGCGACTCTAATCTACCCACTTTAATAACATCACCAGTCACCACCATTCATCTATATTATTCATGTCACCTTTTCACACACACTCACAATTTCACAAACAAATACACCCATCCTCAAAACACGCTAACCGAGGTAAAAACTCATACCTGGTCAAGTTTATGAATCATGTTTGTTTGTTTGTTCGTTTGTTTGTGTTTATTGTAGATAAACTCTCGTGTTTTGATGTTTTCGGGTCCGTTAAATGAACATTATTAGTAGTATTTAACAGTAATAAAAACAATAATACTCCAAGATTGTAAAAATGAATTTACTATTTCGGGTCATGCATGTTATATGTAGGGTCTTGTTTGTGTCATGTTTTTATAATGTAACACTCATAATAGAAACGATGTATACAATGCCCAAAAACAAGTCTTTATTTCCTACTTTCCCGCTCGATCATCCTAGCATCTTTGTTTGACCAGCTTTAATTTAAAGCCTTTCCACCACCCACCAACCAATATTTATGTTAAAGTCCATCTAACAATATTCAAGTCTATTATATACTGTGGTTGATGGTTTTTAAACACACACACCATACCAATATTACTGAATCAATTACTACTCTATATTTTTTTGCAGCAGTGGATAATGTTTGCTCCAAGTCCCGATCAAAATCCTATGCTTTTATTTTACGATGCAAGAGCAACACTACCCTTTTCTTCTTATTTAAATAGGTGGTCTCGGAGGTATAAATGTCATCATCTTTTCTCATTAACAATGTTTGCTCAAAGTGGCTCGAGTCTTTGTTTGTTTATTTGTTTGTGCTGAAAGTATGTTATATAAGTTCGATCTGTTTATACTTTTACTAGTTAGTATTTTCAGTTTTTTTAGAGAGATCAAGTGTTGTTCGATTTTAAATATCATTAATAATTAATTTATGATATTTGATTTTTTGTGTGTATTATTTGGTGATAACATATGTAGTAGCAGTAGTGTTGAAGCTTATTTGTGTAGCTAAATAATTCTTTCATGACCACATGTATTTGTTGTATATTTAGAGATGATTTTAGGGATTGTCTAACAGCTTTGTTGAGACCCACAAAGTGCACTAAAAATATTTTTTATTGAAAAATGGTCCTTGAGTTTTAAATTATTTTTCGCAGACTTTTTGTGGGTCCTCAGAATCTTAACAAAGGCTCCTAAGCACCGGTTAGACAATCCCATGATTTTATAAGACTTCTATGTAGATCTGTTTCCTATGTGACACTTGCATTCTTTGTTACTTATTAACATAATTAACCTTAAAGAAATGAATTAATAGTTAGTAATATGTTGATTGGTTTTAACACTGCAAGATTGTTTCAATAGAGAAACATCTTCTAGATGTGTAACTGTTACATGTTGTTGAACGTAGTTTTTTTTATAACAGAACCTAGTTTCTTTTAACTAGGAGTATTATAGAAGAGAGAATGAGGTTTGTATAGGTACTTTCTTAAACTTAATGTGATGCTAGTTTTCTTTGCATAGTTTTTAGATGCCTTTACTTCTACTTGTGAATAACTGTAGTAAGAGCACTTAAAGTAACCTATATTAGATAAAAAATGTGATGTTTATAAGTAAAATTAGGTCAAATGTGCAAAACTGATCAATCCAATTCCGAATGAATCCATGTAAATTTTATTGATCTTTGTGTAGTTAAGGATGCAAGCGCAATTCAGGTAGGTGATAACGTTAGGAAAATGTTTGTAAACCTTCTTATTTGATTAAGTAAAGTTTTAATGTCTTTTGGATGTTTTCAGATTAAGACAAAGCTATGCAAGCATTTCAAGAACGGAAGGTGCCACTTTGATGTGGCTTCGCTCATGGAGTTGAGATTTGCAATAGCATTAGTCGAGGGGTTGCATGTCAATATGGAACCAAGTGCAACTTCTATCACCCTTAGTAGTCGAGTTAGTAAAGCCAATTCTAGTGAGATTAGTGATAAACCGTTGTTTCTGATGGTGTATGAAATGAAGATGTATTTGACTAAATATTAAGAATAGAGCATGTTAGAATACTAGTGATTACTAAATTGCAACCTTGGAGATCGATGTGACTTAGCTCATGGTGTTGAAGATTTGCGAATCACCAAGCTCCTTTCAAACTACAAGAGTAGGCTTTGTAATAGCATTAGTCGAGGGGTTGTATGTGAATATGGAATTAACTGCAACTTCGAGCACCCGTGGTACCAGTTGAGTTAGGAAAGTTAGTTCGAGGGAGATTAGTGAGATGTTTGTGAAGATTAGTTTAGTACTACTTTGTAAAATGTTGAGAATGAGATACTACCTTTTATTGTTTCACTTTCACTCGAATTGTCAATACATATTCAACCAAATATAACTAGTGCAATATTCTTGCGTTACTCAAGTAGTGTTTCCCAAAGACTATATAATGTGAAATGTGTAGTTAGAAAAAGTGTGTGTCAATGTCAAACTGAATTACTAGTATATTTCATTGTCGTAACTTTTTTAAAGAAAAAATGTATTCATATTCATTCATATGACTGGTTCTTCATCTTCTGCGCATGGGTTGGAATGCCTAACTTGTACTATCGAGTGTCTAAAGTTGAATAATAGTTGATTTCTTTCTTCTTTATGTCTAAACTTAGTGTCGAACAACATTTATATAAGGTTTTATACGTCATATATGAAATCGAAATACTATCCTATCAAGATTTTAGTTTAATTGAATTGGGAATTATCAAATACAAAACACAACAAAAGGACTCCACATTTGATTTCACCAAACTAACCGGTGCAAGAAGTAAAAGTTAAATTTGTGATTCTTACATTCAACAACCAACTACTCCTTTCATAACTCCTTTAAACTACCTTATTCTCTGTAACAAAACATTTCTTAACTCTAGATTGTTCTTCCATCACCTTCACTTTCATGCACTCACCCTTTTATCAAACTTGTCCCAAAAACCTCATTCACCGATGTATCAAACTGAGCGGTACGTATATATTTTTTGGTCCATCAAATGGTTGGACGGAAGCATTCGTCGATGTGCACGTAAACTTACTAGTTACTCCTTTATAAGCAAGGAAAATGGTTTTGATGATATAATTTGTCAATGTACGTAGGGGTGTTAATCGGGTCGGGTTCGGGTTAAACGGGTCGGGTCCAAGTCGGGTCGAGACTAAAAATAATATACCCGAACCCGACCCTAATTGAGGTCGGGTTAGTCGGGTTCGGGTCAAATCGGGTCGGGTTAGGCGGGTTCGGGTCAGTGTCATTTACAAAATCACAGCATTTTATTTTTTAAACTTAGTAGTTAAGTTCAAGACTCTGTATATTTTGAATCTATATATTAAGTGAAAGGGCGGAACCAAAATTTACTACTAGTAATATGCATCATATTATTTCTTGATGAGTTGAGAGTAATACAACAAACACAACAAGACTATTGTTGCAGAAACCATCTAATATTACAATAAACTAATAGGAAAGCATTCGTTTAGCAAAAAGTTTTACATGCTTGAAAAGAAAAAGTTAAAATTTTGGTTTCAAATTAAAAAAGTTTCATTGACACTCCAGTTTTAACGCGTCCAAATGAAAGTACATTTTTTGTATTATTTGTACTTTCATTTGGACACGTGGCGAATTTTGGGTGAAGCTGCGGAGTCGAGTGGTTGCGCATGACCATTTTGGACATTGAGTTAAAAAGTGACCACAAAAGGGACTTCAAAAAAGATTTTGGCCTATTTTTGTACTTTTCTCTTTGAAAAATGATACATGTTGTAAAGAAAACCTTAAAGCGACCTAATTCAAGTTAATATCTGTTGATCAACAATTTCAAAATACCCTTCAATGATATCAAAATGAGTGAGCCATGTGACAAAAAGCAAACTAGCATTAATAACGGGTAATGAAGATCACGGGTGACGAAATACTTTTAAGATTGAAAATTTGAAATATCGTTTAAAGAGACTTATCAAGATGATCAAATTAAGTAACTAGCACACGAAATGGAAGATATCGAGCTCAATGAGCTTGATTCTTGGACCCGGTTGGAGTGTAAGAAAAGGATTCTAGAGATCGAAGATAGCAAAGGCAAGGATTTGAAACAAAGGGCTAGGTGCAAATGGAATGTGGAAGGTGGCGAGAATACTAGATTTTTCCATGGGCTTATTAACAATAGAAAGGTGTCAAATTACATTCCGGGTTTGATGAATGGAGACGAGTGGGTTGATAGGCCGAAGAAAGTGAAAAGATTGGTGTTTGAATTTTTTAGATCGAAATTTAAAGAAAGGGAGAAGAGCAGACATGACATTATCTGTGACCTGGTTTCTAGGCTGTCAGAATTGGAAGCTAACGAGTTGGAATCCAGTTTCACTTTGGAGGAAATTAAAAGAGCAGCATTTGATTGTGGTGATGACAAAGCCCCTGGCCCCGACGGTTTCACTTTCAAGTTTATAAAAAGGTATTGGACTCTATTCGAAAAAGATTTTTTCAACATTATGAAGAAGTTTTATGAGGAAGGTAAGATTAGTAGAGGTTGCAGTTCGGCGTTTATTTCTTTGATTCCCAAAGTTAAAGATCCCGGAACTCTTAACGAGTATCGGCCGATTACTCTTGTGGGTATTATCAGTAAAGTGATATCTAAGGTGCTTGCTAACAGAATTAAAAAGGCGCTGGATAAAGTTATATCTGTTAACCAATCGGCCTTTTTGAAAGATAGGTTGATCATCGATGGTCCGTTGATAATAAACTAGATGGTTTCATGGGTGAAGAAGAGTAAAAGCAAGGCTTTTGTCTTTAAAGTTGATTTCAATAAGGCGTATGATAATGTGAACTCGGATTTCTTGTTATCAGTCATGACTCAAATGGGGTTCAAAGGTAGATGGTGCGGATTAAAGGTATTCTTTCATCAGCTAGATCCGCTGTTTTGGTGAATGGTTCGCCTATCTTCGCGTTTCAATGCTCGAAGGGCATGCGACAAGGCGATCCCCTCTGGCCATTTCTTTTCTTGATTGTAATGGAAGGACTCTCGAGTATCATGAGGAAAGCCCATGCTTCGGAAGTTATGAAAGGCTTCGAATTTCCGAACAACGACCCGTGTATCTCTCATTTATTATACGCAGACGATTGTTCTTTCTTGGGGGAGTGGTCGGATAGTAATTTGAAGAATGTAATTAGAATTCTCAGATGCTTCTATTTGAGCTCGGGTATGAGAATCAACATAGGCAAATCGCACATTATGGGCATTGGAGTTGAAGATTCTGAAGTCAACAGGACCGCGGGTATGATGAAGTGTAGAGCTGGGGAATTTCCGTGTGACTGCTTGGGTTTAAGGATAGGGGGTAACATGAATCGAATAAAGAGTTGGGATTTCCTGATTGATATTTTTAAGAACAGGTTATCGAATTGGAAAGCTTCTAGTCTCTCGATCGGGGGGAGGACCACCCTTATTAAGTCGGTTATGGAAAGTCTTCCGACTTACAACTTTTCTCTTTTCGTTGCCCCGATTAAGGTGATTAACGTTCTGGAAGGTATCATCAGACGCTTCTTATGGGGAGGAAATAACGAGAAGTCGAAGATCCATTGGGTTGCCTGGGAAAAAGTCTCTTCCCCCATCTGAGACGGGGGGCTCGGTTTGTCTAAACTTAAGGAGACTAACGAGGCCCTTATTGCTAAATGGTTTTGGAGATATAGAACCGAGCCTATTTCTCTTTGGAGAAGGGTGATCGATTCTATTCATGATACTAAGAGAAACTGGTCTCTTATCCCATTTCGACAGGCTTACTCTAGCGTTTGGGGTAATATTGCTAAGACGGTTAATAGGCTTAAGGTGGGAGACCTGGGGTTTAACCATCTGTTACAAGGTGTTTGCGGTAACGGTAAAGACATTCGCTTTTGGTTGGACCCTTGGGTGAACAATGTGGTCTTCAAGGATAGATTCCCGGAGTTGTTCAAAAAGGAGATAAACAAGAAGTGTAGAGTGAGCGAAAGGTATTGCATAAATAGTAATCGTTTTGAGGTTACTGAAGTGGGTCATATTTCTTCAGCTGAAGCTTTTGAGCTGGTGGAGTTAAGACACGAGCTGGAAGGTTTAAAGCTTAAAGAGGAAGTCGATAAATGGGAATGGAAAGGTAAGAACCAAAAATCCTTTAGTGTTAAAGGAGTGAAAGACTTAATCCAAAGCCATCATGATTATAGTAACAGGTTCGTTTTTAAGTGGTCTAAATGGATCCCCAAAAAATGCAACATTTTCATGTGGCGTTTAGGGATGGATAGAATCCCTACTGGAATGGCGCTTAGGGCCAGAAATTGCTTTTTCGGATCCACGATTTGTGAGCTTTGCTGCCAAGAGGACGAGTCTGTGGAGCACCTGTTTTGCAGCTGCGAGGTGTCCTCGGAGATTTGGTACAGAACTGGTCGCTGGATCAATTCTCCCCCTCTTTACATGTTCTCCGTGCGGGACTTGTTCGAGATGCATAGGTGGGGAATTACGGACAAGAAGAAAAGGAAAATTATTAAAGGGGTTATTTTTATCACGTGTTGGTCTATATGGAAAGCTAGGAACTCGAAGAAGTTCGACAACAAACCCATTGATGTTAATAGTATTATTTTAGATATTATGGGTTTCGGGTTCTTGTGTTATAAAAACCGAGGGGGAATTCTAGTCTTAGATGGGATAAGTGGTGTAAGTTCGAAGTGATGTAATTGGTTTTGTTTTCTTGTTGCCCCTTCGCTAGTTGGCGTTGGTTGGGTTGGTGTGAATAATAGTAAACTTAAAAAAAAAAAACACACACACACACGAAATAAAAATTCTTGTATTTCTGCATCTTTAGAACCCTTAAGGTAAACACATCACAGAAAACATGAAATCTCTAAATGTCATCCTTATATTCATTGTAGTCCTATTATCCACAATAATAGCAATAAATACATTTATGGAAAATTATAGCAGTTTCTTTTCCCTAAAAAACTACAACTTAGATCACCTACTTCCCTCGGCCGCCCTTTACATCTTATCGTAACTATTTCTTTTAGTCCATAATGCAATTTGTATATATTAAGAACATGACTGATATCACAGTGCTGGGTAGTCAAAAGTAACAAACCATGAGACTAGTTACAAGTTAGTAAGTACCAAAGATACAACTTATAAGTCTTATTGCAGACTTGCATATTTGCAAAATTGCAAAAAACAAGAAAAAAAATGTAATACTTGGAAAATATAAAAATACAAAAAACAAGAAAAAAAACTTAACTCGGGTTATTCGGGTTGACCCGAACCCGAATAAAAAAAGTAATTTCAACCCGATACCCGACCCTAGTATTCGGGTTAATCGGGTTGACCCGATTGACCCGAGTTAGATTTTGAACCCGGGTAACCCGACCCGATTATCCTTATTCGGGTCCGGGTCGGGTTCGGGTCGGGTTGGGACTTATGACACCCCTAAATGTTAGTATAGTCAATTCAATTGGTCAAGTAACTTGGCTGACTAAATAGATACTGTAAAAGAAAGGAGCACAAGCTATCACCAGTGGCGGAGCCAGACGATGTAATTAAAGGGGGCATCGGCAATAGAAGGGTTTTGTAGTGTAACTTGAACAAACCGGGTCGGGTTTGCTAAATGGCAACTAAAATGCGCTACTTGAACAAATCGGGTCGAGTTTATGTTATAATAAATTGATTTAGGCTTTACATTCTTGCGTCAAACACAAATACTTACTATAAACTAAACAAATGAAATGTCGTGCACTAAATAAATAACGATACCTAAAACACCATAACACTAAAAAATGACAAAAACCTATCACGCTTAAAAAATATGGAGTAATTTAAGGAATGTTTACTAAAAACATCAGGGCCGTCCCATGATTTTTAAGGGCCCTGTGCAATAATCACACTATTAACATCTTGAAAACCATAATGACTAAGACGTGTAGACAAATAAATTTAGCAAACAATAGTTAAAATAAAATCTATACATCAAAACAATAGTGGCCATTAAATTACTGATACTATTTTCATCGGAGTTTTATAAAAAAATTAAACATGTAAAGATACGCATGTAGCTTTCACATAACTATAGTTCTAAGACAAGGGTTAAAACTGCTAATTTTGTAAACTATTTGCCTTTATTTAAAGATATAGCTTTAAAAATTAGACAATTATATCAAATCTTAGAAGCTTTAAGGGGCGAAGTGTAAATAAATCAAACTAATCATCATCCTCAGCCACTCGCACAGCTCATATCCACACTATTGCAGGCTACAACCCTCCGTATCCACCATCTTTTATTTCTGATTATTACTTGATTCATATAGATTTTCTTTGTAAAAGCTAGATAATGATACGTTGTATAACACATTGTTATCAGTTTTATGCTCGAAACCAAATTAAATCAACCAATACGTCTAAGATCGTGGTGCCCCTAAGAAAATGAAGGCCCTGTGCGTCGATCATCCCGCACATGCCAAAATCCGGCCCTGAAAAACATAATAGTAAAGAAATGACTACCCAATATATAGCATAAAATTATAATTCAGATTCTATAATTATACTAAATTATTGCATATGCACAAATATTATCTGAAGGAGCAAGTACTTTTACATGTTTAGCTTTTCTACTCGTACATAGAGATTTGGTTTTAGAAATTTAAGGACCACATGAAAGAAAAAAGCACAAAACAATCATCAAATGATTCAAATCCATTAATTAATACTGTATAACTTTGTTTGATTTGTACTAAAAGTAAGTATACTTGTACATAAATTTGGTTTTAGAAATTTAAGGACTAGATGAAAGAAGAAAACACAAAACAATTTTCAATATAGAGGGCACACGTGTCTTGATGATGAGGGCACTTTTGCTAATCTTACCTATTTTCATTGTTTATTCAGAAAATTTTCATACAAATTCGTTCTCAGCAAAAGAATTATTGAGGGCGCTGCCCCCATATGTTATTACTTGCCTCCGCCCCTGGCTATCACCAGACACCTATTATAGCATTTACCATTTTGCAATAGGTTATTATACAAAAAAGTTACTAAAATTTACCCAGAAGTTGTTCAAAGTTATTATAGTTTTATTTTGTTCACTTAGGTTACTGAACTTTCGGGAAGCATACACATCAATAAATTCAATGTTAGTCCGAGTAACTTGAACGTATATTTTTTGATAAGTTCAGTAACCTGAATGAACAAAGTTTCAAAGTCAGTAACCTGAACGTATATTTTTTATAAATTCAATAACCTGAGTAAACAAAATTCAAAGTTCAGTAACGTGAGTGAACAAAATAAAACTATATTAACTTAGGACAAGGTAAACTTTAGTAATTTTTTTGTAAAATAACCCTTTTGCAACCTAAACTACACTCTAAAATAATTGTGGATATTAGAGCATGGGGTGTGGTGGCACACTCAAACCTCTTCATTTGGGCCCCACTTGTGCCACATCACCTCCAAATCACTCCAACACACTCACTTAAAAATACCCCCAAATCACAACTAACTCAACCCTCTTCATTTGGGCCCCACCCACCCTCACAAACACCTCGCAAACACAAACACAAACACAAACAAATTAACAGAAAAATTATTTGTCTTCTAGTGTGTCGTTGTAGTGGCCAAGGGGCTTGTGGCGAAGGGAGATGGTATGGTGGCGAGATCCGGCGAGGGTGCCACATGGGAGTGGCGAGCAACCCTCGTTACGGTACCTCATGCTCTTAGCCATGTTCATTGTGCTCTTGACGTACACCCCCATGATGTTACACCCCGTGAATGACACGACTTAAAATCATTGAAATTTAAACTTTTACGCGGAAATGATTTGACTTAAAACTGACCTGCTGTTGCTAATCGTTGAACTGATATAATTCTGTAGCAAACTGACCCTTGAAAGTATTTTTACATGAAACTAGACTCAATTATCTTCGAAATGACGGGTGGCTCGACCCGTGACGACTTACGGTTAAAAAGATATGATTTTTCCAAATTAGTTCTCCAAATTTGTTCTCCAAATTTGTTCTCCAAACTAGTTCTCCACTAGTTCTCTAACTATTTTAACCACTTTACAAACACTTATCCATATACTTTGTTTTTACAAACATTCTTGACCCGTTTGACCCAAAATGGGTTAAAATAAACCTTGTCCCAAACACCCCTTTTTCTGCATATCCATTTTATATACTTTTCACCCATTTTCCGGAAAATGACATCTATTACTCGGAAAGACACAAAAATTTCCAGAATTTATTAAGACCTCATATATATCATTTTCATGCATAAACATTAACCAATTGACCTTCGGAATGGTACTTTACAAAACGACTGGTATTATGTAAAATACTCGTTTTGACCCATTTTCAATACATACAACCTTTACCACTTCCGAATTACTTCAAACCTTTCAAAAAGCATTAACTTAACATATTAAATCATGTTCATGATCATTAACCCATTTACAACTCAAAATGGGCATAATTACACATTATTCCAAACACCTCTTTAAACATGACCATAAACACCAAGACCATGTTATAACATACCGTTTGATGACCCAATTACTTCAAAGACCATGACATACCACTTTGACACGTGACGACACATTTACAAACCATTTTAGACTTCCTGGGTACAACATTTACTTGAGCTCGGTATCTACCTAAGCTTCTACTTTCTTACCAACCTTCTTAACTTCCTCATTGGAATCCTTAAGCCTTATTTCCAAGCTTTACCTTTCCTTCACGTTTAACCCTACAAAACATTAACATCTTAAACCGTAAGCACAAGGCTTAGTAAGTAAAGCGTTCATAACATGTTATCATAGACATTCATACATTATACATCATAACTCATTAACCATGGCAAATCATTAAACAAGAACACGCAGTACCTTGATTCACTTAAGTAAAACATTTCCTATGGGTCAACATTGACATACCTTAGCCTAGTCCACCTTGCCTATCCTTCATGACTAGTTAAGCCAAACTAGTCTCAACCCCACTTTACATAAACATATATTCAATTACCTCATTTCTTAGCATAACAAAATCACATAACATATAATGTGGAGAATCATATAACAACATATAATGACCGGTTTACTTACCTTGATCCCAAGCTAATGAAACCAAGCACATCATCATCTCCACCCTTGCAATCTAGGCCAAATCACTATTATCATAAACACATAATCAAGTTACTAAACTATGATTACTACAACCATGGATCCTCTTTAAACACCTCTAGTTATCACATAACCATCAAATGATTATATGATAATTAACCCTATTAAATTATTAACTTACACCCAATATAATCATCTCATAATTTCTATAATCTTTAATTAGCTTCAAAACATCATTTACCCAATTCCCCCAAATTGGGTACATAAACCCTAACTCTTAATTCTTCAATTAACTCAATAATACTTATTAACATCATTTACCCAATTTCCTTTAATTAGGGTTCATAAACCCTAACCTTAAATTCCTTAATTAACTTGGGATAGAAGTACTTACTTGAGGAGAATCATTACTAGGGCTTCACTACTTGATTTGGGATACATAGACACCATGATTGATCATCATCACTTGGTCTCTTCTTCCCTCCCTTCTCCATATCACGACACACTCACACACACCCACACTTTTCTGGAACTCCAATGAGGATAACAGAAACATCCAGACTATTGCAGGTGATGAGTTTGTCTATTTGGCACATTAGGTCCCTCAAGTCCCATTTTTCATATTTGGCCACTAAACACTTTATAACACTTTATAACTTAACAACTTAGGCCTCTCTACTTTCAATAACTATAACACAACATTTGTTAATTAATAGATTGACTATTGAGTTGACTAGTGAATTTAACATTCGTTGACTAACCAATCACGTTAAACCTTGGTCAATTTCATCTAAGATGGGGCCTATTTGTATCCGGGGATACGGGTCTAACAATTCTACCCCCTTATTTAGATTTCGTCCCCGAAATCTCTCGTTTATTACTAACCATGACTTGGTCATTTCTTAACCCCATTCTTAGTACTAAGCACACTTTCATTCAAACATTTCGTTGCAATGATCTAAGTGATCTTGCAACACAAGTTAACACATTCAAAATCTTTAATCCACTCTATTTCTCATTTAACATTCTTAGAGCGTCCAACTCTTACTAAGGTCATTATATCAAACAAGACACATTTAGTATAATCATTGTATCATTTTGCCAACCTCATTTCCATCACATCACATTCTTACTTACTATACTTAACTTGTAAATCAAGGACTATGTGCCACTTGAGGAAATTTACTGCTTTGAATTTACATAAGTCAAACATCAACCTATACAACTTAGCATTTCATTTCTACCATAGTCATTCTATTATCCGCTTTAACAATTTGCTATAATTCCTTATCTTTGATATTTCATTTTAAGGATTTCCACAAAGTGTTAAGATTGACTTACGGAAATCTTGCTTACTTTGACTTTCATAACTTAACATTAACTATTATCTACTCATCTTACATTGGTCATTCCTTTACTTCGTTAACGTTTTCATTACATTGTCTCATTTTCTCTATTTCTTACAATAAATTTCTCGTCAAAGACTATGAGTCTCATAAGAAGTTTCAACGGTTTGACTTTAAAAGTCAAATTTTAACTTATACCTTCACATTCACTCATATATATATGAGTGCTAATATTAATTAGCATCTATTTCCATCATTACTCACATTTGAACCACGCCTTAAGGCATGCTATAACATCGTTACCAATTTCTTAATCTTTTCGAGTCACACTTAAGACACTTAAATGATTGGTTTCACTTAATGTCTCAATTTAAAAGTCACATTCTAATTCTATCTCACCTATCTTAGTTCTTAAGACTTCTAACTAATTCTAGGCTTTCGTTTTCCACCTTTTTTACTTTACTCACGCCATGTCGAGAACACATAAGCCCACTCATTTATATTTCCTCATTTACATGGAAAGGCGTCCCAGTCTATGTAAATCAAGAAACATAAACTCATGGTTCGGAGATTCACAATTTCTTTAATTAAATGAAAAGGCGTCCCAATCCATTTAATCAAGGAAATCATAAATCGTCCTACTTATACACTTTCGACATAACAATCGTACTTATTACTAGTTTTCACTTTACTTTCTTTCTCTTCGTTCTTTTACACTTCACATTACTTTTAATTTTTAGACTTGGATCCATACCATTATCACACTTACTTTGGGGATTTTTATATGCCAAAGATATAAGCAACCCCTTGCCGGTGAAGGCAATACATTCCTTCGTTAACATCATTAGCTTGGTCATCTCGAAGGATACCACCATTAACATTAGCTCGGCCATCCCAAAGGATACCATCATTAACATTATTTGCTTGGTCATCCCAAAAAGATACCACCATTAACATTAGCTCGGCCATCTCAAAGGATACCATCATTAACTATCATTAACTCATTCGTTATATGATAGCTACCTTTAACCTTTCACATTTAACATTGGATCCAAGTCATTAACATTTCAACACACACACTTTTCCATTCCTTTTATCAAGTTTAAGCAAGCATCATTGGTATATGAAACCCCGCTTGTCATATTTACACATTTTTATGTGTTTACACTTCTCATTACAACTTACATTCTTTAACTCAAGTTAACAATTTCCACATCTTTACCATTACCTCTTTTAGGCCACTCGATTCTTTTCCACTTCTAACCTTACATAGGTTAGATTAATAACACATTTGTTAACATACGTTTATCCTTTACATTCATTTTAAATATCAACACGATCTCTTCACGTTTTTCTAAACAACATATTATTACGTTCTTACTTACATTCTTAACTCATCCCTTTTTAGTAATTAGCACATTGGCTATACCATTTTCATTTCATCATTACTTGTCATCATTTCTTAATCTCATTCATTACTTTTTCACATTAATAGATGCTTAACAATTAGCGTGACAATTCTTTTCTTGCTATCACACATTATACTTTAGCACACTTATCATTTCTAATCACATTCCATATCCTTATTCCAACACACATTCATATAATCATAATACGATCACCGACACTAACCAATGTGTACGACAATCTAATCATTTAGATACCTCAAGTCCTCTACGGACTTATATCACATAAAGATCAATACTATAGCACGCATTCATTATTATCAACTTAGGTTCATGCAAATTATTACATGATCTGATTCAAAATTTAAACATTTACTTTCTCGCTTTAACTTCTCTTACATTCAACGCATCTAATAGTGGTTTAAGTCTAGGAAACCTAAAGTGGAAACCTAATTCACTTAAACCGAAGCTCTGATACCAAGTTTTTACACCCCGTGAATGACACGACTTAAAATCATTGAAATTTAAACTTTTACGCGGAAACGATTTGACTTAAAACTGACCTGCTGTTGCTAATCGTTGAACTGATATAATTCTGTAGCAAACTGACCCTTGAAAGTATTTTTACATGAAACTAGACTCAATTATCTTCGAAATGACGGGTGGCTCGACCCGTGACGACTTACGGTTAAAAAGATATGATCTTTCCAAATTTGTTCTCCAAATTAGTTCTCCAAATTTGTTCTCCAAATTAGTTCTCCAAACTAGTTCTCCACTAGTTCTCCAACTATTTTAACCACTTTACAAACACTTATCCATATACTTTGTTTTTACAAACATTCTTGACCCGTTTGACCCAAAATGGGTTAAAATAGACCTTGCCCCAAACACCCCTTTTTCTGCATATCCATTTTATATACTTTTCACCCATTTTCCGGAAAATGACATCTATTACTCGGAAAGACACCAAAATTTCCAGAATTTTTTAAGACCTCATATATATCATTTTCATGCATAAACATTAACCAATAGACCTTCGGAATGGTACTTTACAAAACGACGGGTATTATGTAAAATACCCGTTTTGACCCATTTTCAATACATACAACCTTTACCACTTCCGAATTACTTCAAACCTTTCAAAAAGCATTAACTTAACATATTAAATCATGTTCATGATCATTAACCCATTTACAACTCAAAATGGGTATAATTACACATTATTCCAAACACCTCTTTAAACATGACCATAAACACCAAGACCATGTTATAACATACCGTTTGACGACCCAATTACTTCAAAGACCATGACATACCACTTTGACACGTGACGACACATTTACAAACCATTTTAGACTTTCGGGGGGTATAACATTTACTTGAGCTCGGTATCTACCTAAGCTCCTACTTTCTTACCAACCTTCTTAACTTCCTCATTAGAATCCTTAAGCCTTATTTCCAAGCTTTACCTTTCCTTCACGTTTAACCCTACAAAACATTAACATCTTAAACCGTAAGCACAAGGCTTAGTAAGTAAAGCGTTCATAACATGTTATCATAGACATTCATACATTATACATCATAACTCATTAACCATGGCAAATCATTAAACAGTAACACGTACCTTGATTCACTTAAGTAAAACATTTCCTATGGGTCAACATTGACATACCTTAGCCTAGTCCACCTTGCCTATCCTTCATGACTAGTTAAGCCAAACTAGTCTCAACCCCACTTTACATAAACATATATTCAATTACCTCATTTCTTAGCATAACAAAATCACATAACATATAATGTGGAGAATCATATAACAACATATAATGACCGGTTTACTTACCTTGATCCCAAGCTAATGAAACCAAGCACATCATCATCTCCACCCTTGCAATATAGGCCAAATCACTATTATCATAAACACATAATCAAGTTACTAAACTATGATTACTACAACCATGGATCCTCTTTAAACACCTCTAGTTATCACATAACCATCCAATGATTATATGATAATTAACCCTATTAAATTATTAACTTACACCCAATATAATCATCTCATAATTTCTATAATCTTTAATTAGCTTTAAAACACCATTTACCCAATTCCCCCAAATTGGGTACATAAACCCTAACTCTTAATTCTTCAATTAACTCAATAATACTTATTAACATCATTTACCCAATTTCCTTTAATTAGGGTTCATAAACCCTAACCTTAAATTCCTTAATTAACTTGGGATAGAAGTACTTACTTGAGGAGAATCATTACTAGGGCTTCACTACTTGATTTGGGATACATAGACACCATGATTGATCATCATCACTTGGTCTCTTCTTCCCTCCCTTCTCCATATCACGACACACTCACACACAGCCACACTTCTCTGGAACTCCAATGAGGATAACAGAAACATCCAGACTATTGTAGGTGATGAGTTTGTCTATTTGGCACATTAGGTCCCTCAAGTCCCATTCTTCATATTTAACCACTAAACACTTTATAACACTTTATAACTTAACAACTTAGGCCCCTCTACTTTCAATAACTATAACACAACATTTGTTAATTAATAGATTGACTATTGAGTTGACTAGTCAATTTAACATTCGTTGACTAACCAATCACGTTAAATCTTGGTCAATTTAATCTAAGGTGGGGCCTATTTGTATCCGGGGATACGGGTCTAACACATGACTTGTCCCCTCAATAGTTATATAAGTTTTTATATGCCATATATGAAATCGAAATACTATCCTATCAAGATTTTGGTTTAAATGAAATGTGAATTATCAATACAAAACACAAAAAACCAGTGCAAAAAGTAAAAATTAAAATTGTGATTCTTACATTCAACGACCAACTACTCCTTTCATAACTCCTTTAATAAACTACCTTATTCTCTATTACAAAACATTTCTTAATTCTAGATTGTTCTTCCATCACCTTCACTTTCATGCACTCACCCTTTTATCAAACTTGTCCCAAAAAACCTCATTCACCGATGTATCAAATTGAACGATACATATATATTTTTTGGTCCATCAAATGGTTGGACGGAAGCATTCGTCGATGTGCACGTAAATGAGTAACTAGTAAGTTACCATGTATGTATAGTCAATTCAATTGGTCAAGTAACTTGGCTGACTAAATAGATACTGTAAAAGAAAGGAGCACAAGCTATCACCTGACACCTATTATAGCATTTACCATTTTGCAATGGGTTATTATACAAAAAAGTTACTAAAGTTTACCCAGAAGTTGTCCAAAGTTATTATAGTTTTATTTTGTTCACTTAGGTTACTGAACTTTCGGGAAGCATACACATCAATAAATTCAATGTTAGTCCGAGTAACTTGAACGTATATTTTTTGATAAAGTCAGTAACCTGAATGAACAAAGTTTCAAAGTCAGTAACCTGAACGTATATTTTTTATAAATTCAATAACCTGAGTAAACAAAATTCAAAGTTCAGTAACGTGAGTGAACAAAATAAAACTATATTAACTTAGGACAAGGTAAACTTTAGTAATTTTTTTGTAAAATAACCCTTTTGCAACCTAAACTACACTCTAAAATAATTGTGGATATTAGAGCATGGGGTGTGGTGGCACACTAAAACCTCTTCATTTAGGCCCTACTTGTGCCACATCACTCCAACACACTCACTTAAAAATACCCCAATCACAACTAACTCAAACCTCTTCATTTGGGCCCCACACACCCTCACAAACACATCACAAACACAAACACAAACATAAACAAATTAACAGATAAAATGTTTGTCTTCTAGTGTGTCGTTGTAGTGGCCAAGGGGCTTGTGGCGAAGGGAGATGGTATGGTGGTGAGATCCGGCGAGGGTGCCACATGGGAGTGGCGAGCAACCCTCGTTACGGTACCTCATGCTCTTAGCCTTGTTCATTGTGTTCTTAACGTACACCCCCATGACTTGTCCCCTCAACAGTTCTAACTTGTAAGTTGGTAAGTCTTTTGGTTTTTACCATTAGTTATCTATATAAAATTACAGATAACATATAACAATGAGCATAAATTTTGCTGATAAAAAACTTCTAAAGTTTTATATTAATTAATGTTCATCGGATTTTTTACACTCTTTAAAGAAACTTCTAAGGTTTTATATTAATTAATGTTCATCGGGTCATTGTAGTTTGTTAAGTTGAGTATCGATGTAGACATTAGCATCGATGGTAATCGTTTTAGTTCTTAGCACCTTTAGTTTTAATTTATAAAAGGGTTATAAGCATAAAAAGGTATCATACTTGCCACTTTTTGTCATTGTATGTTGCGTGTTTTTTTTTCTTAACTTGACACCAACATTTTAAAATCGTGCTATTGTGTGTACTTTGTGACCAATTTACCCTTAATTTTTTCAAATTCTAAAAGGTAAAATGGTCATTTTCAGCTTAGTAGTCGCAAAGTACACACAATAGCACGAATTCAAAAGATTGATGTCAAGATGAGAAAAAATAAAGTACGTAACATACAATAACAAAAAGTGACAAATATAATGACTTTTTATGCTAATAACCTATTTATAAAATATACTAACTTTCAAAAAATTAATAAAAAAATACATTGTACAAAGTTCAAAATTGAAATCAACATAAGAATTAATTTCGGGTAAACATGTAATAATTATCCAACTACCCACATTCATAGTGATTCATATTCATGCATAAGTTTCTGGGCAGTTGGAACTTCCTTAAAGTCTTAACTACACTTAGGGGTGTCATAAATCCCAACCCGACCCGGACCCGGACCCGAATAAGGATAATCGGGTCGGGTTACTCGGGTTCAAAATCTAACTCGGGTCAATCGGGTCAACCCGATTAACCCGAATACGAACTAGGGTCGGGTATCGGGTTGAAATTACTTTTCTTATTCGGGTTCGGGTCAACCCGAATAACCCGAGTTAGGTTTTTTTTCTAGTTTTTTGTATTTTTATATTTTCCAAGTATTACATTTTTTTTCTTGTTTTTTGCAATTTTGCAAATATGCAAGTCTGCAATTAGACTTATAAGTTGTATCTTTGGTACTTACTAACTTACTAACTTGTGACTAGTCTCATGGTTTGTTACTTTTGACTACCCAGCACTGTGATATCAGTCATGTTCTTAATATATACAAATTGCATTATGGACTAAAAGAAATAGTTACGATAAGATGCAGTGGCGGACCTAGCACAAAATCTAAGGTAGTTCCTTGTTAAATGAAGGTGGAAATTTTAGCGATGTCAACCGATCCATGAGTTGAGACGGGTCGGGTCGAGTCATATCCAATTTAAACAAAAAATTAACATGACGCATCAAAAGCATAAATCAAGTACTTAACTGTTAAAAACTAAGTAATTTTTTATGAAAAAAATAAAGAAATCAACACATTCATATTATAAAACTGTTGGTTTTATGGATATAAATTAGTAGACGTGAGTTAGGATCGAACTCGAGACTATGGGATTGCACACTTTACGTATGAGAATTTAAAGTTAATAATTAAATATAAATGTTATATTTATTTATTTATTAAACGAAATAACTAACGGACGTTAAGTAATTAATATAATGGATTAACGGTCGTTAAATGTTTATGGAAAAGGATTAAATTGCAAAAGTTGGGAAGGTTCCGGAATCCCTTTAGGGATACCAAACCGATCGCCAAGGAGCAAAACAAGGAAAGAAAAAACAACTTGTTCACCAAGTTTAGTTGGGTATATAAACAAGGCTAGGGGTTTTATTTTTCCATCTCTTGTGCTCATTAGCTAAACCATAAAAATTGTTTTGTGTGTGTTTTTCTTCTCCAAACCGGTCGAACACCTTTGTGGGTGTCGATCCACACTTTTTCCACAAACCAAGTTATTTGTTTGATAAAAACTAGCATTACTTTAATTCGGTTTAGTACGTGTGTACAAGAACATAGTAATAACATACTTTTGTTATTATCTTTGATTGAATTACAAAACGGTAAGGGGTAATTCATATAATCCTAATTAAATCAAATTAGGGTTCATCCGTTGCTAGTTTTGTGGATTTGATTCTTGTTCGGCTAGAATCAAGTAAGGTACGCATACTTTATTCTTTTGTTAATTAATTATTCATTATATGTTCCTATACGCTTCCGCACTTACTTTGATGTTTATTGTTTATATTTATGATTAGTCATGTTATATAATTCCAACAGTGGCATCACGAGTCATTGGTTTTAATGAGTAATTAATTACTAAACACGTAAAAAACGGACATTGTATTGTGTTTGATATGATTTATTCTAGGGTTTTGGTTATGATTATATAAACCCTAATTTTAGGGTTAGGGCTTTTGCCCTAATTTGGTTTTAAAAATCTATTATGGATCGATTTTTTTATGGGTGGAAACCCTAAAATTTTTTAATCGATTTCCTTAAATTTTTTTTAGGGTTTATATTAATTGTTATGTTATCTATATCGAAACCTAGATTTAATATATTTGTTACGTGATAAATTCATGAATAAGTGTTATGTGACATGGAATTGTATGCGATCTTGTGACAACGTGAATAATTGTTATGTTATATCCATGATGATGCATGCATGTTCGTCATGGATGGTTGCTTGAATATTTAATTGTTAAGATTGGTTATGCGAATATTAATTGTTAAGTTTTATACACATGTATATTTACGATAAATCTTGAATTGGAGAAGACTCCAATTATATACTTTAATGAATCAATTATGTGCAATTTGGTATATCATTAATTATGGGTTTACGCAATCGATTCGTCGATGTATGTGGCTCACTTTCAATTGAGAGGGTGAAAGCCCTAATTAATATATACGTTAATTTAACCTAGACATTGATTATTAATAGGGTTTTATCGAATAAGTTGCATGTGGCTACTTGTTTACACGTATAAATTGTTTATTATGTGCGCATTGTTTTTTTAGTAGTTTATTTTTTATTGGTATTACTTGTTTGTTTATTATGTGCGACAGTTTTAAGCAAAGGGTAATTTTGAATAGAAAAATAATACGGACTAAACAATGGTGAAATTTGATTTGTTTGAAAAGTTAAGTTTTCAATAGTTTAATTGATTGGTGACTTTGGTACAAATGGTCTGAACGGCTCACCCACTAGAATGAACTATAAAAGGGTTAATAAAGAAGTCGCATACACACCTGAAAGGATGTCTAAGGTTATGCTTTGCTTACCGTCCTCTCCTGTAAGTTCGAATGGAGCTACTTAGTAAGCCATAAAATGTGCAAACTCATCTTAAGGGCGAATTAGTTTTAATTCCATGAGCCACTTCGGTGGTAATTACCCAAAACACTAAGTGTTTTCACTTATGCAAAAGTACGGTATAATGGACGATAATTAATGCTAAATTCCTTGATTGGTGAACCCAATACCTCAATCAAAACTTTGATAATTTGATCTTTATGAATTTGTAATAAAAAGTTTTTATTAAAATTATGCTACAAGATGAATGCATGACATCTTTGTACATATTTGATTTGACCACATAAAATCAAAACTAGTATCCTTTTAAATTAAGTTATATGCCATCTAATTAAAAGGAACACTTGAAGTTACAATTTACGTCATGACAGTACTTGGCGAGATTGTAATGGAGAGGTAAATCTCTATGTAAAGTCAGACCTTACATGGACATATTTGCAGTTCTTTAAGTTAGACACTTAAGTTGAGTAGGAAGTGAGACCTAGACTCAAGGCATAAGATGGGATGAAACATGTTTATATTTGCAATAGCGTTGGAAAATATAAATCCCA
The DNA here is from genome assembly GCA_910596185.1 of Chrysanthemum makinoi. Lineage (NCBI taxonomy): Eukaryota > Viridiplantae > Streptophyta > Magnoliopsida > Asterales > Asteraceae > Chrysanthemum > Chrysanthemum makinoi. Next base: position 303,377,119 of record OU343220.1, on the reverse strand, counting down.
TAATGCTCTAGGAATTGGAAATTCTTTGCCAATTATTGTTCGACAGATTACCCTATTATGTGCTTTCGTTACTAGCAGATCAACTGATGTAATGGAACTACGATAATTTGGATCCTAGTTTTCCAGAAAATTCTATGGTTATATGAATATTACCTTGGGTATTTTATTTTCTTGAAAAGTTTAATTATCGAAAATACTAAAATTGAATTTTGCTAATTCTTTAAATGTATTAATGCAACATTAAACCGTAAACGAAGGTTATTCATGTATTGGTAAATTGATCTACACCTGTAAGGGTTTTTTAGTAGAGTCAACCTTACTAAAAGAATAAACCTAGTCCTCTATTCACGAGAAAGAGTGAGATTCAATCCTATTCCTTTTCATGAATGAAGAAAGGTATGATAGAACAATTAGAATTGTCTAAATTCTAAATACAAAACTCGTAAGCATATCTTAATAGTTAAGAAAATTGCATATGTTCTGAGTTTTTAAATTAGAAGCTAGACTAATTACTGTATAATTGGTAAAATACAAACTAGCATATTTTATCTAGTTGTTTTGTTTTGACCATTTAAAAGTACTACTTACAATTGTTGGAATAGTAGAACTATTAAGAAAGAAATTGCATGCCCAATTTTTCAAGTTAATAGCATTGATGGATAATACATCACCTACATAGTAGAATACAGTTTTTTTTTAAGTACATAAGTAATTGTTATGTATGGACTTTCTCAAAGGTGTAGGGAAGTAAATAGAACGCTATTTTCTTTCACTGGTTAATGCAACGCTTACAATGTTGTCAAATCCAGTGGGAGTATTGTTCTTATTACTAAATAAGGAATTAATGTAATGATCTCTAATTCAGTGGGAGTTACAAGCTTTGTCATCTTGGTAGTAATCCAGATTATCTCTAGAATGTCTTAAGATAATTACTTTCCACTTGTAGACACTTATGTTTTCAAGGATAGTCATGTACGTTTCCTTATAAGACAATGAAGTGGTTCTACATCTACTAGTTATGCTAATATTAATGACACAATCATATTAGTCACATAAACAAACATATGTCGTGTTGTTTATCTGCTACATGATGTTGTTCCATGCACAAGTGGGAGAAATATATATTGTGTGCAAGGTACAACATATAAGTATATGATTTAACGGATTCTCTTGACTGCAAGGTAAGAGACTAACATTCTAATATAACTTGTACATATCTAATTTAAGAAACACTTGGTGTTGCAATTTACGTCATGTCAGAACTTGGTGAGATTGCAATAACAAAGTAAATCTCTATGTGAAGTCAGACCTTGCATGGACATATTTGCAGTTTCTAAAATTAGACAAGTATTTAGAATATGTGTCAAGATGATAGATATAAGACTACTTCAAATTAAATATTTATGTATTATTAGAATGACATAAATAAATGAAGTAATCTAATACTACTTTAATTTGTATATTTATGAATTTTGGAATTACATAAATAAATGAATAAATAATATACTCCTACATTATTGTGAAGTAAATAAATTAACTTGAAATTACTATTGAAACCAAGAGTTGTGTTCATAATTACTTTAGTTAAACATGTTTATGATTCATTGTAAAGACATAAACATAAAGTCTTTTAAGACTTATAATAAAGTAAGACGTTAACTTGTTATGTTTTTTAATTAAGACATATACAACAAGTCATTGAGTTGATCAATGATTTACAACGTATAATGGGATTATAACTGTTTATGTTTTCTTAATGAGACATGGATATGAAGTGACTTGGTTAATAAGTACTTGTGTTATAAATCATGCAATTGGCTTGAAAAGTCTATTATACCATTAAGTTGACTTAGTTGGTAAATAGGTAAGCCAAAAGGAATATGCTTATCTTATATATTGTTAGATTGTCTTACAATATTAATTCTAATGAATACCATGTTCAGTTAGGAGAATCAAACTCTATTTGATTGGTTTGATTCAAGATAATCATAACTTCTTTCTTAAAAAGTAACAAGGTTAGAAAATTGAGTATGGATCGAATATACTCAATATGACTCCAACCTAGAAGATTAATAAAACACCATTTTATTATGGAATGTGATGAATCACATTAAGTTTTAAAATTGAAGATTCTGAATTTGTTAAACTACTTATGAATAGGTTATTAACAAACTTAAGTCAGGAATTATCAATGTGTATTTGTAATGTCCCAAAAAGAGAACAATGTAGTTTTGCTCTAATTGCTAAGTATATATAGATAGTCTATATATTACAAAAGGCAAGTGGGAATTTTTTTTTATCTTGAAAGATAAAATTACAAGATACATAATCTTCTAAAACACACTAGTAAATATCATGATGAGGCTAGACATGTAAATGATAGACCTCAAGATGATGGAATTTTCATTTATTGATCTGCAAGGATATCTCAGATATTTGACTTATCTGCTAAGAAATATGAGTTACAGGATTATAGTAAACCTGATAATCATTATGATGGATTACCAAATATTGAATTGGGTAAATTACTCATACTATGAATGTTAAAGATGCTGTCCATAAAGATAATCAATTTTGGAAATTTGGTTTATCTTAATAGTTAGACTAAAGAATGGAAATGAGTTTCTTCAAAGAGATGAAAAATCCTAGTGGTTTGAATTTCTATGTAGAAATCATATGGACAAAATTGTACACATATTTAATGCATGTTTATGACAAGATTATTAATCATACTTAAGCAATTAATTGTGATTGAATTTTCTTTTCTAGACACATTAAATATATAAAGATAATAATGGTCATACTTGTTTTCATTAATATGAAATATGACAATGAAATATCAAAACTCTTTCTTGAAAAATTACTTGAGCGAGGACGGTAAGTAATTGAAAGGTTTTTTTGAATTCATATAATCTTTGGTAGTGGACGAAGTGCAATAATTCATGAATGGATAAATGCATGCATCTATAAAATTATTCTTATGTTTAATTATTAAATCATAGTTTCGATTTATAATTGAAATAAGATAAATTTTATGTATTCCTAAAAGCTAGTGGGAGTATTATGTTAAGGTTTTAAATCTTATATGTTGTATAACATATAGGAAGTAACATTCCTTGTAAGCTAAATGTTAAGTCTTAGATTGGAATGAAACTTCACTTGTAAGATTTAAGAATTAAAACATATAACCTTGGAATATATGTTTATTATTAATAAACATGTGCAGTAAAATAAATGATTCTAATAAAACATGATATATCATTTGGGAAATTGATAAATATCTTTTGACAAGATAGAACATGAATGAATTCTAAGTTTGACATGTAAATTTATCATGTACATCATGTTGTGTATATTAAAATTGTTGTATCATTCTTGAATAAGAAGTGATTTGAAAACATTGATATCTAACTAAAAGTTATTAGATAACTTGTGTAATGAATATTCTAAAAGAATTACATCCTCAGCCTGGAATTGCTCCTAGATTCTATGGATTAACAATATGTCAAAAGTTGTGCAAATTGTCATCAGCTTCAAACTTGAAGGTTTGGAAGACATCAAACATTACACCATAAGATATTAAAGTTTACGGAGTTTTAATGAGCATATTGTTGTTTGTATACAATAATGCTGGTTTAATTGAGATGACACTCAATACTAGTCGTGGTAGGATTTCATCCTTGTTTATAGCCATGTGAACTAGTTGTGCTAATAAGAGCATAGTTGCATTATACATTAAAAGAATAAGAATACTTTAAACTTTAAAATGTTTGAAAGTTTAAATTGTCATAAATTGGTGATAGAGGATGTCACACACTTTATGAATTATTATGTGGATTGTTGAATGCACACATACAAGGACTTCATTAATTGAATTCTTGAAACAAGTATTCTCAAAATTACGATAGATCAAGTTGGTTGATTTATGTCTAGTCAACAAGTATGATTGTCATTACTTGAGGCATAATTCATCAACTGGAATTTTCATGCATTGATCTATTTGGTATTTGGATAAGGGATGTTAAACAATTGTTATAATAAATCAAATACTTGGTATGTTTGATTTTATAATATATTGTATCCTATATTTGCATGTTTAATCCGTGAATAAATTTATTTATTCTAAATCGTCCGTTGTCAATTAATGATATGGGAGTATCATTAAACTAAGACAAATCTGAGAGATATGGTAGAATATGCTTGAAAGTATATTGATGAGAATGCATACCAATTTCAGATGATATTCAATGAATTGAATATAAGACTTATCCCAACTACATAATTTACTTTGTGGATATTGTTATAAGTAAATTATGAATAGTTATCCTCAGACTTGAGATACCGAATAAGTGTCATGAATGTAGTGCACTTCGTGGAAGAACTTAACGCTATAACGAACTGGTAGTCATAAGGGTTGTTTCCTGAAGTGTTGCAAAGTTCGTGGGTTATTCTCGTAGTCAAGAAAGAATTTGTTCCTTCAAATTTATTTGGAGTTTAATCTTCTGGGCCTCGTAGGGTTGACAAGATGTTTGCATGGCCATGCCCAAAGTTCTCCCCTGAATATGTTCAGAAGATTTGGTAATCTTGCTCAATTACTAATAACGAGAAAGAATGGTTGAATAAAGAATGACTTAATTCCATATCTTTATTTAACATGGTATTAGAAACAAATGGATAATAATAATGATAAATCATTAAGAGGTTTTCCAGGAGCCTTGCTCGAGTTGTACTAGAGGCATCGAAGTGTTGCTAGACGCTAACCGAATGTGATCACTCTATTAAGATATATCCAAGTGGGAGCTGTTGGTTTTATGGATATAAATTAGTAGACGTGAGTTAGGATCGAACTCGAGACTATGGGATTGCACACTTAACGTATGAGAATTTAAAGTTAATAATTAAATATAAATGTTATATTTATTTATTTATTAAACGAAATAACTAACGGACGTTAAGTAATTAATATAATGGATTAACGGTCGTTAAATGTTTATGGAAAAGGATTAAATTGCAAAAGTTGGGAAGGTTCCGGAATCCCTTTAGGGATACCAAACCGATCGGCCAAGGGAACAAAACAAGGAAAGAAAAACCAACTTGTTCACCAAGTTTAGTTGGGTATATAAACAAGGCTAGGGGTTTTATTTTTCCATCTCTTGTGCTCATTAGCTAAACCCTAAAAATTGTTTTGTGTGTGTTTTTCTTCTCCAAACCGGTCGAACACCTTTGTGGGTGTCGATCCACACCTTTTCCACAAACCAAGTTATTTGTTTGATAAAAACTAGCATTACTTTAATTCGGTTTAGTACGTGTGTACAAGAACATAGTAATAACATACTTTTGTTATTATCTTTGATTGAATTACAAAACGGTAAGGGGTAATTCATATAATCCTAATTAAATCAAATTAGGGTTCATCCGTTGCTAGTTTTGTGGATTTGATTCTTGTTCGGCTAGAATCAAGTAAGGTACGCATACTTTATTCTTTTGTTAATTAATTATTCATTATATGTTCCTATACGCTTCCGCACTTACTTTGATGTTTATTGTTTATATTTATGATTAGTCATGATATATAATTCCAACAAAAACACCACGCTACATATATATATATAGCTAAACTATGTACAAGTCCTTTGATGAGAACCAAGTTTTCCAAAATTTCGTTTTCAATATACTACAGAAAACAAGTAAAAGATATAGCCAACAAAATACGTAGTAACAAATTAATAAATAATACTTTGAAATACAAAAATTCATAGCAAGGTCTATAATTTTAAATACGTTTCTTTATGTGGTCATTTTGAAAATGATAGATAGACTTATCAAATGCTCAAGGGTTTAAAATCAATTACTCGTATTTATAAAGGAGCAAAAGTGAAAAAGTAACAATATTTCACATGGGGAATACAACTCCTGCAAAAGTAAAACATCAAAAAGTCATTTTATTCTCTTTTTTGACTTTCTCATTTCTTCTCCGACCACCTCCTTAATTTTCCGGCGCTCAAAATATGTAGCAAGTCACTTCATGTTTTTAAAGAGCCACGATCGTTCAGTTACCAAGGTGGTTCCCATTTAATTTCTAAGGTAGTTCCCACAATTTTGTTGCATATGTTTCTAGCAATTTCCGGTGTCTAAGGTGGTTCCCGGGCACCACCTGGAACAACCGTAGGTCCGCCTCTGGGTTTTCTTTACAACATGTATCATTTTTCAAGCATGTAAAACTTTTTGCTAAACGAATGCTTTCCTATTAGTTTCTTGTAATATTAGATGGTTTCTGCAACAATAGTCTTGTTGTGTTTGTTGTATTACTCTCAACTCATCAAGAAATAATATGATGCATATTACTAGTAGTAAATTTTGGTTCCGCCCTTTCACAAGGGCCCGTTTGGTTTGCATTAATGGACAAAGTCATAGTCGGTGTTTGTTTTGTTTTGTTTTGTGGGCCCGGTAATGAAATGAGTATATCATAGTCATAGATTCATTACACACCATTTTGGTGTCTATGAAATCCATTCCCGTGGACCCCTCTTTTTTCCACTACAAAATTAAAATATCTATACACTTTTTCATACCATATTTTATCAACCAAACATAAACAATCGTAATGATACAGTTTTTCATACCCATTATCATTCCACCTCATTCCAAATCCGATACCCATTGTCATTCCTGACAACCAAACATAAACAAAAGGACTCCACATTTCATTTCACCAAACTAACCAGTGCAAAAAGTAAAAATTAAAATTGTGATTCTTACATTTAAGACTTGAAGCATTGGGATGCTCTAAATAGATAAAAGAAAGTAGCACAAGCTATCACCTGACTCCTTTTATAGCATTTACCATTTTGCAACGGGTTTATTATACAAAAAAGTTACTAAAGTTTACCTAGAAATTGTCCTAAGTTATTATAGTTTTATTTTGTTCACTTAGGTTACTGAACTTTCGGGAAACATACACTTCAATAATTTCAATGTTAGTCCGAGTAACCTGAACATATATTTTTTGATAAGTTCAGTAACTTGAATGAACAAAGTTTCAAAGTTCAAGTAACCTGAACGTATATTTTTTATAAATTCAATAACCTGAGTAAACAAAATTTCAAAGTTCAGTAACGCGAGTGAACAAAATAAAACTATAATAATTTAGAACAACTTCTAAATAAACTTTAGTAAATTTTTTGGTAAAATAATCCTTTTGCAACCTAAACTACACTCTAAAATAATTGTGGATATTAGCCTTGTTCATTGTGTTCTTGACGTACACCCCCATGACTTGTCCCCTCAATAGTTGTAACTTGTAAGTTGGTAAATCTTTTGGTTTTTACCAATGTTTTGAAACCCGGGTCGACTCGATCGAGTTAACCGGTTGGACCGGTTCCGGGCAAAAACGGTCAAAATAACTGGTTTTAAAACCGGGTTAAGTTAGACCCCGGGTTTTGAGTGACCCGTCAACCCGGTTCTCAAACCCGGCCGGGTTTGGTTTTTTCAAATTTTTATAAAACCGGGTTGACGGATTGACCCGGTGGTTGAACCGGTTGACCCGGCGGTCGAACCGGTTGACCCGGTTATTATTATTTTTATTTTTTTAAATGAAAAACCGGGTTGACCCGGCAGTCGAACCGGTCAAACCGGTTGACCCGGTGACCGTGACTCGGACCGGTCGATTATAAACCCGGTTTTCAAAACATTGGTTTTTACCATTAGGGGGCGTTTGGTTGGGGCCATTTGGGGGATATTTGAGGCATTTGCATTTTAATTACCTTCAAATGTCATGTTTGGTAACTCAAATGGGAGAAATTGAAGCAATTTACAATTCCTCGAATTGCCAAAATGGGGAGAATCAGAATTCCTCCAAAAAGTGAGGAATTTTAATTTGCTTGAAAAAAAATTTATAAACTTTTTTCTTATTGTTTTTTTTATAAACTTTTAAATAGAATATTTATGATTTTTTTATAAATTTTTTATAAACTATTTTATAGATTTTTTTTAAAACTTTTATTATAAATTTTTTATAAACTTTTTTTTATAAATTTTTTATAAATTTCTTATCGATTTTTTTTAAACTTTTTTTATAAACTCTTTTATAAATTTTTTATAAACTTTTTTTTATAAATTTCTTAGAAATTTTTTATAAACTTTTTTTATAAACTTTTTTATAAATTTTTTATAAACTTTTTTTTATAAATTTTTTCTAAACTTTTGTTATAATTTTTTTTATAAACTTTTAAATAGAATTTTTATGATATTTATATTAAAATATATATATATATATATATATATATATATATATATATATATATATATATATATATATATATATTTATAAATTTCTGTGAACCAAACATGCGAAGGTATTTTAAATTCCGGAATTTTAAATTCTCAAGAATTTAAATTTTCTAGAATTTAAAATTCCGGAATTTCAAATTACCCCAACCAAACGCCCCCTTAGTTCTCTATACAAAATTACAGATAACATATAACAATGAACAGAAAGTTTTGCTGATAATAAAATGTTCATCGGATTTTTTACACTCTTTAAAAAAACTTCAGTTTTTAGCCACGTTTATAATATTGCTATAACCATGTTTCTTAAGTGTTGAACTAACCATTGTAGTATGTTGGTGAGAGGGTCGTTGTAGTTGGCAAGTTTCAATGTAGTATGTTGAGGGTCATTGTAGTATGTTAAGTTGAGTATCGTTGTAGACATTAGCATTGATGGTAATCGTTGTAGTTCTTAGCACCTTTAGTTTTAATTTATAAAAGGGTTATAAGCATAAAAATGCATCATACTTGTCACTTTTTGTCATTGTATATTGCGTGTTTTTTTTTTCTCAACTTGACACTAACCTTTTAAAATCGTACTTTGTGACCAATTTACCCTTAATTTTTTCAAAATTTAAAAGGTAAAATGGTCATTTTCACGGCTGAAGTAGTCGCAAAGTACATACAATAGCACGAATTCAAAATGTTGGTGTCAAGATAAGAAAAAATAAAATAGGCAACATACAATCACAAAAAGTGACGAGTATCGAAAAAACCGAGGTGAGAAAAAATGATAACCGAGCTGATCTACTCAATCTAAAATCGAAAAAGCTGATAACCGAAGAAACCGCAACCGAGAAACCCCAAAACCGAGAAAAACCTCTTATCACGGTACGTTTTTTTTTTTTTGTTATGTATCTATGGTTGCCCAAATCGAACCACACATAACATACGTGTAGGTTTTAACTAATTTTTCGTAAAATTGAACGAGGCTTGACTATATTATTGCACTAGTTTTATAGTGTAACGACGTTTTACCTAATGTGAACATTTACTAATGTTTATGTATTACATTTAATTAAAATAGTCGTAACCTATAAAAAAACAGTATTAGTTAATTTGTTATGTACGATGATTTGAATATTTTTATTGTGATAGAACAATTTTATAATTTTTATATTTTTAATGTTATATAAGTTTACTACAAAACATTTTACGTTCTAGTTTATATAATTATTCGTCTAGTTCGATTCGATTAGTTATTTACTTGGTTAAACCGTGACTCGAACCGCGGGTAACTACTCATTTCGGGTACCCGTATGTCTGGTTACCTGCTTAGTATGGTTCTGTTCGGGTAGTAAAATAAACTACCCGTCCCATGATGGATAGTTAAAATTTTCAATCGAATCAAACCAAACCGCCCCTTGAACACCCCTAAGAATACATAAGAAAAAGTTTTAACAAATTTGTTGAGGACTAGTTTTTGTCTACTTTCGATTCACTTGAACTTAAAATCACCGTGTCTAACCATAGTGATGAACGACAATTATGTTATTTCACATTTGATATTTTGATTCACGAAAGTACACGCATTCTATTTATTCAATGCCCAACTCAACCACCTTCATTACTCCTTACAACTACTCATTTGTGCCTTGGCTGTGTTCAAAACTTCAAAATAAATAAACCCTAGCGACTCTAATCTACCCACTTTAATAACATCACCAGTCACCACCATTCATCTATATTATTCATGTCACCTTTTCACACACACTCACAATTTCACAAACAAATACACCCATCCTCAGAACACGCTAACCGAGGTAAAAACTCATACCTGGTCAAGTTTATGAATCATGTTTGTTTGTTTGTTCGTTTGTTTGTGTTTATTGTACATAAACTCTCGTGTTTTGATGTTTTCGGGTCCGTTAAATGAACATTATTAGTAGTATTTAACAGTAATAAAAACAATAATACTCCAAGATTGTAAAAATGAATTTACTATTTCGGGTCATGCATGTTATATGTAGGGTCTTGTTTGTGTCATGTTTTTATAATGTAACACTCATAATAGAAACGATGTATACAATGCCCAAAAACAAGTCTTTATTTCCTACTTTCCCGCTCGATCATCCTAGCATCTTTGTTTGACCAGCTTTAATTTAAAGCCTTTCCACCACCCACCAACCAATATTTATGTTAAAGTCCATCTAACAATATTCAAGTCTATTATATACTGTGGTTGATGGTTTTTAAACACACACACCATACCAATATTACTGAATCAATTACTACTCTATATTTTTTTTGCAGCAGTGGATAATGTTTGCTCCAAGTCCCGATCAAAATCCTATGCTTTTATTTTACGATGCAAGAGCAACACTACCCTTTTCTTCTTATTGAAATAGGTGGTCTCGGAGGTATAAATGTCATCATCTTTTCTCATTAACAATGTTTGCTCAAAGTGGCTCGAGTCTTTGTTTGTTTATTTGTTTGTGCTGAAAGTATGTTATATAAGTTCGATCTGTTTATACTTTTACTAGTTAGTATTTTCAGTTTTTTTAGAGAGATCAAGTGTTGTTCGATTTTAAATATCATTAATAATTAATTTATGATATTTGATTTTTTGTGTGTATTATTTGGTGATAACATATGTAGTAGCAGTAGTGTTGAAGCTTATTTGTGTAGCTAAATAATTCTTTCATGACCACATGTATTTGTTGTATATTTAGAGATGATTTTATAAGACTTCTATGTAGATCTGTTTCCTATGTGACACTTGCATTCTTTGTTACTTATTAACATAATTAACCTTAAAGAAATGAATTAATAGTTAGTAATATGTTGATTGGTTTTAACACTGCAAGATTGTTTCAATAGAGAAACATCTTCTAGATGTGTAACTGTTACATGTTGTTGAACGTAGTTTTTTTTATAACAGAACCTAGTTTCTTTTAACTAGGAGTATTATAGAAGAGAGAATGAGGTTTGTATAGGTACTTTCTTAAACTTAATGTGATGCTAGTTTTCTTTGCATAGTTTTTAGATGCCTTTACTTTCACTTAATATATAGATTCAAAATATACAGAGTTGAACTTAACTACTAAGTTTAAAAAATAAAATGCTGTGATTTTGTAAATGACACTGACCCGAACCCGACCTAACCCGACCCGATTTGACCCGAACCCGACTAACCCGACCTCAATTAGGGTCGGGTTCGGGTATATTATTTTTAGTCTCGACCCGACTTGGACCCGACCCGTTTAACCCGAACCCGACCAACCCGACCCGATTAACACCCCTAAGCTTATTTAGGGGGCTTATGAGCTTATTAGCTTATATGAGTTATATAAGCCCGAACCAAGTGTTTGGCTAAGCTTATATGAGTGGGCTTATAAGCTTATTTATGAGTGTTTTGATAAGCCACAAAAACGAGATTTTTTTACGAGAGATTCGGCTTATATAACTCATCAAGTTATGGATGTACATTTTTTACCTCCATTCTCTCCACCTATCTATGTACCTCCTCTCTTCCTTCATTATTAAAACTTTAAAACTCTGCACCTTCATAACTCTTCATTAAAACTCTACACCTAACTCTTCATTAAAAACCTCCTCCTCCATTAAACTCTCTCCACCATACACCTCCATCTTTAAATCTCTAAATCGTTCCCTCAAGTAAATTATCACATTCACTCTCCATTTTTCTTCTTCATATCAATTAGCAGGTATGTATATTAGCACATTAATTATCACATTTATTATTTCGAATTTAATTTTTTCATTTTCTTAGTCGATGTTAAAATATATATATTGTTGTTTTATTTGTGATACACTGAGAAGGCTTTTTTGAAAGCAACCCAGGTCTTTCTTTGGTAAGATATATATATTATTGGGTTTCTCATATTACTGATTTGATTAGTAGATAGACTGAAAAGGTTTTTTTCATTTTTAATAATTTTTAGTTATATTTTTACTGATTATAAGAAGATAAGGTTGTAGTTATATTGTTAATAATTTTAGTTATAAGAAGATAATGTTGTAGCTTCTCATGTTACTGATTTGATTAGTAGATAGACTGAAAAGGTTTTTTTCATTTTTAATAATTTTTAGTTATATTTTTACTGATTATAAGAAGATAATGTTGTAGTTATATTGTTAATAATTTTAGTTATAAGAAGATAATGTTGTAGCTTCTCATGTTACTGATTTGATTAGTAGATAGACTGAAAAGGTTTTTTTCATTTTTAATACTACGTAATTTTTAGTTATATTTTTACTGATTATAAGAAGATAATGTTGTAGTTATATTGTTAATAATTTTAGTTATAAGAAGATAATGTTGTAGCTTCTCATGTTACTGATTTGATTAGTAGATAGACTGAAAAGGTTTTTTTCATTTTTAATAATTTTTAGTTATATTTTTACTGATTATAAGAAGATAATGTTGTAGTTATATTGTTAATAATTTTAGTTATAAGAAGATAATGTTGTAGCTTTTCATGTTACTGATTTGATTAGATTAGATTAGCATATTATGTGAATACTTGAGCTATAGATTAGAACCTTTTTGCGCGGTGTCATGATATATGTATATTTTTTTGAGACTTTAAACTTTGTTGGATCTAATTTAATTCATATGCATGACACATCTTTATGAGTATTTAAATTGTAAATTATAGTTTTTAATTTCATATGTATATTTATGAAAAAAAAAATAATAACAAAAAAAGCTAATCCAAACACTTTGAGCTTATAAGCTTATTAAACCATGTCCGTTTTAGTCATTTACCAACATAAACCAATATAAGCCAACATAAGTCAAACCAATATTCAAGTCTATTATATACTCTGCTTGATGGTTTTTAAACACACACACCATACCAATATTACTTAATCAATTACTATATTTTTTGCAGCAGTGGATAATGTTTGCTCCAAGTGCCGATCAAAACCCTCTGCTTTTATTTTACGATACAAGAGAAACACTACCCTTTTCTTCTTGTTGGAATAGGTGGTCTCGGAAAAATAAGGTATAAATGTCATCATCTTTTCTTATTAACAATGTTTGCTCAAAGTTGCTATCTGTTTGAAAATATAATATATTTAAAATGTTCAATTTGCAAATTTGTTTGAGTGGAATGCTTTACGGGAATCTAAAACTAGTATATATATAGAATGATGGTTCGGGTTTTATGCTAAATGTAGTTTCTGATTTTATCATTCCTGACTTTGTTAGGCCATTATTTATACTACCCTTTATTCCAATAAAGTTTAGTAACAAACATTGGACTCGTAAAGTATTCATCATGGGAATTAGGAAATCGTTGTTAACGTGTTATGTTATGAGTCTCGCAGGACCATTTTCGTTTACACCTAGAATAGAATCAACATAACAAGACATCTTAAGTTTGTATGGAAAGTACAGCTTAGTGCCATTATATGTCGTTACCACTATAATGGTCCATCAATGCTTGATAGTTGTTTTTTAGAAGAAGACCTTAAACAAGGAGCTAAGATATATATATTTTTTCTTTTTTTTCATATCTCATGCACCACAATATCTTTTAGATAGTGGACGCATTCATGTTTTCTGTCTTGTCTAAACAATGATAATAACTAGATATATTAGAATACTTGCATAGAAAATGTCTTAAAACAAGTCTCTTTTACGTGAGTGCTTTCATGGACCTTTAATACCCTTTACTGGCCTCTACTTTGCGATGCTAGGAGATTATGGGAAACCTTAAGATTCACAATATGGCTCTAAACTAATTCAAATATGCTATATAGTCATTTGTTTTAAAACCTTAGTGCTTGTACATTATCAAGTTTTATCCATAGTGTCTAAATAAACATTTTATTTCTCATGTTACCCTGACACTTGATTTTGCAACAACTTACATTTTGTCATATTTTTTTGTTTTGAGATCCGTCTCCTGAAGTTGAGAGGAAACAAGACAAAGAGGAGGAGGTTCGTTACAATTTCTTTTTTATAGATGATAGTTATTATAACATAGATAATCACACTTCCTTTTGTACTCATTGCTTTACTTAATAATCAAGTTCATAATATGAATAAAACCAGATATGCTAGGAGATTATGGAAAAACCTTAAGATTCACAATATGTCTCTTCCCCTGCTCATTCACTTCTGCATTCTTTCTAGCGGCTTCTTCTTCCACAGTCCTTGGCCTTATATAGTATTTCTCATCACAATGACCAAACACCTTGCAGTGTGTACATACCGTAGGTTTCCAATCATATTCCACTTTTACTTCCTTTGTACCCTTGACATTTTGCTCTTTATCAGTATACTGAATAATAATACATTCTTTCAACTTCTTTGGTGCATCAAACTCTACCAATACTCTGACATATTCTAACCTTCCTACTCCATGTTGACACATATGAGCTGTCATATTATCCATTAAGATTGGGGTTCCAAGACTACTTGCCATAACACTTATTCCATCAACACTCCATGCTTCCATAGGCACATTCACCATTTTAACCCATAGTGGCATCTTACATGGATCAGTCTTCTTCATTCCCACATCTGCATTCCAGTTTTGCACAAATAAAGGAACACTATTTACCATCCATGGACTTTGCTCAATCACATCCTTCATCCCTTGCTCATCTTTGAATTTGAACATATGCATACCACTTGAGTTAACAATTACATCTCTCAATCCATATTTTGCCCACATTCTTCTTAGATGGTACCTAAGTTCATTAGCCAACATTTTGTGTCCCACAAAGTACCCACAAGCAGTAAGCTTCCACTTTTCACTTCCTTTTATCACAATTTCCTCATCAAATATTACAAATTCAGCTCCTTCCTCAGTGACTTTTGGTGCCACAAAGTGTAACTTCTTATTTACAAGTACTTCATCTTTTTTCACCATATTAGCATATGAATACTTCCAAGTACTATGAGTGTTATACATATCTTTTGGCTTTTCAATATCATCATTCTGATCCTTGCTCATTGGTGTACTACAATTCCCACTCTTATCCACACTATTTTCCACGGGCATACTAGTATTCGTATCACAATTATCCATATTATTAACACTAGTATTATCCACAGGAACACAATCATTATGCATAGTAGCACCAGTTTCAACAGCAATTACAGTGATGTTATCATCATGCTCTTCATTATGATTCAAGTCGCTACTGACTCCTTCATCCGTTCCATTAGCATTATCCTCATTTTCCCCATCCAATTCATTATTCACCTTACGCCTTTGGCTCAAATTACTCATGATGTGATCATTAAACCTTTGCGGAACCTTTAATTGCCTCTTATTTGACCATTGTTTCTTCCTGTTTGACATATGCGTTAATCGAGTATAAACAGCTCAACTCGATTATTATTTCTAACTCAATATATATAGAACAAAGTAATCTACACTATTGAAGGAATAGTATTGATTAAAATTGGCTTCCAATTGAAATTGAAAATTAGGTCACTTTTGGGGGTTTTTAAAATATGCATCAAAATCAAAAACTAAACCGACAGATAGATGCGGAATGAAATTTTTGTGGCTGGTGAGTTATTTGTACCATAACTTTCTTCTGTTACTTGAATCATTCCAGGTTCACAAGGATCATGTGCCTATAAAGCAAGGAGATCATGTCCAACGAATTGAGTCTACCGATGGCACCCCTTCGGTTAAAGCTACACGAAAAGTACCTAAAAAAAACCCCTCACGCAAAATAAAACAAACCAACACCCCTTCTGTTCCCGATGGTACCCCCAACTCAGTGGATGGTACTCCACCACCACTAAATGATGTGCCACTCAACGCTTTATTTAAACCAACTGATTACCAGATAATAGAGTTACTGAAGCACAAGATATCCGGTGTCCCAGTGGTTGGTGACATGGTGCATAGAGTGACTGTATACAAAGATAAACCAAACACCTTAGTTAATAATTGTCTCCTTTTATTTTACGATACAAGAGCAATACTACCCTTTTCTTCTTGTTCGAATAGGTGGACTCGGAAAAATAAGACGTAATGTCATCATCTTTTCTTATTAACAATGTTTGCTTAAAGTTGCAATTTGTTTAAAAATATAATATATTCAAAATTTCGTCATGTTATAACAATGTTTGTTGAACTAACCATTGTAGTATGTTGGTGAGAGGGTCATTGTAGTACGTTCAATTGAGTATCGTTGTAGACATTAGCATCAGTGGTAATCCTTGTAGTTCTTTGCATCTTTAGTTTTAATTTAATATAATATACTCACTTTCAAAAAAGAAAAAGAAAAAAAAAATGTACAAAATTCAGGAAGGAAATCAACATAAGAATTTATTTTGAGTAAACTTACAAGAATTATCACCTTCCTCTTTCCTTTATTACCCCACACACCCCATCTCACTTCTTGCAAACAACCAAAGATAAATCGAGTCTTTGATTGTTTGTTTGTTTGTTTGTGTGAAATCATGTTATATAAATTCCATATGTTTGTAGTTTTACTAACTAGTTAGGAAAATGTTTGTAAACCTTTTTGTTTGATTAAGTTATGTTTTAACGTTTTTTTCTATGTTTCACACGGTGATATTAGGACAAAGCTATGCAAGCATTACAAGAAAGGAAGATGCAACCTTGGAGATCAATGTGACTTCGCTAATGGTCTTGAAGATTTGCGAATCCAAGCTCCTTTCAAACGACAAGAGTAGGCTTTGTAATAGCATTAGTCGAGGGGTTGTATGTGAATATGGAATCAACTACAACTCCCACCACCCGTAGTACCAGTTGAGTTAGGAAAGTTAGTTCTTGGGAGATTAGTGATAAACTGTTATAAATTCATGATGTTGTATGAAATGAAGATGTATTTGACTAAATGTTAAGAATAGAGCATGTTAGAATACTAGTCATTATTATATAATATAAGCATTTCAAATTATTTATAATTAGACTCGCTGAAAACTTGAGTTGCTCCTTAATCACCATATTTACCCTCCAATTTTGTAATTGAATGGAGTTAGTGTTTTTTTAAAAGACAAAACAATTAGCTAATTATCTTAAAACTTAGAACTTGAAAAGAGATGACTCTCGAATGTAAAGTGTGACAACCAACAATTTTTCAGCATGACAAGTGCACCCTCCGAGGGTGACCCTCGTATGAACTTGTACATAGTTAAACTATTTATTTATTTGACTTGGTTTTATTTGTAGCTAGTGTATACAAATATAATAGACATCTATATTTTTAAAGTTAGTTATAAACCAACTAAAAACTAAATTTTAAATGTGGAATACTGTTTATATATCATTCTAAATTAATTTTTATTAGACAAGCGATTGTTCCACGCTGAAAATACAATTAACAAGTTTTAAAAAATAGTTGATTGTGTTGAGTTTATAATACATGACATACAATAAAACATGTAGACATCAAGACTACACAGCGGAAGACTTAAGATCATAACAAATAAATTAATTAACTGAAAGTATGCGACGTATCTTTGCGAATGTTAGATCTCTTGAACAAAACAAAAAAATGGTTGAAGAGTTGTCCCTTACCTTTCTACAACTCAAACCAATTGGTGTAAGAATAGTGGTAGTGGTGTAAGAATAGTGTCTTACTACCACGTTCTTGTACACACGAATTAACCAACGAATCAAGCGATTGCTAGATCTAACACAAGTCCTCGTTTTAAGGAAAAACGAAACCAAACTCCCTAACAATGGGGTGTTCGGCCGAATAGGGACAAGAGAGAGGAGAGGAGAGATCTAGGGTTAATTCAATGCACAAAGTTATGAAAAACCCTAAAACCTAGCCTTGTTTATATAGTGCATGGAAACCTTTGGGAACAAGTTAAGGATTGGGTTGAGAACCCATTCCCTTGGCCGGCCATGTAACAAGCCCAAGAGAAACCCATAACTTTTTCCTTTTCAAGATTTTCCATTACTAGTCCTTCTCTTTTCATTTAACGGTTGTTAGTCATTTTTCCGTTAAATACTTAACGATCGTTAACCGGACTTAATGTGCAATAATTAATCGTAAACATTAACATTAATTATTTAACTTTAATTCTCATTCGCTAATGTGTGCAATCCCGTGGTCACGAGTTCGAATCCGGACATTTACGTGTTTGCAAATATATACATTTCCAACAGCTCCCACTTGGATATGTTTACAAAACGTGAAATGACATTGGTTAGCGTCTAGCAACACGCCAATGCCCCTGGTACAACTTGTGTATGGTTTTCTGGAGAAAACCAAGTTTTGATGATTCATCATCATATTCATCCTTTTGTTTCTAATACCATGTTAATAAGAATATGGATCTCACTCATTTCTTAATTAACTATTATGTTTCTCGCTTTATGTGATTGCTTAAGATTACCAATTCTTCGAACATATTCCGAAGGCCTTGGGCATGGCCATGCAAACATCTTAACAATCCTACGAGGGGCCCAGAAGTATTATACTTCAAAATAAATTTGAAGGAAACAAATCCTATTTTGACTACAATCAGGATTCACAGATTTCAACACTTCGAAAACAACCCTTATAACTACCGCCACATTATAGCGTTAGATTGCTTCACAGAAATGCACTACATCCATGACATATCTCTGGTATCTCAAGTCAGAGGATAAATATTCATGATATACTTAATGACAAAGATCCATAAAGTATCATCATGTGAGTAGGATAAGTCCTATACTCAATCCATTGAATATCATCCGAAATTAGTCATGCTACGCATCAATATACTTTCAAGTATATTCTAACTAATACTCCGATTTGTCTTAATTCAATATCATTCCCATGTTATTGATCGACAACGGACTATTTAGAATAACTTAAGTTATTCCAGGATTTAAACATGCAAATACAGGACACAATATTATAAATGAAATTAAACGTATACCGTACTTTAATTCATTATAAATAATAATTGTTTAACATCCTTTATCCAAATACTAAATAGATCAATGCATGATAATACTAGTTAATGAATTTTGCCACAAGTCATGAAAATCATACTTGTTGACAAGGCATAATTTCAACTAACTTTGATCTATAGGAATTTTGAGAATACTTATTTCAAAAATTCAATAAGTGAATTTCTTGTATATGTTTACACATATCTTGATATTGTCATATCATTCCATAAGGTGCGTGATAACCTGAACCACCCTTTTATGGCAATCATCTTTCAAAACTTTAAAGTTTTTTTTAAAGTATTCTTTATTCTTTAATGTATAATGCAACTATGCTCTTAGTTGAGCATAACTAGTCAACATGGTCATCATCAAGGATACCGTGACTAGAATTGAGTGTCATCTCAATTATACTAGCATCATTGTGTACAACAATATGCTCTTTAAACATCCGTAAACTTTGAACAGTTATAGTGTAATGTTGGTGCCTACCAAAACTCAAGTTTGTTGGCAATGACAATTATGAAACAATTGTCATATAATCATCCATAGAATCTAGGAGCATCTCCAGACTGTGGAATGTGATTCTAAATCCAAACATATTCGTAACAACTTTCAATGTTGTCAAATCATCTTGTAATCAAACATGACACAACAATCTTATACACAACATGATGTTCATGATGAATCTTCAAGTTAAACTTTAAGATCTCATCTATCTTGTCAAAGATATGTATTCATCATGTTCTATTTGACTCATTTATTAACCGCATATGCTCATAATAATAATCATATATTCCAAGGTTGTATATATTATTTCCAAATCTTACAAACAAAGTTTCATTCCCAACTAAAACTTAATTTAAGTGGAATATAGTTGCCCATACAACATATAAGATTTAAGAAAAATAAATAATACTCCCACTAGCTTTCAGGAATACTTATGAGCAATCTTATTTTAATTATTAAATCAAACATGGATTTAATATTAAACATAAGAATCATCTCCTAGATGCATGCATATATCCATTCATGGATTCTTACAGTCTGTACATATTCAAAGATTATTTGAATTTATAAAAGGGAAAATTAGTCAAATAGACTGCGCGCCCTGGTGCATATCACTTTCTAGACCACTTTTATAAATAATTTGAAACTAGACCGAGGGCAACCGCTGTTATTGGGCAACTCAACCACATTGCGACAAGTGTCCGTATATGTAATGTATTGTTTTTTGGGCAACTAAAAAGTGGTGGGCAACGTATTTTTTAAAAAAGGGTTTTTTGGTCATTTGCAGTTTTTTCATAATGGTGCTTCTTGTTATTATATACTGCTTCTTGTCATTTTACATCATACTCAATACAGATAAAAACACACACACACGACTCCATTAAAGCCTCCTCTTGAATCTACAATTCAATTTTCACCCATTCAAAATCACTCTCCCTGATATAGTCCGATTCAAAACAAAATATACAAAAGATTTATGTTACATCACTCTGCCAATCTGTGCTTTGTCAACAGTCAACATCTTTAGCTGGTAAGTAGGATTTAATTCAAATATTTAGGGTTTTTAATTATTATTTGGCAGCCAGTCGGATTCATTCCAGAGTCTGATTCATACCATACTGCTTTTCATAAGATACTGAATGTACTAGAAGACTTACCTGCTTTAGCACTTTCTGCTATGCATAGGAAACTCAAAAGCAACAAATATTACACGCCTCAGTTGATATCTAAAAAAACCGGGTGGAATCGAGACAGATTGATCAAGCGTTTGAGGACAAAGTGTTTGGAATTTCTTTCAGATCTTAATAAAGGAGATTGATTACAGGAACCATTGGCAAAAGCAATGGAAGTTGCAAGTTTGACTTTGAAGCTTATTCAAGGATGTCAATACTGATAGTGATGAGGCAAGTAAGGTAGCATATCGTCTCGTTGGTCTTATGCTGAATGATTTTGCCCAAATAGAAGGATGCGAACTAAGTTCTAGTGATAGGTCTTATCTCGGAGTTGGAACCTGTGATTTGAACCCAAAGAAACACAAAGGTACTTGTAGGCAATCTCTTTATTTCCATTTATTATTTTTATTCCCAGTTATTTTTAACAGTCGTGTCTCGTTGAGAGGTTATGCGGATGGTAATGAGCAAGTACAAGTGCCAAACTTAGAGTATGTACAGTTAGTAACTTACTTGCATATTCCATCCAGTTGACCAGTAAAGTTCATCATATTAAGCCTTTCCTAAACTCTGATTTGAAACTAACAAATCAAACTAGCAAACAATAAGCTAAGACATGCACATGAGAAAGCTAGAGATGAAAAAAGGACTCTTTAATACAGGTTCAAATTTGCCGGATTGGGCCGACTCTTTAATACTTTCATGAAGTCATATTATTGGAAATTTTACTAGTCAATGCCATTCCAAAAAATAAATAAGTAAATACTTGGTTAATGTATCATAAATGTTATAAAAAATCCATCAAAATACTGAAATAGTATATACCTTTTTTATTGCATTTCCTGAACTTTAAATACAAATGGACTTGCTTTTGGCCCCTTTCACAGTGTTCTGTTTTTAAGAAACGATAATAAAATGTACCCATTGATCCATGATCATTGACTATTTGAGGTCAATCGTAACCATTTTAGGTAACTGGTTGAAAATGCCACATCTAGGGAAAACCAGACAATTTTCACTGTCATTTCTTTAATTATTCTTGTCCTCTATATACTAATCCATTACTAAACTTCAATTATCATGAGCAGCAGCTAGAAAAAAGTGAGCTGCTAGCAATGGAGATGGCTGTCCGGTTTTTATTAAGGCGGTCGAAGAGTTATTACCCTCTTTTATTGAAAGGTACTCACTTTCTATAATACAGATCAGCTTTATTTATGCATTGCAGCCCTGAAAATAGTAGATTCTCACCACAGTTTATTCGCTCAACGTATATTTCATTTCATCTTTCAACGGAAGTGCATTTATATGTTGCAAGTGAAATTTCATTTTGTTTGAATGAACAGATCAGTAACTTTTGGATCATTTATCTGCATCAAGTGTTCAGGAGCACATAGAAGCCTTGGTGTTCATATATCAAAAGTACGGTAATCATTCCTTTTCTTTAATTGTTTAAATCTTGATAGCTTGGATTATAAAAGGGAAAATAAAATCAGCAGATGAACTCTAGTCAGAAAGTCCCAGGTATTATCAGTTAATTTAGATGAATGGAGTCATGGACACATGAAGAAGTTGATCTTGTAATAAAATGTGGCAGAAATGCCATGGTGAATTCAAAATACGAAGCTTCGGTACCTGATAACTGTATGAGATTTTTATGTAACTCGTTGAGAGTCTTTAGATGATAATTTTCTATACGACTCCCAAGTAACTCCCTTTTCCTTGGTGCATAGGATTTCTTTGAACTCGTTGTAATCACGTTCGAGAAAGTCTCTTCTGCATCTCGTGGATGTTATGCTAAGATGACTAGGATTCTCGAACAATTAAGCGTTGGTAAATTTCCGGTGCTGATGTGTAACCTGCAGCTGGATGGACTAATAGTTTGTCTGTTTACACTGTTTTTAACCGCTGCTGGGTAAGAACTCTAATTCCTTGCTAGTCGGGTTTTGTGTATGATTCAAGAACGGTTAGTTTATTTAGTGAAAGACTTGTATAGTTGTATGCTCAACTAAGCTTGTTCTTTCTTCTGACTTTTTA
Organism: Chrysanthemum makinoi; assembly: GCA_910596185.1. Lineage (NCBI taxonomy): Eukaryota > Viridiplantae > Streptophyta > Magnoliopsida > Asterales > Asteraceae > Chrysanthemum > Chrysanthemum makinoi. Next base: position 303,354,222 of record OU343220.1, on the reverse strand, counting down.
GCTTCAATACCACTGCCATTGTACTTAAAATGAGGAAAATCATGACCGTGATCATAAAGAAAAGCAAGCCGCTAAATTCAGAGCTTGGAAAACTCTTAGTCAGCTGCGTAAGAAGAGAGAATCAGGTGATCATTATGTTTCCATTCATCACTGAATTCACAATATCAAAAAACTGAAGTATTGTTTCTCTTATAGATTCCTTCGTCAAGGCTTACTAGCGGAGACGTTCTCAAAAACTGTGTTGCTCAACTCAAACCGTATCTTCCAGATATTGAGAGATATTGAGACCAGAGTTGGAGGTGATTAAGCAGGAGATGCAAGATAAACTGAGAACTAGCAACAGATGTTTATAGGGTAACTCATACAGGTTATCTTTCGTAGATGTTGTAAATTGGCTTGGCATGAATTGATGATTTTAAGCTCCCTCCTTAGCAACTTTTCTCTGCTCAATTTGACCAGTCAACGGACACTGCATTTCTGTCCAACTTATTGAAGATTACGAAGAAGATGGAGACACAGAGGATGCAGTTCTGGAAGCAGGCAGTGATTTAGATCATATCCACGATTACGAAGAAGATGGAGATACAGATAGTAAAGAAGTTCTCAAAGGAGACTTTGATATAGATGGTATCCATGATGCTAGAGATCCAGATAGTGAAGAAGTTCTCAAAGCAGACTTTGATTTAGATGGTATCCATGATGATGGAGATACAGATGACGAAGTTCTAGAAGCGGTATGTGATTTATGGTCTATTTCATCTGATAAATAGGTTGTTAGTGTGTCGAAAGCTGTTATGATTACCTATAACGAATATTTTTTGTTGTTGTTGTAGAGTTGATACTCCGAGTATCATAGATAGGGTGAGGAGACTATTCGAAGGGTACCCGAACTTAATATTAGGTTTCAATACCTTTCTTCCAAAGGAATATGAAATCACCCTCGATAACCCACAACCTAAGAAGCCTGTGGAGTTTCGTGAAGCTTGTCAATTCGTAAACAAAATCAAGGTAATAAAATGATTAAAATCGTGAGATAATGTATAATAGTATCCCTTCAGAAAATATTCCTCTAACATGTTGTGTGCTTGCAGAGGAGATCTCAGGGTGACGAGCGTTCATACAATTCGTTTCTTAATATTTTGAGTATGTACAAAAATGAAAACAAATCCGTTAGTGAGATCCACCAGGAGGTAAGCTATTTAAAACGTGTATATTTTATATTTCACTTACTCGACTTGTATGCTTGTGTTTTTATCGTCTACCATCTTCTTTCAGGTTGCTGCTCTTTTACATAACCAGACAGACCTACTCGAGAAGTTCGCCAACTTTTTACCATCCAGACACAATGTTCATTCCGGTAGCAATCACAATAGGAGCTCTCCATTGGCACAACACGACCTCGACATCCCGAGAAGGTAGTTTTCGACCTAATGGCTAATCTTTAATACATCATTTTTGCGTAAAGTCTCATAGAAAGCATATATCTTCATTTACTTTGTGAACTGAAATAAAATTTTGTTGGCTGAAACGTGCCGTTAGTATTGTAATGCCGCATCCTCGTCGAGAGGAAGGATTTAATAGACACGCAAAGAAAGAAAAAATGAAAAGGGAAGACAGAGAACACCGTTCACAAGATAGAGGTTTTGATCATTATGGAGCAAACCATCTCACCCACAAACGTAAACCTGCTAGCGCACTTGAGGACTCTGGTCCTTCTCTGAAAAAACTAGAATACTCTGTTACCGAATTATTTCACCGAGGTATTTCCTAATTCGTAATCAGACTGAAATTTTTAAGAAAAAACCGAATTTGTGTACCTCAACACGGTATTTAAATGGTACTGAGCTGTTTTGAGTGAGTTGGTTTACTAATATGCTTTGCCTTTTGTCATTTATTAACATAATATTTTTGGCAGATATGCGTGATGAAGTGCAGCATTGACACAATTATTTTGTGTATTTGATGAATACAACAAGATATCAAAGAAAAAAACTGTTTCATAAGCTTTGTAGTCTGAAGGAGAATCTTCATAAGCTTCTTATTATGTGAGTGAGATACACAGATAGGGGTGTCTGGATTTGCATATAGGAAGAGCTGGTCGTCCTCAGTATGATCAACATGGCAGGTTTGTCCTCGTACTTTTTTTTATCATGTCTGCTAGGTAAAATGTCATCTAACATTAGTTGTACTGAAGTATGTTGGGGCTGTTTGTTTAAGCTTATTTTTTGTGCGAAAACTTATGTTTAATAACTAGTATGTGGATTATGATATACAAGTTCATAAGTTAAGGTTCAGTGTTTGGATTAGCTTATGGCAAAAAGGATGATGAAATCCTAACTCAATGTATCTGTTATGATGTATGGTGTCGATATCAAACATTTCGCTACCCTAGTACCCACCACTCTCAATTTCTTGCCCAATACCCACCACTCTCAATTTCTTGAACTAATCGTACTCATTATACCCAGTACCCACCACTCCCACCAGAATTCATGTTCTAATCAGTTTCTTTCTTAATACTTACCAATCACAATTACATCCAGGATTCCAGGTATTATACTATCCTTTTTTTTTCTTTTTTTACTATCTTTTTGGGATTCTTATCCACTAGTTGATTTTTACTAAATAAGCATGTGTTTGGGACTGTGTACTGGGACTGTGTAGTGGGGAGGTGACGCTGATTATTCTAAGAATGTTAATGAAGCGAATATGATAGATCATTTCTGATATTGGCTCAATGTAGGCAGTATTTGGGTTAGCATTTCGTAACCGCGCCTTAACGTGGTGCCTCCATAGAAAAAAGGTCCGGTTTATGTAGTCTTGTTCAAGTCTATATCAATTGTCATTGCAGTTGTTATGGGGATCCTGTTTCTTGGAGATGCACTTTATTTAAGAAGGTTAGCATTAGTAACAGTGCTCTTTTTATCTGCCAAATAGAGATCGCAATTTTGACCCATTTACTTATTAATGGGTCGATTTAGGTGGCGTTTTTATCTCTAAAGTGGGTATGTGGGTTGAACCATTTGAAAGTCATCCAAAGTCTATTGTTGATGGGTACACCATCCTAAGTGTTTATCTAAAGGTTTACATTGTTACAGTATAAGATAACTAATCCATTTTAGCTAGTATCCGGCTTATCTTACCATTTTTTTAAGCTAACCTATAATCTCAGGAAACCAAACTAAGAACCCTGATTTTTTACATTTTTATGCAGCGTTATTGGAGCAGTTATAATTGCTATAGGATTCTATTCGGTGGTGTGGGGTCAAGCCAACGAAAAGAGCAACTTAGTTACGGACTACATGGATGAACCGAATCCAGAAACTCCTTTCCTCTTGTGTGAAAATGTATCTGAATGTAAAGGATTATTAACCTGATGTTGTTTCATTATTTTCATTTTGTGCAAATAAACAAATATGTGATTATATAATATCGGGATGGGAACCACAAATTTATCCCTACCTCATCGTTATTGCTAATTTGCTACGCTTGCATATTTTAGTTGATTATGACTGATTTAGCATTGGTCTTTTTCATATAGTTAACAAGTAAAATTGCCCGCGCGTTGCTGCGGGGTGTTTATTTTTTTTTTGTTAATTTCGGTGACTTAGTTTTTATACATACTATTGTTGCTATATTTGAGATTTTTTTTATTTTTTTGGGTTGAACTTTATTTTTTTATCATATTATTCTTATGTAATGAGTTCCTATATCACTTTTCAATTCAGCATCTGTCCTTCCCCCAAAAAACTTTCTGACAGTGTTATTCAATGCATAACTACATCATCTACGTAGAATTTTGTATAGGAGATACCTGTTGTACGAAGCTGCAGCCTGGTGTGGTGAGTAAGGATTGTAGTAGAATGCAGATGATTTCCTTCGTTCTTTGTCTTTGCAGTTTGGGTTTGGAAAGTATTGTAGTCTATTTGGTTTTTCTGTAACAAAGTTTTGTAATAGTGTAGTTACATGAGGAAGGTTCTGGTAGTAGATAGTTGGTATATACGTGTATGATTTAGTACAACTTTGTTACACATTTGTATGGCTAAGATTATGTAGTACATGTATTAGGTTTCCAAGAGGTCAAAGAGGGTGTTTGACATTGTGTTACAAAGTGATTAGAGGTAAACTTTGTTGCACACTAAGCAGGGAAACTCCCTAGGCCCAATGAGAAGCTTGTAACTTTACATCAAAGAGTATTAAGAAGTGGTTAACTACTAATTGTCGTGTACAGTAAATGTTGCACCTCCATTTGCCCAATAGCAAACTGCCAAGGGTATATGTTATCACCTAATGGGCCTATTAAAACAATGACCACAACCCATAGGCCAATAATATGAAGAGTTAACAAATTGATTAACAGTTATATATAAGGTTATCTATTTCATTGTGCAATTCTATTACGTCAAAATTGTTAGCCAAAAATTGAAATATATTATATATTATTGTTATTATATCTTTGTTTCTTGTACTTTATAATTTACTATAATAAGAAAATTTCCCACTTTCAAGTAAAAAGGTTATTTAAATGCTTAACTATGATTAATTTAAAAAAATCTTGTATAGAAAAACATTACCAATCATAGTCAAAGGTTACATTATTTTAAAATAAAAGATAACGTACGTTATCGTAAATCTAAAACGAAGAAGTAGTTGACATTTGAAAAATATTAAAAATGTGTGGTTATCATTCCCTTGTACAATGATTACCTGCATAACGGGGTGATTACGCAAAAACGGGGATGAATAGTTAAAGTAGAAACTACATTGGCCCAATCAGAAACTGCCATACCCTCCTGGTAACACTGTTGGACATGTTGAAATTGCTAATGGAAACACGCGGCCCAATTAGATGAAGAATTATAAGATAAAGGACACCGTAAGATTTCAGTATCTTGCCCGTTCATTTTCCATTCTTAGAATATATTATAATAATGTTGTTGTCATCATCTAGGATTAAATGAGACTTGATAATAAGCAACAAAATGAAAGACACAACAAAGAATTCCTCTATATTTCTTTTAGAAAGAAATATACAACTCATCAATTTTGAAAACGGTACCTAACTTACCACCGGTTCATATTCATTAGTGTTGCCCACGATAACTTACTGCTGCTAGTTAATTGCTACTACTGCTTCATATTCATTTGTGTTGCTCGAAAGTTGTTGCCCAAAAATAAGAAGTTGCCCAAAAATAGTTGCCCCAATAAGAAGTTGCGAAAAAAGAAGTTGGCCAAACAGAAGTTGCCCAAAAAGAAGTTGCCTAAGAGAAAAAAAATCGGCCAAACAGAAGCGTTTTTGACATTCGTCCATTATCCATGAATGTCACGAGGCTTGCAAGATGTGCATAATGCATACAAATATACAATTAGATTAATGTTACTAATTTGTAAAGAAACTCATTTGTCTATAATCTACATGCACGTATTTCGTCTTGACAAATTTGGCCCAATGTAAGATTACTAACATAAAACATCCATATGAAAAAGAAAAAAGTTATTAAACAGCAATCTTAGAAATCTTGATTTTCATCTTTGCTAATCTCCACTTGCGGCTTGAAGTACTACAAAAGAATGTCACCTAGTACAAATGAAAATGATAGAGTACGGTTAGGTTATACACATTATATATATTAAGATACAAAGACGACTAAATCTGTACGTTAAGAAGACCACATATAGAGTTTGAAAAAAATAATTAAACGGCATAGCAAGTTAGCAACACATATCAAACTGCATACAATCAAAAGAACTAAGGAGAAACAAGCATACAAACCAATGTGGCAGTAGATGCATGTATAAAAACTAGTACTCATTACTTGTTACAAAGACAAAAAAATATTGAAGCCTTATATTAAAACTAATATGGACAAGAGAGTTGTGTAATAAGCATAATTTTGGAAATTAACAGTGGTGCGCAAGAATTTTTCCCCACGTACAAAGCCTATAAACTAATCATCCATGAGAGCATTAAGTACTTCGTTTGGTGGATACTTGTGATATAGATCTTTGTAGGTTTTCGGAGTGAAATTACTAAGCGGCTAGTAGTCTTAAACAGCAAAAAAATGTAGAAAAGAAAAAGCAATTAAGATGTTGGGATTAAAACAAAAGCACTGCTTGATATGAACATTTATATGAAATTCGTCAAACAGACTGACAATATTAAACCTTCTGTATATAAATTACGATTTCAATCTATAGATTCAACAACATTTCTACTTCTGGGCTCCCAATCTAGGGTCTTAGTTTTCCAAAAATATTGCTATAATACTTGGTAAATATTCAGAAACTCATCATCAGCTTAATGAATTATCATGGCGAAAAGTGGCAGCATGGGCGGGTCGGGCGGGTTTGGGTAACAAGTCAAATGGGCTTGGTCCGAACGGGCACGGTTCAAGCCGGCAAAATTAAAAGTCGGATCAAATGGGCACGGTCTACACGGGTACGGATCAAAACGGTCGTAGGTCAAACGGCCATTTTCTTAAAAAAAACCCCCCAAATGCCTAAAAAGACTTCATTATATTATAGACTAATACTAATTTTAAGTAACAATTAGACAGATAACGAAAATTGAGTTAGAATAATTTAAACTTAAGGTATATTTAGCTAGTAAATCGATATAGGCTTTATCACATCGATGGCTTTAGACGCTAAGTAAGCATAAACCAAATTAATTTTAGAAAAGACAACAGTTCATAAACAAGAGAAAAATAATAATAATAAAGATTAAAATTAAAATCAGTTAGCTACACATTAAGCTACCATTTAGTGACCCAACCCAACCCATTTTAACCCCTTATGCAGCCAATTCAGCGCACTCTGCTGCTTGTTATAGGTCAGCATGAAAATTATATCTTTGATTTCACAAGCATGTAAAAAGCCAACTGCATCACAGGACAAGTTTTTTATAAACACTAGCAGATGGATAACAGCTTCTACCCAAAAAAAAAAATGGTTTCAAGAAGGGAAATGACGATCAGAAACAATTCAAGTCCCATGTCCTACCAAATACTATATAAAATTATGATAGAAGCCAAGTGGGACCAACCATGACTAACGCAAATTGAATGGAATATTACTTACAAAACATTGACAAAACCGAAAGTTGGAGATCCAAACATAACTGATGTACTGATATACTGATATTATTGGACACAGAAAAATATTGCAGCCCAAACTGACAGTAAATAATAAAACCAAACTAACTGATATAACTGGACATTTGCAGCTGGCACTGTATCTCGAATTGAATATATAAACGAACTTACTTTATCCGAATTTTGAGAGGCTCCCATAGCCACTATTTGGTCACTAAATAGATTGCAACATGTTTGGGTTAAAATGGGATGGTTTGTTATGTAAGGTTTTTTATAGTTATGTAATTTGTTTGGAGCATGTTAGTATCAAACCAGAATAAGAGGGATGAAAATGTACCTGCAACTAATTCATTGATGTTAACTCACGCTAAAAACTTTCTTACAACTCCTGGAGGTAACTTTTCTATAAGCTTTTGAACTGCATCTTCAACTATCTTGTCTTGCTGGTCATCAATTTCCTTACGCATTTCTTCTAATTCAGCCTTATTCTTTTTATGTTCCTCTGCGAGCTCAAGCTTCTTCCATTCATGATGATCTTCAATTTGCTTTCGAATTTCAACCAAATGTTTCATTTCAAAGATCTATAGTAGTTTCTTACAAATCCTTGTCCTATTAAGCGGTCTTTTACTTCTTTTCTACTACACCGTAAATGGTTGCTACACGCTTGCATGGACAAGTGGTCTTTTACTTCTTTTCTACTACACCGTAAACGGTTTCACCTCCAATTGCCGACTTAGCAAAGGCAGTTCATTATAATCCTTGCAACACATGCTTTGTCTCACGCAACCGCAATTGCACGGATTGGAGGAAATTTCAAAAAATTTAGGCACAAAATCAAGAATTCTTAAACTCGATATATTAAGCATATAATAAGCTTACCTGAGCTTCTAAATAGCTAGCAAAATCCAACAGAATGGTTTGTAATGATCTTTAAATAACAAAAGCAAACTAAAAATGGGATATGTAGTAAGTTTGAAGTTAGCATGTTTTCTGCGCCTATCTCTTCAATAATTTCATTTGTTGATCCATAGTCTCAGTGAATACTAAACATCCATTCATTATCAAGTAGCAGCTACAAAGCTTAAGTCGCATAGCAAGAGGGTAAAAAGTACTAGCAGTGGTTACCAAGTACTAGCAGTGGTTTAGTAACGCTAGCAGTGGAAACGTAAAGCTAGCAGTGGTATAGACCGTAAACGTAGCAGTGGTAATAGTCGGATCATAAAGACTAATGTTCAAGTAAGAACACAAACAACGATTTCAAGTATATCTTTAATATGTTCAGTTAGCAAAACATTAGTCAGAACTCAGAACCAACATACAAGGTTCACTCAGATAAAAAAGCCTTAAAAAACTAGAAACCAAACTGGTAAAGACTTATTAGCTTAGACAGCAGATGTAAGTCCATTTTAGTGTCTGGACAAGCTTATGCTTATGAGCTTCTTTATGGAGGGTTTAATAAGCCCCTTTTTTTGTGGCATGAGGGTTTATATATAGGTTTAAAAGCTCCTTTTTTCACCTTTCTGTGATAAGCTAATCCAAACACTCAACATTAGCTTATGAGGTTATTCTTCATAAGCCATAGATACTTACTGGACACAAGCTTAAGACAAAAAAATAGCTTAGACAAACACCCCCCCCTAAGTCATCAGTATGCACACACATAACAGAACTCACGTATTTTATCCAGACATTACCACCAAAAAAGATGACACACACAAAACCTAGTTGACTCTCTAGAGTCTAGCTGATAGCAATACTACACAGAAATTTGCAAGCCCTGATTTTACTCCAACTGATTCGGCTCCAAACCGCCAAGTTTAATCACTCAAGCCCGCCACTTGTGAATGGCAAACCGTAAAAACTTAAAACAGCTCGTAAGCAAATGCAATTTAGATCAGGAGAATACATGGATTCCCGGTCGTTAAGTCCCACGGAGGATGACCGTGTTTAACACAATCGATGTCGAATAATCACTAAGGATAGTGATCAAGAAGGATTTTGAGTTATTTTATAAATTACATGGGCTTAAATGTAAATTAAAGGAAATTAAAAAGATAAACTATCTTAAATAAACGCTATCACTAATTTTAAACTAATGTTTTTGATTTTACTTTTTTTATAAAACTTAATTTAAAACTACGTGACGTACACAAGAAAATGTGAAACTGAAGCAGTATTAGTCCTAAAAATATGAAAATGATATTTTTACAAACCTAATGATAAAATAAAATTTTAAGAAAAAGAAAATTATTTTTATAACTATTAAATTAATTATTATTAATTAAAAACTATTTTTAACTATTTAATAATAACCTAAATTACAAGAAAATAGGAAATAAAGCTAGAAAAATAAAATTATGACTTGGAAAAATCTAAAATAACAAAAAAGAATTTTCAAAACTATTTTTGTATTTTTCTGATTATTTTTCTATTTTTTATGAATTTTAAACTATTAAAAACTAATTAAATTACTAAAAATTACAAATTAAACTATGAAAATTCTGGAAAATTACTTTTTTTACTTTTTATATTTATCTTAACCTAAGAAAATTGAAAACTTATTTTTTTGAACTTTTTCTGATTTAATTGCAATAAAAGCTAATTAAAATGACTTAAAAACTGTTTTAAATTAAGAAAAATAGCAAACAGTGTTGGAAAATTATGAAAATTTCAGGAAAAGTCTAATTTAATCTACTGAATCTAAGAAAAATAGAAAAACAGTGGCTTGTTTGTAAGAAAATGAGACTGCAGTTATAGGTCCTTATTAATAAGCACTTTGAATAAGCCAATGGTACCAAATAAGCACCAAACTGTTACAGAACCTATGATATGCTAAAATTACTCTAAAACAACTAAATACAACTATCCTTAACTTATAAATTGCAACCTGCTATGATTTTGTTAATTAAGCTTAATGTGCTAAAACAGTTTTGGGTACCACTTTTAAGCTAGAAGATAAGCACTGAAATAAGCTGGAAATTAGAAAACAATTGTTGGAACTTATACTAGACCTGGTTAGCTACTAGTAAACCAAATACCATACCTGGACAAGCTCAAATGAGCTTTGGACAAGACTTGCACAAAACTGAGAAAACTCAGTGTATACTGAGTTTTGGTGAACAGGGCATATAAGCCCTGTTTAACAAGCTTATTTGAAGCTTATAGAAAATTTCTAAAAATCTATAAAAATAACAATAAGAAAATAGACCAGTTGAGGTTTTAAGAACCAAAAGTCTCACTTGATTTGGACCAATAATGAACCTATGAAAAATCCCTCTAGTTAGGTTCACAACAGGTTTTTCAAGTTTTTTGACTTTTGACAAAATTGAAATGTTGACTTTTATGAACTTTAAACCTAGATTTATGGATTGAATGTGATGTTATAAGATAAAACAAAGCTATATTAAACTACTCAACTGATTTCTAAACATGAAACAAGCTTAGGCTTTTTGAAAATTCCAACAGATAAGTGATTAAGACATGATCATGCTAATTTTGACTTATCAGGCGTGCAGACACAATTTTGATGACAGATATGGTTCAAGTGAACTTAAGTGAGACTAAGTGGACAAGTATTGAACACAAACAACAAATTTTAAGCTTAAACTGACCACTCATCCAAACACCATTTTAGAAACTGTCATGCACTTTTAAACTAAGCAAACTGCTGAACAAGTACAAACCAATGATTACTATGACTATAGTTACACTAGTTACTACTATTTAAACAGGTTTACACCATTAATGATCACAAACATAAACTCAAGCACAATATGAAAACTGCATAAAAAATGAAAATGAGATTAAAAGCTCACAAGTGTTTCAGCTTGTTTTGCAGCTTAAACCAATCCCAATACTACTATTCTAATCCATTTCCACCCCAAATCCATCTCTGCAACACCCCATATCCATTTCCAAACTGCTTAACCAAATTCTTCTTCTCAGTTGACTTATGTTGACTTTTTACCAAAGCTGCTTAGAACTGTGTTCCAAGCTTATCTCAAGCTATAATAAGCTTAGATAAGCTTGTTTGAATGATAAATAAGCTTATTGAAGCTTGGTAACAAGAGTTTGAATTGGAAATTTGCAACAGTAAGCATAAAACATGAAATGTGAATAAAAACTTGAAATGATACTTGATAATAGTTTGAATACACTTAAACAGCTTAATTTGATACAATGAAAACCAAAGATTACAGTTTAAAGCTTAATTAAAGACATGGAAATAAAATACGACATTCAAAAAATTAAAAAACTAAGTACTCTCTTCTCTCTTGCTTCTCATCCTCTTTTATACTCCAAATAGCTTCCACGTGTCCTTCTGATTGATTCCCACTAAAAATCTTGGTAAATGGATGATTTAGGAGCAATCTAGGCCGTCCACGTTTTTGGCGGGAAAATTGGTTTTGACAGTGGGCTCTGAAACTAGCACTAGGGGGGTGGCATTTATTGTAGTGGGTTTGTGATGATGGGGGTGGAGGGAAAGGTGAGGTGATGGGAGGGGGAGCAGGCAAGTGGTTGCAGTCATGTTGGGGAAGATAAACAGGAGGTGGCGGGCAACTGGGTGTTTGACTTTGGGTTGACTTGGGGTTCAAATAGAGAGGTCACAATGGTTTAAAGGCAGGGGTCAATTTGTTTTGGCAGGGGACCATAATGAGTTATGACAAGGTATGGAAGGTTTAGAATACAAGGACTAAACTTGTAATTTCAGAAAGACCAAGGACCATTTCTGCCAATTTATCAAAGTTCACACAAGGGATCAAAATTGACAAGCTTCCATAGTTCAAGGACTATTTTTTGACATTTTCAAATTTTCAGGGACCAAACTTGACATTTTTGAAAGTTGAGGGACCTTTTCTGCCATTTGACAAAAGATTTATTCAAGGACCATTTTTGACAACTTAGAATATTTTAGGGACCTTGAATAACATTTTTCTTTATTTTGTTTTACCAGGGACTGTTTTTGACAACTTTTGAAACTTGGGGGACTAAAACTGCTAATTATGCAAACTTGATACGTTTTTCACCAGATTTTGATATTTTTGCATTTAAAACACATAAAACACTTATTTGTGATATTTTTATCATTTTGATGCATTTCTGAGTGTTTTCAGATGTTTTTGCAGTTTAAATGATACAAAAATGATGAGTATTTAGACACTCATCACCAACCAACCAACCATACGATGGTAAACTAAACATATATGTTCTATGCACTAACCAATCAGGGATCCACATATAGAGTGATGTTCTGATCCCTGATCATGGGGTCGAATTGCTTAAATAGAATGCCAGGGTGAAGCCAGTATAACCAGAACACACTACATGAAAGCGAGATAACAAGTTTATGCCATGAAATTGCATTACCTTGTAAGCTAATATGGTAATGATCTAGGAGCAGTTTCAATCACAGTCACTAAATTCTTAGAAACCATTTCGTAATAAATGGGATATCAAAAAATGAATGAATCAACTCACCAAATGTGACCCATCTTCAAATAAATAGCGAATTCCCTGATTATTTGAGATGGAACCTTCAACATGATCTTTGTATTAAAATTCATCAGCACTAGCAAAATTTGCCACATCTGATCTTATACCCTTTATGGTACTGCATAAATAAATAGCACAAGGTAAATACAACTGTTAAAACAGTCTGAAACATGGTCAATATTTCATCGCAATTGGGTAAAAAAGAAACGGGTCAAATGGGACTTACATGTTAACATCACTGAGAGAAGCCTGGAACTTGACCAAGTGAGCCATCAGTTCTTTTGCAGCACCTGAACTGCTTCACAACCTTATCAAGGCCAGGCTCGTATATGGGGAGCTGGTCACTGTTCCAGGCAGTGATACGAGCAGCAGCGATGTCAACAACATCGACTTCAATATCGGCCATAGTAGAACCTCCATAACAGAACCTCTGACATAACCAGCTCCAATGCTCTTGCCTGTGATTTTAATCAACTTTATGAGGTCAATGAAGTAATTTCTAATTGGAAGTGGAAAAATAGACGGGATTTAGTGGCATGTCAATCTGAAAATTAATAAAAACAGGTAATTGTATGTGTTAGTCAAAACCGGGTTCGGATGGACCACCCAGCCACCAACAGTTCTATTCTGTTGGATGCAATCGACAAACAGCTAATGCATTAACCATGGCTATGACTTATAAAAACTATAATATCAAAATATTATTGAAAATTCTTGTGAATAAAAAAATTTGGTAAGTTGTAAGCATTTGAATAAAGTTACGCCTTTTTGACTAATTTCATCCATTCGACAAATTTGACCCGTTTCCTGTTTAGCTGGTCGTTATAGTTGACTCGTTAACAAAAAGTATAAAGAAGAGAAATGAGGATATTGTATTACTGTGAAAGAAAGACAATGTAAGATTATTAACGTTAGTCGCACCTCATGAACACAATGCTCGACTGCAAGACGTGCAAATAAGTCTTTCGATGTAGCAACAGCTGGGTCCCACAAACCATCATGAGCTGGGAGAGCTCCATAGAAAGAACCCAATTCCTCAAGCCGGGCGGCAAGGAGAGTGAAGTGACGACCTTCATCTTGTGCAACTCTTACAAAATCATCAAAGAACTCTCTTGGCATCGACTCTTGCTTACCAAAACGTGCTCCTGTTTGAATAATATATATATAGAGATGATCAAATGAATCACATACTCAACAAAATCTAGAGAGATCAATACTCTTTCCTCCAATCTAGAAATAAGTATTTTCATAATCATTAAGCTAAATTTGATTTATAAAAGCTGCAATATTATGAAAATGTATAATTTATTTGAACAAATAGATTTAGGAGGTCGTATGCATTAAAAGTAAACTTTAGGTAACTTTCAACCACTTTGACCCATTTTACGTTCTTCACCTTAGGCTTCACTATTCGATTCAACACATTTCATTTGTTAATAAAAATACACAGCCCAAATCAACTCATTTATATGTTAAAGGGTTCAAATTGCCACCTCTAATTTACGGCATGCTATTAAAGCATAACCGTTATTGGATATAAATTTAGCAATCACTATCAAACCTTAAAAACTTGCAACAGAAATTGATCTATAACCAATAGAAGCAAATATCCATATTGAAATCATAAAGAACAGAATATACCCAAGATAAATCATTGGCCCAACTTTCAGTATGAACAAGACTGTGCACAATGGCTTGTCTGCTCTGTAAGCTTCTGGCTTTCCCAAGCTTCGGCATTAGGCTAGGCGACACTAGCTTCACCTGCGCAACATTGAAGGGTCAATACTTAATAGCAAGACGAAACTATTTGAATTAGAATCAAGATCGGAGTTAAATAAAAAGCCCACACGAACACTAGCAGAACCTGCCATCTGTAAAAAAGCCATTAATGATTTTGCTGAAACTGGCTATATCGATAATAACATGTCCAATTGTTCATCGAAATGCAAGCCTTAATACCAAATATACATCAAACATAGCAAGAAAAACATGATAATTGCATCATTTTTGTGTGTAGCTGTGGCATAATTCAATCAAAATCACCAAGTTGCAAATCATCTACTGTATTACTTGACTAATAATCACACACTTACAAAATAACGCCACAACCAATAATCACATACAAACATAGCACGGTTTAACGGCTTGCAAAATTTATTGCTATACCATGAGATTTTACATCTATATATATCTAAGAAACTCAAATTCTTAACAGAAAAAAGTAAAATAGCAACCTTTAGTAAAAGAAACATGAGAAAAGACGTCAAAGTGGTTATACAATATCTGTGTATCAGCATATAACTAAAACTAGTTAGTATAGGTATTCAATCCACTAGCAGTGGTACCCGATACCACTAGCAGTGGCTTCGAGAAGCCTAGCAGTGGAAACGAATTAAAACTAGCAGTGGTTTCCATGTTTGGTCGCGTAACATGGTGACAAGCACCCAATTTGTCTAGTGCTTCTAAAGCTCAACCTGAATGGGTAACCTGGTCTTGAAGATCTTTAAGAGGGTCAATCTCTCCGACCACTTCAAAACCAAAAAAAACATTCAGGCATTTCATCAAACACTTACTATACACCTTTTTTGATTAAAAAAACTCACCCAGTAAATGAACCACTTAAAACGAAGAATGATTACCTTATCAACAGAATGAAAACCACTAACAACCATCTGAGATGTATCTGGTAGAGGTATCACCCTGGGATTGAGATGTATCTGGTAGAGGTGGCGTCAGGTGGTGGTGCCGTCGTGTGTAAAATTAATGTACTGTCTCAATTAATGTATCTATTAACCTTTGAGGTGTGATTGTTTATGTGGGGGAGAAAGAGGTGTGATATATGTAGTGGTGTGAGTTTGATTTGTGTCAGTTTGTGATTTTTTTTTAATTGTAAATGTAAAATGACGAAATTATCCTTGTGTATAAATACAAGTTGCCCAAAAATATAAAGTTGCCCAAAAAACAATACATGACATATACTTGCAAAATACGTACTTGTGTCATAAGTTGTCTGACACATGGCAGCCCCTGGTTGGGTAAAAAAAAAGCGGAGGGCAACTTGTCTATTTTCGAATTTTAAAAGGGCGTGGTCCATAAAGTGATATGCCTCAGGGCGCGCGGTCTATTTGACTAATTTTCCCTTTATAAAACTACTTTGTATTACTCATCGTCCTCGCAAAAGTAATTCCACAACAAAGAGTTTTGATATTCATTGTCAAAATTTCATATCAATGAAACTAAGTATGACAATTATAATCTTTATACTTCTATTTAATGTATCTAGAAAAGAATATTCAATCATAGTTAATTGATTAAGTATGATTAATATTATTGTCACTAGACATGCATTAAATGTGTGTACAATATTGTCCATATGATTCCTACACAAAGATTTAAACCACTAGGGTTTCCATTCTTTGAAGAAACTCATTAAGATAAACCAAATATTTAAAGTTGATTATCTCTATAGATAACATCTCTACATTCATAGTATGATTGATTTACCACAATTCAACATTTGGTAAATTCATCATTATGATTAACATGCTTACCATGATCCTGTAACTCATATTCCTCAACATATTAAATATCTGAGATATCCTTGCGGATCTATGAATGACAATTCCCTCATATTGAGGTCTATCATATACATGTTTAGCCTCATCATGATAGTTGCTTGTGCATTTTAGAAGATTATGTATTTTATAATTCTATCTTTCAAGATCTAAACAAAACTCCCACTTGCCTTTAACAATTTAAAAATTACCTTTAAATAGTTTAGCAAGTAAAGCAACAATACATTGTTCTCTTTTGGGATATTACAAAAAACATTGACAGTTCCTGACATTAGTTTGTTACAACCTACTTTACAAGTAGTTTAACAAATTCAGAACTTCATTATAAGACTTAATGTGATTCATCACATTCCATAAAAATGGTGTCTTATTAATCTTCTAGGTTGGAGTCTTATTGAGTATATTCAGTCTATACTCAATCTACTAACCTGGATAACATATGGAAGAAACTATAGTTATCTTGAATCAAACATGCCAACAGATTTTGATTCTTCTAATTGAACATACCATAAAACTATGGTATTTTCTTAGAATTAATATTGTAAGAAAATCTAACAATATTTAAGATAACCATCTACTCTTTGGCTTATCTATTTACCAACAAAGTAAAACTTAATGGTACAATAGAATTACCAAGTCAATTGCATGCATTATAACACAAGTATTTTTGACCAAGTCAAAAGACATATCAGTTATAATCCCACTATACATTATAAGTCATTTGATCAACTCATTGACTTCATGCATATGTCTTAAAACATAGCAAGTTAACGTCTTACTTTATATTGTAAGTCTTTAAAAGACTTCATGTTTGTGACTTTACAAAATCATAAACATTTATAATTAAAGTAATTATGAACACCACCTCAGGTTTCAATTAATATTTCAAGTTAATATTTACTACATATATTTAAGTCATTCAACGAATACTTAAATTCAAAGTAGTATTAGATTACTTCATTTAATTATGTCATTCCATGAAATGTTCAACGTAAGAAATTGCAAAATCATCCATGCTCGTTCTCACGACACGTGGGTATTTTACCTTGGGCTACAATCTAGTTCACGTTCTCACGTAACATAAATTGTAACTACAAGTGTTTCTTAAATATTGAATGACATAAATATTTAAAATAAAGTAGTATCTGTTATCATCTTGACACATGTTCTTAATAGGGCAATCATACATATTTAAATGTATACTTCCTATTAGAACGTTATTCTCTTACTTTTCAGTCAAGAGAATTCATTTAAATCATATTAATATGTGTTGTACCTTGCACACAATAAAGATTTCTCCCACTTGTGCATGGAACAACATCATGTATCATATAAACAACACAATACACGTTCGTTTATTTGATTAATATGATTTGTGTCATAGATATAACTAGTAGATATAGGACTAGCCTACAATTGGAAAGTAATTATCTACATGATATTCAAGAGATAATTTGGATTACAGGAAACAAAGCTTGTAGCTCCCACTGAATTAGAAATCATTATAACAACTTCTTATTCAATAATGCAACACAAATGCTCCCACTGAATTTGACAACATTGTAAGTGTTTCATAACCGGTGAAAACAACTTGCTTGCTTTTTACTTTCCTACACCTTTAAAGAACCATACGTAATCATTACTAAGGTACTAAAAGGTGTATTCTACTTTATGAATAATGGAATATCCATCAATGTTATTAACTTGAAAAATTTGGAATGCAATTTCTTCCTTAACAGGCCTACCATGCCCATAATGGTATGTAGCACCTTTAAAGGTTAAAACAAAACAACTAGATAAATAATACTAGTTTGCCTTTTACCAATTTTCGCGGTAAATAGTCTAACTTCTAATTTAGTAACTCATATACATGTTTTCCAGTTAATCAACATTCATGTTTGTTACAAAAGGATTCATTCACCAAATGAGGGTAATGAAATCTTTATGGAAAATACGATGTGCAATTCATTGCTATGAGTTACATTAGAATTTAGACAATTCAAATGTTCCTATTATACCTTTCTCATTCATGAAAAGGAATAGGATTGAGTCTCATGCTTCTCCCATGGAAAAGAGACTTCGTTTGTCTTTTCGGTAAATTATTCTCGATCAAACATTTGTTTGAAAGCAGAATTGATCAATTTACTAATCAAAGACTAAACCACGTTTACGGTTAAAAGTTGCATTTATACATTCAAAAGAATTACAAAATTCAATTTTAGTATTTTCGATAATTAACCTTTTCAAGAAAATTAAATACCCATGGTTCATAAACATATAACCATTTAATTTTTACTTGAAAACTAGGATCCAAATTGACATAGTTTCATCACATCAGTTGATCTGCTAGTAATGAAATTATTCAAAATGGTACGAGTCGAACCTCAATTGCCAATTTTCAAATTGCAATTCCTAGATTTATGGGATTTACATTTAGCCTATATATCTTTTGCCATGTAAACATGTTTAATCCCCATCTTATGCCTTGAGTTGCCAGTTCTCACTACAAAACTCAATTAAGTTGTCCAACTTAAGAAACTGCAAAATCGTCCATGCCCGTTCTCACGACACGTGGACATTTTACCCTTTGATTACAATCTAAGTCACGTTCTCACGCAAATAGAAAGTAATCTTAGGTGTTTCCGTTTCGTTGGATGGCATATAACTTAAATTTAAAGGGTAATAATTTTGATATCAAATCAAATATGTACAAAGATGTCATGCATTCATCTTTGTAGCATAGTTTTTATTAAAACATTTATATCGTGTTTTAATGTATAAGCTTTTCATCATCAAACTTTAATTGAGGTATTGGATTCACCAATCAAGGAATTTAGTGTTAATTATCATCCATTATACCGTACTTTTGCATAAGTGTAAACACTTAGTGTTTCGGGTAATTACCACCGAAGTGGCGCATGGAATTAAAACTAATTCGCCCTTAAGATGAGCTTGCACATTTTAATGGCTTACTAAGTAGCTCCATTCGAACTTACAGGGGCAGAGGACCAGATAAGTGCAAAAGCATAACCTTAGACATCCTTTCAGTGTGACTGTGCACACTTCTTTATTAACCCCTTTATAGTTCATTCTCATGGGTGAGCCGTTCAGACCATTTGTACCAAAGTCACCAATCAATTAAACGATTATGATTACTATGCTTAAAAATACATGTTTCACCATTGTTTAGGTCAGTTTATTTTTCTTGTAAAAAATACCCTTGTTACACATAACAAACAAGCAAGTATTTAAAAAAATAAACAAATAAACAATGAATGCACAACAAAAAATAAGTCATGCATATCAAATAGCCACATGCAAACGTTTTTGATAAATCCTATTAATAACCAATTCTAGATCTGTCAATATGCATATATTTAATTAAGACTTTCACCCGTTTTCATCTATGTACAAGGTGAGCCACATGCATCGATTCATCGATTGCGTAAGTCAAAATTAAATACATACCACATAGCACATAATTGATTATATTAATAATGATTGAGGTCTTCCCCAATTTTAGATCTATCATAATGTAGTGTATATCACTTAAACAAGTAGAACATACAATAAAAGCAGATCTATGATAAAACATGCAGATAATTATCATGGACATAAAATTACACTTAACAATTAATGCAATTAAACAGAGTTACGCAATACACATAAAATTGCATGCATCCTAGGGTTTCTAATCCAATTAAAACTTTAGTTTACAAAACCCTAATTAGGGCACCAAAAAACGCCCCCCCTAAAATTAGGGTTTAGGTTTTGCAAACCCTAGATCTACGCATACAAATAATAACACAACATGTTTATTTTATTTATGTGTTTCAGTAATTAATTACTTGTTATACAAGGCTCGTGATGCCACTGTTGAGTTTATAATACATGACATACAATAAAACATGTAGACATCAAGAGTACACAGCGGAAGACTTAAGATCATAACAAATAAATAATTAACTGAAAGTATGCGTAACGTACCTCTTGCGAATGTTAGATCTCTTGAACAAAACAAAAAAATGGTTGAAGAGTTGTCCCTTACCTTTCTACAACTCAAACCAATTGGTGTAAGAATAGTGTCTTACTACCACGTTCTTGTACACACGAATTAACCAACGAATCAAGCGATTGCTAGATCTAACACAAGTCCTCGTTTTAAGGAAAAACGAAACCAAACTCCCTAACAATGGGGTGTTCGGCCGAATAGGGACAAGAGAGAGGAGAGGAGAGATCTAGGGTTAATTCAATGCACAAAGTTATGAAAAACCCTAGAACCTAGCCTTGTTTATATAGTGCTTGGAAACCTTTGGGAACAAGTTAAGGATTGGGTTGAGAACCCATTCCCTTGGTCGGCCATGTAACAAGCCCAAGAGAAACCCATAACTTTTTCCTTTTCAAGATTTTTCATTACTAGTCCTTCTCTTTTCATTTAACGGTCGTTAGTCATTTTTCCGTTAAATACTTAACGATCGTTAACCGGACTTAATGTGCAATAATTAATCGTAAACATTAACATTAATTATTTAACTTTAATTCTCATTCGCTAATGTGTGCAATCCCGTGGTCACGAGTTCGAATCCGGACATTTACGTGTTTGCAAATATATACATTTCCAACAGATTGTTCGTTTCTTTATGTCTAAATATGGTGTTGAACAACATTCATATATGTTTATAGATATCATATATGAAATCGAAATACTATCCTCTCAAGACTTTAGTTTACTTGAAATGAGAATTATCAATACAAAACACAACAAAAGGACTCCAAATTTGATTTCACCTAATTAACCAGTGCGCAAAAAAGAAAAGAAATAAAAAAGCTTCTGAGTCTTAAATTCAATGAGCAATTACTCCTTTCATAACTCCTTTAAACTACCTCACTTTCTATGAAAGCAAGGGTATGGTGGCTTGAGCCGTTTCGCCACCTCAGAGCCACTTCAACATTTCACTTTTCACATTCATACACCAAAATATCCTTTCACTAATAACTCAAGCCATTTCACCCATTTTAGGACCTATAATACCAACAAAAAGTAGAGAATGGCGCGGCACCAATTAATTCTCTTAGGAAATGGCACGAGAGGAGGCGGTATGATGGCACCGAAATGGCTCAAGTCATTTGGTGTCACTTTGATGTTACCATACTCCATGCTCAACCACAACATTTCATAACTCCGTATTGTTCTTCCACCACCTTCACTTTCATACACTCACCCTTTTAACAAACTTGTCCGAAACAACTCATTTGTTGGTGTATCAAACTGAACGGTATGTATATATTTTTTGTTCCATCAAATGGTTGGACGGAAGCATTTCTGTCGAATCTTCGCCACTATTATGTGCACGGAAACTTACTAGTTGCTCACTTATAAGCAAGGAAAATGGTTTTGATGATATAATATGTCAATGTATAGTCACTTCAATTGGTCAAGTAACTGACAAAAAAAAATAAAATAAAAAAATGAGCACAAGCTATCACCTATTAATGGCGAAAATAAATAACTATATTGTACATAGTTTCAACATTTACCATTTTACAACATAAACTACACTCTAAAATAAATGTCGAAATTATCCTTGTTCATTTTGTTCTTGATGTGACACCCTCATGACTCATCCCCTTAGGGTGCGTTTGGTATCTGACTATGAGAATGAGACTATAACTATGAAAGTGATTAAAGGTGTTTGTTTAAGATGAGAAGGTCTACCACTATAGTAATGAATGATAGTACTCCATATACATCAAGAGAGCTAGGAATGGGTCTTTCATATGTGAGGGACCCACAACTACTATCAAACTCATACACATTGTCATTCATGACAACATACCAAACGCACCCTTAAATTCTAAGTCCTATTTTCCCTTGTTTTACCATTAGTATCTATACAATCTGATAAAAAAAAATCTTAAAAAGTTTTATATTAATGTTCATTGTATTTTTTACATTTTTTAAAAAGAAACTTCAGTTTTTAGCCATGTTTATAATCATGTTATAACCATAAACCATGTTTCTTAAGTGTTGAACTAACCATTGTAGTGTGTTGGCGAGAGGGTCGTTGTAGTTGGCGAGTTTCAATGTAGCATGTTGAAGTTTTGTTGTAGTTGGTGAGGGTCAATGTAGTATGTTTAGTATTGTTGTGGACATTAGCATATCTATTTCCCTAATTCTTGAGTGTTTTATAAAACAATGACAAAAAGTTTAAGCGGTAACACATAACATAAACTTTTAACGTATAATTCTTATTAGAATGAATCAAATAATTTATAAAGTGTTATGCGGACAAAACACTTATTTGAGTGATAATAAGTTTTGCTCTTTTACCAGGAAAACTCAAACAAGTGTTAGAGTTTGCAAGTGAACTCTGATTCTCTGATTGGATCATGGACGATGACGAGTTCAAAAGGAGTAAAGGTTCTGTTTAAATGTGATATTCAATGTAGAAGAGAAAAAATTTACTCTGGCAAACATTCTTTTTATATATGAGACAAAGAAGAATGTCAAATGGGTTTGTTGAGACGTGTCAAACATCTACTCGATAAGTACAACTTTCATTTAATGTTTTCATTATTGAAAACGCAACAACCATACTTTTGAGGAACATTAATGAAAATTGTTTCTCATTTTCACCAACTCGTATTTTGTCTTAAACTTTTCAACTTTGTACATCTTCTCCTCATTTGCTTTCTTAAAAAAGTCCCGCTTAGATATCTAATAGATATTTCGAGTTAAACTCTGTTAGATCAGAAAGCTGATAGGATCATTCAAGTATTATTGATCCATGCTGATCCTTTAATCTTCAGCTTCTAATTCTTATACACACTAGCTAATGCTGCATTAGTAAACAAGTATATATTCAAGTTATTTTGATTTTTTAAAGATGTCTTTGACTTGAACCTTGCTCAAGTTGCTTGTTGATTTTTTTATTAATGAAACTTCTTGTACTTGGTCAAATTTATGTTTAAATATAGTTACAGCATCAATGAACAGCATCAATGGTAATCGTTGTAATTTCTAGCATATTTAGTTTTATTTTATAAAAACCATTGTATAAAGTTCAGAAATGAGATCGGCGAAAATTTCGAGTAATTGTAAAGATTTATCCAACTACCCACCTCCCTCAAAGTTTAACCTGTCCACTCAACAACTTTTCTTTAATCCTGAAATTGTTGTAATTTTCACACAAAGAGCAAGTTCAAATACTAGTTTTGAAATATGTATTTGTTAGCACTATCGTAATGAATTTTCTCATATACCTTTACTCTACTTCAAACTATCACTTCCAAGTTCCAATCACCATCAACACATAGATAACTTACTTTAATACGTAGTATCAAACAATTATGAATGACAAAAGCATTTTTTTGTTTGAAAAAACAGAACTAGAAAAGCATAAAAAAACAAGTAATCCCAAACAGACCCTGAACTTATTCATTTAGCTAGAAAGAATTAAAGCAACAATTTTTAACGTTGTTCACTATAAGCCACTCTTACCCAACTAAATTCCGTTCGAACTGAGCCACACACCGACTTTGAAATTGGCTGATCTGGTTCAGTTTTAACTCCAAATACGGAACCAATAAACACCCAACAAAAACCAAGGGTGTTCACAAATCCGGTAACACCCACATGAAACAAAAACGAAAATCGAAAATCGAACTAAACCGAATTAATATTTGATTTTCAATTTGAATATGATTTTGGCAAAATAAAAACTGAACCAAACCAAAAACTGAGTTCACATAAATATATAAAACTTTTTCATATTATAAGTATAACATTTTTAATTTTTTTTTCTCTAAAAATCTATATAACTAAATGAAAAGAATATAAATGATGCAATTCGGGTTAAATATAGTTACAGCATCAATGAACAGCATCAATGGTAATCGTTGTAATTTCTAGCATATTTAGTTTTATTTTATAAAAAACATTGTATAAAGTTCAGAAATGAGATCGGCGAAAATTTCGAGTAATTGTAAAGATTTATCCAACTACCCACCTCCCTCAAAGTTTAACCTGTCCACTCAACAACTTTTCTTTAATCCTGAAATTGTTGTAATTTTCACACAAAGAGCAAGTTCAAATACTAGTTTTGAAATATGTATTTGTTAGCACTATCGTAACGAATTTTCTCATATACCTTTACTCTACTTCAAACTATCACTTCCAAGTTCCAATCACCATCAACACATAGATAACTTACTTTAATACGTAGTATCAAACAATTATGAATGACAAAAGCATTTTTTGTTTGAAAAAACAGAACTAGAAAAGCATAAAAAAACAAGTAATCCCAAACAGACCCTGAACTTATTCATTTAGCTAGAAAGAATTAAAGCAACAATTTTTAACGTTGTTCACTATAAGCCACTCTTACCCAACTAAATTCCGTTCGAACTGAGCCACACACCGACTTTGAAATTGGCTGATCTGGTTCAGTTTTAACTCCAAATACGGAACCAATAAACACCCAACAAAAACCAAGGGTGTTCACAAATCCGGTAACACCCACATGAAACAAAAACGAAAATCGAAAATCGAACTAAACCGAATTAATATTTGATTTTCAATTTGAATATGATTTTGGCAAAATAAAAACTGAACCAAACCAAAAACTGAGTTCACATAAATATATAAAACTTTTTCATATTATAAGTATAACATTTTTAATTTTTTTTTCTCTAAAAATCTATATAACTAAATGAAAAGAATATAAATGATGCAATTCGGGTTAAATATAGTTACAACATCAATGAACAAAGATCAATGGTAATCGTTGTAATTTCTAGCATATTTAGTTTTATTTTATAAAAAACATTGTATAAAGTTCAGAAATGAGATCGGCGAAAATTTCGAGTAATTGTAAAGATTTATCCAACTACCCACCTCCCTCAAAGTTTAACCTGTCCACTCAACAACTTTTCTTTAATCCTGAAATTGTTGTAATTTTCACACAAAGAGCAAGTTCAAATACTAGTTTTGAAATATGTATTTGTTAGCACTATCGTAACGAATTTTCTCATATACCTTTACTCTACTTCAAACTATCACTTCCAAGTTCCAATCACCATCAACACATAGATAACTTACTTTAATACGTAGTATCAAACAATTATGAATGACAAAAGCATTTTTTGTTTGAAAAAACAGAACTAGAAAAGCATAAAAAAACAAGTAATCCCAAACAGACCCTGAACTTATTCATTTAGCTAGAAAGAATTAAAGCAACAATTTTTAACGTTGTTCACTATAAGCCACTCTTACCCAACTAAATTCCGTTCGAACTGAGCCACACACCGACTTTGAAATTGGCTGATCTGGTTCAGTTTTAACTCCAAATACGGAACCAATAAACACCCAACAAAAACCAAGGGTGTTCACAAATCCGGTAACACCCACATGAAACAAAATCGAAAATCGAACTAAACCGAATCAATATTTGATTTTCAATTTGAATATGGCTTTGGCAAAATAAAAACGGGTTAATTCCATATATCCCCAAATTAAACACATTAATGTCATATTTGTCCAACTAAAACTCATAATGTCATATATACCTAATTTAAACACAAAATTTGTCATATTTACACATTTTACTAATTTATTCATTTTAATTTGTGTAAAAATCCTAATAATTACTATTTTGAAATGTATAGACTATTTTACCCTCCTTTTTGAAAAGCCAGCCTGCAAAACGATTGTTTTCTTTAAGAACACATTATGGACAAAGATATTTACATCTCTCTCTAGGTCAATTGTACGTAGTATAAATCATTGTAATATTTATGTGAAATTAAGTTGATGGTTTCACATGCTTATTCAGTAAATCATGCACATGAGCAGTGCATCGTCACTACCTAACTATCAGTAATCAAGCACAAGCCTATTGATACAGTAACAGGACATGCTTCTATTCTTGTACATAGGTATTTGGATCATTCTCTTTTGGTGGAAATAATCTCACAATGATACCTCTATGTTTGGATCATTCTCTCATGCCGGCAACAATTTTGTTTGTCTTTTATTTATGTGGGGTGAGGTCACGACATAAGTTGGGATAATCTCATAGTAACAATTAACAAATACACACGAATGGTATGATGGGTGATGCATTTTTATGAAGGGTACAATGGGTATTTAATAATATTAATTGACGCTTAAATGAATTAATAATAGAATGGGTAAATATGACAAATTTTGTATTTAAATTGGGTATATATGGCATTATGAGTTTATGTTGGACAAATATGACATTACATAGTTTTAATTGGGGATATATGGAATTAGCCCAATAAAAACTGAACCAATCACATAAATATATAAAACTCTTTCATGTTATAAATATAACATTTTTTTTCTATTCTAAAAATCTATATAACTAAATGAAAAGAATATAAATGATGTAATTCGGGTTATTCAGGTCAACCCGAAAACCGAACTAGATTCAAAGTCAACTTTTGGTCCGATTATTCCAATTTAAATTTGATTCGATTTTTGATTTTATCCACAAAAAAAAAAGATTAATTGAATTAACCGAACCAAATAAACTCGATAACCAAACCCGTAAACACCCTAACAAAAACTGTGTACTAAAGTTGCACATCTCTCAAGTCAAGTCGGGTAAATCACTCAAGCCCAATATAAAACAGGCCAGCCCAACTTAACAAATTTCACCCATAGTTACAGGATATAAATAACAAGCTAGGGTTTCCACCAATAGGGTTTCAGCAGCCGTTCTTCACTGTCCAGCCGCCGTGTTTGTCTCGATCTCTCAGCTCTCCTTATACTATGCTAGTTTAATCTAAATCAGGTTATTTAAGTACATTATAGGATTTATCTATAAGCATCCAAATATTATTATAGTTTGTGCCTTTGGTTAAGATTTTATCATAAATAAATATTTAAAATAAACATAACTCATCTCATTAATTTCGTGAAGATTTATTATAAGTATTTTGTTCACCAGATTTGTTTTATCTAATTAATAGGTTGCGTTTTTTGTGTGTTTTGCACTTGCTTATTTATAGCAAGTTTGAACTAGTCTTATTTTTCAAGTTAAAAAATGCAAAAAACGTCCCTTTTGTTTGTCTAAATGGCAAAAGTGGTCCCTATAAGTCTTAAAGTGCAGGCGTGTAACTTTCGTTTCACTTTTCGTCCACACCAAAGTCAAACGACTGGTATTTCAGTCTTTTCACTTCGCTGTGGACAAAAAGTGAACCACAAGCTGCACACACATGTTCCGTGCGCACTTTAAAACTTATAGGGGCCACGTTTGCCATTTTGGACAAACCACATGGATCATTTTTGCAATTTATTTTTAGAAATTGTTGTGTGCTGCACATGTATGCATAGGATTCTTGTCTGGTCATGTTTGTTTTGGTTTTTTAAGTCAAACTGCTGTATATGAATCATTTTTTTTTATCATTTGCCATTATTTGTATTATTCTTATAGAATTCGAAACTAGAGTAGCGATGTGTGTTAACGGTTTTTTTTTTAACGGCGATATAATATTAAAAACAAAGCACTAGCAAGGAGCTAGACTTACATCACAATAAGGTAAGAGTTTTTAAGCCACTCATCCCGACTAAACGAGGTTTTACACCTATACCTACACCAACAAAATGAACTAGACACCACATTATCGAAAAGAAACGCCTTCAAGGGAGCTTTGTCTTCAAACAGGAGCTTATTGCGATATGTCCAAATATGCCACCATAGAACATAGAAAATACCTTCGAACACCAACTTAGCTTTATTCCCAAGACGCAATGACACCATCCAAGATACCCATTCATCATACGAGTTACAATCCACATAATTAACATTCCACCAACCGCAATCTTTCGAGCAATCTGACGAGCTAAATCACATTGAAAAAATAGGTGTTCTGAAGACTCAACCCCACGATCGCAACTAGGACACAATATACAAGGAATATCAATACCTCTCTGAGATACATTAAGACGCGTTGGAAGAGCATCCATCTTGATTTTCCAGGCTAGAACATTAACTTTTATGGGCACATACTTCACCCATCGAGTCCGAGAACAATTACTCAAAATCCGCTTCTCATCAATGACCCTCCGAATGGAAGCCACCGAAAACTCCCCCGAGTTCTCCAACGACCAAGTCCACCTATCCTCCATCGGAAGAAAGTTAACCGTGCTAACCAAGTCCAAAAGAGCATCATATTGCACTTGTTCCACACCACCCCTAGTATTACGACGAAAAGAATAATCCATAGTAGCATCCCTCATCTTCTCGCGAACATTGACCTCCTTACAATTCTCAAGCGCATACAACCGCAGAAGCAATTCTTTGAAAGTTCCACCACCATGCCAGTTGTCATTCCAAAACGACGCTATATTCTCATTACCTAGCTTAAAACGCATAAAGTCCATCAAATTCACACCTTGACTTTTCAAGACCCTTATATCATTAATAATGGATGTCCAGCAAGTCCGAACCCCCGATATATTCATCGAGCCCACACCTCCATCCTCCCCATAAATAGCCTTAATAACTTTCGCCCACAACGATGATCTCTGTCTAAAACATATATCTTCTGTCTAAAACATATATCGTGTTTCAACACTTTTCAATATAATTGTTGAAAAATTAATTCTTATTATTTATTCTCATTTTAGTTTTTTTCTCACCGGATCCATTCCCTATAACGATAATAGTCATAATTTATACTACATTATAAAGGATTTTGGACTTCTTATAATGATAAAAGGTAAATTAGAAAATTAATGTAAAATTTGAGAATTTAAGTATCATTTAAACTATATAGTAACTCGTTCCAATAATGACAAACTTTAATAAATTGTTTATAAAAAAAATCACTAAACCTATAACCATCAATTTAATGCTAAAATTTGAGAAATAAAAGTGCTAATTATTTACACTATTAAAAATTTAGACGTTCTACTTTTGAAAAACGTATGTCTACTACGTTATAAAGTATTTGGGACATGCTAAATAATAAAAGTTTAAAAGGAAACATTTGTTCGCCGCATTGCGCGGGGTACCCTTCTAGTTATTATCAATATATAAAAACTTGACATATTTTTTGGCAATAAATATTAGTAAGGTGGACTTTTCTTTTCTTTTTTTCTTTTTTTTTTTCTTTTTTCTTTAGACAAAAGAGTAATAATCACCAAAATTTACAAAACCGCAACTTGCCCAACAACAACAAGCAAACGTCTTCTCCCCTCTTCCGTGTGTCGATCGGCCGAAACCGAAACATATGAATTTTGTTATCTTGGTTTAACTAAAATCCAATCCACTTAATCATTTTTTTGTCAATTACTTAAGAAGGATTTGTATCCGTTAGGGTTGTTGATATGTTGTATGGATCAACTAAGAAAAATGACAGCTTTTAGTTATATAGTTTGTTCGATTACTCTATGGTTATGATGTTAGTCGATTTCCACATACCGAAAGAATAAGCAATAAAGAACACAAAGTTGCTTTTAGCAACCAAGTTGGCATATGTGCACGAAATCTTTATATTTGTTATTGTTATTACGTTTGTTGCTTCATCTGATTTAAATATTGTGTTTGTATGTTTAAAAATTATTTTACAAATATTTTATATAATAAAAGAATTACATCATTTCGGAGTGTTTTTGTAAAACCCTTCTTATTGAAAAAAAATTAAACCAATAGGAGAGCTCGAATTTGCCACGTAGACAAAATCAAACAATATAATTGGTCAATAGAAAGTCAAAATTAAATTGGTTTTGGTCAAACTTAATAATTTTGGTGGAGAAATTTGGTTAAGAAAAAAAATGCATAAAAATATAGGTGTCAAATTTATGAAAACAAAAACTTAAAAAAAAATCGAGTAATTAATAAAACTTTAGTGGTTGAATTTTAAATAAATTATATAGAGCTAAGTGTAAAATTACAAGTTTCCATATTTTTAATAACTTTAGAAAAAAAACAGATAACCTCTTACACTTTATACCCCTATACTTTATAATATTAGTAACGGGAATATAAATATCAAATGGTAAGCTCGAGTTACTGTGATATGAAAATAAATATACTCGATGCTAATTATTAAAAAAAAACAAACAAACACATGGGTTAGATAGTCATTGGTTAATTTAGAAGGTGTTTTCCTTAAATTATAAAAAAAAAATGCACGCTTCACAATCCTTATTTCATAACAATCACCTCCTAAATCAAAAAAAAAAGAAAAAAAAACTACGTAGGTGATAACCTAACTTTATTCATTGACGTGATGTTTCATAAAAAAAAAGAAAAAAAGAAAAGTTTACCGTGATAGTTGGCCGTTGTAAAGAAATAAAAGTATGTACATGAGAATTATTAAGCAAGAATATATAGTTTTTAATCAGGTTATTACGTTACTATACTGCGATAATGTTATTGAGTTGGTAATCACAGATGTGAGGTACAACCATTCTTCTATACTTATGATTTATGTGTTAACCTCTTTTTGCTTCTGAATAGAATCCGAAAGAGACTTCAACAGAACTTTGGCTTATGCCTTATCTAGCTGATAGTTTTTAGTAACTTTTTTTATGGTTTAACTTTTTTGTTATACACACCAAATTTTACTAATTTTTTTTTTTTTTTTTTAATTGAGAAGTTCTACGCATAATATTTGTGTTTTTACCATAAACACACTAAGCTATGATAGAATTAGTTGTGAGTTCGGGGTTTTTTTACTAAGCTTCTCAAAAAAGCTTATAGCTTTATCATAAACTTATTTTGTTATGGTAATTGAATAAGCTAATAAGCACATTTAATAAGTATACCAAACACCTCTTTTGTTCTAATATGAAGTTTTCTTATTTGATGTTATGACTAACTTTGTTGTTATCCTCACTATAATGCAACATGTTAGTGGTTTTTGCAGTTTTATGATCTTATCGCACATACTAAAGTGTAATGCAAATTTTTTGTGTACGTTTTTTAGAAGAGGATTAAGTATCAACACATGATTGTCGTTGAAGGATTTTCTACGCCTGCTCAAGGTATGAATGTATAATTAAGTTGAGTTGTTGATTTAGATAATACATGCATGTATTTTAATGTACCAAAAATGTGTTTTAGTACCTATATAGGGAATTTAATGGTAGGAATGTTCGAATATGTGAGTCGGATACGCATGTTATAAGGTTAGAAATACGTGAGCCTATTGGGGCACACACGTAAGCAAAATCGTGAGATGTGATTGGTTAATAAAAGTCAAAATTAAATTGATTTTGGTCAACCTTTAAAGCTGGACACAGTCGTGACCCAGGTCACCGGGTGCCACATCAGCTTTCTCGACAAAATAACTTTGAAATGACCTATGTGGGGTGTAGGTCGAGGATCGGTCGAGGCAACCCAAAAACAAAAATCGGTTGTTTTTTTAACCGATATTTACACACACTTTCCTTTCAATTTTTTTTTTTTTTTAACTTGGTCATCGACTGTGGCAACTTGGTCGTGTCTGGTCATCGGAGAGAATTCATTCTTATTGAAAAAACAATTTGGCCAATAGGAGAGCTCGATTTAGGGTTTAGGGCTTAGGGTTTAGGGTTTAGGGTTTGGTTAATAAAAGTCGTGTGATGTAAGCAAAATCGTGTGATGTGATTGGTTAATAAAAGTCAAAATTAAATTAATTTTGGTCAATATAAAAATAAATATACGCGATTATACTTATAACAATATTTGTAAAAACAAAAATTTTAAAAAATATATGGTAATTAATAAAACTTTAGTGGCTGAATTTTAAAAAATTATATAAGCTTAAGTGTAATATTATAAGTTTTCATGTTTTATAATAACTTTAGACATTAAACAAATTCACCTTTATACTTTATACCCCATATACTTTATATATTAAAAATACAATATATATGTTGTTTTAAAATTACAACATATCTTTTATATAATAAAAGAATTACATCATTTTGGAGTGTTTTTGCAAAACTCTTCTCATTGAAAAAAAAAATTAGGCCAATAGGAGAGCTTGATTTTGCCACGTAAGCGAAATCGTGTGATGTGATTGGTTAATAAAAGTCAAAATTAAATTGATTTTTGTCAACATTTAATTAATTTGGTGAAGAAATTTGGTTGAGAAGAAATACACATAAAAACATAGGTGTCAAATTTGTGAAAACAATAACTTAAAAAAAGAGGGGGTAATTAATAAAACTTTAGTGGTTAAATTTATTAAAAATGTATAGAGTTAAGTGTAATATTATAAGTTTCCATGTTTTTTAATAACTTTGGAAATTAAACAAATACTCCCTTATATTTTATGCCCCTTATACTTTATAACTTAAAAATACAATATATATGTTGTTTTAAAACTTCAACATATAAATATACATAAGATTATAAATATCATTTTTTTACTATATATGTTTACTAAGGACTCATTTATTTCATATTAAAAGTATGACAAGTGTGGACACGAATTTGAATATTAAATACGGCTAAACTATTGAAAACGGGAATATAATTATCAAATTGTAAGAAAGAGCTACTGTAATATAAAAAAAAACGTGATTGTACTTATAACAACTACTCATGTAATTTTTATTTATTCATATAAGGATATGTAGAAAAACATTTTTTTTTTTTGGAAAGGCAACAATATGTAGAAAAACATTTTAAAAAAACTTTAAGGAGTATATTTTAACTTCATCAACGTTTATTATGTGCAACAAAACTCGCATCTTGTGTACATCATAATATAAATAGTGAAATTTAAATAGAAACATAAACATCTATATCAGCTAAATATAGTTGAATCTTGAGTTATCTAACAAATTTTTTTACAAAAGTTGATTATACAAAATTCTAATGGATATTAATGGATAATGAAAAACTCGTGCATAAGTATATAATTATATGTAATTATTTTTAAAGATACAATATTCAGCATTGATACAAAATAAATTTTTTTTGTCAAAACCCTGTGCGTGCACAGGTATTATAACTAGTAAATATGCATAGGATTATAAACATCAAAATATTTCTTTTACTATATAAGTTCAGTAAGGACTCATTTATTTTATTTTAAAAGTATGATTATGTGGACACGAATTTGAATATTAAATACGGCAAATTTTTTTAAAACGAAAATATAATTATCAAATTGTAAGTACGGGTTACTGTAATATGAAGAAAAAAAATATATACGTGATTGTACTTATAACAACGAATAATGTAATTCTTATTTATTTATATAAGGATATGTAGAAAAATATTTTTTTAAAACTTTAAGGAATATATTTTAACTTCATCGACGCTAAATATATGTTACTAAACTCGCATCTTGTGTACAACATAATATCAATAGTGAAATTTAAATAAAGAACATCAACATATATGTCTGCTAAATATAGTTAAATCTTGAGTTATTTAAGAGAAATTTTTACAAAATTTTATTTTAACAAATTCTAATGGATATTAATATATAATGAAAAACTCGTGCATAAGTATATAATTATATGTAATTACCTTTAAACACAAAATATTCAGTATTAATACAAAATAAAAATTTTTTTGTCAAAACCCCGTGCGTGCACAGGTATTATAACTAGTAGTAGCTTGCATAATAATAATAATGATCAAAAGACTTCTTATCGATAACTATTGACATGTAAGATACGTAGTATTAAGGTGTTTCATAGTATTATTGATACCAAGATTGCACATATAACCCTATCAACTATTAATTGGGTCATAGGCCATACAAACATACGACTAACATTATTTACCTACTTTCTTTGTCCCAAATTATAAGCTCATCTTTCTATTTCGATTTTGTCTAAAACAATAGTGTCCACCAAAATACTTTCCAAAGGTCAACACGACATGTAATTGGCTTACGATGTAAAGGTTTTTGTTTTTTTAAATGTGTGCAATATGAAAGCGAACTAATAATTTGAGACTAGGAAACATCTTATATAGTGATATTTTATAAAGATATATAGCTTGCCAACGGAATTAAGTGAAAGAATTGATTTAGGTTAGACTAATGCACACTTTTAAATCACAAAACCCGGGATGGAGCCATGTAGGCTTTGGGGTAGGCCATGGCCAACCCAGGTTTTCTTGTTACTAGTAGCATTATATGTTGTAATGTATATCTTCATTATGTTATCTTGGCCCACCCAAATTGAAAAGAAAATCCGATCCAACTTGATATTTGAAACTTTTATATTGGTTATTGATCTCGTTAATGATGAGAACTTAAGTTAAAAATCGTTTTTTGTTATTATATTAGGTTATTTGAGAGTTTCCTTTTTGCTATTTTATAAAAGTTATGTCATTATGTCTTTAGTTTTAAGGTAAAATAATTAATCGTCTTGTTTTTGTTTCACATTTATTTTAATCATTTTTAAAAGGACCCTATTTGTTCATAAGTTTTCACTATTTAGATTTTAGATAGCTTTTTACACAATTTTAATGATGCAAAAAGATGTTGTATGCTGTCAAAATGAATATATTTTAAGATTTAAGATCATTTGAGGACAAAAGATTATTTACATACCAAGGGATTAATCTCCGCCCTCCATTTTTATTTGATCTAATGGATGAGATTAATTCCAACAATTTAAAAACCCACTTTCATCATTTTTTTCAAATATTAATATCTTTCAAACCGTTTATCGTTAAGTGAAAAAAGTATATCATTGCGACGAGCATTTGATTATCTTTCTATTGATAGCACTTTGATATACTTTCGACATAAAATTTTTTCGTATTTTTCACGTTTTTTTAAGTTTTTTCGTTTTTTTACGTTACTGAAATTTGCATTAAAAATCATATATGATAAAACACTAATTTGAATATCACATGTGATATTATTGTAATATCGTATATGATATGTAATATCACATGTGATATTAGTGTAATATCACATATGATATTACCTACTATCATATGTGATATTACATGTAATATCATATGTGATATTACACTAATATCACATGTGATATTCAATTTAGTGTTTTATCATATATGATTTTTTTCATGAAATTTCAAGAACGAAAAAACGAAAAATAACGAAAACGTGAAAAACGAAATTTTTTCTTTTTTCGAAAGTATATCAAAGTGCCCGTCTATAGAAAGATAATTAAATGCTCGTCGCGATGGTGTAAATATTTTCACTTAACGATTAACGGTTTAAGAGATATTTAAATTATAAAAAATAGGTGAAATAATAAAATGCTTTTAATCTCAACCATTGATTTCTTTTTAGATGGATGGTGGAGATGAGTCCCTTGGTATGTGAGAAAAGTTTGGTATGTAAAATAACTCTCCTCTATATTTTAAAGTAAAAAGTTTTGTTACAATTTTAATGTGCGGTCAAAATGAATATATTTTAGAGTAAAAATTTTTGTATGTTATTTTCACTATTTTAAAAAAAAAAATATTTTCACCCACCCGACTCATAAATCCTAGCCCCGTACAACCATCAAACGAACGAAGTGAAAGACTTCATTTTGGTTGAGAGCAGTAATGTATGTGTCAAGATCACAGACCAACTACGCATAAAAAGTATACAATGCATTTACGAGCTTTATGATAATTCCCATCTACATAAATAAAATACATACGGGTGTTCAAAAAATCCGAGAAAGTGACAAACCGAGTTGATCTACTCAATCTAAAACCGAAAAAAAACAATAACCAAAGAAACCGAAACCGAGAAAACCTACAACCGAGAAAAACCGCTTATCACAGTACTGTTTCGGTTTTTTATTTTTGGTTATCTACGGTTGCCCGAATCGAACCACACATAATATACGTGTAGGTTTTAACTAATTTTTCGTAAGATTGAACGAGTCTTGACTATATTATTGCACTAGTTTTATAGTGTAACGAAGTTTATCTAATGTGAACATTTACTAATGTCTATGTATTACATTTAATTAAAATAGTCGTAACCTATAAAAAAATAGTATTAGTTAATTTGTTATATATGATGATTTGAATATTTTTTTTGTGATAGAACAATTTTATAAATTTTTATATTTTTGATATTATACAAGTTTACTACAAAACATTTTACGTTCTAGTTTATGCAATTATTCCTCTAGTTCGATTCAATTAGTTATTTGCTTGGTTAAACCGTTACTCGAACCGCAGGTAACTACTCATTTTAGGTACTCGTATGTCCGGTTACCCGCCTAGTATGGTTCAGTTCGGGTAGTAAAATAAACTACCCATCTCATGATGGACAGTTAAAATTTTCAACCGAACCAAACCGAAACGCTCCGTAAACACCCCTAAAAATACATTAGAAAAAGTTTTAACAAATTTGTTGAGGACTAGTTTTTGTCTACTTTCCATTCACTTGAACTTAAAAGCACTGTGTATTTTTTGTTTTTTTTATGTCCAACCATAGTGATGAACGACAATTATGTTATTTCACATTTGATATTTTGATTCACGAAAGTACACGCATTCTATTTATTCAATGCCCAACTCAACCACCTTCATTACTCCTTACAAGTTACAACTACTCCTCATTTACCTATCTTCAAAACTTCAAAATAAATAAACCCCCAACGACACTAACCTACCCACTTTAATAACATCACCCGTCACCGCCATTCATCTATATTATTCATGCCACCTTTTAACACACACTCACAAACAAATACACCCATCCTTTCAAACAACACCTTCACTATCATGACTTTTGATTTCTTTGAGGTGCCAGTTGGAGCACAAGGTGTGGTGAAGAACCCATACCTCTTTATCACCGCCACCTCAGCGCCACATCAGCATAACAAACCTCCACAACTAACCACAACAAACTCCCTCCCTCATAACAAACCTCAACCTCTTCATTTGGGGCCCACCACTACCACTTTATTTTTTTATTCAAATTTCCAAATAAACTAAATTCATTTCATTAAAAATAAAAATACAATACATAACACAATAATAAGAAAAATAAACACGATACGAAAAAAAACGACACGGGTAAAAAAAATACAACACATACTAATAATAAGAAACCTAGTCATCTCTTGCGTGATATTTCTTTATTAGTCGTTCCTGCCTCTTTCGGATGATCTCTGCTTTTACCGGGTCAGGATTCAAATTGGGATCTATCATCAGAAACTCCATCTCCTTCATCTCTTGGATAGCAATTTTCTTCTGCCGCCTCGCCTCGTAACAAGCCACTTGAGCGTCGGCTTTTTCAGCATATTTTTCGGATATATGTCCTGAAGAAGTACTCGATTGACTCCCACCGGAGCTCGCAGCACTCGACGTTGTAGTCGACTTTTGTTTCTTTGCGGCTCGTTTGCCGCCATCTCTTTCAGGACGAGCTCGTTTGTCCGGGCCGAATATATCCTCGAGACATGTAATGTCAATCGGATCTTCGGCATCCCACTTCGGGTAATTTTTCAAAATATCCCAACATTTTTCATACACGAACTCCTTCCAAGCATAACGTTGCGCAAAGCTAACTTTCGCATTCTCGACATGATCGTGGTCATTTTCACCACTTCGACGCTGCAGATGTTTGTAAATAGCGTTGAATTTTTGGCAATCACCGTTAATCCTTGACCATTTACCAGTTATCATATTTTTGGTACACTGGTCATTGGTGGTCTGATCATTGAACATGTCGAGAATGTCGTTCCAAAAGAAATCTTCGGAACGGTCATTTCCCATATCTTGATCTTGGGAAATTTCTATCCAACATTGCGCAAGCAACCTTTCTTCAGACTTGCTCCACTTCCTCCTGTCTGCCTGGGACTTCCACATCTTCGTTGTCGTCTGCGTCAAAATCCACAGCTTGTTTTGTTTTTTTTGCCTTCGTCTTTTTCCCCTACCTTTGGCCGGTTCACGTGATTTTGGTACTTTGAATTGTGAACCGGACGGTTGTGATTCCATTTGGAGAAACTGTGGAGGTTGTGACGGGTTAAAAAACTGTGGAGGTTGTGACGGGTTAAAAAACTATGGTGATTGAAATCGGGTGGGGTAACTTGCGAATCCTTGTTGAAACGTATATTGTTGGTTAAGAAAAATTTCTTGTGAAGACTGGTTGGAATTTTGC
The DNA here is from genome assembly GCA_910596185.1 of Chrysanthemum makinoi. Taxonomy (NCBI): domain Eukaryota; kingdom Viridiplantae; phylum Streptophyta; class Magnoliopsida; order Asterales; family Asteraceae; genus Chrysanthemum; species Chrysanthemum makinoi. The sequence continues at coordinate 303,315,992 of OU343220.1, read as the reverse complement.
GAGGAGGGGGTAGACGGGTTTGAAGAACCCCCGTATTGTGATGGGTTTGAGTTTAGTAAGTTTGTGAAATACCCTCCGTCATTTGGGTTTTGAGACATTGTGAGATTTTTTTTTTGAATAAAGGTATAGAGAGTTGATGAAGATGGAGGAGATGAAGATGATAAAAACGGTGGATATGATATATTATTTATAGGGGTGGTGAGTTTAAAAAAAAGTAGTATCCGTTGTCAAACGGATATATTTGAGAATTCAAATTATATCCGTTTGGTTTGTCAGACAAATCACTTCGTCGTCACCATGACGAACCCCTCAACGAAGAGCCACGGCGAGCACCCCCGGTATGGTGGCGAGGCACGGCGAGGTGCCAGATCATCCGACGGCGAGCGAAGAAGAGACCACACTGGGTGCTCTTAATGCTTGCTAAAAAGGACACCAAACTTCCCGCCCAAAAACAAGTCTTTATTTTCTACTTTCCCGCTCAATCATTCTAGCATATTTGTTTGACCAGCTTTAATTTAAAGCCTTTCCACCACCCACCTACCAATATTTATGTCAAGTCCATCTAACAATATTCAAGTCTATTTTATATATACTCTGCTTGATGGTGTTTAAACACACATACCATACCAATATTATTGAATCAATTACTACCCTATATTTTTTTTGCAGCAGTGGATAATGTTTGCTCCAAGTGCTGATCAAAACCCTCTGCTTTTACTTTACGATACAAGAGCAACGCTACCTTTTTCTTCTTGTTGGAATAGGTGGTCTCGGAAAAATGAGGTATAAATGTCATCATCTTTTCTTATTAACAATGTTTGCTCAAAGTTGCTCGAGTCTTTGTTTGTTTGTGTGAAATTATGTTATATAAGTTCGATCTGTTTATACTTTTACTAGTTAGTATTTTGTGTTTTTTAGAGAGATCAAGTGTTGTTGGATTTTAAATATCATTAAAAATGAATTTGTGATATTTGATTTTTTTTTTGTATATTATTTGGTGATAACATATGTAGTAGCAGTAGTGTTGAAGCTTATTCGTATAGCTAAATAACTAGCTATAATGCCCGTGCACGCACGGGGTTTTTTCTGTGATTTTTAATAATGTACTTTTATTTATTAAAAAAGAAATAGTTTGTTTTTTTGTTTTATGTTTTAACTATGGGTTTTAATTTTGGTTTATAATTATGCTTGACGTACGTGGTAAGGGTTCATATATAATTTTTACATAATTAAATAATATGATTAGAAGACATATTAACATGCTCGGTAAGGCATGAGTTCGAATATCATAAGTGTTTCTTCATAAAAACGCTTACGAATTTGATCAGTTACTCTTAATGCTTTGTGTACTTTGAATTAAATTATTGTTAACTAATGTGTTTTGTTAGTTTTTTTTAATATATACTTTGTATAAATGTCAATTTACCTAGTTTTTATTGTTTTAATTCCTTAAGTCTATATAACTTATTTAAAATTTGACAATATCGTGTGGCTTTATTAAACAATTTTAGACTTTCGTGCGTGCAAGGCTTTGCATAAGGTGCACTAATAGAGTTTTGACATAAGTTGCACTAACCTGGTTTTCTTAAGGATCATTTAGTAAATATTTGTGTAGTTTTATAAAAACAATTATAAATAAAACATGTAAAACCAACATAACATAACATATATAGGTCAACAAACCATTTAATGATAGCAAGGCCAACATTGGCAGTTTGGCACCATGGTCTTGCTTGGCTTTATGTCTCATGGTACCGAATAGGCTTCCAATGACTTCATATCATACTGAACATGATATGACCACATTTGCTCTCAATGATGAAGGCTTTGAGCTTCGGCTTGGTTGTTTTAAGTGCAATGTCATGCTCCTTTGGTGTCAAATGGATGCATATTTGTCATTTTCTCTTAGATAGCAAAAATCATCAAGAATTTTCGTATGTTGCGGTTGTGTTCTTGTGGATTAATCTAGAATGGAAGTATCGATGGAGAAATAATGGGTAATTTATGTCTTTTCGTTTTCAACTCAAAGCGAGCTTTTATACCATTTCGTCTACTCCGGATCGCATTTAACTATTTTGTATCGGGTTTTACCTCATTTGATTTAGAGAAATAACATTTCTTCCTACTAAACATTATTACTTATCCTTCTACTTAAAGGATTGTGAAAAACCTGATGCTTTAGATGAAAGAAGATAATGAGTGAAATACATATGTTGTATTTTTATTTGGGTATAAGGATAAGTAAAAACAAAATGTAAGAGGATACAATAATACTCTTTAACTAAATTTAATTAGTAGTACTGTAGACTGTAGTAAAATTACCTTTAGTAATTTTTAGCATTCAAATCTTCCAGCCCATAACTTATTTACCATGTATCCCCTATCGAATTAGCAAACCACCATTTTCCTTATCATTCCAGCGAAAAACCAATGGTATATTAAATGGTTACAACGGTACATTCGTAAAACACATTAGATAAGCTAGTAAATGAGAAAATATTCTTCTATTTGGTTAGAAAATTTACATTGATTCGAAAGAATTTGGAATTACTAATGAACACCCACGTAGGTAAATCTACAATTTTCTTTTCATCTGTACCACTATTTTGTACAAAGAAGAAGGAAACTAATGATGTATACATAGTTGAATACTTAACCTACAAAGAATGCCTAACACTAAAATCAAAAGAACCATTAAGTTTTAATCAAATAGTTTTCTATCTAAAATAGATTGAGTGATTGTTGTTGAAAATATTTGCAACCAAGCCTCACCGATCCAATAAACGGACTTGACTGTGCTTTATAAATTAGAACTAACTGACATGCCAAATATGAGTTACAGAAATTAGGAATAAAATAAAATTTGCATTAACTTGAGCATCTTCATGTAAAACACAAATAACCATGGTTTTTGACATGTCCAAAAACCAACTTATTCCAAGTATTCGAAACAAAAAGCAGCAAAACCAAAATGTTATGGTATAAAAAGCAATTTAAAATAAGAATTATATTTAGCTCACTCCTCAGTCTTAACTTCGACCATCGGCTTCTTCATTTTGTTGCAAGAAGCACCACCTTTGTCGTAGTTTTCCAAAACAGTAATAGAATGTTTTCCAGAACTTCCTTCACCACCGCTTCCAGGTACCAGACACTTCATTCTCTTTCAAAGGGGTTTGAACATCATTAACAAACTAATTATCATGACCTTGTGATCTTATCTTTTTAGGGGAAATTGAATCATACACAATGTGAGGCTCTGACCATGGTCTGTGCTCAGGTATGTATATTTTAACACACTTCGGTAAGATATGGGGGTAAAGGAGTCGGATGGTGAAGAAGTGATGGTAAAAAGAGGGTGCTAATACGCCTGCAAGCCATTACTTTGTTCCAGCCCCTATATGATACACTATATTTAAGACTCGCAAAATATATGCCAAATGTTAATAATATTGAGCCGTTAAAACATGATCACGTCAAAAGTATTAGTTTTGAAATAATGTGTTCTATATGTGATGGTCTAGAAGTCGTCAATCCACGGACATTACAACAAAATTAAACCTTACCTTGGATATGCGAACAGCCTGCTTTACTAAATTGCTCAATTGTGTGGGGCAAGACTTGAAATTCAGGTGTTGGTATATGAACTAAAGCAAAATGTTACCAACACATACATTTGTATCCCCTGCTTTAATACCATTCTCAGCCTCTTAAGTCTAATAGTCCAACATGAAAGTTAATAACACTCAGTTCTCATAACAACTATAATTAGAATCAACCAGTGGCATGTTGTAGATCTAAAGTACATGTGGAAAACTAGAAGGGGGGGGTGAATAGTTTTACCAATTAAAACTTCCTTTTAATCTATTTAGATCGACTTATGTCAATCTATTTGGATGTGTGTGTTGGATGTTGATAAACAAGCATGTAAAGGTAAGTAATGAAAAGATAAGAGTAAGAAGCACAAAACCACAACGCAAGTATTTATAGTGGTTCGGTTACAAGGTCACCTTCCTTGCCCTACTCCACTCCCCGAGTCACCTACTCGAGAGTTCGTAATCACTACACCAATCTCCTTATGGCGGAGAAGCCTTCACAACATCGCCTACTCTTTTTCCGGTACTAGGCTAACCACCGGGTTCTTTCACTCCAAGGTGAACCACACCTACACAACGTCGCCTATCCTTTATAAGGTACTAGGCTAAGTACCTAGTTCTTTCACACCTTAGGTGAACTACACCTTCACAACGTCGCCTACCCTTTATTAGGTACTAGGCTAAGCACCTAGTTCCATTGCAATGGAGGAACTACTACCACACTACACCAACGACTAATCCCAAAGGAGATCTACTCCTTTACAACATCATCAAGGATATCAATATCTTTGGATCTAATACTAGTCTATCTTGTACATCGAAACACACCATATCGAATGTACATCTAAGGCACCTTTCACTAATGCCTTTGACTAGATCTACAAGACACCTTTCACTAATGTCTTGTGTCTTCACTTCTAAGCACCTTTCACTAATGCTTCTTTGTCTTGACTTCTAAGCACCTTTCACTAATGATTCTTAGTCTTGACTTCCAAGCACCTACCACAAGTGCTTTATCCTATAGACGATAGATACCCTTCACTAATATCTTCGTCTTGACTCTTGAGACATCTTTCACTAATGTCTTCAACACTACACTTCTTTGAAGAAAGAAAGGAATCATCAACAAGAAGACTTCAGTAGCCTTGATGATGAGGAAGCATGGCAACTCATGGACTTGAGCTTGCTCGACTTCAAAGGTGGTGATCTTGCCTTTAAGAGGAACCTAAAAGATCACACAAAAACAAAACTACAAACATAGATCTCTTGGATCTAAGGTTAGTGAGATTTAACTCAGGGGAGAAAGTATATTGAGAGGGGGTAAGAAACAATGAAGAAATGGCTCACTATTTATAGAGGAAAAACCTCTACTGTTCCCCGGATCCCACGGATCCCTACCACAAGGGATCCGGCTAGCACAAAGCTAGGGATCCGTGGTCCGCTCCTCTTTGCCCATGGGTATTTTTGGTTATGGGTCATGGGTCATGGGTTATGGGTTGATCCATGGTTTTCTTTCTAGATACAATGTATCTTAAGGATACAATGAACTTGGTTAAGTGGTATATATAAAACCATGGGTTATGGGTCAAAACCATTTGCTAGTATTTACCCATTTATTATATACTTATATTTACCCATTTTAGCATACACTTAGTTTTTACCCATTTTAGTATACTTAGTTTAAGTATATGTTTAACCCAATATGTAAACACTAGTTGTACATATGTATCTAAATCATAAAATCACTTATACTTGTTTTAGTGTTTTATGTGAAAGCGTAAGTGTGTTAGAAAACTATTAACTCAAACTATTTACGTACTCTATTTGTTTCGTTAAAATGATTTTACGTTTGTTATCGACAAAACATTAGAAGATCGTAAAATATAAATAAACGTTTTTACGGCTTATTTGTATTAACAGTACAGGTGACCCATCTCATTATATAGTATAACATGATTACGATAGCATTCATCGAAACATAATTTATGGATAGCTAGTAGCTTACTACTGACAAAAAGCATCTATTCATTGTGCTACTGCTCATCTTTCAGGATGTCACATGAGCTCCATACATATATACCTACACGAATATAAAGCTTAATGACAATAAGCATGCAAAATCTTCGGGTTTAATGGAAACTAAACTACATTACCAGAAGGCTAATATCAACCCACCTAATTTACATATGAACCATGCTTGCATAATTAGATACAAAACATATTTACATAGAACTATAATAAGATGATTTATGTGTAGCTCATAGTTACCAACACAAAGTCACAACACATCCATTGCTAATACAAAATAAATAAGGATCAAGACCCCACTTTAATAGAAATCCGCCCCACAGTGCCAATAACCTCATATATATGCACCGAACTACTATTAGGTTGCCTGATGTACTTGTCTATAGAGCATATAACTCTCTCTGTTAGTATGTAAGAGATATGACCTATAAGTGTTTATGCTTTCATAAATTTATATCATATTATAGTGATCCAAACACCCCTTAATGCATCCTACTTACTATTTGTACGCTTTTTTGCTTATCCAAACACCCCCGAGTTCGATAATAAAAGCAATATGATGTCGCAGTTTTAATGAGCGAAAATCTATAATGAAGAAGATTGAATGCTCCTACCAAGAACAAAATTATTCTCACGGATAAAGCTGGTTATCTGCTTATAATAGAGTAAACAAACGGTTGAAAATAAGTAACCTATTGGTATTAATTAAGCAAATAAGCAAACAAATCAATCAATCACAAACACATCCTCATTTACCTTTAGAAATATGCATATAAGCAGGTGCGTTCACTGAGGCTGAAAAGCAAGTACGGTAGGTAACGTGTCAAACCCGGTAGTTTCACCCGCTAAAGAAATTAACATCTGCAGAAAAAAAAAGCGCTCAGTTACATATAATTCAACATTGAGATACTAAAAATCGATAACATATATTTCGTATGCTAATTCCAAATTACAAAAATTAATGATTAGTCCAATTTTTTTTTTTTTTTATTTTTTATTTATTTATTATTTTTTTTTTACCATTTATGGCCAGCCATCATTAAGATCTTTTCAAGGAGTTAGGAGCACGACTCCCTTCAAATTTCTACTACCCACAGTTGTTTCAGATTCTACATTAGTAGTGCAATGTTTGCTTACACAAAAACTCGAATTCTTGCTTTTTGAGAGCTTGATTCATAATATATAAACAACTGTCAATCGTGTACCTTAAGAGCACCAAAAACACGACACCTTAGCAAAAAGAGATGAAAATCGGCCTATTTGAACCATAATTATATAAAAGTGAATGAAAATAATTAAAGAATTGATAAGTGCATACTTTGTTGTAATAATTACATTGAAGTTTTGCCTAAATACACCATTGTCAATATTATATAAGCCCATAAGTATCAAAATAAGCCACAAAATTGTGGCTTATGTTATATAAGCCGAACAAATATAAGCTAATAAGTCGTATATAAGCTTAAACAAACACCCCCGCAATCTCAAAAAAAACTCTATAAACTGAAGTTTTAGTTAAAAAAACACCAAAACAATCCTTAACTTGATTTTGTAGCTAAATTTAAAGACTCGTACATATCACAAACCTATACGAAGCATATAAAATAATCAATTAAAATAACGATTTAGTAATATCGTCAATTATTGAATGGATATAAAACACAAAAATAGGTCATTGATGATTGACAAACCTTATTGCTAAATCACGAATTAGATCGATGTTACAATATTAAAACGGAAGGTTAGATAAGAATATGTTGATGATGAATTGGTGGTTGTGTTCCAGTGGTTGGATAGTGTGGGCATGGAGGGTTTTGTTTTCTTTGTTCTCTTTTTTTTTTTGTTTATGTACATGAATCCTGTTTGAACTTTGAAGCGATTTTCTTCCTCTTGATTTACATTTTTGGCCGAAACAATAAAAGAATGACAATTAGGTACATGTGTATTTTTAGTTTTTTTACATATATCAATAAAAAAAACGAATTTAGCAAATTTTATGTCAAATTAGGAAATATTCAAGTCTTTTTTTATTAAACATCTTTAATAAAAAATAATAATTAAAAAAAATATTATTAAATAAGGTATGGTTTGATTTTTTTGAAATGCAAAATTCCCACTACGGGTTTTGTTTTATTATATAAAAGATTCTTTCATGACCACATGTATTTGTTGTATATTTAGAGATGATTTTATAAGACTTTTATGTAGATCTGTTTCGTATGTGATACTTACATTTTTTGTTACTTATTAACATAACCTTAAACTGTAGTAAGACCACTTAAAGTAATCTATATCAGATAAAAAAATGTGATCTCTAAAAATAAAATTATGACAAATGTACAAAATTGATCAATGATAATCCAATTCCGAATGAATCCATGTACATTTTATTGATCTTTGTGTAGTTAAGGATACAAGCGCAATTCAGGTAGGTGGTAATATTAAGAAAATGTTTGTAAACCTTTTTATTTGATTAAGCTAAGTTTTAACCTTTTTTTTGGATGTTTTCACAGGGTGATATAAGCTATGCAAGCACTTCAAGAAAAGAAGATGATACCTTGGAGATCGATGTGACTTCGCTCATGGTGTTGAAGATCTGCGAATCACCAAGCTCCCTTCAAACTACAAGACTAAGCTTTGCAATAGAATTAGTCAAGGGGTTGTATTTGAATATGGAATCAACTACAACTTCCACCACCCGTAGTACCAGTTGAGTTAGGAAAGTTAGTTCTAGGGAGATTAGTGAGAAACTGTTATAAATTCATGATGGTGTATGAAATGAAGATGTAATTGACTAGATATTAAGAATAGAGCATGTTAGAATACTAGTGATTATTATATTGCAACCTTGGAGATCGATGTGACTTCGCTCATGGTGTTGAAGAATTGCGAATCACCAAGCTCCCTTCAAACTACAAGAGTAGGCTTTGTAATAGCATTAGTCGAGGGGTTGTATGTGAATTTGGAATTAACTCGAGTTAGGAAAGTTAGTTTTAGGGAGATTAGTGAGATGTTTGTGAAGATTAGTTTAGTACTACTTTGTAAAATGTTGAGAATCAGATACTACCTTTTATTGTCTCACTTTCACTCTAATTTTCAATACATTTTCAACCAAATATAACTAGTGCAATATTCTTGCGTTACTCAAGTACTGTTTCCCAAAAACCGTATAATGTAAAATGTGTAGTTAGAAAAAGTGTTTGTCGATGTCAAACTGAATTACTAGTATATTTTATTGTCGTGACTTTTTTAAAGAAAAGGCGCATTCATATTCATTCGTGTGACTGGTTCTTCATCTTCATCAGACCCAATGTAAATAGCCTTCCTTTTATTATTTTTTGACATTGTTATTGGTTTGGTTCGTTGGGATTATGTGTGTTTTGGGGAAAAAACAGGGTTGAGATATGTGTGTTTGGTTTGGTTCGTTTAAATAAGCATGATAGATACATAAATGAATAGTCTCCAGGCAATCTCTTCGGTTGTCATGTGTTTTAGGCGACAAACATAAGTTAAGACGTTGCAAATTTGGTCCTTGAAAAAAAGTGTGGCAAGACAATGGCGGGAAACGAGTGAAATGGCGATAATACCCTCGCGGGTGGGTTGATTAATGAGATAAATAACGGGTGTTAGCAAAAAGTAGCTCTTGATGGTTATTTTGCAAAAAATTTAAACATTAGTGGATGTTTTGCAACAAATTTTCTCTCGATGTGATCCTTGCGCATTCGTGTTACTTTAAGGACTGAATTTGCAATTTACCATTTTTTTTAAATGTGTGCAATATTAAAGCGAACTAATAATTTGAGACGAGGAAACATCTTAAACTCTTAAAGTGATATTTTATAAAGATATATAAATTGCCAATGGAATTAAGTGAAAGAATTGATTTAGGTTGTGTTTGTTTTTCCTTGAAAACCTCTTAACAGCCTCTTAATCTGAACCGTTCAGATGCGGTCAGACATTTTGGTCGTTCAGACCGTTTGTTTTTTTTTTCCCGTTCAGACGCGTTCAGAGGCAGTAAGATCTTAATGGTCTAGACTTGAGAGGGGTGTCTGAATGCATCTTGTTGCCTCTTGCTGACACAAAAAAAAAACAAAAAAAAATTAGTACGAGCAAGCAAATGTGCGATTCAAACATGAGTTTTTTTTCCCATTCAGATGCGGTCAGATTCAGACATTTACGCCACAGATTCAGATTCAGATGTGCGGTTCAGATTCAGATTCAGAGCCTCTTAAAAAACAAACACCACATTAGTTTAGAGCAATGCACATTTTTAAATCACAAACAACCATCCATCGAACCAAGTGAAAGACTTCAATTTGGTTGAGAGCATTAATGTATGTTTCAAAATCAAATCACAGACCAACTAGGCATAAAAAGTATACAATGCATTTTTGAGCTTTATGATAATTCGCATCTACATAAATAAAATATATACGGGTGTTCAAAAAATTTGAAAAACTGACAAACCGAGCTGTTCAACTCAATCCAAAATCCAAAAAAACCGATAACCAAAAAAACCGAAACCGAGAAAACCCAAAACCGAGAGAAACCGCTTATCGCTGTACGGTTTTGGTTTTTTATTTTTAGTTATCTACGGTTGCTTGAACCGAACCACACATAATATACGTGTAGGTTTTAACTAATTTTTCATAAAATTAAACGAGTCTTGACTATATTATTGTACTAGTTTTATAGTGTAACGAAGTATTATTTATCTAATGTGAACATTTACTAATGTCTATGTATTACATCTAATTAAAGTAGTCGTAACCTATAAAAAATAGTCTTAGTTAATTTGTTATATATGATGATTTGAATTTGAATATTTTTATTGTGATAGAACAACTTTATAACTTTTATATTTTTAATGTTATATAAGTTTCCTACAAAACATTTTACGTTCTAGTTTATGTAATTATTCCTCTAGTTCGATTCGATTAGTTATTTGCTTGGTTAAACCTTGACCCGAACCGCAGGTAACTACTCATTTCGAGTACCCGTATGTCCGGTTACCCGCCTAGCATGGTTCAGTTTGGGTAGTAACCATCTCATGATGGATAGTTAAAATTTTCAGCCACCTTCATTACTCCTTACAACTACTCATTTGTGCCTTTCCTGTGTTCAAAACTTCAAAATAAATAAACCCCAGCCACCTAGTCTAACCTACCCACTTTAATAACATCACCAATCACCACCATTCATCTATATTATTCATGTCACCTTTTCACACACACACACACTCATAAACAAATACACCCATCCTTTGAAACAACACCTTCTCTATCATGACTTTTGATTTCTTTGAGGAGTTTCTGGCTACTCAGAACAGGCTAACCGAGGTAAAAACTCATACCGGGTCAAGTTTATGAATCATGTTTGTTTGTTTGTTCGTTTGTTTGTGTTTATTGTAGATAAACTCTCGTGTTTTGATGTTTTCGGATTTAACAGTAATAAAAACAAAACAATAATACTCCAAGATTGTAAAAATGAATTTAGTATTTCGGGTCATGCATGTAATATATAGGGTCTTGTTTGTGTCATGTTTTTATAATGTAACATTCATAATAGAAACAATGTATACAATGCCCAAAAACAAGTCTTTATTTCTTACTTTCCCGCTCGATCATCCTAGCATCTTTGTTTGACCAGCTTTAATTTAAAGCCTTTCCACCACCCACCAACCAATATTTATGTTAAAGTCCATCTAACAATATTCAAGTCTATTATATAATGTGGTTGATGGTTTTTAAACACACACACCATACCAATATTACTGAATCAATTACTACTCTATATTTTTTTGCAGCAGTGGATAATGTTTGCTCCAAGTCCCGATCAAAACCCTCTGCTTTTATTTTACAATACAAGAGCAACACTACCCTTTTCTTCTTATTGAAATAGGTGGTCTCGGAAAAATAAGGTATGAATGTCATCATCTTTTCTTATTAACAATGTTTGCTCAAAGTTGCTATCTGTTTGAAAATATAATATATTTAAAATGTTCAATTTGCAAATTTGTTTGAGTGCAATGCTTAAAGGGAATCTAAAACTAGTTTATATATATATATAGAATGATGGTTTGGGAAATCGTTGTTAACGTGTTATGTTATGACTCTCGTAGGACCATTTTTGTTTACACCTAGAATAGAATCAACATAACAAGACATCTCCTTAAGTTTGTATGGAAAGTACAGCTTAGTGCCATTATATGTCGTTACCACTGTAATGGTTCATCAATGCTTGATAGGTTTTTTTTTTTTTTTTTTTTTTTTTTTTTTAGAAGAAGACAAAGGGTTAAGACCTTAAACAAGAAGATAAGATTTTTTTTTGATAATAAACCTTGGTTTTTAAACATACCAAAGTGTTTTGATAATAAACCTTGGTTTTTACAAATGGCTCAGGAGCGAGAACCACGAGTGAGGAGGGGAAACAAGCAGGCAAGCAGCTTACTATGGTAAGCTTGACTGACAATGAATTTACTATAGTTTGAACTTTATAGTATATAATCTTGTAGCGTTTTTATTTCATGAGGCATGCTAATCAGTTTTGTTTTGTTTTGCAGCTTTGGCGCTTGTGGTTGCTGGGAAGACGTTATCAAATAGTATTTTGATAACATTGTATTTTTTTTTTATTATTATTATTTTTTTTTCATTTTCTGGATTGTATGATGAATCTATCGGTTTTATATGACTAGCAGGGTACCCGCGCAATGCGGCGGCGGGTACCTTGTGACTATATTTTGCGGCGAGCAAATGTTATTTGGTTCACGTGTTTTCTAAAAATAATTGTACGAATGAATGAATTAGTGTGTGTTGTTACAATGTTTTGAATTGGTGTTGTTACAATGTTGTTTTCTAAAAATAATTGTACAAAGATAGATGAATTTTAAAGCTATGTACTGAATTAATAACAAAGTTAATACAATTAATAGCAAAATTAATACAGTTTTTGTAGTCTGACTTATTTTGAAATGTGGGACTTCTTTTTATAGTAATTGTGTAAGCTTCTTTTTTTTTTATAGAAAGTTCTAAATACATTATAAGGTAGTATAGATGTTGTGGATCTTAATAGCATTACATATTGCTTTTACCTATATATATTGAACATGTGAATTGCCTGATTCTGATGCTACACAAAGCCTGCAGGTTAGGATACGATTAGTGAAGTTATAGTAATATACATAATAGTTACGGGTTTTGGTTAAAGATTATTATGGAGTGTTTTAGGTTTTGATTAGGTTCACGGCTTAGGATTTTTGTCCGGATTTATTTATGTAGTTGTTGCGGATTTGTAGCTGTTCTTGATGGATTATAACATTTGTGGTATTCTAGGGAATAGGGATGTGCCTGTGCTTCGTTGTTGGTAGAGGTGGCAATTTAAGACCCAATGGTTAAATTTGGGTCTAGTTGTGTAAAGTTTCTTAATGAGATAAGTCTAAATGGGTTTAGTTTATTTTAATAGATGTGTCTAGTTGGGTACAGTTTATTTTAATTAATTAATATTGATGGGTCTAGTTGGGTCTAATAATATACCCACATGGGTCTAGTACAATATTTACATTGTTTAAGTCGTTTGTTAACTAAAATTATAAAAATCACTCACAGTCTAAATTTATCATTTTCGTCCGTTTTTTAACGGTTTTTTACGTTTTTGTCCGTTTTTACACATTTTCGCCTGTTTTTTTACGTTTTTGTCCGTTTTACACGTTTTCGTCTGTTTTTTTAACGTTTTTGTCCATTTTCGTCTGTTTTTTACGTTTTCGCCTGTTTTTTCACGTTTCCTTCTGTTTTTTTACGATTTTGTCCCTTTTTACACGATTTCGTCTGTTTTTTTACGTTTTTGTCCGTTTTTTGACAATTTTTTACGTTTTCGTCAGGTTTTTTTACGTTTTTGTCCGTTTTACACGTTTTCGTCCGGTTTTTTTTTACGTTTTCGTCTGTTTTTTACGTTTTTGTCCGTTTTTACACGTTTTCGTCTGTTTTTTTACGCTTTTGTCTGTTTTTTTACGTTTTCGCCCGTTTTTTCACGTTTCCGTCTACTTTTTACGATTTTGTCCGTTTTTACACATTTTCGTATGTTTTTTTACGTTTTCGTCTTTTTTTTGACAATATTTTACGCTTTTTGCACGTTTTCGTCAGGTTTTTTTTACGTTTTTGTCCGTTTTACACGTTTTCGCCCGGTTTTTTACGTTTTCGTCAGTTTTTACACGTTTTCGTCTGTATTTTTACGTTTTTGTCCGTTTTTACACGCTTTTGTCCGTTTTTACACGTTTTCGTCTGTTTTTATACGTTTTCGCCCGTATTTTAACTATTTTTCACGTTTTTGTCCGTTTTTTGCACGTTTTCGTCAGGTTTTTTACGTTTTTGTCCGTTTTACGCGTTTTCGTCAGGTTTTTTACGTTTATATCCGTTTTTACACCTTTTCGTCCGGGTTTTTACGTTTTTTTATGTTTTTGTCCGTTTTAGACATTTTCGTCCGTTTTTTTACGTTTTGGTCCGTTTTTACACGTTTTCGTCTGTTTTGTTACGTTTTTGCCCGTTTTCAAACGTTTTCGTCTGTTTTGTTACGTTTTTGCCTGTTTTCACATGTTCTCGTCCGTTTTTTTAAGTTTTTCGCCATTTTTACTCTTTTTCGTCTGTTTTTTTACGTTTTCGCCCGGATTTTAACTTTTCTTTTTACGTTTTTGTCCGTTTTTGAACGTTTTCGTCTATTTTTTTACGTTTTTACACGTTTTCGTCCGGATTTTTATGTTTTTATCCGTTTTTACACGTTTTCGTCCGTTTTTTTTATGTTTTTGTCCGTTTTTACACGTTTCTGTCCATTTTTTTTACATTGTTGTCCGTTTTTACATGGTTTCATCCATTTTTTTACGTTTTCGTCCGTTTTCATACATTTTTGTCGGTTTTTTACGTTTTTACCCGTTTTTGTCTATTTTTTACGTTTTTGAAGACGAAAACGTGAAAAACGGACAAAAATGTAAAATAACTAACGAAAACGTGTAAAAACGGATAAAAACATAAAAAAAAACCGGACAAAAACGTGCAAAAACGTAAAAATATACGTTTAAAACGGACGAAAACGTAAAAAAAACAGCCGAAAACATGTAAAAACGGACAAAAACGTAAAAAAGCGGACGAAAACATGAAAAAACGGGCGAAAACGTAAAAAAACCGACGAAAACGTGAAAACGTTAAAACGTTAAAACGACGAAAACGTGTAAAACCGGACAAAAACGTAAAAAAACGGACGAACACGTGTAGAAAAGGACAAAAACGTTAAAAAAACGGATGAAAACGGGCAAAAACGTAATAAAACAGACGAAAACGTGTAAAAGCGGACAAAAACGCAACAAAAATGGACGAAAACGTGTAAAAACGGACAAAAACGTAAAAAAAAACACGAAAACATGTAAAAGCGAAAAAACGTGAAAAACGTTAAAAAAACGAAAACGGTAAAAAAAAACGAAAAGCGTGAAAAACAAAGCGGACGAAAACGTAAAAAAGCGGCGGCGTAAAACAAAACGTAATAAAACACGAAACGTGTAAAAACGGAGAAAAACGTAAAAACGGACGAAAACGCTGTAAAACGGACAAAAACGTAAAAATGGACGAAAACCATTTTAAAACTGATGGATAAAACATTTGGTGAAAAAAAAGACGAAAACGATAAAACTGGATAAAAACGTAAAACCCCCGATAAAACGCAAAACGGATAAAAACGTTAAAAAAACTTTAAATTTTTTTAAAAACGAAATCGAAAAAAACATAAAAACGTAAAAAACGGATTTTTAAAAAACGTAATTTTTTCTAAAAAACGTGAAAAAAATGGCGAAAAACGAAAACATATAAAAAAAAAACGAATTTTTAAAAAATTGATATTAATTTTTTGTCTTTTTTACAATAATTAATTATTATGTTCCATGATGAAACAAAAAAAATTTTTAAAAAACCCAAAACCCGACCCGACCCGACTCTTACCCATTTATACCCATACCCATCTAGACCTATCCTTCCAAGTGACTCATCTAGACCAATACCCATATAGACTCATACCAATCTAAGACCCAAGACCCAACCCAACCATTTTGCCACCTCTAGTTGTTGGTTATAAAATGATTAGAGCATTATTAACATTTTAAGTGGCTCTTCCAGATTTATAGGTGTTTTTTATGGATAATAACATTTGTGTTGGTATTGGGTATTGGGATGTGCCTGTGCTTTATTGTCAGTTTAAAATGTAAACCCAGCCTCATTTCTTTTCAGATTGTATATTTTTATCTTTCAATTCATCGTATTAACCAACATAACACACAATACATATATACTAGCATTGTTCCTGCTCTATGTTGCGACAGCAGTGAGAATGTGATGATAGACGATGGCGATTAGTGAGAATGCGTTTACTTGTGGTGGACAATTAAAAATATAGTAAAGAAAATGCTCAATTTGACGTATTGAATCTTATATTAGGAGTAAAAGGACACAAGGTGTTTGAAAGTATTTTTTTGATACTTTAGAATGGTAAGTCACAATTTTTACCTCTTCCAAAAAAGCGAGGATGGACTCCTTTCGATGGTCCACACGTACATCGTCCCTTCCGACGGTCCATGCACCGTCTCAACTTAAGTCTCCAGTTTCTTCATCTCCAGATTCCTTTTAGCTTTGCAAGAAAAGACCTGAAAGCATGAGGAGTTCAACTAAAGTACCATGCATGTCATTGACAAGATTCTCAATAAGCTAACTTTGGGTTGAAATTCACCCATAAATGTTCATTACTGTTTGGTTTCTAATTTTTCTATATAGAGAAAATTCCATCTTTTTATGCACTGAGAAAAGTTTTATACGGAACAAGTTTTATCTAAAGAATAAACAAGTAGATCTCAACCATCCATCCCTTTTGAATCTAACGAATTAGATTAATTTACATTTTAAATTAAAATTATACTTAAGGCCTTTTTGGTAAATTCACATTTTTTTATAACCACTCACAAAATAACACAAAAACCACACACACAACATCACACACGCTCTTTTGTAACCGCCCCCAAACCATTAAACGGTCCCAATCCACCGAAAACCGCCCCCAAACCACCAAAACCACCGCGAAACCCTGATTGTGAAACATCATTCATTTAAAATGGATATTTGAGACGAATTAGCTCTATCTAAAGTCGATTCATTGGCAAAACCTGCTTCATCTAAAGTTCCCGATCAAAATAAGCTTCGAAATGTCGATTCTGGTATATTTTTAACTTATTTGGTTCTATTAGTTAGTAGATGCTGATTTATTGCTTATTCTTTATTAATTTTGATTTGTAGATTTACTGATTGAAGTTTGTGATGGAATGAGTTTTTGGATTAGCTTATTTTTTGCTTATAGGAATCAGTAGATTGAATACTTTTTGATTGATTAGCTTATCAGAATCAGTAGATTGAATATTTGTGTTTATAAGAATCAGTAGATTGTAGTGTTTTTGGACTAGCTTTTACTGATGTTTGAGTTTTTGGACTAGTTTTTACTGATGTTAGATTTGTTAGCGTTTATTGATGCTAGCACACATATTTCTAAGGTAAAGAGATATCTGGTCCAACGTAGGCACATAGGCTCCGTAGATCGCATAGGCTGCCAACACAGATATCACAATGAAGAGAAAAGTAACTGTCAATGAAGTAGAAGTAATTGGATAATGAAGTTGTCTAATCGTCATGCAAACATCGCATAGGGAAATAGATGTCTGGTCCAACGTAGGCGCATAGGTTGCGTAGATTAGGTGCTAAAGATTATGTTTATTGATGTGATTGGTGAACATTTTGAAACAGATTAGGTGCTAAAGATTATGTTTACTGATGTGATTGGTGAACATTTCAAGAAAATAAGAATATAAATAACAAACAATATTTGAAACAGAATATATTTAAGAAAATAAGAAAAAGAACTAACAAAAAACAAGAATATAAGTAAATTAATTTTTTTCAAACATCAGTTGGTTTCGCCTTTCGCCTTGCCTTTGGGTTCATCGGACAAGTTGTTTTCGTATGCAAGTTGGTCTTCTCTCCACAATGTCCACAAGGCTTCATTTGTTTCTTTTAACTTGAAGTGCTTTTTCTCTTTCACTCTTTCGCCTTTCATTTCGTTATGCTTCTGAAATATTCCCTTTGTTTCTTGCTTTTGTTGGATTGTTAACTATTTTTTCTCAGGTTTAGAAATAGCAAAATGTTCACCAATCACATCCACCAGAAACGTTGCCTCATTTGTAAATCTTTCAATTTCTTCATTTGTTTCACCATATATGTTTCTTTTCCTTCTCAATTCAGGTGGTATTATATCCCTTGTCCAACGCCTCAAAATATATTGTTTTGGAATGACGTTAATATCACGATTCTTCAAAACACAAAATATGTGTCGACATAGAAAACCAAATCGGACAAAATGTCTGCAACTACACCCCACCGACCCATCTTCTGTATTACGTAGTACCTTTTTAAAATACAATAATTATTAGCCAATCTCATTAGACAATCCCATGGGATTCACAAAAATTCCAAGGGATTCACAAAAATCCCAAGGGATTTATAATCAATCCCATGGGATTCCCAGTGAATCCCAATAATTATTAACCAATCCCATTAGACAATCCCATGAGATTCATACCGAATCCCATGGGATTGATTATGAATCCCATTGGGATTATTTGATTAATCCCGTGTGATATTATAGTAGTTTATACCAAAACGCAATATACCTTATAGTCTACAATCTGTTGCTACCGTTTCGCCTTCCTCTGCTAGTTCTTTTGCAACTTCCATATTAAGGATTCTATAAGCTGCCGGATTTTTGTCACAATTTTTAGTTTCCGTTTGAACAAATAGAAATATTGTCCTAGTATAAACTCTTGCCGCATGACGTTCAATTGCTAACTTTGTTTCACATTTTGGAGCCGTGTCTAGTGTGTTAAAGTCCAAATGTTCTTGCCTATAACGTTGTCTTTCCATTGCTAATTCATAGGACATCATGAAACTAGCTAGCGTCGCTCCTGGGCTTGTGAAACTTTTAAGGAACGAGTTTTCACTCTCAGAACTTGATGTGGTTCTCATCAATCCAAACAAATGCGAGTTGAAAAAATAAGTTGGAATACACATTTCTCGTAGTTTAAACATTTTGGTCATCCATTTTTGGTTTTGAAAACCAAAATCTTCAATCAACTTAGCCCATTTGTCTTCAAATTCCAACGGTTCCATTAACATATTCCAAACGATCTTGTTTAAACGCTTCTTGAAATGGGTTTCATTGTATATTTCTTTACAAATCTGTAAATAAAATGATAAACATATGTAAGCCACTGTCAGATTCAGAGATGAATCCCATGAGATTCATATATGAATCCCATTAGATTCATTAATGAATCCCATGAGATTCAGAAATGAATCCTATAGGATTAAGATATGAATCCCATGGGATTCAGAAAAAATCCCATGGGATTCAGAGAAGAATCCCATGAGACACCTGATTATACAATTATAGGGTATTTGACCCTCATAAAAAAATTAGGGTTTCAATTTTCAAAACCCTAGAAACCATAAAAAAAACATGTAATAATCATAAAGATTCAATTTTTATGTGTTTCGGCAATTAATTACAACGTATTAACGGCTCGTGATGACACTGTTAGGTTTTACTAATCATAACAATTATTAAAAACACATAAACATCATCAAAGCATGCAGCAGAAGTAATAGGTATAATACTTGTAAATTAACTAACTGAATTAAAAGTGTATGCGTACCTTTTGCGAATTAAAGAACATAATAGATCAAGAACCAAGGAAACTGATGCAGGTTTTACTGACCAGGTCTTAATATTTATAGTGTCTCGTTATACCTATGGTCTACCCTAGTGCACCAACGGGCAGTGTACCCGGTCGTATGTAGTGTAGTAATCGGTAAAGCCGAGGTCGTCCCAAGAGCTTTGTGTGTTGGATTATTACTAAGTCTAGGTGTCACAGATTAATAATGGTTTTGATAGGGATTTAATTAATTAAACTGCTAAAACAGAATAAAGCAAATAAAAGCAGATAAATGGATAAAAGGAAATCAATAGAGGAAAGTGGTGCTAACCTAGTTAATCCTCCTAGCTAGTTATGTCTACGTCTACTTACTTTCAATTACTTCAGGTGGGGTCAAAGTCGAGAGGACAACATTTGGTCAATTCGCCCTAACCTATCTGCAAAGATGCCACCACAGGAGAAGTCAGGTGTCCCCTCATAAGTCATGTTGTTCCTGGTCCCCTAAGCCAAGTCATTAAGTACCGCTACATGCTAGATTTATAATAGTGAATGCCCGGCCGTTAGGAACTTAGACACGCACCCCCTAATTCTTAAGTTCATCCAAATGATAGGTGATCAGTTGGTCAAATCGCACAAGTAGAAAGGGTCGTCAGTTGGTCATATCTTACCCTTCCCGTCTCAGTCCGCTCACCTAGGGTCAGTTGGTCATATCTCCTAGGCAATTGGCCTCTATCGCCATTCAAAACTACCGAACCAAGGGTGGCTACTAATAAACTATGCATGCATACACTTAGAAATAATTGTATGGAAGTAAAGTAAACGCAAACAAAACAATTAAGGAATCATAACTAGGCCAGCACCAAAAGGTGCTTAGCCGCTCATATTAATCATGCAAACCAATTCAATATTCAAAAGTACGAAATACATGAATTGAAAGTAAAAGAAATATAAAACGCTAATGCTTATCGTAGGGGAGTGGTTTTTCCCTTGGAGACAGCTCTGTATGCTCCTCTAGACCTGCCTTGAGCTTTTTCCCACGTTCTCAGAGTGTTGTGTATGGAATGGAATGAATAGAAATGCTGGAATTCGTGGGGTATTTATAGGCCAGATCTGGGTTACGGCGTAACCAATATAGGAGTTACGTCGTAACCTTCTATTTCTTAGAATAATGCACTAGATCTGTTGGTTACGGCGTAACCCTATGAGTGGTTACGCCGTAGTCTTCAATAAACTCGGTTACGTCGTGTTGGGTTTTAGGTTCCTTGGATCATGAATTATTCTAAGTGTTGGAACCACGGATAGAATTGGTGAAACCACGGACAGAAGAATGAATCCACTGCTGAAGATAAACCGCGGCTAGTAGTATTGTGTAACCACGGATATTGTATTGTAACCACTGCTAGTCTTATATAGTCGGTTTAATATTTTGTATTAGATAAATATGAAAAAGATATTTATCTTGTAGGTTACGTATTGTATTATGTAAAGGACTCCTTAGCCTATAAAAGGATGTCCTAGGTTAGATTAGATATAACTAAGTTTTATATCTAAGGTCGATACACTTCAAGGTTGTAAAACCCTAATACTGGTTAGAGTATTCGTATTAATAATAATATTGAGGTGTTGAATGTTTATTGTTCTTCTTCTTAAGATTAAGTATTAAATTCCGCGTGATACTTAATAAGTCTTTGTTAAGTCAGTTTCGATAAAGGATCGTTTGCTCAACTGGGATCAACAAGTGGTATCAGAGCTTGTGATCTAGAAACTGAAACCAAGAATAAGTTTAGTTACGTTCTATTCAAGTAAGTTAAGATGTCTGACGAAACTCACATGGTTACTGCATCAAAGGTGCCCATCCTCAAGCAGGGTGAGTACCAAATTTGGAGAATGCGAATGAGGCAATACATTCGTATGATTGATTACGCTAACTGGGATGTTGTTGAAAAGGGTGATACTCTTCCTAAGAAGGGTGATGATGGTAAAGAGATAGCCATTGTTAGTGAGGTTGACAAGGCTAAAAGGAAGCTGGAGATTAAAGCCCATAGTATTCTCTCCATGGGAATACCTAATGAGTATGCTTTGGACTTTGAACAATATGAGTCTGCTAAAGAGTTAATGGATGCTATTGAAACAAGGTTTGCTGGTAATGAAGCTACAAAGAAATCAAGGAAGAATATGCTCAAGCATCAACTTGAAAACTTCACTGCTCTCAGTGGAGAAAAACTTGATGGCACTTATAACAGACTTCAAAAACTTATCAGCCAACTGAAGTTAGTGGACTACAATGTTGCTCAAGAAGATATCCATTTAAAGTTCATCAGAAGTTTATCACCTGACTGGGTTGTGCATACAGTTGTGTGGAGAAATAAGGATGACTTTGAAAAGATGACTCTGGACAATCTCTACAACAATTTGAAGGTTTATGAATCTGAGAACAACATTGTTGGTGCATCTTCATTTAATCAAAACATTGCTTTTGTTTCCACTAATCACAAGAGCCCACAAGATGTATCCACTGCTGCCTATGGAATAACCACAGCTATTGCAAACAATACCACTGTTAGTGATAATGTCAGTGATGGTGCAATTTGTGCTTTTCTGGCTGATTTAACTACCAGTGTTATTGTTTTGAATCAAGATTTAGATCAAATTGATCCTGATGATCTTGAAGAGATAAATCTTCAATGGCAGATGGCAATGTTGACTCTCCAAGCAAGGAAGTTTTTGAGGAGGACTGGAAGACAGGTTAAGTATGATGGTCAAAGGAGAGCTGGATTTGACAAAAGCAAGATGGAGTGCTTTAACTGCAAGAAGAAGGGTCACTTTGCTAGAGAATGTCGAGCTCCCAAGAGGATTGAAGGCATCAAGAAGACCACTGAAGAGCCTGCTGCTTCTTAAGCATTGGTTGCTCAAGATGGGATTGGTGATTATGATTGAAGTGATCAGATTGAAGAAGGCCCCAATGAAGCTTTTCTTGCTAGTGAAGCTTCTAAAGAGCATAACTTTGCTCTTATGGCCTATGCTTCATCTTCTGGTTCAGATTCTGAGGTATTTAATGATTCTAAAAATTCTACTTGTTCTTTTAAATCATGTCAAGATAACTTAGAATCACAAAAGGCTATTATTGCAAGTTTGAGAAAAGAAGTAGATAGACTTTCACTTGATAACTTAGGTTATAGAGTTGGTATAGAGAGTGTGGAAGAAAAGCTAAATTTCTATATTAAATGTGAGTATGTAGATAAGATTAATATACTAGGTGGTGAAATTGATCTTAAGGACAGAGAGATTAAGATGCTTAAAGAGAAACTAGAAAAGGCAGAGAGTGTAAAACAAGAAGCCCTAAAAGAAAAAGAAAAACATGTTGTTAGGGTTGCTAAAACACAATATGCTTCTGATCTAGTAAATAAGCCAATTGGTCAAAAACTATTCAAGGAGGGTACTGGTCTTGGATATAACAATATGCCACCACCCTCTCTGATGAAACATGCACCACCAACAAAAGAACTGTCCTTTAGTAGTGAATTCAGTTTTAACAAATCTTTAGAAGAGATTAGTAAGACTGAAACACCTAAGATAGGTTCTGATAAGTCATCTGATGCTCCAACTATTGAAGATTGGGAATCAGATTCTGAGGAAGTTAGATCTGAATCAACTCAGCCTGAAAAGATAGAAAATGTAAAGAAAGTTGATTCTGAACAAGCCAACCTTGTTCCTAGATTTGGAGCTCAAATTTCTAAGAAAGTTGTAGAGTACAAGGAAATACCTAGGGAACAGATGAAAAGATATATACCTAGGAGAAATCAAAGAAACTTCAATGGACTAATTTCAAACAGATTAGGAGATGATTTTCAATGTGTTAAGAAGGCTTGTTTTGCATGTGGTAGTTTTAAGCACTTACAGAGAAACTGTTATAAAAACCAACCACAAGTTTGGAATCATTGGAAGAGGGTAAATCATCAAAAAATTTCAAAGAAAACAAACCCTCATCCTAACAAAAACATGATTCCTAGAGCAGTGTTAATGAGGAATGGGAATACAAAGTCAATAGTCACTGCTGCACCCAAATGGGTTCCAACCACTGCTAAGCAAAGTGTAAACACGGCTAAGCAAAATCAAACCACTGCTAAGCAAAATATCACCACTGATACAAAAGAAGTTTTAAAAATTCCAAAGGTGATAACTGACACAGTAGTTGGAAACCATTTTTATGCTGTTAAGGCCTTAACTAGTTAGCAATGGAAGCCTAAGACCAAGGTTTTACATCATGTTAACTGTGCATCAATGGACCTAAAGAAATTTGATTATGTTGATGCACAGGGCAGACCCAAGTCAGTATTTGGCTTGGGTCCACAAGATGAGCTAAAAGACAAAGGAATTTTTGATAGTGGTTGCTCTGGGCACATGACTTGGGATGGGAGCAACCTGGAGGATTTTGAAGCTTTTGATGGAGGATATGTGGCATTTGGAAATGATCCAAAGGGAGGAAAGATACTTGGCAGAGGCATAATCAGAACAGGGAAATTAGACTTTGAAAAGGTCTATCTGGTACAGGGATTAAAGTACAATTTATTCAGTGTTTCTCAAATGTGTGATAAGAAAAATTGGGTACCTTTTGGGGAAACTGAGTGTGTGGTGTTGTCACCTGATTTTAATATGCCTAATGAGAAATTTGTGCAGTTAAGGATACCTAGGAAAGAGAACATATATTGTTTTGATCTTAAAGATGTACTTCCTAATAGGTCCTTAACTTGTTTGTTTGCTAAGGCATCAGTTGATGAGTCTAGATTGTGGCATAGAAGACTGGGTCACCTTAATTTCAAAACAATCAATAAACTTGTAAAGGTCAACTTAGTGAGAGGGTTACCTTCTAAGGTTTTTGAATGTAAGGAACTTTGTGTGGCTTGTCAGAAAGGAAAACAACATAGAGCTTCTTGTAAGTCCAAAACTGTTAACACCATAACACAACCACTGTTTATGCTTTATATGGACTTATTTGGACCTACCTTTGTCAAAAGTTTGAACCATAAGCAGTACTGCCTAGTTATCACTGATGATTATAGTAGATTTTCATGGGTATACTTTTTAGCTGCTAAGAGTGAGACTAGTGAGATCCTCAAGAGTTTCATTACTAAGATAGAAAATCTAGTAAACCATAAAGTCAAGGTAATCAGATGTGATAATGGAACTGAGTTTAAGAATGATGTGATGAATCAGTTCTGTGTAGCTAAGGGTATAGAAAGACAGTTTAGTGTTGCTAGAACACCACAACAGAATGGTGTAGCTGAAAGGAAAAATAGGACACTAATTGAGGTTGCTAGGACAATGTTGTCAGAATCTAAGTTACCAACTACCTTTTGGGCTGAAGCTGTAGGCACTGCATGTTATGTGCAGAATAGAAGTAAGGTAGTGAAGCCTCATAACAAGACCCCCTATGAGCTGTTACATAATATGAAGCCTATGATTGCATTCCTAAAACCTTTTGGGTGTCCTGTTACTATCTTGAATACCATAGACTACCTAGGTAAGTTTCAAGAAAAAGCTGATGATGGATACTTTTTAGGCTATTCTTCTAATAGTAAAGCCTTTAGAGTATACAATAGGAGGACTAGGATTGTTGAAGAGAACTTACTTGTTCAATTTAGTGAAGAGACTCCTAGTGTTGAGACTAAAGGACCAGACTGGCTGTTTAACATTGATATGCTAACCAAATCTATGAATTATGAGCCTATCATTGCAGGAACTTCCACTAATGTTAATGCATGTACACAAAAGGATTCTAATGCAGAAACAAATTCTAAGGAAGCTGATTCCTCAAAGGAGTTCTATTTGGTTGAAAAGTGGAAAGCTGGTTCTGTCTCACCCATCATTGATAAGCAAAGTCCCACTGATGATGATGCATTGAATACTGGAAGCAAAGTTGATCATCATCAAGATAAGGATGAGTTGTTGAAAGATAACTCAGTGTTGGTAGAAGAAATTGAAAGAAAGAAAAAGCATTCTGAAAGCACTGCTAAGCCAAATGAAAGCACGACTAGGTATAATGAAAGCACTGCTAAGCCAACTTCTACAACCCCGGCTGCAAGTACTGGTGATAGTACTTTCTTTGGACCAACTGCAAAGCCATTAGTTGGTGATGAAGAGTATCCATATGATCCTGAAATGCCTCTTTTGGAAGAGATTGATACTCCTACTGATGATGAAGACATGGATGATTTCTTCAATGCTGATTTTACTAATTTGGGAACTGTCATTCATGAAAGTCCAATCACTACCACAAGGATTCACAAGATTCATCCCAAGGAACAAATAATTGGAAATTTGAATACTCCAGTTCAAACAAGAAGCAAGGTTAAGAACACTGAACCTTTTCCTGAGCAAGGTTTCTTTGCAAGATCACTTCACAAAAGAAATAGTCATAAAGATCTGCAAAATTGCCTGTTTGCTTGTTTTCTGTCTCAAAAGGAGCCCAAGAGAGTGGAAGAAGCTTTGTCTGAAGAAGGATGGGTAGAATCAATGCAAGAGGAGCTTCTACAGTTTAAGCTTCAAGAGGTTTGGACATTGGTTGACCTTCCTAATGGAAAGAGGGCAATTGGGACAAAATGGGTGTTCATAAATAAGAGGGATGAAAGAGGGATAGTGGTAAGGAACAAATCAAGGCTGGTTGCTCAAGGATACACACAAACTGAAGGTTTGGATTATGATGAAGTATTTGCTCCAGTTGCAAGAATTGAGGCTATTAGATTATTTTTAGCTTATGCTTCATTCAAGAATTTTGTGGTGTATCAAATGGATGTTAAGAGTATCTTTCTGTATAGCACAATTGATGAGGAGGTTTATGTTTGTCAACCTCCTGGTTTTGAAGATCCTGATCATCCTGACAAGGTTTACAGGGTGAGGAAGGCTATGTATGGGTTGCATCAAGCTCCTAGGGCATGAACCCGACCCGACCCGGACCCGAATAAAGATAATCGGGTCGGGTTACTCGGGTTCAAAATCTAACTCGGGTCAATCGGGTCAACCCGATTAACCCGAATACGAACTAGGGTCGGGTATCGGGTTGAAATTACTTTTCTTATTCGGGTTCGGGTCAACCCGAATAACCCGAGTTAGGTTTTTTTTCTTGTTTTTTGTATTTTTATATTTTCCAAGTAGTACATTTTTTTTCTTGTTTTTTGCAATTTTGCAAATATGCAAGTCTGCAATAAGACTTATAAGTTGTATCTTTGGTACTTACTAACTTGTAACTAGTCTCATGGTTTGTTACTTTTGACTACCCAAAGACTGTGATATCAGTCATGTTCTTAATATATACAAATTGCATTATGGACTAAAAGAAATAGTTACGATAAGATGTAAAGGGCGGCCGAGGGAAGTAGGTGATCTAAGTTGTAGTTTTTTAGGGAAAAGAAGCTGCTATAATTTTCCATAAATGTATTTATTGCTATTATTGTGGATAATAGGACTACAATGAATATAAGGATGACATTTAGGTCGTGTTTGTTATGAGTGAATGGAATCGTTTTTAAAATGATGTGACTGTTATAAATCGTTTGTTTTGATCTTTCGAATGTCAAACAGTAGATGTTACCCATACATATGGTTTTTGATAAAAGTCATGGTACCCTTTAAGATTTCTGACATCCATTTATATTTTGTTTACTTTTTGTACAAATTTCAACTATTCAGGCGATGCAAATAGAAAGAAAGTGATTCTTTGATTACGTGTATATTTACATACCACAAAAATTATCATTTATTTTATTTATTTGAACTTTTTAAATATTATACTAATATATAAACTTTAAATTCAATATTTAACTCATCTAAACCAAACAACATTTTACATTTTCTCATTCCTACATCAAATTCGAATCTTAATCTAAATCCAAGTCATAATCCAAATCCAAATCCAAATCCAAAACTCATCTACAAACCAAACGGACCGGTTCGACCCGGCGGTTGTACTGGTTGAAGGTTCATTTTTAACTATAACTCTCAATTTAGGATAATCATTGTTAGGATAATCATGAAAATAGTTTTAAAGGTTCATTTTTAACTATAACTCTCAATTTATAGTAGTTTTATACGTGTTAAATAACATGATTTACTACAAAATTTTAGTATGCACAAAACCGGTTCGACCCGGCGGTTGTACTGGTTGAACCGGCAACCCGGTGACTTGACCGGGTCGATCGAAAACCGGGTTTTGAAACATTGAAATCAAGAGTGGAAATTATGAGAAAATGCATATTTCATATGTTACATGATGAATGATTTAAGCATGAGTTTGATCAAATGAGTCAGGTCTCTCTATTACATTATCACTACTCATTCATTATTTTGCAATCTTTTGCTTAATTACATAATGTATCTTGAAATCTGCTAAAATGGACACCAAACTTCTCGCCCAAAAACAACTTTTTATTTTATACCTACCAGTATTTAAAGCCTTACCACCACCCACTTACCAATATTTATGTTGAGTAAATTGCAAAAATCGTTCTTGTAGTTTGCTCAGATTGCAAAAATCATCCCTGTGGTTGGCTAATTGCAGGTGGCCTCCCTGTGGCGGAAATTTTTCATCATTTTGGTCCCTGGCTTTTAACGTCGTTAAGTAGATTCCGTTAAGTGTTACACTTTAGCCCCTTTTGGCCAATGATCGTTGCAACGTACATCCTTTAAACCACAAGGACGATTTATGCAATTATACCGTTAGTCCTCAATACAAAAACAATTGCACCATTAGTCCTTAATACATAATTTCAGTTAAAAAAAGTCAAAAAAAAAATGTAAAAAAAATCTTCAAGTTTTTTTTTTGATTTTTTTTCCCAAAATTTTCAATATTTTCGAAATATAGATATTTTTTTTTTAATTTGAAATATTTTTTTTCCAAAATTTTTTTTTCAAATTTTTTTTTCCAAATTTCTAAAAAATTATTTTTGGAAAAAGAATTTTGAAAAAAAAAATTCTGGAAAAAATTTTTACTTAAGGAAATACGTCCAAAATTTTTTATTTTCGAAATTACTTTCCACATTTTGAAAAAAATTCCTTTTGAAAATATAATTTTTAAGAAAAAAATTCAAAAAAAATGATTTTTTTTTTCAAAAATTGCAATATGTCGCATTTTTTGTGTCCGATATTTTTTTTTCAAATTAAAAAAAAAAAAATAATCTTTTAGAAATTTGGAAAAATAATTTCGAAAATAAAAAATTTGGAATAAAAATATTTCGATTTAAAAAAAAATTATTTCGAAAAAAAAAATTATTTCGAAAAAAAAAAATTTGAAAATTTTTTTCGAAATAATCTTTTGAAATTTTTGAAATATTTTTATTCCAAATTTTTTATTTTCGAAATTATTTTTCCAAATTTCTAAGAAAAAATTAAAAAAAAATGATTTATTTTTTTCAAAAAAAAATTGCATTTTTTTTTGTCCGATATTTTTTCCAGATTTTTTTTTTCAAAATTCTTTTTCCAAAAATAATTTTTTAGAAATTTGGAATTTCGAAAATAAAAATTTGGGAAAAAGAATATTTCGAATTTAAAATATATATATATATATTTCGAAAATATTGATAATTTTGGAAAAAAAAATTAGAAAAAAAAATTTTGAAGATTTTTTTTACAATTTTTTTTTTGACTTTTTTTAACTGAAATTATGTATTAAGGACTAACGGTGCAATTGTTTTTTTTATTGAGGACTAACGGTGTAATTGCATAAATCGTCCTTGTGGTTTAAAGGATGGACGCTGCAGCGATCATTGGCCAAAAGGGGCTAAAGTGTAACACTTAACTAAATCTACTTAACGACGTTAGAAGCCAGGGACCAAAATGATGAAAAAGTTCCCCCACAGGGAGGCCGCCTGCAATTAGCCAACCACAGGGACGATTTTTGCAATCTGAGCAAACCACATGAACGATTTTTGCAATTTACTCTTTATGTTAAGTCCATCTAACAATATTCAGTTACTATATATTTTTTCAGCAGCTAATAATGTTTGCTCCAACTGCCGATCAAAACCTTTTGCTTTTATTTTACGATACAAGAGCAATACTACCCTTTTCTTCTTGTTCGAATAGGTGGTCTCGGAAAAATAAGGCGTAATGTCATCATCTTTTCTTATTAACAATGTTTGCTTAAAGTTGCAATTTGTTTAAAAATATAATATATTCAAAATTTCATCATGTTATAACAATGTTTGTTGAACTAACCATTGTAGTATGTTGGTGAGAGGGTCATTGTAGTACGTTCAATTGAGTATCGTTGTAGACATTAGCATCAGTGGTAATCCTTGTAGTTCTTTGCATCTTTAGTTTTAATTTAATATAATATACTCACTTTCAAAAAAGAAAAAGAAAAAAAAAATGTACAAAATTCAGGAAGGAAATCAACATAAGAATTTATTTTGAGTAAACTTACAAGAATTATCACCTTCCTCTTTCCTTTAGGACCCCACACACCCCATCTCACTTCTTGCAAACAACCAAAGATAAATCGAGTCTTTGATTGTTTGTTTGTTTGTTTGAAATCATGTTATATAAATTCCATATGTTTGTAGTTTTACTAACTAGTTAGGAAATGTTTGTAAACCTTTTTGTTTGATTAAGTTAAGTTTTAACGTTTTTTTGTATGTTTCACACGGTGATATTAGGACAAAGCTATGCAAGCATTACAAGAAAGGAAGATGCAAGTATGCAACCTTGGAGATCAATGTGACTTCGCTAATGGTCTTGAAGATTTGCGAATCCAAGCTCCTTTCAAACGACAAGAGTAGGCTTTGTAATAGCATTAGTCGAGGGGTTGTATGTGAATATGGAATCAACTACAACTCCCACCACCCGTAGTACCAGTTGAGTTAGGAAAGTTAGTTCTTGGGAGATTAGTGATAAACTGTTATAAATTCATGATGTTGTATGAAATGAAGATGTATTTGACTAAGGGTGGTGGCAACCCTCATTCCCCATCCCTCACCATCCCTCACTATCCACCAATAACATTCTTCCAACTCATTAGCAACCATTGAGGGCTCGAGCGGGTTCACCATGCAGCGGGGAAGAAGGCCGATTCGGGGTAAAGAAAATTGAGCCATTGAACGGCTAAAAATATGCGGGTTAAAGAAAATGGTGAGGGGCAGGGATACATGGTTGCCACTAAAAATCTATGGTGAGGGGTGGTGTGAGGATGAAATGAGTTGGAAGAATGTTATTGGTGGATAGTGAGGGATGGGGAATGAGGGTTGCCACCACCCTCATCCCCTCACCACCCCTCACCATAGATTTTTAGTGGCAACCATGTATCCCTACCCCTCACCACTTTTTTTTTTTTTTTTTTTTACCTTTTTATATTTAAAATTATATCAAATAATATAATAAAAACACATAATATTATTATTATTACTTAAAAGAAAATTACATCCTAAAAAACGCTTTAATTAAAAAACATACTAAAACACATTTCTAAAAATCACAAGGCCATCCGTATTTCTCCGCGATCTCACGTTTTTGGGCAAGAGTGACCGCTAGTATATTTGGATCGTTTATGTGATTGTGCGGTGTTTGATATACTTTCAACGCCCTATACTTAGCCTTTTCTTCCATGACACGGATTTTTGTCGCCACAACCTTTTCGGCCATCTCATCCTTTGAAGCTTTTTGCTCCGCCCTCTTCTCCAATATTTGTGTTTTCTTTGTTGTGTAGTTGTCGAAGCTCATAGCAACACTACCCTTTGACGACGATTCGCCCTTTTGCCCTTTCTTTTTTGAATGCGAGGCATCGTGTCGTCATTGAGATCCGGAATCACGGGTTGTCATACTTGCGGTCTCGTAGTGGCCGGATTCAGACGACTTTCTCCGTTTGTCGGAATGAGACGAAGATCCTTGCTTATATCGGTTGTTCCAACCATTTGTCTTCGTACCTAACAATCTCCCATGCGTCAATATGACTAAACGACTTGCCATGTTTAGTTTTGTAATCGGCCAAGGCATTTTTCATGATGTTAACATCGCTACAACTACTCTCGCGAAGACGATTCTACAATTACATAAGTAAAAATTAATATGTAATTGATAAAAGTATATAACTACAAAATATTAATTCATATAAATGTAAAAAGTATATAATTATAAAAATTACTTGTTGGATCCACAACCCATTAAAGACACCCATTTCGGTGCTCAAACTTTTCCACTTTGTGTTCAAGCCGTGATGTGTAGTGTTTCGAATGTTTTGCTTGAAATGCTCATGAATTCTTCTCCAAAAACTTTCTCTATTTTGTTCATTCCCGACTGCTCTACATGTCGAGATGTGAACAAGCTTTTAACGCCTCCTCTTGGCCGGTGTCCAAGATTTCTTTTCCACTCTATTTGGGTTTCTTTTTCGTACTTCTTGAACTTCTTCAATTTCTTCAACTTCTTCAACTTCTTCATTTTCTTAACAATATTTTAACAAATAAAAGTATAACATAATAAATTAGTAGAAATAAAAATTATTACAAACAATATTTTAACAAATAAAAGTATAACATAATAAATTAGTAGAAATAAAAATTATTACAAACAATATTTTAACAAAGAAAAATTATACTGATTGGAGGTTGCGTTTAGGGAATAACAATGTCATCTTCTTCATCATCCACACTATATAGCGGTAGTTGTCGTTCGACACTTGTTTCCGCGTCGCGAAGGGCGTCACGGTACTCGAACGGGTTGAATTCGCTTGTCAATTGAGTTGGATTGGTTGGTGGTTGCGGATAATATTGTGGTTGAAAGTACGGTGGAGAAGTCATTTGAGGTTGATAATATTGGGGTTGTGGACTCATTTGTGGAATATGCGGGCGGGTTGTGATTGAAGCGAAATAACCGCGTCCACTTCCTTTGGATGATGAAGAACCATTTTTTGATTTTCTTGGATCCATGATAAAAATTGTAGAAATTGGTATAAAAGTTGATTAAAAGATAAAGGATATAAAGTATTTTGTTGTGGGAAAAAATATGTTATAAAATGGGTTATATATAGGAAATGGATTTTTTTTTTTTTTTAAATGTTGCCCAACGGTCGAAATTCTAGCCGTTCAACGGTTGTTTTTTGCTTAGCCCGATTCGGCCTTCTTCCCCGCTGCATGATGAACCCGCTCCATCCATGTATTTGACTAAATGTTAAGAATAGAGCATGTTAGAATACTAGTCATTATTATATAATATAAGCATTTCAAATTATTTACAGCTCAACTAGAGTTAACATTAAATTGTGGTGATAGATCATCTTCTTTATAATTAGACTCTCGAATGTAAAGTGTGACAACCAGACAATTTTTCAGCATGACAAGTGCACCCTCCGAGGGTGACCCTCGTATGAACTTGTACATAGTTAAACTATTTATTTAGAGTTAATTGCATTTTTGGTCCCTGTGGTATGGCCAAATTGCAGATTTGGTCCCTAAAACTTTAAAATGCACAAGAGGTCCTCATTTTCAAGTTTTCGTTGCATGTTTGGTCTCTGGGTCCACACAGACTAAGGGTATTTTAGTCATTGATGTTGTCTTTTTCTTTTTCTATTTTCTTTTTAGCTTTCTTACATAAATAGTCCCTGTGTTGGAAGGGTTTTACATATTTAGTCCATACTCATTTTTTATTTTTTTTTTAATTTGCAAATCTTTTTCCTATGGTTTTGACCCGTTACGGGTTTGGTCCCTTAACCACTATTTCTGTTAGTTTGACCGTCAAGTGAATGTTTTTGTCCGTTTTTTAACGTTTTTGTCCGTTGTTATCACGTTTTTGCATTTTTCGTTTTCCTTCATTTTTTACGTTTTAGTCCGCTTTTATACATTTTGTCCGCTTTTATCGTTTTTCCGTTTTTATCGTTTGTCCGTTTTTTACGTTTTGTCCATTTTATACGTTTTCGTCCATTTTTTTTTTATGTTTTCATCCGTTTTTATACGTTTTTGTCCGTTTTTTACGTTTTCGTATGTTTTTCTATGTTTTCGTCCGTTTTTATCCGTTTTCAACATATTTTTATGCGTTTTTGTTTGTTTTTATACGTTTTCATTCGGTTTTATACGATTTTGTCCGGTTTTCTCACGTTTTTATTCGTCTTTATCCGTTTTTATATGTTTTCTTCCGTTTTAATAAAGTTTTTATGCGTTTTTGTCTGTTTTTATATGTTTTCATCCGGTTTTGATCTAATGGCCAATATAAGTTAACCAATTTTTCTAAAAAGTTCCAAAAATTTTCAAAATTTTTGAAAAAAATAATTTTGAAATTTTTTTTGAAAAAAAAAAAATTCGAATAATTATTTATTCGAAAATTTTTTTTTGAAATTTTTTTCGAAAAAACTTTTCTGATAATTTTTTTCAAAAAAAAATTCGGAAAAAAAAATTCAAATTTTTTTTTTTCAAAAAAAAATATATTCAAAATTTTTTTTTTCAAAAAATTTTATTTTTCAAAAATTTTCAAAAAAATTATTTTTCAAAAAATATTCAAAAATGTCAAAAAAAAAATATTCAAAAGTTTCAAAAAAATATCCCAAAATTTTTTTTTCAAAAAATATTCAAAAAAAAATTATATACAAAAATTTCAAAAAAAAAAAATTCGAAAAAAAATTCGGAAAAAAGAATTTTCAAAAATTTTTTTTCGAAAAAAAAGTATTCAAAAATTTTTCCGAATAAAATTTTCAAAATTTTTTTGAAAATTTTCCAATTTTTTTGAAAATTACACTGTTGGTCCATTTATGTAATATTAATAGTTAAATAAATAATAAAAAAAAAATCGGACTAAATCTATAGAACATGGCAAGACACAAGGACCATTTATGTAAGAAATTCAAAAGATGGACTGAAAAGAAAATAGGAAAAGAAGAAGACAAGGGTATTTTAGTCATTTGATGTTGATCATGGACTAAACATGCAACGAAAACTTGAAAATGAGGACCTCTGGTGCACTTTCAAAGTTTTAGGGACCAAATCTGCAATTTGGCCATACCACAGGGACTAAAATTGCAATTAACTCATTTATTTATTTGACTTGGTTTTATTTGTAGCTAGTGTATACAAATATAATAGACATCTATATTTTTAAAGTTAGTTATAAACCAACTAAAAACTAAATTTTAAATGTGGAATACTGTTTATATATCATTCTAAATTAATTTTTATTAGACAAGCGATTGTTCCACACTGAAAATACAATTAACAAGTTTTAAAAAATAGTTGATTGTTCGTTTCTTTATGTCTAAATATGGTGTTGAACAACATTCATATATGTTTATAGATATCATATATGAAATCGAAATACTATCCTATCAAGACTTTAGTTTACTTGAAATGAGAATTATCAATACAAAACACAACAAAAGGACTCCAAATTTGATTTCACCTAATTAACCGGTGCGCAAAAAAGAAAAGAAATAAAAAAGCTTCTGATTCTTAAATTCAATGAGCAATTACTCCTTTCATAACTCCTTTAAACTACCTCACTTTCTATTAGAGCAAGGGTATGGTGGCTTGAGCCGTTTCGCCACCTCAGAGCCACTTCAACATTTCACTTTTCACATTCATACACCAAAATATCCTTTCACTAATAACTCAAGCCATTTCACCCATTTTAGGACCTATAATACCAACAAAAAGTAGAGAATGGCGCGGCACCAATTAATTCTCTTAGGAAATGGCACGAGAGGAGGCGGTATGATGGCACCGAAATGGCTCAAGTCATTTGGTGTCACTTTGATGTTACCATACTCCATGCTCAACCACAACATTTCATAACTCCGTATTGTTCTTCCACCACCTTCACTTTCATACACTCACCCTTTTAACAAACTTGTCCGAAACAACTCATTTGTTGGTGTATCAAACTGAACGGTATGTATATATTTTTTGTTCCATCAAATGGTTGGACGGAAGCATTTCTGTCGAATCTTCGCCACTATTATGTGCACGGAAACTTACTAGTTGCTCACTTATAAGCAAGGAAAATGGTTTTGATGATATAATATGTCAATGTATAGTCACTTCAATTGGTCAAGTAACTGACAAAAAAAAATAATAAAAAAATAAATAAATAAATGAGCACAAGCTATCACCTATTAATGGCGAAAATAAATAACTATATTGTACATAGTTTCAACATTTACCATTTTACAACATAAACTACACTCTAAAATAAATGTCGAAATTATCCTTGTTCATTTTGTTCTTGATGTGACACCCTCATGACTCATCCCCTTAGGGTGCGTTTGGTATCCCACTATGAGAATGAGACTATAACTATGAAAGTGATTAAAGGTGTTTGTTTAAGATGAGAAGGTCTACCACCATAGTAATGAATGATAATACTCCATATACATCAAGAGAGCTAGGAATGGGTCTTTCATATGTGAGGGACCCACAACTACTATCAAACTCATACACATTGTCATTCATGACAACATACCAAACGCACCCTTAAATTCTAAGTCCTATTTTCCCTTGTTTTACCATTAGTATCTATACAATCGATAAAAAAAATCTTAAAAGTTTTATATTAATGTTCATTGTATTTTTTACATTCTTTAAAAAGAAACTTCAGTTTTTAGCCATGTTTATAATCATGTTATAACCATAAACCATGTTTCTTAAGTGTTGAACTAACCATTGTAGTGTGTTGGCGAGAGGGTCGTTGTAGTTGGCGAGTTTCAATGTAGCATGTTGAAGTTTTGTTGTAGTTGGTGAGGGTCAATGTAGTATGTTTAGTATTGTTGTGGACATTAGCATATCCGCATATCTATTTCCCTAATTCTTGAGTGTTTTATAAAACAATGACAAAAAGTTTAAGCGGTAACACATAACATAAACTTTTAACGTATAATTATTATTAGAATGAATCAAATAATTTATAAAGTGTTATGCGGACAAAACACTTATTTGATTGATAATAAGTTTTTCTCTTTTACCAGGAAAACTCAAACAAGTGTTAGAGATTGCAAGTGAACTCGATTCTCTGATTGGATCATGGACGATGACGAGTTCAAAAGGAGTAAAGGTTCTGTTTAAATGTGATATTCAATGTAGAAGAGAAAAAATTTACTCTGGCAAACATTCTTTTTATATATGAGACAAAGAAGAATGTCAAATGGGTTTGTTGAGACGTGTCAAACATCTACTCGATAAGTACAACTTTCATTTAATGTTTTCATTATTGAAAACGCAACAACCATACTTTTGAGGAACATTAATGAAAATTGTTTCTCATTTTCACCAACTCGTATTTTGTCTTAAACTTTTCAACTTTGTACATCTTCTCCTCATTTGCTTTTTTAAAAAAGTCCCGCTTAGATATCTAATAGATATTTCGAGTTAAACTCTGTTAGATCAGAAAGCTGATAGGATCATTCAAGTATTATTGATCCATGCTGATCCTTTATTCTTCGGCTTCTAATTCTTATACACACTAGCTAATGCTGCATTAGCAAACAAGTATATCTTCAAGTTATTTTGATTTTTTAAAGATGTCTTTGATTTGAACCTTGCTCAAGTTGCTAGTTGATTTTTTTATTAATGAAACTTCTTGTACTTGGTCAAATTTATGTTTAAATATAGTTACAGCATCAATGGTAATCGTTGTAATTTCTAGCATATTTAGTTTTATTTTATAAAAACCATTGTATAAAGTTCAGAAATGAGATCGGCGAAAATTTCGAGTAATTGTAAAGATTTATCCAACTACCCACCTCCCTCATAATAACTCCTTCAAAGTTTAACCTGTCCACTCAACAACTTTTCTTTAATCATGAAATTGTTGTAATTTTCACACAAAGAGCAAGTTCAAATACTAGTTTTGAAATATGTATTTGTTAGCACTATCGTAACGAATTTTCTCATATACCTTTACTCTACTTCAAACGTAGTATCAAACAATTATGAATGACAAAAGCATTTTTTTGTTTTAAAAAACAGAACTAGAAAAGCATAAAAAAACAAGTAATCCCAAACAGACCCTGAACTTATTCATTTAGCTAGAAAGAATTAAAGCAACAATTTTTAACGTTGTTCACTATAAGCCACTCTTACCCAACTAAATTCCGTTCGAACTGAGCCACACACCGACTTTGAAATTGGCTGATCTGGTTCAGTTTTAACTCCAAATACGGAACCAATAAACACCCAACAAAAACCAAGGGTGTTCACAAATCCGGTAACACCCACATGAAACAAAATCGAAAATCGAACTAAACCGAATTAATATTTGATTTTCAATTTGAATATGATTTTGGCAAAATAAAAACTGAACCAAACCAAAAACTGAGTTCACATAAATATATAAAACTTTTTCATATTATAAGTATAACATTTTTAATTTTTTTTTCTCTAAAAATCTATATAACTAAATGAAAAGAATATAAATGATGCAATTCGGGTTAGAAAACCGAACCATATTCAAAGTCAACTTTTGGTCCGATTATTCCAATTTAAATTTGATTCAATTTTTTATTTTATCCACAAAAGAAAAAGTTTAATTAAATTAACCGAACCAAATAAACTCGATAACTAGGGATGAGCATTTCGAATCGAATCCCGAAACTGAACCGGAACAGTACCAAAACGGTACCGATTTTTGAAATACGGTACGGTACCAGGACTACGAAATAAGGTGAAAAAAAATCGGGACCACTAATTCGGTACGGTACCGGTACCAAATCGGGAAATTTCCGAAAAAAGCGGGGAAAATCCGATTTCCCGGTACCGGTACCGATACCACTAATTTATGCTCGAGAAAAAATCGTTACCACTAATTCGGTACGGAATCGGTACGGGACCGATACCGTGCTCATCCCTATCGATAACCAAACCCGTAAACACCCTAACAAAAACTGTGTACTACTGTTGCATCTCTCAAGTCAAGTCGGGTAAATCACTAGTCAAGCTCAAGCCCAATATAAAACAGGCCAGCCCAACTTAACAAATTTCACGCCCCAAGTTACAGGATATAAACAACAAGCTAGGGTTTCCACCAATAGGGTTTCAGCCGCCGTTTAATCCAAATTAGGTTATTTAAGGATATTATTTGATTTATCTATAAGCATCCAAATATGATCATAGTTTGTGCCTGCCTTTGGTTAAGATTTTATCATAAATAAATATTTAAAATAAACATAACTCATCTCATTAATTTCGTGAAGATTTATTATAAGTATTTTGTTCACCAGATTTGTTTTATCTAATTAATAGGTTGCGTTTTTTGTGTGTTTTGCACTTGCTTATTTATAGCAAGTTTGAACTAGTCTTATTTTTCA
The DNA here is from genome assembly GCA_910596185.1 of Chrysanthemum makinoi. Taxonomy (NCBI): domain Eukaryota; kingdom Viridiplantae; phylum Streptophyta; class Magnoliopsida; order Asterales; family Asteraceae; genus Chrysanthemum; species Chrysanthemum makinoi. Next base: position 303,277,324 of record OU343220.1, on the reverse strand, counting down.
AGTTAAAAAATGCAAAAAACGTCCCTTTTGTTTGTCTAAATGGCAAAAGTGGTCCCTATAAGTCTTAAAGTACAGGCGTGTAACTTTCGTTTCACTTTTCGTCCACACCAAAGTCAAACGACTGGTATTTCAGTCTTTTCACATTTGTGGACAAAAAGTGAACCACAAGCTGCACACACATGTTCCGTGCGCACTTTAAAACTTATAGGGGCCACGTTTGCCATTTTGGACAAACCACATGGATCATTTTTGCAATTTATTTTGAGAAATTGTTGTGTGCTGCACATGTTTGTATAGGATTCTTGTCTGGTCATGTTTGTTTTGGTTTTTTTAAGTCAAACTGCTGTATATGAATCATTTTTTTTTTATCATTTGCCATTATTTGTATTATTCTTATAGAATTCGAAACTAGATTAGCGATGTGTGTTAACTGTTAACTATTATACTTGGTTTCATTCTGTCTAAAACATATATCGTGTTTCAACTTAACACTTTTCATTTGCTGTGTACTTTATCATGTAGACTATTTTTGCACACGTTGGAATTGTTATCATATACGCACAAAACTGTTGTGTGTAAAAGTATAGGATACTTCTATGGTTGCTGTTTAGTAACTTTAGAAGAATGTATAGAATTGTGTATTACGGATATGTGAAAGTACTACTTAGCTGCTCTGTTTTTTATGCTTTTTGTGGAAAAACTGCTAGATATAAATCATTTTTCATCAGCTGATATTCCGCATTTATGTGTTTTTTATTACTATAAACTAAATTAGGTTTCTGTTTAAGCTATTTAATCATCTTATATGACCAATAATTAGTTTTAAGCGTGGAAATATGTATATAGTAGGTGTCTTTTGTTGTGTTTGTGAAAAACATGCAGAATGTATATTGTTTCACCGGTTTGTTGCATTTGGTATTCGATACAGTAAAGTTTATGTCTGAACACTTTACGGTTAGAGTTTGTACCATGCACTTTTGGAATTTCTCATTTTCTTAGTTCTGCATGCAAAAATGTTGGTGTGTGTAAATTTGTTATTAATTTCATAAAATACGAAACTGAATTAGATGTTTCCTGCATTTATATCTATAATTTGGTTTATGTGACTGATCATTTTGTGTTTAAGCATCCATACATGATTATTGTTGGTGTCTTGCGCTGTGTTTGCTATAACTTGCAGTATATTATATCGTCTCACCCATTAGGATACCTAATATGTTTTATTTTTATAAGTGTTTTGTTTTGCTGCTAGATTGCATTCTGTGTTAAATTCATAGAAATTCTGTGTTTGAACACTTTGCGGTTATTTTTTCACCCGATTTGTTTTATCTAATGAATAGGTTGTTATTTATAGTAAGTTTGTGATATATACAAAACTGTGCGTTTGCACTTGTTTATTTATAGTAAGTTTGGACTAGTCTTATCTTTTAAGTTAAAAAATGCAAAAAAAGTCCCTCCTGTTTGTCTAAATGGCAAAAGTGGTCCCTATAACTTTAAAGGTGCAGGGGTAACACCTGTGTGTAACTTTCGTTTCACTTTTCGTACACACCAAAGTGAAATGACTGAAGTACCGAAGGTATTTCTGTCTTTCACTTGGCTGTGGACAAAGAGTGAACCGAAAGTTACACACACGTGACACGTGAACTTATAGGGACCACATTTGCCATTTTGGACAAACCACATGGACCATTTTTGCTATTTATTTATAAAAAATGTTGTCTGCACATGTATGGGATTCTTGTCTGGTTATTATTCCATAATTTTGGGAGAATGTATAGTATATCGGTCATTTTTGTTTTGGTTTTTAAGTCAAACTGATGTATATGAATCTTATAGAATTCGAAACTGGATTAGCAAAATGTGTTAAGTATTGAATATGTTATACTTAGTTTTATTCTGTTCAAAACATGTATAGAAACTCTGTGTTTGAACTCTTTGCATTGAATATATTATTTAAACTATTTTTGCACACGTCAGGGTTGTTATTATATATGCACAAAACTGTTGTGAGTAAAAGTATAGGATACTTCTGCTCTGTTTTTTTTTTATGGACATGTGAAAGTGCTTTGCTGCTCTGTTTTTTTATGCTTTTTGTGGAGAAACTGCTAGATAATTAGTTTTTAAAACTGCTAGATAATTAGTTTCTATGGCGTCTTGCGTGTGTTTGTTAAAACTTGCAGTAGATTATGTTGCCTCACCCGTAAGGATACCTGATATATGTTTTACTTTTTTCAGTGTTATATTTTGCTGCTAGATTGCATTCTATGTTAAATGTATAGAAATTCTGTGTTTGAACACTTTGCAGTTATCGTGCACTTGATTTTATTAAGTAATTTAGAATTTGTCAACTTTTTTGTTATATATGCACAAAATTGTTGTGTGAAATTTATATGATTTTTGTCTGAATGCAAGAATTTTGTGTTACGGATATGTGAAGAATTTGCTGTACTGGTTATTTTTATGGTGTATTTGTGTAAAACGGCTATGTGTGAATAATTTACTGTATTCGGTATTTCTAGGGTGTATTTGTGTAAAACGGCTATATGTGAATAATATTCATTGCTAAATTTGTTACTACTTCTATAGAATTCGAACTTGAATTATTTGATATTTTGCATTTGTGTCATTGACAAACATAAAAGTGAGACAAGTGTTGTGTATGGATGATTTGCAATGCTATTTCTTATGTTTTTTTAAGTATCATAATTGAAGCTCTTTAACATCTTATTTTGACAGGAAACATGGCATCAGTATCCAAATTCAAAATGCTTGGTACTGGTTTACTTGCGACTAGAAGTAAGTGGATCAAATGGCCGAAGAGGCAACTGGCTGCTGGAGAAGTGGCTGGAGAATGCACCAGAGAACTTACTCAGGCAAGGATCCCTCTGTGGAGTTACACTACAGACAGAAAACAGATCTTCTCTGGCCCTTACTCCATGCCGTATCTGACTGGGAAAGGCGTGTTGGAGCTCTGGAAAAATGAATCTCAGCATCTTGCTGCAAGTGAATCTGAAACTGCAACAGAGAGCAGCACAGTTTGTAGGTAAAAATTCTTCTCTTTTCAAGTCAGGTAATTTTGTTAACGTATATATATAGCAATGGAATCATCATATGTTTTATAGTATGTATGTTATGGTAAGAGTTGTAATTGGTATAGTGAGCTTATATAGGATCTAGGAGGTGTCATTGGAATGTTTTATTAATATGAAAAACAATTATATTGCAGCATGTGTAAGCTTGTGTTGGCTCTTGGTGGAGTTGCTGGAGTCTATTTCATTGTCCGCTGGCATCGAAACAGGTCTGTTTGCAATCCCATATATCACTGTACTACAATCCTATAGCGTTGTACTACATTAAGCATACTGTCCCTATTTGTAAATTTTGAAGAGATTATTATGAAAGATTAATGAAGCTTAAGTAAGTTCTTTTATAAGTCGTATTGAAGTGGCTCTAATAGTCTTTACCGGATAAGGATGATAAAAAAGGTTGATAACCAGACTCATAAAACGTAAAAAACATGTCTGTTTAAATAGAAATTGGGCCTGATTATGTAAATATGGATTGAAGGAAGAGAAAACAATAAAACACGGCCAGAATCCGATGTCTTTGAAAGTAGTACCCACTCTAAATAACGTAGATAACTTGATAACAAGGATGAAAATTTGAACTATATAAGAGTTTTTTTATATAAATTCTAGTGTCGCGTCATAAACCATCTTGCTACATTTGCTTTCATTTAGTTCATATGAACACTCGTTATTTATAGAATGAACCTAACCCCTGCTTTAAAAGCAATACATGTTTGTAGACAGTATTTTGATTTATTAAAGCCAAATTATTAATCTATCATACAATACAGGTTAGGTTAATGTTTCGCCTTAAGTTGTTGGTTTTGCCTTTTTATATTGGTCAAGTTATGGTACCAGTCCTAGATTCAGGGTTCGGAATTATGGTAATCGAATAAGTATTTATCCAATACGTGTTTGTAGACAGGATCATGGTTTGGTATTATGGTAATCGAATGAGTATTAAATTATGGATTCATAAATTATGGCAATTAATTTATTCCCCCTCCCCCCTTTTTTTAGTATAAATACTGAAATGCAAGTTTTCTAGTACGAGATATATAGGTGTCAAACTCATACCTATCTTGCCACAGGAAACTATCTGCAGCAGTCCAACGAAACATAGCTTTCCAGCAGGCCATTGTTCAAGGTGTTATGGGTGCCGTAGTAGAAGGTGTTAAGGATCCCGTTGTCCAAGCTGCCAAAGAAGCCATTGAACAAGCTTTTCGCGATGTTCAGTATGTCCATGTTCAAGCTATCAAAACAGCGGTAAGTGAAGCATTTTGGGGTGCCCAAATTGTCAGTGAACAAGCTATTAATGAGGCCATTGCAAAAGCTTTTGAGGATGTGCCACATGTCCCAGCACAAAGTAAGTATTGAGTTTTAAATCTTTCTACCAACCGATCCCAGGCGACCCCAGTTCGTAAGTGAAAATGAGTTAATGGGTACTGCCCCCTTATCATTGACCTTTTAGATGTTACCTGATAAAATGTTGTTTTTTGCATAGATCTTACCACTGAAATGGTGATCAAGGCATATTTAGCTGCTGGAAATGGGCAGGTATGCTCAAATCTAAAACTTATATTTAGGATACGAATTGTTAATATCAAGAACCCCAATTGACCTGTGTTCGTAAACTTTATTCTCGTAGAAAATGGATCTAAAAGCTTTTCTACAAGCCATGGGCTTTGGTCATTATCTGTCTCTACTTCAAGGACAAAATGTGTTGAAAGTAGAAGACCTCTCTACATCTTCAGAGGAACAGTTGGCTGGATGTGGAATCCCACAGGTTAGTTATCTTTTGTTATGAAAGACTGTTCCGGGTCATCTTGTGTTTGGTTTTCTCAATTATTTTTCTAACACAACACAAATTTTAATTGTACAGGATCATATAGTGAAGCTGAAAAATGGAGCCTTCTATTTGTTGGATCTGCATAAACCGTCCTTTACTCTACTTTGATACCAATAGTTCTGAAGAGTTCTATTTTGTTCTATGTTGTCGAATCTTGTAAGCAAGTAGCTTGTTACTACCGCTTGTAGTTCTGAAGATTTCTATTCTGCTCTATGTTGTCGAGTCTTGTAAGCAAGTAGCTTGTTACTACCGCTTGTAGTTTCTCTAGTACTTATGTTATCCAAAATACTGTGCTTTGTTTATATAAATTCAAAACTCAAGGTTAAGGTCTTGTTTGATAGCCTTTGAATTGGCCAATTAAGAGGGGATCACATGAATCGGTCAGAGCAAGTATTGTTTGATAAAAGAATATATGATGCTGAACGATTTTAAAAGCCTCTGGATCATGCATTGCCAAATGAATGCAAAATCATACAGTGGGGACCTCTTCCTGTTTTATCCTTTTCTGTCTTTTAGTCAATGACTTTTTTTCTCATTCATTTTAAGTTTTACTCGAAAAAAATACTAGTAACTAGCACTTTGCATGATTTTAGTATACATTTGTACTCCGTAATGTTTACTCGAAAAAGACATCTAGTACTTTCATGATTTCAATATGCATTAACACTTTGCTATATCCATATAAAATATTGATAAAAACCTTTTACGCAATGATATAGCATCACACTTTGTCCATTTTCTTTTTCTTTTTTTTTTACTCTACTAACTTTTATTTTTAACAAATTCTTTTGCTACATTTCATTTTAGTGAATTATTTTTGTAGAGTTTATGTAGTTATAGCCTTTCTCATATACTAAAAGGTTTAATTTTAGGAGCTTAATATAAAATTGTTATTTTATAATTAATAGAACGTCATGTTTTTATAATTTCATGAAACACATATTTTTTTCACATAATAAGTTGATTTTATTAATGTGGGACAATAATTAATGACTTAAAAATGAGTTAACATTTATTTTAAAAATAAATGCATATAAAGGATAAAATGGTAATTTAAATCATTTAAATTGTTGATTCAGAACAATTCTCAAACGCTCATTATCATTCAGAACTAAGTTCATTCAGAATCTTTAAATCATTCAGTAACTTTGATTCACTCAGCACTTAATCATAAGTTTTATCAAACAGCCCCTAAGTCTAATAACAACTGTGTGTGTTTGACATCCAATATCTAATAAGGTGGTAGTTATAGCTGCATGGTTTAGATTATAGAGGTGCAAGTCAAGTTGATAAATTGGTGGATAATTTTATTCTTCTAGCATTCAATTGACGAGAATCTATTCTATAAAATACACAATTCCATCTAAACGAATTTGAATGCTATACAACTTATTCTATCATCTAAAGATTGAATTTTAATGACTTCAATTTCTATACTAAAAAATACACAATTCCATCTAAATGAATCTGAATGCTATACAACATAAACGAACTTGAATGCAATCCTCTTCTTCACATTCCTTTAGCCGTTAGTCTTCTTTAGAACTTCCAATAACCCCATGCATTAACTCAAGACTAGTCATCATTTACTCATTTATAAGTTACATGTTTGACTAGGAAGCCTATATATAACCTCAGCTCCTCCCTTTCTCTAGCTTACCACATATAAGACCGGATGGCAAGGGCAAGGTGAAGGCAAGGTGAGTGGTGTGAGTCCCTTGTCCATGATGCACACTCACTCGCTAGTCACACAACCCAAGACACATTAAGGTGAATGGTTCACCTATTTGATAAACGTGCCCACCAAATTCGTCCGTTTGATTATTAAAAAAAATGTGAGTTAAGGTGAGTGGAAGTGAGTCTCTTGTCCGCATAAAGGTGAGTGTAAGTGAGTGGAAGAGAGAGGAGAGAGAAAGCTGACGTGGCGCTGATGTGTAAGGTGAGTGTGCACCTTCCTTGCCTTCCAGCCTTAAGAGCATCCGCAATGCAATGCATTGCATCAAAAGCTTTTTGTATAGCTTTTTACAAAGACTTGATGAACCTCAAGTCTTTGATACAAGCTTTCCCTCTTTTTGCCTCAAATCATTAAATGCATTAAATGCATCAAGTCTTTAAAGACTTGATGCATTGCTCATGCTCTAAGAAATCTCACTTTTTGGACGAGTTGAATGTCGATGTCGAAGGACCCATATTCGTCATGGTTCGTAGAAAATGGGATGTAGACGTTGTTACCGGCCGATACATAAGTACCAACTTGCCTCCCGTAATTTTTAATAATTAATATCTCCTGAACCGTTAATTTTTAAGCGGAAAAAAATTACACCCCCAGCGAGCATTTAATTATCTTTCTGTAGAAGGCATTTTGATATATTTTCAACAAACTTTTTTTTTTCACATTTTCACTTTTTTCCGTCTTTTGTTGTTGTTGAAACTTGCATTAGAAATCACACGTGATTCAACACTAATTAAAATATTATTAAAAATATTTAAGCATGTAGTAAAATGACCATATATTTTATACAAAATTCTAAAAGTTTCAGCGTTTTTTAATATGAAAAATAGACATTCATAGTTTTCTAATCATATAGAAGACATTATATTTCGAATTGTAGATTAATGTAGTTAATTCATTAAATTTGGATAAAACACATAAAATCACATGTGAGAAGTTTCATAAAGGAACTGCTATAATATATTATTCAAATACAATGTGTGATTTATGGTTGAAAAGTCATGAATGTATGTATTCTATTACAAAAATGGAAAAGTCTTTGATTTATACACAAAATTATGTCGATTGGCATGTCTTTCGGCTAGTTAAAGGTTCAAGCTGGTGCTTGAGGTTAATGTGGTACATCAGCCACATTCCATTGTACTGATTGGATTTTTTGGGATTAATATATTTTACCGAGGTCTTGATCCCTTTTACCAAAAAAAAAATAATTATGTCAGTTTTTGTATGGTTTATTTAGTGTTCGAATTACTATATTAGTGTTAAATCACATGTGATATGTCATGCGAATTTCAATATTGAAAAAAGCGTAATAAAATGAAAAAAATAATTTGTCGAAAGGTATATGAAAGTGTCCATTTATAGAAATATAATAAAATGCATGTCGCTACAGTATAATTTGTTTTGCCTAACGATTAGCGGTTCGTGAGATATTTTTATTACTAATATAAAAATGTGTGTAATTGCATTTTAAATTAAAATATTAATTAATCTCCCTATTTCTTCATAATAGAAAAATAAATAGCTGAGATTTGTCAACTGATATGCAGAAAACTTTTAGTATGTAAATGATTTCTCCTCTTAGATGTCATAGACTTGATAATTATGTATTCTTTTTAAAATTACTAGTTATAATACCCGCGTACGGGCGGGTTTTTATATATCGTGTTTTTTTAAGAATCGATTACTAATTTATTTCTTTACATTAGACACAAATATTTTTAAAATCACTCCCACTTTTTACTAAGTTTTTTTCTTTATACTTTTGACACTTAAACTTTTATGTTTATTTTTTTCTTTACTATATATAAGAACGTTTTTTAACTATTGCCAAATCCGGAATATTTGAGTTTTTTTAGTAAATATTTTAAAATAAAAATAATAATAAATAAATAAATTATTACCAAATAAGGTATGAATTGATTTTATTGAAATTAAAAATTCTCACTAGGGGTTTTGTTTTATTATATAAAAATATTTAGATAAAAGACTTTGATTTTTCTTATATCCCGAAGTAAATAAAAATAGGAAAAAACTTACATGTTTTGTTCATGTGATTTACTCAAAATCACACTCGTCGTCATATTCGATTTCAGTTACATAGATAATCCCTATTTTTCAAACTATTTTTACTAGTAATCCTTATTCTGAAAAATGAGGAGTATATGTGTAACTAAAAACTATAAATTATCACATTGATCCGTGTTTTTTACAATAGAGACCATCGATGCAATTAGTTTAAAATTTAGATATTCAACGGCGTAATTAATAATATTTTCCCATGTTTTTTTAATCGTACGAGTCTGTTTAGCGCGAAGCATTTAAGAGCATTTAGGAGCGAGGAGCGGTGAATGTTGAGCATTGTGATCTTTAATGTTCGTTTGGTAAGCAACAAGTAGTTTTATCTATTTTTCAGAATGCACATTTTTCAACGCTCCAAGAGGTAGCATTTAGGATTGTTGAACATTTAGGACATGTTTTACACATACAACTACATTACCAAATGTGGTTATAGAAAACATTGTTACTGTTAACTGTTACTGCTCATCGTTACTTCCAAACACACCCTTTGTCTAAAAGACTTGTAGCATGATGACGTATAGTCTATATTCGGGTCACGAACCCGACCAAAGCCCAATACTAATAAGCCCAGCACGAACTGGGCTACACCGATAAGTGTTTAGGCCCACGAAGGCCCAAACCCAATGTTATTTACGTAACACGATATCGGATATCTCCTAATTATGTAGATAATCATTCCCCAACCGACTTAGGCGGGATACGCCGAAGGTTGAGGAACACGGAACCAACAAGGATTCCGTATGTATATAAAGGGAATCCCATCCCTCGTTAAAGGTACGATCTACAAACCCTAACTCTCCTTTAACCCTAAACCGATTACTTACTCTCACGCCGGAGGATAATCGTGGGAGACAATCCCACGATAAGCCTAACGGTGTTTTCTGTCTTCTTAGTGCGCTGGTCTCAAGGAACAATCATCAATTGGTACGAGAGCCGAAGCCCAAACAAGGAACGCCCAAATTTTGTATCAACAAGTGGCGCCATCCGTGGGACCATTCACTAAGAACTAAGAACTAGAATGACGAAGCATGGAAACCAGCGATCGCAAACAGATCTTACGGGAAAGAAGGCGCATGTCGGATCGGCTTCCAAGCAAACTTCGGGACAACGGTGTTGCTAAAACCGGGGACCGGCCAAGATTTGGTCTTCCTCTGCGGTGGAACCGCTCGGGGACAACCAGGGCCACGGCAACCACCGCTAGCGCAAGAGATCCACTGCGCACTCCTTTTGCCACTCCATTCCAAACGGTGGTGGAGACAAACTTCACAAAAGCACGATGCCCGATAAAAATAAGGGTATAGTGGTAGAAGGCGATACTCCTACTCGGAAGGGGTTGTGTCGAACTAGCGCCCGGATGAGTTCAGTATCACAAAACTACTGAAACCTTGGCGCCTCATGCAAAAGGAAGCAAAGAAGAGGTCGGTCGGAGTCTGCATGCCGAATCGATTTCGGCCCGAGTTTGAAACATCTCCATCGCGCCGAAGGAGAAGCGCGGGAGGGATAGTCGCCGACCCCGGTGTTTAACGGTGGGAGGAGAGTTGAGGACGACGAGACATCCAACTCACAAAGCATCACGGAAGGAAGTGAGGAGGATGAGCGGCGTCGGTGTCCACGCCGGACTTCGGTGGCCGGAGAATTCATGGAGACTTGGGCGGCGATACTCCCCAGTGAAAGCCCTTCAAGTCCGGATTCGAGGGCGGTCGGCAAGCGCGAAGAAAGGAAAATTCATCCTCGATAATTCCTTGGACAACGAGGATAGCGATCTGAGGACATTGGAAGTCGAAGCGGATATAATGACCAAGAGGATGAAGATATATCTCTCGTGGCGCCGTCAAAGGTGGATCGTTCACTCGGCGCATCGGTGATTTTTCGAGAGAACAAAAGGAGGCGCATGCACGCCAAGCGTGAAAACCTATGGACGGAACGGTGATCCCGATGATTACCTAAAATCTTTGAATCGGCCGCTACAATTGAAAACCGGCCACAAACGTATGGTGCCACATGTTCAACTCCACACTAGTAGGAAATGCGTGGGAACTGGTTCAACAAGCTTTCACGCAGAAGCATCAATGGTTTTGAAGAATTGAGAAAGGCGTTCCGCCTAAACTTTACTCAGCGGAAAAAGTGTGCTAAAAACCCCGTTGAACTCGCCGAGGTCAAAAGCCAAGGAGAATCCTGGCGCTTTTATGGGCGCTTCAAGGATGAATGCATGCAAGTTAAAGCATGTCGAGGTGCTCAAAATCTCGGGGTTCATGAATGGGATCAAGAACCCGGAACTTATCAAAAGGTTGAACGACAAGATTCCCCAATCCTTTGATGAGGTCATGAAACGCACACGGTCTTTCGTCCAGGAGAGGCATGCTGGCGGATAGTAAGAGAAGCTACTCAACCTACGGTCCGCAGAACAACATGGGAGACAATCCACCGATCGAGTAGTAACCGTTACGGGAATTATCGCAACGGTGGCGTGACAATGACAAGTATATCCCCGTGACAAAGGCGCCAAAGGATATACTTGCAAGAAGGCATAAATTTCCCAAGACCTCCACCAATGCGCACCGGAGGATCGGGCGTAGGAAGTGGTAATGCTGCGACTATCACGGACGGAAGGGCCACACTACTAATGAATGTGTCCCCTACGCCACTCATCGACAAACTAGTCAAGGAAGGTAGAATTTTGGATCATTTGGTCAAGAACATCAAAGAAGGGAAAGCAGGACAAAAGGCGGGAATAAGAAGGAGGGGCCCAAAGATAAGGCCGATACTATTTACATGATACAATCATGGCAAAGAGTAACTAGGCAAAAGGTCGACCATAAGTTTTCCCATGGAAGTACAATCACTTTCCCTACATTAACTCGAACAACGTAGTAGAGCCGCTCATCATCGAAATTAACGCGGGGGTCACGACATCCACCGCATGTATGTTGATGGTGGAGCATCTGTAGACATAATGTACGAACAACGCTTCAAAGCAATTTGCGCGGGAGATACGTAGTCGGTTGAGCCGGTCGCGGCAGTAGCGGCTTCACAGGAGAAAAGATATGGTCTATGGGGCAACTACGACTACTAGTTAGAATAGGTAATAACGACCATTCCACAACAGCATGGCTAGATTTTATGGTAATCAAATCCCCCTCGCCATACAATGGCATTATCGGAAGACCGGGGATATCAACCATACGCAGCGGTCCCATCTACGGCCACGGGATGCTCAAATTTCCAGTGGAAGGAGGTGTCGTTACCCTCTACAATGATGTCGTACCACCTAAAGAATGTAACGCGGTCACATGCGAAACGGCACCCATTACAACACAATGCGCAACCAAAACTCCAAATCTGAAGGTAGCAATTCATCCCGATTACCCGAGCGGGAAATATCGATAGGAGGATCACCGCCGGAAAAGCGGCAAAGCGGTGTGCGCACTCTTGCAAAAGAACACGGACATCTTTGCATGGGAGCCAAAACACATGACCGGGTACCACGTTCAATCACGAGAACATAAAGCGAGGATCGACAAGGATACTCACCAATACGCCAGAAGAAGCGGCCGGGCTCGGGCGGCAAGCAATCTGGCAGAGGTACACAAGCTAGTAGAGGCGGGAATCATGCGGGAAGTCTACTACCATGGACGGCTTTCCAACCCGGTTATGGTAAAGAAGAAGCGATGGTAGGCTGGCGGATGTGCGTGGACTTCACCGACCTCAACAAAGCATGTCCACAAGGCGCTACCCACTACCGAGATAGGCGGAAGGTGGAATCTTTATGTGGATATCCACTAAAGTGCTTTCTCGATGCATACAAAGGATACCATCAAATCGGATGGCTAAGGAGGGACGAGGAAAAGACGGCCTTTCACACAAGCCAAGGTGTCTCTTGCTATACAAAAATGCCCTTTGGCTTGAAGAATTTAGGCGCCACCTATCAGCGGTTAGTAGATAATGTGTTCGAAAAGCGAGGTTGGGCGCAACCTAGAGGTTTACGTCGATGACACGGTCATAAAAGCCACAAGCGAAGAGGAGTTGGTGCGACATTGAGGAAACCTTCAGGACACTTAAAGAGATCAACATGAAGCTAAATCCTAAAAAATGCACTTTCGGCGCTCTGAAGGCATGTTCCTTGGATACCGATAGAACACGATGGTATAAAGCGTGTCGAAAAAGACTAAAGGTCGTCATCGACCTTCCTTTACCGCGCGCGTTGAAGGAAGTCCAATCTCTCAATGGTAAGCTAGCCGGTCTAAATAGATTCCTATCCAAGTCGGCAGACAAATCACTACCTCTTTTCAAAACACTCAAGAAGTGTATAAAAAGGGAGATTTTCGTTGGACTACGGAGGCGAAGAAGCCTTCAGCGGCTTAAACAACACACAGCAACACTCCCTACACTTGTAGCACCCACCGGAGAAGAGTTGATTATGTACTTATCGCAACTCATGGAGTAGTAGCGCAGTGTTACTAAGCGATAGGAACTCGGTACAAACACCAGTGTACTTTGTAAGCAAAGCGCTCAAGAAAACAGAGATGAATTATAGCGCAATGGAAAAGTTGGTCCTCGCATTAGTATTACGCGCCAAACGGCTGCAGTACTTCTGGCGCCGATAGCGATGATCACGACCAACCGATCAAGCAAATCATCTCCAAACGACGCGATCGTACTGCGAAGTGGAGTGTATTGCTAGGTGAGCACAACATCTCCCTACGCACCACGTCTGCGGTAAAAGGGCAAATACTCGCGATTTCATCATAGAAAAACCGGAACGCGATGTCTTTGCACCCGCACCAAGCATGAAGGAACTACGGATCCATGGATCTTGTTCACGACGGATCCTCATGCGTAGATGGGTCGAGCGGCCTCATCCTCACAAACCGGAAGGAATGGAATTCACTTACGCGCTGCGTTCAATTCACGGCAACAAATAATGAGGCGAGTATGAAGCCCTAATAGCGGACTACGCATTGCATCTCGAATGGGTATGCAACACACGAAGCGAATGTAGATTCCATACTAGTAGCCAACCACGTGTTGAAGTACGTAGCCAAGGAGGAAAACATGATTGATTACCTCGACAAAACCAAGGCACTAATTCAAGGCTTTGGCAGGTTTACCATCAAGCAGGTTCTTAGAGGGGAAAACCGCAAGGCGGATGCACTAAGCAAAATTGCATCCACAAGCTTTGCACACCTATCCAAACAGGTGTTGGTAGAAACATTGAAAAGCAAATCCATCTCAGAGATGGAAGTATCCACGGTAATAGAGGAAGATGGACTTACGTGGATGACACCAATAGCGGAGTTCATAAGCAAGGGAGTATTACCCCAAAAGCAGAAGGAAGCCCGAAGGATACGACGCACAACACAAAGGTTTGAAATTCGGGACAACATACTATATCGACGCTCTTTCTTGCAACCATGGCTCCGCTGTGTTGGTCCCCTACAAGCAAACTATGCTGCGAGAAATCCACGAAGGTTCATGCGCATGCACTCGGGACCACGATGCGTGGTGGCGCGCGCTTACGGTCGAGGATATTATTGGCCCACCATGCACCGCAATGCGCGGGACTTAATAAGAAAGTGCGTGATCGCCAAGTTCACAGACCCATTTCCCGCAAAACCGCAAGCGAGAGCTAACACCAATTACGGCACCATAGCCATTCTACAAGTGGGTTATAGACATCGCAGGTCCTTTTCTGTTGCGGCGGGAGGATTAAAGTTCCTCATAGTCGCCATAGACTACTTCACCAAGTGGATCGAAGCAAAGGCGGTGGTAACAATCGCGGCAACCAGTAAAGCGTTTTGTGCGGGAAAATATTGTATGCCGCCGGTCTACACGGGAGATCATCTCGGACAATGGGAAACAATTCTCGACAACCCTTTCAAGGACCGGTGCGAGAAGCTAAAATCACACAGCACTTCGGCGTCGGTTAAACACCCACAAACCAAGCGGCTTAGTTGAGCGTGCGAATCGAAGCCTGGGTGAAGGAATTAAGGCACGCTTGGACAAGCACAAAGGAAGATGGGTGTAAGAACTTTCGCATGTTCGTAGCGCACCGCACTTCAATAAAACCAGCACGAGGACACCCCTTATCTCTAGTCTATGGAGCGAAGCCGTCATACCGGCCGAAATCGGAATGCCAACTATTCGCCTTCTTTGAAATCAATGTGGCAACCAATGGCGATGAGCGGCGTATCGATTTAGACCTGCTAGAAGAAAGCGCGAAGCAGCCTATTCGAGAAGCAAAATCAAAGTCAAGGATGAAGGGATACTATGGCGCTAAAGTGCGGCGTGTTTCATTCGACCGGTGATTTCGTTTACGCGCTAATGATGCGAGCCACGCAGAGACAGGTAAGCTTGGACCAAAGTGGGAGGGACCCGTTCTTGAAGCATTAGGAACGCGTGCACAAGCTACGAGGCTTGGATGGTCGTGAACTGCCACGCACATGGAACATTTGCAACCTTAAGAGGTGCTATCTATAGGAATGGCTACGGCTCAGCGCACAGACGCTCCCGCACTTTATTGAAGTGCCCAATAAACATCTATGTATTTATTTTTTGTTTTCCTTAGTGTAATGTTTTATTTATCTCTCATAAAAACTTGCAAGTATCAATAAAACGTCGTGGTTTCTAGCTAACTCCGCGACACATTTTAATTTGTTATTTCCATATACTGTATGTCTTAACATTTTTTTATTTTCGCCTACATTGCGTGCTTGCACTCTAAAAAAAAACCCACGATGGTAAAAGGATGAGTCAACCTACTAAAGGACTCGTTGAGTAAGAGGGTTGCAAACCCATCAACACTGGATCACGTATCCTTGTTAAACACCTTGTTCTCAAGACGTTGGAATAAGTTTGTGCGCATCTCACGATGGGTGCGCAACAGCGCATATGTTGCACGTTTAACAACTTGGGAACCAAGACACTTGATTCCTTGACATGATATTTACAGTACGCTGCATATCACAACATACACGATTATGATTAAAAAAAAAAAAAAAAAAAAAAAACAAAGGTACCTAGAAATTATTTCTTAAGTATACTATGATCTTCATACATGACTATGGATTTCTTATATTATTCGCGCTTGTGTACAACTTTGATCCTTAGAACATGTCTTATACGCAAAGACAAACAGATAAGTACACACCTTACAAGTTGCAATAATATCAACACGCATTTAGCAAAAGGAGATTTTCATTAATAACTACAAGTTATTACAAAAGGATGTTTACTTTACGAAGTACAACCTACCAACTATTACAACGCTCAAGAGATGAGCTACCTACGCGGTTTGCTGCATCTTTAACCTCGCTTAAACTCTTCAACAAATCGGAGTCTTGACGAGATACGGTGGCAACACTAACAGGCACCCCGTCAGAACGGGGGAGGTGAGCTGCGCCAACGCCACACAAAATGGCCTTACCTTTAATGCCTTCCTTCTTGGCGAGCCTAGTAGCATGAGCTTCCAAGACCTGTTTCAACGGAACTTCCTTCTCCAAAGCGAATGGATCCAAGATATCTTTGGGACGAACAAAAACAGGCACTTGCAGTTGAGACTCATTGGGTTTCAAGAAGTAATCCTGTTGTGCCTCAGCATCCTCACCATGATGCCTAGCCAATGTTAGCCCTTCCATTATTACCCCTATAGGGTAATCTTGGTCGCGCTCCAATTCAGCAATCAGTGGAAGTTCCAAGGACTTCATTTTTTCCATCGAAGACACAGCTCACCATACGCGTTAGCGTTATATCCAGTTACCTTATCAACCGGTACCTTCAACAGATTAGCCTCATGCAGCTTTTCTACAGCCTCTGCCTTACCACGCTCCAAGGCGCACTGAACCACTCCCCCGAAAGCATCTACCACTTCTCGAGACTCCAGAGTGCTAAGAGCAGCAAGGCGCATGCCATGGCCTATGAGCCACCTGCGCTCAGCAATAGTAGATAGGAGTTGGGGATATAACTCCTCATCGTACTCCAGACTCAGCTTGCGCAACTTCATCTCTTGCGCTTCCAAGGCATCTTTCACAGTGGCACCAAAACTTTCCAACTGTGCGGACAGCTCATCCTTGCCCTTCTCTAGATACTTCAGGGCCCAATGACACGCAGACTTATACCCGGATGATTCAGAGCGCTCTTGGCTTAGTTGGCCCATCAGCGCCATCTTTTCCTCACCGCTTCACGTACATACTCGAGACTCTCGCCTCGGCCTTGGCACTAGCCAATTGCGCCTCCAGAAAGCAATTTTCGATCCTTTTGGCGCCTTGGCGCTTTCACTAGAAATTTGAGCCTTTAGCTTCTCAACCAGCGAAGCTTGATGCGCGGACACCTGCACCAACTCTTCAACCAGTTGTTCCATTGGAGCATCCCCAGCAGACACATCCTCATCTTTTTGGCTGTGTGGCTCGGAAGACTCAGACTGCACAGGATTATCCTGGGGAGGCGACTCCGCAGCATGTTCAAACCTGCATACACAGACAGAGAATTATCAGTTTCCCATATAAACAGTGGGCGCGCAGAAAAAAAAATGGGGTATATTGACGCCGTTACTTACTGAGGGCCAGAGATATTAGCAGAGGGGTGAGATGACGCAACATCACTGAAGGATGATTCCACAGTGAAGACCACATGGCGTTTTTTCCTCGATGAGCTAGCGCCATCCTCTCCGAGCGATCTTTTGCATTTTAGCCCGGATTCTTGCTCTTCTTCTTCTTCTTCTTCCATAGGCTGCGCCACTGCTACGGGTGGTGGCTGCGCTACTGGGGATGGCACTCTAGGGTTTGGCACGCTTTGCGGCTGCCGCCTTCCCGCGACCGAGGAGCTGGTCCTTGTTTCTCCTAAATTCATTGCGTGGTACGCCTGCGGTGGCATCCAGTAGGGGCTCTTCTCCTTCTTTCAGCGGCCGCGTCCCTACATTCACCTGAATCGGCTTCGCTAGTTGCACAACTGTAAACAGATCCATCTCTGCGCAACAAAAGACAACAAGTACACAGGTTACATAATGTGCAAAAATGAAAAGAGAGCTCTTACATTAATTAAACAAGGGAATGCGGAAGAACGAGCACCCACCCTGGCCATCAGCGCCTAAGAAGATTGGCATCTCATCCGGCATACCAAAGTAATTGCGGCTAATGCCCATATGCACCAGAAATTCCTCAGGATAGGAACTAATAGGGATGCGGTTGGCGTTTATTAGTTTCGCATCCTCCACGACATATGATCTAGGCAGGGGGCGCTCATCCTTCGGCAATGTCCCCTGGGTATAAAATTCAAAACGCGGTGGGAAGCACACGTCGTCTACCAAGAAAAAAGTCTCTCTCGGTTCGGGCGCATCCGGTTTTTCGTATAACCGGAAGCGCCCGCGTTTAGCGAATGAGACCCACTCGTACGACCACGTTGTGTGGTAGAACGCACGGAATAAGTGGATAGTCGGGTTAATCGCCGAATGTCGGCAATTAACCTCGGTTGGTGATCTTCGCTGCACCGATGCAAAGGTACTGGGATAGGTGCGGTGGTAATAATTCAATACGTCGCATGAAATAGGGATATGGGCACACGTTGATTCGCGAACTTGAAAAAACATGTATACACCCCTACTTTCCCTTCGGGGAAATCTGCAATAAATGCCCGCGCACCCGGAACAACCGGATGCACGTCAAGTGGTATAAAATAATCCGAGGTAAACTCTAGAAGTTCACCCTCAGTTATATCGGAGGTGAAATCAGATAACTGCTTGACCATGGTATTATTTTTCTTTTTAAAGGCGCACGTGTGGTTACCTTTGAAATAGGTGATTTTCTGTTTTGCAAACGAAAGGTTTCTTAATAATGGCGGATTGAGTTTTTCACTGTGAGAAACACAGTAAAATGAGGCAGCCGGTTATATAAGTTTCCTCATCCACGCGATGAGTGACACGTGGATCCCACTACCATCAACATGTGGTTCAGATCACTTGATGTGACGCTGCTGCAGTTACTTTCCCCCGATTTACGAGACGTCCATTTTAAAGTACTATGTCTAGATACAATGTATAGGCGGGTATCTTTTTTGGCTTCTTTGCTACGCTTCGTAGTTTTTCATTGTCTGCAGTTATTAGTCTAGCATCCGCAGTCCTTCACTGCGCATACTAGGACTGGGGACATGATGACGTATAGTCTATATTCGGGTCACGAACCCGGCCAAAGCCCAATACTAATAAGCCCAGCACGAACTGGGCTACACCGATAAGTGTTTAGGCCCACGAAGGCCCAAACCCAATGTTATTTACGTAACACGATATCGGATATCTCCTAATTATGGAGATAATCATTCCCCAACCGACTTAGGCGGGATACGCCGAAGGTTGAGGAACACGGAACCAACAAGGATTACTTACTCTCACGCCGGAGGATAATCGTGGGAGACAATCCCACGATAAGCCTAACGGTGTTTTCTGTCTTCTTAGTGCGCTGGTCTCAAGCAACAATCATCAATTGGTACGAGAGCCGAAGCCCAAACAAAGAACGCCCAACTTTTGTATCAACATAGCACACCCAGATATTACGAGACGGCCTACGGGCATCCAATATCCATGTGAAGTTGTTACTCCTTCCGTTCCAAATTAATATTCCACATTTCTTTTTAAGATGTTCCAATTTAGTTGTCCAATACTAAAAATAAATAGAGAAATTTGATCGAATTTACTATATTACCCTTGGTTACAATTAATATTACAAATTTTAGTGAATACATTAATTAATTATTTATAAGTAAAATTGTCATTTTGTAAAAAGTAAGAGATATAAAACAATAATTGTTATGTTGTTTTTTTAACTATGTGTTTTTGTTGGGGGCCGTTATTTTGAGACGGAAGGAGTATTACTCTTAGAGGGTGTTTGTTTAAGCTTAGATGTGGCTTATGAGCTTATTTGTTTTTCGCATTATCTATACTACATATAATAGAAAAACAGTCAAAGGTGAAAAGTTGAATTGGTCAAAAGAGAGAGAAATGCATAGTGTAATTAATATTCTTATTAAAACACCCGTTACTTAAAAATACAATCATTTATTCACATTGTACAACCAATTAAAAGCACATCTACCAAATTAAAAACAACCAATTAAAACACCACTTTCTAAAAAGTACAATAAAAATTTCATATCGTACAATTTAAAGAAGCTACAACCTAATCCAAAATATAAAATAATTAAACACACTAATTGATATTATTTTTAAAACACTCTAAAATGAAAAGTACATGTTATTATACACATTATACAAATTAATAAAACACACAAAACTTCATTCAAGCTAAAAAGTTGATGTTTTCATATAGTATTGAAAACCAGACCGGACCAACGTCTTCAACCGGGAACTGGTGTCGCCACCGGTTCGACTAACCAATTAAAGCCATCCGAAAACGAACCAGAGAAGACCCGTTGAAACCGATAAAAACTGGTGAATCAGGTCTCATCGAGATCTATTTCTCCGGTTATTCGTCACAGGGTACCCGCTGCCGAAACGCGCGGGTACCCTGCTATGTACTATATCTATACTATATAAAATGTAAAAATGGTTAAAGGGGAATTGTTGAAACTTGAAATGTTGAAAAAAAAAGTTAAGGTGAAAGTTTAAACTTGAAATGTTAAAACGTTTAATGGAATGGAGGGAAAAGTCAAGGTGAAAAGTTTGAAAAATGCTAATGGGGAAAGTTAGAAAAGTTAATAAGGAATGTGTTTAATGAATGCACACTCTAAAATAATTTCCCAGCGCTACAAATGCGTTTAATGAATGCACACTCTAAGTTTTTGTAAGGTATGATTTTGAATCCTCGAATTGGCCGTGAAGATACTTAATTTCTTTTGCTCTATCTGAAGAAGATATGTTCCTTTTTAAATTAAAGAGAACACAATTCCCTGTGCGCCTTAGCTTTACAATGACTATCAATAAAGCTCAGGGTTAAACAATTCCAAATGTGGGCGTGTATTTGCCCGATTATATTTTCTCGCATTTCCAGCTTTATGTTACGTTGTCTAGAATGATATCACGTAGAACAACAAAGGTATTAGTGGAACCAGTCAAAGAATTCGGTCAAGGAGGAGTCTACACCTCAAATTTCATGTACAAGAAGTTTTACGCGACGAGTAACGTGCATTGTTAGTTATTATCTCATAATTGATAGTAATGTTTTACTTTAAGTTTCATTAAATATTTTTATATGTCATTTGATACATGTTAAGATTTTTGCTAGAGTTGAATTATCACATGTTACAACCGTTTGTAATTACATTTTGATATTTTCACTATCTATTTTGAACGTTATACGAAACACTTATCACAGTATCGCATATCGTTAATTGTCTGCCGCTAGAAACCGATGCCGCTAGGCACGGGTACTCGCCTGGTATTTCCTAAGTCCTAATTTTTCGCCTTATTTTGAGACTTGTGGGTTTATATAAAGGTCGGTGATTCTAGAGTTAACTTTGGAAAGGATTCCATAGTCTTGCAACAAATCCATTTTTTCAAAAGAAAATATCTCTACAATAAATTCTATATATGCAAAAAGAAAGTGTTCGGAAAACAATTTATGGTGCACCTGCAAATCCTTTGTAAAGATTTCGTTATTCTAAGAGAGAAAGCAACAGCAACGACTTCGAAGACAGCCAGCGATTCCATAGGTAATTGGATTCTTATGTTTGTAAGACGACTATCAAATTCTTAAAAAGGGGTTTTAAATCAAATTTGAAAAATTGTTGTTGTACCCGAAGATATGGAGGAAGAAGGGGATATAAGAATCGCAACACAATCAGAAGATTTTCCTATTGAGTTGATTCATCTTATACAATCATTGTTGCCCGCAAAAGATGCCACTCGCACATGTGTCTTGTCCAAGTCATGGCTACATGCTTGGTCCACCATTCCTACCCTTAGGTTTACTACATGTGTGCCTGATGGTCATGTCACCGAAGAAGAAGAAATAGACTACATTAAGCTGATTGATCGCACTCTTTTACGGTATCTCAACGACAAGATGCCAATCGAATGTCTTCATTATCACTTAGACATCTGCAACCCGTCATTTTCCTCTCTTGCTGAAAAATGGTTTCAGGCATTAGCTTTCACAAATTGTCTCAAGGAGCTTTCCCTAACAATATGTGGCAAAAGAACTGCTTGGCGTTATGTGTTTCCCAAATGCCTTACAATTCCAGGTGAGATATTCTCTTGTGAAAACCTTAATACTATAAGTTTGAAAGTTGATCACAGTTCACGCTATCGCGTTATGGTGAATATGAATCTTGTGATGATCAAGTGTTCGTTCCTGCGAGTACTCGAGTTGGTAAATGCCCACATAAGTAGTGAAGATGCACTTAATAACTTACTTTGTTCTTGTAGCTTACTTGAGAAGATAAACATTTTCCTTCACCAAGACATTAAGTTGATTAAGGTTAAAAACCTTTGTTCTCTTTACGAATTAAAAATAAAATTAGTAGAGACCAAAATTGACCACATTTCGGAAATCTATGATGTCCCAAGTCTTCGTGTGTTTTATTACCACGCCACACCGAAGTATACATTGAAAATAGATTCATTAGAGAGTGTGCGAGAATTAGTAATAATGCGTATGGTCGTAGATGATGGATTTATCGACATCATCAATTCAAAGTTTCCTTTTCTCGAGAGTTTGAACCTTACAATGTTTGAGTGTAGGCTAGAAACCATCGACATAACTTGTGATTCCTTGAAGAGATTGACTCTAAATTTTTGGGAAAAGAAGCAAATAAAGTTACAAATTTACGCTTCAAAGTTACTTTATTTCTCTTACGAGGGGCTGAGAATGCCTGGTCTCTTGTTTCCAACTAATGCTCCCGAGCATATTACACTCATACTAAACTTTTATGAATCCAGTCGAACTGATCTGTCATTCTTTCTGAAAATGAGAGAAGCGCTCAGTTTATCAAGCAACTTTGACATTGAAATAATAAACTTCCATGTGTTATCGAACATTGACCTTAATGACATTAGAAGACGGGTTTTGTCGTTTCCAGCTAGGAATGTACAACAGCTGTCGTTTACACGAACTTGTGATATACACATGTGGGAGCACTCAACACTATTTGAATTATTTTTTTCGATTTGTTATCCGCGTTATGTTAAAGCAAATTACTGGCCGTTGAAAAATTATAGGCCGTTTATATGCAATAACTACTCGTATAAGCAAATGGTAAGGCAGATCATGGAAAAAGAAAGGTTTGAGCTGAAAGATGTAGAAATAAAAGATCATCTTAATGGAAAATGGGAAACCCTTACAAATTTTCAGAGAAGTTTTCATGAAGAGGCAAATGACTACAGTTCAGATGAGTTCAAGTTAAATTGGTGTTCTTGAAATAACTTATCGTGATCAGCTCAACATCTTCAGTTTAGCATGCTCTTGTACGTGCTCTTTATTTGATTTAATGTTTTAGTTTTAATTACTTTGCGAAAGCGTAAATTGCATCCATACTTTGACAGTTTTTTTTAACGTAAACTTATCTTTATTTTAATGTAATGCTTCTAGAGTGTTTTTGTTTCATACTGTGTCGATAATCATGGCAAAATCCATGAAATTCAGTTTGAGATTCACTGATATATTTTAGCAACCATATTTTTAAATTTTAATTCTCGGTGACTTCTACGCAGCCCGTGTATTTGGATATGTTATTGGTGTTTATTTTGATGATGTGTGTTTATTATCTGCTATAACTATCGATATAAAATGAAAAAAAATACAAATTGTGGTTAACGTCCGGATTAAGCATCCAGCATTCTTAAATCTAGTTACTGTACTGCGTTGACAAGATACATGTGAATCTCAGCTAAGGTCATGGTGTACCTGAGAGAGTCACGAGAATATAAGATCAAATCGAGATCTTCTTCCAGAAGTAGGACCAAATAAACTTAGATTGAACGAAAATAAGTGTGGATCAATCAGGTAGTGTGATGCTGCATGTGGTTTACGTCAATTAAAAGGCCGGCTAAAAGCCTTTGCGGAGGCTCACGACTCGTGCTCGAGGGTACAAACCTAGTAAGTAGTGAATGAGTGTGGTAATATGATTTAATGCATCATCGCAAATGATGCAATGACTAATCATTACCGTGACAGTAGTTGCATCATCGCAAATTGTTTTAATTTTCGTGAAGTTATGTTATAAGTGTTTGTTTGAAACTATCATGTCGGAGATGCCCTCATCTGATCAAGACACAGTTGATCAGTCTTGTACCGTAAAGTTGAATGAGAGTCTAGTACGTGTTGCATTTAAGTACGGGGTTTTTTCGAGTTTTCCATGTGATGAAGTTAGCTCTCTATCTCTAATTGCCATAACTAAGCATGAAATTCTTCATACGAGTATATGTTATCCGAAGTATATAGAATAGTTTCGCGATCACTATTAGACCCCTCTGTAAAGTTGATGATAAATTTAACCAGCACTATTAGATCCTTATAATTAACTGGATGATAAATTTAACCAACCAGGATACATCGAAAGCAAATAAGTTACGAGATATAAGGTATTTCACTTCATTTTAATGGAATTTTATTTCTGTTCATTAGCCAGAGGAATTACTCTTAGCTAGCCAGAGTAATACATACTTCGCTAGCCTCATGGGATAGAGATCCATCTAATGGATCTCTATAAGCTTGTTGAGACACTAGGGGTACCTAAGTGTGATTTTCTCAAAAGAATTTGGTTACATTGCTGAAACTTTTGGCCTACAAAAGGAACATGGTCAAGAGATAAAAGAATACTACAATCTTTACTTAGATGTCTTTAAGTGTTATTACAGCACTGCTAGGGCCTCACACACTCAAACAGAAGGACTTGTTTTAGGAAGCATGAAGAAATGCTATGGAGGGATTCCAATGAAAGAGCCCATAAACAGTCAAGAAAAGAAGATTGAGCAGTTTGGTGTTATGCTAGAGGATATCAATGGCAATGATGAATCAGACCAATTGAATACTCAGAATGGAGAAGGGACAGCAAGCTCAAGGAAAGAAGGGGACTATGAAAGTTTCTCAACTGATGACTTTACCATCATCATTTGATTGCACCAGGAGAGAAGACAAAGACCAGGCATGAATTAAGATCATTTGATCTTAGGGAGGAGTGTTGGATTTCTCATAATATCAAATGCCTATTTACTTCATAGTTCATGCTACATCAGACATTTCATTTGTTAACTTGTACTTATTTACTTAGGCAGTCATGATCCTATGTATGATCACATGACTGCACAGATTTTGTTAAGGCTACAAGCCATGTAAACATTAGATAGGTCATATATTTGGCCGGATTAGACAGTTATTTATAGTTAAAAGGCAGTTATGACAGTTACTTGTTAAAGGTTGTGACTGTTGGTTCAAATGAACCAACACATCCCTTTCCTGTCATGCCTTTTCATGTACTATATATAGGCTTGTAATTAACAGTTATTATATATCAATATACAGTTATTTCTTGTTACTTTTCCCTCCTTATTTTCTTTTACTCTGCACTAGTTCCTTACACAGATTTCTGCATTTTATCTCTCACAAATACACTACACAAAATGGTTCTCTATCACCCCTATAGAGGAACTGTTGGCACATCCAAAAGTGATTAAAGTTTAGGCAGTAACAAAATAGCAATGACGAACTGATTAATCGAAGAAAAATGATTCAAGTCCGACCCAATTCACTCATTTTTACCGATTCCGACTGGTTCTCTCCGTTTCGTTTTTAACGGCTTTTATTGGCTAGTCGAACCGATGACGACTTCGGATTTCGGTTGAACCCGTTGGTCCGGTCCGGTCCGGTTTTTAAAATCATATGTACCATCAACTTATTAGCATATAAATTGTATAAAGCTTTGTGTGTTTTATTTCTTTGTACAATGTGTATAATAACATGTATTTTTTATTATAGGGTTGTTTTAAAAATAATACTACGTATTAATTAATGTTTTGATGTTGTATTCTTAATTTAAAGATTTTGAAATGTGTGTAATATTTGTTTGTATCAAAAGCTTAATATACTGTATGCTTTAATTTTAAGACTTTTGTAACACTTAATGGATAAAGGGTATATGTGTGTAAGTTTTTTTTGTACCAAATGCTTAACTTAGATGTACATCTTAATTTTAAGATTAAGATTTCTTTGTGCTTTGTTTGAGAGATAGTGGCCTGTGTATTATATGTAGTATTAAACGAGTATCCGTGCATGGCAACGGAATTTTCTAGCAACAGATAGTCATAGTGATATTTTGGTTATACAAAACACTTAACCAAAGTATCATTATAATTGTATACTGCTATAAAATTTCATTGTTATACATAGGTACTCGTCTAGTAATTACCAATATATTAATTTTTTCTCAGCATCGCGGACTGAATATTTTGGGATACAAAAACATAAATTTACATTATAATAAGCGTGTATGATATTGATCAATAAGTCTTTTAGATGCACGGTTGTTTTTTTGTTTTCTTATAAAAACAAAATAATGATGCATGGCTTAATTACCTTCTCTTATTTATAATGACGCATTTACAATTAATTATGTATCTGTTTTCTTTTATAGATGCATGAATGAATACCCTTTTTTTTTTTTTTTTTGAAAGGTAACTATTATTCACAAAATTCAACTCACATCAAACCGATGGAGCGACAAAAAACAAGCATCCCTCTTACAAGATATTAAAATAAAACCAATCTTTCCACTCTATCTCACGGTAACAAAACCGATTCCTAAACCACAAAAAGCTAAGAGATTTGACCTCCTGCACAATTTCCCGAGAATCGACTCTCAAATTACTAAAACGATTATCATTTCTAGACTTCCAAATGCACCAGCAGGTAATGAACATGATACCCTTCACAATCTCCTTTTTCTTCCTGTCCAAACCCGACGTCTTGTGGATCTTAAAGATGTCAAAACGATCGAACATATACAATGGAGGCAATTTGCACCATCTTCCCACCATATGCAAAACTTCCATAGACACCTCACAAGAGCAAAAAAGATGATCCACAGATTCATCTCCAGACCCGCATAGGACACACTCCAACGATTAGAAGCTGCAATTACGCACCCGAAGAGCATCCAATGTAGCGAGCCGGTCCAATCCAAGCCTCCCCATGAAAATGTTACATTTGTTTGGTAATCATTTAACCCATTTGAAGATGAAACTGTTGCTGTACTCCCTACCACCTTTGAGAAAATCCTTAACCGCCCGAACACTGAAACCTAAATGATTATTTCCAAGCCATTTCCACCTATCATTCCGATCATTCAAAACAACGCCAATCATCATTCTCTCTAACCGGTTAATCTCCCCTTCCTCGGACATCGACCAACAACCCCCATTTACCAACCTCCCCCCATCGAAATAACCAGAGACTACATTGAACTTATCATGAACCGAGCATTTTTTTTCCTTTTCCTTCTTGAAAAGAAGCGGGAACTCCTCCTTAAGCGACCTATCACTTGCCCGCAGGTCAATCCAAAACCTAATACTTTGGCCATCGCCCACCTCACCTTTAAACATCTGATCTAACTGAACCCCATCAACTTTAGTCTTGAATATAGTCCTAACGATAGTCGACCACACCCCCGACATAGAGCTGCTAACCGGAAGAGACAACCAACATCTCTTAGTCCCATGGATCGCATCAATCACCCTCTTCCAAAGGCTCTCCGGTTCAGACCTATAACACCAAACCCATTTTGACAAGAGAGCGATATTGGAGTCTGATAATTTGCTAAGACCCAAACCCCCCATTCGAACAGGAGAAGCAACCCGATCCCACGCAATCCAACGGACTTTCCTGGTTTCGCCGGTTCCTCCCCAAAGGAAGCTTCTGATAATACTTTCAAGGCCATCTAACACTTTGACCGGGGCTTTATATAAACACAAATAATAAGTGGGAAGGCTCTCTAGCACGGCTTTTATAAGCGTAACCCTCCCCCTAATTGACAAGTAGGACACCTTCCAACTAGAGTCTATATTTGAAAATGTCGAACAAAAAATCCAATTTGAAACTCTATTCATGTTGCCCCCTATACGAATTCTAAGGCAGTCAAACGGGATCGACCCCGATCTGCACGACACACCTCCCGCCAACCTTCTAACCTCTGAATCATCAACCCCGACTCCAAATATTTAGGATTTCCCCATATTAATTTGAAGACCTGAGCAAACACGAAAACATCTCAGAATACGAACTACCGTTTTGATATCAATCTCCCAAAAAGTTACAGTCATCCGCGTACAAGAGATGTGAGACCGAGGGACCCTTGATACGCTTACACAGCGCGTTCGGGGTCAAAGGAACTTCCTTTTCGTCGAGCAAGTTTTTCAACACCCTAGGCAGTGAACCTAATCATTGTAGTGTAGTATTAGGGTAAGCCACGGGTATTGATATCGTTCTCTAGGGGAATAGAAATACTAGTGAGAAGTTACTACGCTAAGGTTGGGGTTGAGGAAGATTATTTTTATCTTTTTTATATTTTTTTAGGAAATGAAAAGGTACGAATCTCGGAGTTTGGATTTGGGGGTTGGTATTTCTACTGATTACTTCTACTATCTAATTATCTAATTAACTAAGCTAAGGTGTATGTAGTCTATGTCTATTTGTTGTGTGCTCGTATGATGATTAAAAATGTATTTGCTTAGGCTTTATTACTCCCTAGTTATCTCCTATTGATGGTTGAATTGTCATGTCCTTATTATTAATCGCGTTGTGTCTCTAAGGTTGTAGGGTATGTGTTTATCCCTAACTCTTGAAGCTACCAAAGGTTAATGACTACAAAATCTCTAGGATTCATAAACTTAACACTAAGGTATTCTTTGGATGTATAGCCTACAATTACTCTAGGTGATTATAAACTAAGGTTCAACAAAGATTAATCAAGCATTAATAACACAACGAATGACCTATCGCAATACTAGGTCGATCACAATTAAGATAAGAGACAACCAATCAATATTCAATAACTAAGTTTCATATTACCTAAGCAAACACACAAGTAAATTAGCGGACATGAGAAACATGTAAGCATACACACAATCAATTGAAGACATAATTAAATTAACGAAGTAAAACACTTATCTTGATGTAAAATAGGGTATGAAACCCTAAAATACTGTACAAGACAGCCTTGGTTGGGTTTAGGTTTTTTTTTACTCCACAAAACTACACACTGAAAACTGAAAAATTCGGATTCTATATATAATGTTACAACTGCGACGGCGTCACCTTTTAATTTGTGACGCCGTCGGGTCGCCGTTTTTAGGGTTTCGTCTTGGCCACGTTATCATTTTGATGGCGTCACCTTATGCCTGTGACGCCGTCGCCTAGAGTCTCTGACGCCGTCTGGATCAAATCTAGGCCGTCTGAGCAGCGACGTCCTTCTCTTTTAAAACCTGATTCCTTCACTTGAAAATAAGCAATTTCATTACTGAGTCGTCGCAACATGTGTCGCGACGGCGTCACACTTAGAACCTGACGTCGTCCCCTTCAGTTTCAGCAGCTTGAGTGTCTCGATTCTTGACTTTGGCCATTTTCTTCGTATATTCGCGCCTTTTCGTCCGGATAAGTGTCATTCCAGCAATTTGCCTTCAAGAGACCTAAAAAGTGAAAAGGAACGAAATTAAGTAATAACGGATACAAAAGTGATCAAATAAGGGCTTAAAATGACCCCTCAAAAAGGTACATTTTAAAACCTTATCAAATATCCCTACACTTGGTATTTGCTTGTCCTCAAGCAAATATGCTTTTAGCCAATTGATTTATAAGTTAGGGGTCATGAAGCATTAGTTTAGAACGATCCACAACACATATAAGTCCCGCAAAAGTCATAACAAGCACGGAAATTACATACTAGCACCTCACATGGGGTGTTTGGATACTCACATCTCTCGGGTGTATATGAAATATAACAAGTTGGAAATGGAAGATAAACACTCATTTATCGGTCCTAGTACATAGATTACCATAGGTTTGAGACTAGATCAAACCTCCATCGCTTTGGCGTAAGAACCTAGGAAAGACTATCCAAGAGGTCTTTTAAAGGGTTGTAATGTTAGGCTTACGGTAGGGAAACAAAGGGTTTGGTGGGATAGGCGATTTAGTGGTGGCAAGTCAAAAATCTTTATGTTACAAGCTTACGAAGAATGGCGTTGCTAAGCCAAGACTCGACACTCTAAACTCTAGATAACTGAAATAAACAAACATAAATTTAAAAATAGATGTAGGATGGTAGCCCGTATGTTTTTTTTTCAGCACTCTATTTTTTTTTCTTTTTTCTTTTTTTCTATTTTTTTTCGATATATATATATATATATATATATATATATATTATTTTCTTCATACACTTTTACTCTACCATCCTCTACGATAACACTAATTTGACCCGAATTGAAAAGATCAAAACACTTGGAGTACATTATTACGCAAATAAAGGGAACTTGAATTTAACGTTCCTTCCCGTCATTTCATAAAATTTAACTTTTCCCATGAGTCCCAATCGTCCCAAAACTGTGTACAAAATATATAACTCGACTTAGCAACTTATGCAAGCAACAAGATAATTAAACTAAGGGTTTAGTGTGATAACAATAATGCACTAAAAGTGAGTGCATACAAGGTAGGCTAAGGCGATTTGGGTGTACATTTGGGGGTGGATTGTAAACAATGCTCTTCATTGATATTTCAAAAAACCGAAACATCATGAGAACCGCGAAAATGATAGGCTCTGAGGGGTTAACTAGGGGTATCGTGTACTAAAGATGAGTACAACACAAGGGTGTGGGGGAATTACTCAACCGATGTGGAAGAAGTAATTATATTACCGGTATCAAACAGGGGTTATCCTAATGCCTCTTATCATTTAGTTATTCCTAACTACACAAGTGTAGTCTTACTAGCGATCTCGGAATGCATCACAAAACAAGTTCTAGAATCTATTATACTACCGGTTCACACTCTAAGCATTAAAGATGAATGCTTTAATTCCTACAAATCTAAGGGCGATCCTCATATTTTTGGGTGGAATTTAGGTGGTAAAGGGTTTTTGTGCTAGTCATATAATTTCCTATCCATGAGACGCTTTATTAAGACTAATGGCCCACTCCTATATGTCATGAAAAATTTTAAATTTGGTGCCAAAATTACCCTAACTGATATTTCTCATGGTTTATTACACAAATGAAATTGGACAAAGCAAATAGTCAAGGATAAGCATAGTTTCAAAGTTCCCGTTTTATTTTCCCTCCCTACACTTAAACTGAACATTGTCCCCAATGTTCCCCGAAAGTATCAAAGTTATGATATGGAAGGTATTTAAAGACGAAAGAAACTAGTACTCCTATGATTAGCTCGGTAGGATCCGTGTAAAGTGGTGGTTACATCTTTCTTCAAGAAGAATGTTTGCGTGAAAAGTTCCTTTCAATCTTATGTATCTTCTTCTTGGCAAATTAAACCTGCACACTTGAAGAAAACCAACGAAACCTTCGCGTAAAATCGGGGGTAAAAATATATATAAGACTCTACTAAACTAGGATATAATGCTTGTGGAATGGATGTTTACAGATTTTATTGAAAATTAAGACTTGGAAAATTCCAAAAATTTATAAGTAGCTCAGAAAACGAGAAAAAGTCATAAGTTGTTTATGCACCTCCTGACGCCGTCAGGTTGCGATCCTGACGCCGTCAGGTTATCCTGACAGAAACTGGTCTGCGATTTTCTGGAAAATTTTCTTTTTTAGAATCTGGAAAAATTTCCTGCAAAACATCCATTATGACTCGATACAAGCATTTGGCTCGAACAATCACACATGTATATCTTTTAAGTGATTGTAATTCTCATGTTTACGTTTCTTTTGAAAACGTGTGTAATCCTCCCTACACTTATCCCTTATGTAAAATACCTTTATATGTAATTAAGACGATGTTAAAGACAAAATAAAGCATTTTTACAAATTTAAACATGAGAATAAACAATAAATAAAAGATACACGACACACAAACAAGCAAACAATTAAGCATGGGTTGCCTCCCATGAAACACTTTTCTTTATTTATGAGTCTTGTAGCTAGAATCGAAGTCGTGCCCCTACGTGGTCTCGTGCAGGCTCACGTGTCCATACCTAAGCCATTCCAATGTTATCTCATTCTTCTTGTAATCATCTCCTAACTCTAGGCATTTTTTATAGTACCGCTCATCTTTTTCATAAGTATGCCTAAGTCCACGTTGTTTATCTCTCTCACTAAGTATCGGAATGGGAGCCATCCGATTGCATGCCTCTATATCTTTGTGCTTAAACCTAGGGTGTGTACGGGGCATTTGATAGACAAAATCTTCAACTCCATCGGAGAATGTGATTAGACCATCAATCATCTGTTCATTCAACCTAGTCATTTTCTTAAAGCTTGTTCCAAATATAACTTGAGTGAGGCTCCCATCAATGAATTCTCCTAAATCCTCTAGGACCATGAATTCAACCACATACGTAAAACTTCCAACAAACACATCCAAGTAAGTGACCGCGTCAACAACATTATTCCCTTTATAGGCTAATTCATCTACCTTTATTTTGTTATATAGGTTTCTTGAGATTAAGTTTAAAGGTAAGAATGAGTGCAAGTTAGCATCAAAACTTTCAAATCCTATCTTACAAGGGAATTGCATGTTAAAGAGGCCATGTGCCTCAATTATACACCTAGGGTCAAAACATTGGGAGAAGTCTTCTTCCATCTCAAAACAAACTTCACCAATGACTTCCCCGTCGTCAAGTGCTTCACCATAATCAAACTTCTCAGCGGAATCTGATGACGTACCCTCCGATCAGGTCGAAGGACCCCTTTCGGCCTCAGTCGAAATTGCATTACGAAGACCCAAGTCTTTCTTCATAAGTCATTGGTGGCGTAAAACCATTCATCATTGACATGGTTACCAGTTGGGAATTCGCCAGCCGAAGGCCTATGCCCTTCGGTGTCTTCTCTTGAAGATGCCAAGACAAAGAAGAACCTTGACTTGGTCTTCCCCCACGTTCCCACTATTTCCTTAGCTTCCCCGCCAAGTCCGAGATAGTGGGGATGAAGCCCTAGCGGTTACCACAAATCAGGGGACGCCCCCCATGATCTCCTAAACGTGTGCTAACACTCTCCAAGCTATTTTCATCACCTATAAATAGGTTAGACGAGTCATTTCAATGGTATGTTTCATTCAACACAGTATTTCACATACTTCATATTATTTACAAAACATATCACATACTTACTCTTACGCCGGAGGTGGTTCGCAGGGCCCAACCCCTGCACAATCACTTAACGAAGTGTCTACTATTTCTTATTGCAGATTGGCTACAAGTTTGGCGCAAGCATATCACCCCTCATACCCTTCGATCACCATCGAAGGCCTGGTCGTACGAATTATTGTACAATCAGTGGCGCCATCCATGGGACCCGCTACTATTGGTCTCGTTATTCCAAACTTACACCCAGTCAATCACTCTCACTAGTTTTACGGCATGAATCAAGGGAGAGAAGATACACCCTCCGGTTTCGACCTTGACACCAATCCCAGTCAATGATCCTAACAACCTTCCCAATATAACCGCATCCACCTTTACCACACGATCTCACCCTGAAATAACTCCCAACAACCACGCATCAACCTCGGCTAACCCTGAACCAGTAATCAGCCCAGCGTTTGTCGAAGCTAATATCGAAGCTTTGGAATCTTTGTTAAGGGCTCGAAGGAGGCAAGCTCGGAGTGTGGAGATGCGTAGGGAGTTAGAATACTCAAGCTCGGAGTGTGAAGAATTGGAAATGGAGGCTAGGCCCTTGGCTCCTGGGGCTACACGCTCAGTGCTAAGGATTGGGTCTCCGAGCAGCTGAAGGCCCAGTGGAAGGTCGGTTGGTTTCGAAGATGTTCCGGAGAGAGCTCCGACTAGAAGGGAAGGCACAATATAAGGCTCCAATGTAAGGAGTCACCGAAGGGATACTACGGAGGTTAATTTACCACCACTTTTGGCAGCTCACCTGGGAAGAACTGAGGCAGGGGTTCCGTTACAACCATCTCACGCATCCGGCGTAGAAGGCAATCCATCTCAAATAAATGGGGGAGGAAATATTCCTCCTCATGGTATGTACCCTCCTTTCCAGGCTCAATCTTACCCTCAAGGGGTTTACCCCCCGCCTAATGGGCAGGTTAACAACCCTAGTTTTACTCAACCGTACGGTAGCATGCCGTATGGGCAACCTATGGTATATTCTTCGTACCCTGTCGGAAGTCACCCTCCTTATATACCTACTGCTTATCCTCAGTATGTTAACCAAAACCCTGTTGGAATACCTCCAAACCATAACCCCTACAATGCTGCCCCTACCTACATGCCACCTTATAACTGCCTTTATTCGGAGCCCATGGGCTCCACAACACCCTTCGTAAGATGGATAGAAGACTACCCTTTGCCTGATGGGTTGAAAATGCCCCCACATATTGGTACTTACAATGGGAAAGGGGATCCGGATAAACTTTTACACCTGTTGAAGGGGCTATCGAATGCGAAGTGGGTTATGCCTTTGCTTGCCACATGTTTACATACACCCTACGAGACTCTGCCAGATATGGTGGAACGGTCAAAACCGGTAGCATTGTGAATTTGGATGACCTCAAGGCCAAGTTCAGATCACATTTCAGCCAACAGAAAAAGTTTACAAGGACGCACCTAACAAATTGCACAACATCAGCGAAGGAAAACGAGAGCACTAGGGCTTTCATTACCGGATACACCGATGACACCTTACAGATAATGGGCTTGCACGAAGACCAACGCATCTCAGGTTTCGTGCATGGCCTACGGAACAGAAGTTTGGTTGAATTCCTCTCCACTGATCTTCCTGCAACCTATAAGGGTTTGGTGGAGAAGGCTTACACCTGGATCGAAGCAAAAGAAGTGTCTACCAACGGGGCTCTGGTCGAAAATAAAGAAAGTCACAGAAAAGCCCCGAAGCATCCTTCGTGGGAAGGGTCAAAGAACAGACACAAAAACAGAGACAGGTTTACACCATACCACAAAAACATCAATCATGGGCTCTTGGCTAATCTGTCCAAATCTCCAAGGGAGATACTTGCTACGGAAAAGGTTGCGAAGGCTTTTGATCCTCCTCCTCGCTTGGCAAACAGGGGAAGGCCCAGAGATACTTCCAAATTCTGCTACTTCCATTACAATTACGGACATGACACCAACAATTGCAGAGAGCTCAAGAAACGGATAAAAGAGGCCGTGAAGTCCGGCCAATTGGGACATTTGGTGAAGGGTATAAAGAAAGGTAAAGAAAAGGTCTCCAACACACAGTTGGGGAAAGATACCACACCTGTCGAAGCACCCATCCTCATGGTGTACAAGGATGACTCTGGGTTAAAGAGGAAAGAAGCGAAGGAAGCATTATGCGGAGTAGAAGATGTCACTTTTCCTTCAATCACAGGGAAAGTTCTTTCAAATGACCCCGTGGTCATCAAAGTCTTGATCTCCAACAGAGAAGTAAACATGGCCTACCTAGACTGCGGTAGCTCCTGTGAAGTAATCTACGAACGCTGTTTTCTAAATCTCAAGCCTTCGATAAGGTCGAAGAGAGTAGATTCGAAGGTACCCTTAGTAGGGTTCTCAGGGGAACACTCATGGCCCTTAGGAGAAGTCCCTCTAGAGGTTACGATTGGAGAAGGAAGGCTAAAAAGAACAGAAACCCTGGTTTTCACGATCGTAAGGTCTGAATCTCCCTATAACCTATTGATAGGGAGAATGGCAATGCAGAAGATGGGGATCGTTGTCTCCATCATACATGCCGCGGTCAAATTCCAAACACCCTTCGGCATTGGAACGGTTTTCTCCAGCTATAACGTGAAGAAGCCTACGGAAGTAGGCAAAAGGATCAAACAGGTGTCGGAAGAGCCTCCGAAGGATGTTCTCAGTTGTACTGACGCTGAAGAACGCATTGTAGTAAATGATCTCTATCCGGATCAGACAGTGATAATTGGAAAACAGCTCCCAACCTCCTTTAAAGCAGAACTGGAAAAGGTACTACGTGCTAATGCAGATGTCTTCGCATGGACCTACTCTGACATGACGGGGGTCCCCAGAACTCTCACCATAGACGGAAAGCCCTTCGGCACTGAACACAAGCTCAATGAGTTCAAGCATATTGAACCTATCAAGCAAAAGCGTCGAAGCCTGGCTCCTGAAAGAAGTGCCGCTGCATGCAAAGAAGTGGACAAAGCCTTCCACAAGCAGATAGGTAGGAATCTGGAGGCGTACGTAGACGATATGGTCATCAAGAGTAGAACGGAGGAGGACATGCTCTCCGACATCAAGGAAACCTTCGACCAGCTTCGCGCCATCAACATGAAGTTAAATCCCAAGAAATGCTCCTTCGGTGTGGAAGAAGGATAATTTTTGGGGCATCTGGTCACCAAGCAAGGTATTAAGGCCAATCCTTCGAATGTTAAGGCCATCACAGATTTGCAGCCTCCTAAGTCCCTAAAGGAAGTACAAAGTCTGAACGGAAAGCTAGCGGCCCTCAGCAGGTTCTTATCGAAGGGTGCAGACAGATCTTTGCCCTTCTTCAAAACACTCAAAGGATGCACGGACAAAAAGACGTTCCAGTGGAGTATAGATGCGAAGACCTTCCAAAAGCTCAAGGATTTCATGGCTATTCTACCTACACTTACTGCCCCAATCAAAGGCGAAGTGTTGTTTATGTACATCGCAGCCTCCTTCGAAAGCATCAGTGTTGTGTTGTTGGCGGAAAGGGAGAAGAAGCAAATCCCTATCTACTTCGTTAGCAGGGTTCTACAGGGAGCCGAGCTAAATTATCCAGCATTGGAGAAGCTAATCTTGGCCTTGGTCCATGCTGCGAGACGCCTTCGAAGGTACTTCCAAGCTCACCCCATAACCGTACTTACTGACAAACCAATTAAGCAGATACTTTCGAAGCCGGAGAAATCTGGAAGGATAGCTAAATGGGCTATCGAGCTGGGAAAGCACGAAATTGAATACAAGGGTAGAAACTCGGTCAAAGGGCAAATATTGGCAGACTTCTTAGTAGAAACACCCTCCGAGCCAAAACATGACACAAAGGTTGCTGAAAAGAAACTTGATAAAGCGGTCGAAGGGTGGAAGCTTTATACTGACGGAGCCTCCAGCTCCGACGGTTCTGGCGCAGGTCTCATGCTTGTTGATCCCAAAGGGAAGGAGTACACTTATGCACTCCGTTTCGAATTCAACGCTACTAACAATGAAGCGGAGTACGAAGCCTTGCTAGCAGGCCTCCGATTGGCCAAAGACATGGAGGTAGAAGACTTGGCTATTTTCGTTGACTCACAACCGGTGGCCAACCGGATAAAGGCTCCTACAAGGCAAGACAGCCTGTGATCAAGCAATACCTGGATAAGGCCAAGGAAATGCTCGAAGGGTTCGCATCCTACAACATAGAGCATGTTCGGAGAAACCAAAACAAGAAGGCGGACGCCCTTAGCAAACTGGCATCAATGGCATTTGCTCATTTAACTAAAGAAGTTCTAGTCGAAGTGTTGGCACATAGGTCCATCGTCCGAAAGGAGGTGTCTGACGTAATACAGGAGGAAGACTCGAATTAGATGACTCCGATTAGAGAATATCTAATAAGTGGTATACTGCCGGAAGATCAGAAGTTAGCTCGAAAGGTTCGCATCAAAGCACCACAATACAGAATCATGGGAAATTACTTATACAGAAGATCCTTTCTGTCCCCATGGCTTCGTTGTGTAGGACCTAGGCAAGCCGCCAACATCATTCAAGAAGTGCATGAAGGATCCTACGGACTTCACGCAGGACCCCGCTCCGTTGTTTCCAAAATCATGAGGGTCGGATATTACTGGCCTTCGATGCACAGGGACGCTTATCGAAATCATTCGAAGTGTGAAGCCTGTCAAGTTCACTCAAGGGTCCCAAGGCTACCAAAACAAGACATGACTTCCGTGACGTCGGCATGGCCCTTCACCAATGGGGATAGACATCGTAGGTCCCCTGCTAATTTCTCCTGGAGGAGTAAAATTCTTGGTTGTAGCCATCGACTACTTTACTAAATGGGTGGAAGCGAAGCCTTTGGCATCCATCACAGGCAGGCACATGGAAAAGTTTGTATGGGAGCATATTATCTGTCGGTTCGGAGTACCTCATATCATCATTTCAGATAATGGGAAGCAGTTCGCCGAAGGGGTATTCCTAGTGTTTTGCAGAGGCCTGAATATCAAACAATCTTTCACTTCCGTTTACCATCCTCAAGGTAACGGACAAGTGGAAGTTACTAACAGAGACATCATACAGGGAATAGAACGAAGGCTGGGATACAGTCACCACGGTTGGGTAGATGAACTACCTCAAGTACTTTGGGCTTATAGAACGCATACAAAGTCAAGTCATGGAGAGACACCTTTTAGCTTGACATATGGTACGGAAGCTGTCATCCCTTCGGAAGTGAGCGTCGAAACAGAAAGGGTCATGAACTTCGAAGCAGCAGATAACGAAGAAAGACTCCGTAGTAACCTGGACCTACTTGAAGAACGAAGGGAAATAGCCTCAATCAGAGAAGCTATCCACAAGCAAAAGATTGAAAGGTACTACAACAGTAGGGTTCGGCCTTCGACCTTCAAACCAGGGGAATACGTCCTCCGACTCAACAGCGCAAGTAAGGCTGAGTACCAGGGTAAATTAGGACCTACATGGGAAGGGCCCTATGTTATTAAAGAAGCATATGGCAACGGAGCCTACAAGCTGGAAACTTTGGATGGAGACGCTATTGATAGAACCTGGAATGGCACTACCCTTCATAAGTTCTATGTATGAAACTTACAATGTCCAAGGACATTCTTTATTTTTGCTTTCAATCAATGTATTTGCATTCTTCTCACTTGGGGAAATAAGCATTAATGGTAGGCGTCTAATATTCATTTCTTAAAATGATGTAATCCTCCCTACCCACTTAATGATATAACACATTTCCCTCAAATCTCTTGTTTCGTTCAATACAACAAAGATTTGCCCACCAAGTCGCTTTATAAGTTTCAATGTCGAAGGGATGTACAAAGACTAAACAACATGTCTTGCTCATACGCATAACATCCATCTCAACTTCACATTAACTTTCCTATATGGCCTTAAGGTATTTTAAGCCTTTTGCTGCCCAAAGGATCAAGATGGAGTGGGTCGCGACCCTCTGTCAGCAGTCAAATTATACGATTGCTAATATTCTTGGTGAAGTAACTACACACAATGAGGCTATGAATCTACCATACGCCTTAGGTTGTAAAAAATATTTTTTACACAAGTAAAAATAAAAGAGAAGAATCACACATGGCAAAATTCAAGCCCTAGTGGCTTTAATGTAGATTACTGACTAGTTTCACTAGTCTAAACAGGCCGTAGCCTTAACGATCCAACCAAACAAAATATTGTCTTAGGCCGTAGCCTACATCACACATACCACATGTTAATTGTTTCATCAGGCACGAATCCTGGAAAGGAACACAGACAAATTGTTTTAAACAGGGTACATACCACCCTGGGGATCAAATTACAACCACATGGTTGACTTCATCAAACTTTGGAATGAGTGGGATCAGCTGAACCTGGGGAGGGAACCTTGGGTGACGGAGTCTTCTTGGAGGGAGACAGAGGTTGGACTTTCCTTGGCTTCTTGGCCAGCAGGTCCTCAATTGAGGCCGCTGGGTCCTTCGTCACATCTGCAAGGAAAGGGAACTCTAGAGCAGTTAATTGATTACCTGCATCATCATACTCTTTCTCATGAGTTGCCCTGTAGTAAGGAACTTTCTCCAACTTCACAGGTTCCCCAGTCTTAGCTATCTCCTCCAAAGTGGTACACTTGCCATGGAAAATGGCCGCATTCACCACGTTCCCAATTGAAATCCCCACATCATCGCTATGGTAAAGTTCCATAGCAATGTAGGGGATCACCTTGGTTACCAAGTCCACCCTGTCCTTCTTCAGCATCTTCAGACGAAGGTTTAACCCATCTACCTTTTCTCTGAGCTTGATCTCTTGGTCCAACAACTTTGTCCTCTCTTGTTCAAGGCCTCCACACTTGGATGAAAGAACAGATATCTGCTATTTATAGCCTACAACCATTGAGCCTTCGACAGTCAGCCTGTTGCATTCAGCTTCACTCGTT
This sequence comes from Chrysanthemum makinoi, assembly GCA_910596185.1. Lineage (NCBI taxonomy): Eukaryota > Viridiplantae > Streptophyta > Magnoliopsida > Asterales > Asteraceae > Chrysanthemum > Chrysanthemum makinoi. Next base: position 303,237,371 of record OU343220.1, on the reverse strand, counting down.
GCCAGTTGACCTTTAAGCTTTTCATTCACAGCTCTGAGATCTTGCACCAAGGGGTTCTTGTCAAAATCTTCCAAGGCATCCTCACACTTCTTCTCCAAGTCTGCATAGTTCTGATCCCTAGCCTTCTCCCTTCTCAGCATAACATCCATTTCTTCTCGAGCTTTGGTGACAGCACGGAGCAGTTCCCTTGTCCTAGCATTGAGTTGGTTATCTAGCATGAACTGTCGAACATAACTTTTGTCATGAAGGTCGCAGAGCCTTTATATGGACATGTTATCCATCACCCCCTTCCATTTGGGTGGGATCACATGGCTCACGAGCTGGTGACAAGCTAGGGGAGAGGGAAGTTCTTTCGTATCAGGAAGTCCTGCAACATATGTAAATTTGTTAATATACTATTACTGGTACCTAATTTTTGTTCACATGCAAGAAACATTACCATGGATATCATCGCCGCTGGGCCCTTCGATGGCTGGAAATTCCACAGCCTTACCCTGGGCACTCTTTTGCCGGGTAGTTCGAGAGGGAGGAGTAGGTAGGATGAGCTTCCTTTTCGAAGCAGACTTCACAGCTTTAGCACTGGCACCTTTCCTGCTTCGGACCCTCTCACCTATGCCGGAGGGTCCTACGATGGCCAACTGTCCTTCGGAGACTGGTTCATCAGAGTCAGCAACATTCTCCACAAGTTGATCTTCCACATCTATGGGTTCCTTTGACGGAGGAGCAGACGATACAGGCTCGATAGGCTGGGCTTCCACATCATTGTTATTTATGGACACTGATGGGGAGCCCACGCCATAGCTTGTCTCTTGGGGATTCTTTGGAAGGAAGCTTACCTCCTTCGCACCACCAGCCACCACAAAGTTCCTGAACGACATCTCTGCACAAAGGAGCAAATAAGATAAATATCAGAAAGATAAGTTTTTATTTCTTATTTTAATCAAAAAAGTATATACTTTCTCCATCACAAATAATCTCAGGTACCAAAGGAGACCCCTCCCATCTTTCAGCGATGCCAGCCATGAAAAGAATTGGCTCAAGGAATGTTTGGCAATCACCGGATGACGAGCCAAACGCTGATATAAAGGGTTTCTTCTCACAGTATAGGGCAAGGGATCGTTGAACCTTTTTTTGTCATATTGAAATTCTGGGTTTAACAATGCAGAGTATGCCGGAGGGATAATGGTGTTCTGGATATAAAAGAATTTGCCTTTCCAGTTCCTTATGTTCGTAAAAGGCCTATCTATCAGAATGGGCACATCCCTTTCACCCCTCTTGGCCAAGGTCAACCAATCTCCTCCCGGGTATAGATTCAAAAAACCCCTAAGCACAGTCAAGGATGGTTCGAACCCATAAGCTTTGCACATCACGATGAATGTAGTAAGCTTGGCTAGGCCAAAAGGGTTGAACCTAGAAATGTGTACCTCATAATACCGGAGGAATTCTAAGATCATAGGGTGCAAGGGTATCCAAAGATTGGAGGTGGTGAATGCATGGGTATACAGGCCTACATAGTTTTCAGGGGCATCAAATATCCCTTGATTTCTACTAGGTAGCATGATTTTATGTTCCTTTGGAATCGGGTAATCAGCGAGGAACGCTTTAAGCTCCTCCCTTGTTAATGTGCAACCTTGTTGCTTGATTACAAATTTTTTATTGGTCGACATTGAGCCTTCTAAAATCCACTGTTAATACAAATAAGCCGTAAAAACATTTATTTATATTTTACGATCTTCTAATGTTTTGTCGATAACAAACGTAAAATCATTTTAACGAAACAAATAGAGTACGTAAATAGTTTGAGTTAATAGTTTTCTAACACACTTACGTTTTCACATAAAACACTAAAACAAGCTTAAGTGATTTTATGATTTAAATATATATGTACAACAACTAATGTTTACATATTAGGTTAGCACATACTTAATCTAAGTATACTAAAATGGGTAAAAACATGTATATACTAAAATGGGTAAAAACATGTAAATACTAAAATGGGTAATAAACTAGCAAATGGTATTGACCCATAACCCATGGTTTTATTTATACCACTTAACCAAGTTCATTGTATCCTTAAGATACATTGTATATAGAAAGAAAACCATGGATCAACCCATAACGCATGACCCATGACCCATAACCAAAAATACCCATGGGCAAAGAGGAGCGTACCACGGATCCCTAGCTTTGTGCTAGACGGATCCCTTGTGGTAGGGATCCGTGGGATCTGGGGAATAGTAGGATTTTTCCTCTATAAATAGTGAGCCATTTCTTCATTATTCCTTACCCCTTTTCAATCCCTCTCTAACACACTTTCCCCCCTGAGTTAAATCTCACTAACCTTAGATCTAAGAGATCTATGTTTGTAGTTTTGTTTTTGTGTGATCTTTTAGGTTCCTCTTAAAGGCAAGATCACCACCTTTGAAATCGAGCAAGCTCAAGTCCATGAGTTGCCATGCTTCCTCATCATCAAGGCTACTGAAGTCTTCTTGTTGATGATTCCTTTCTTTCTTCAAAGAAGTGTAATGTTGAAGACATTAGTGAAAGATGTCTCAAGAGTCAAGACGAAGATATTAGTGAAGGGTATCTATCGTCTATAGGATAAAGCACTTGTGGTAGGTGCTTAGAAGGCAAGACAAAGAAGCATTAGTGAAAGGTGCTTCGAAGTCAAGACAAAGAAGCATTAGTGAAAGATGCTTAGAAGTGAAGACACAAGACATTAGTGAAAGGTGTCTTGTAGATCTAGTCAAAGGCATTAGTGAAAGGTGCCTTAGATGTACATTCGATTTGGTGTGTTTCGATGTACAAGATAGACTAGTATTAGATCCAAGGATATTGATATCCTTGTTGATGTTGTAAAGGAGTAGATCTCCTTTGGGATTAGTCGTTGGTGTAGTGTGGTAGTAGTTCCTCCATTGCAATGGAACTAGGTGCTTAGCCTAGTACCTAATAAAGGGTAGGCGACGTTGTGAAGGTGTAGTTCACCTAAGGTGTGAAAGAACTAGGTACTTAGCCTAGTACCTTATAAAGGGTGGCGACGTTGTGTAGGTGTGGTTCACCTTGGAGTGAAAGAACCCAGTGGTTAGCCTAGTACCGGAAAAAGAGTAGGCGACGTTGTGAAGGCTTCTCCGCCATAAGGAGATTGGTGTAGTGATTACGAACTCTCAAGTAGGTGACTCGGGGAGTGGAGTAGGGCAAGGAAGGTGACCTTGTAGCCGAACCGCTATAAATACTTGCGTTTTGGTTTTGTGCTTCTTACTCTTATCTTTTCATTACTTACCTCTACATGCTTGTTATCAACATCCAACACACACATCCAAATAGATTGACATAAGTCTATCTAAATAGATTAAAAAAAGGTTTTAATTGGTAAAACTATTCAACCCCCCGCTTCTAGTTTTCCACATCCACAATAACGTATTTGAAATACAGATATGAATGAGCACTTTACCTTGTTTGATCGAAAGCTTGATCGAAAGAGGTTTTAGTAGGTGAAAAACTTGGGCGAGAGATAAAACTTTGTTAGGGTTTTACTGTTTTTACATTTTATATACCCTACATACGTTAAATCTCGGCCCTACACGTGTAATTACTTATCCCCTTACCACCGGATTTCAAAACTCTTTTAAATTTTGAAAAGACGTTCTCTTTTACCGAGGAAAAGGGGTGGTTAGGATAATTATTTGCATTAATTACGGTCAATAGGTGCAAGACTTTTCATCTTCGTTCGTTTTTTGTGACGAAGGGGAAGTTTCGTTCCTATTTCTGAGTCGTAAGCAATATTTCTTGTTCGTACATATCACTTTCGACTGGGGGGCTTGATGACGTACCCTCCGATCAGGTCGAAGGACCCCCCTTCGGCCTCAGTCAAAATTGCATTACGAAGACCCAAGTCTTTCTTCATAAGTCATTGGTGGCGTAAAACCATTCATCATTGACATGGTTACCAGTTGGGAATTCGCCAGCCGAAGGCCTATGCCCTTCGGTGTCTTCTCTTGAAGATGCCAAGACAAAGAAGAACCTTGACTTGGTCTTCCCCACGTTCCCACTATTTCCTTAGCTTCCCCGCCAAGTCCGAGATAGTGGGGATGAAGCCTAGCGGTTACCACAAATCAGGGGACGCCCCCATGATCTCCTAAACGTGTGCTAACACTCTCCAAGCTATTTTCATCACCTATAAATAGGTTGGACGAGTCATTTCAATGGTATGTCTCATTCAACACAGTATTTCACATACTTCATATTATTTACAACACATATCACATACTTACTCCCACGCCGGAGGTGGTTCGCAGGGCCCAACCCCTGCGCAATCACTTAACGAAGTGTCTACTATTTCTTATTGCAGATTGGCTACAAGTTTGGCGCAAGCATATCACCCCTCATACCCTTTGATCACCATCGAAGGCCTGGTCGTACGAATTATTGTACAATCAGAATCTAAGTCATAGAAAGGACTTTGTTGTTGCCAATTTATTTCATTATGCCCTAGATGGTTTCCAAAGTGGTGAACGGGTGAAGGGTTTTCTGGGATTGCATTCTCAATTTCGGGATTGGGAGGAGGATTAGGGGCGGGCAGTGTGAAGAATCTTCAGTGGAAGATACGAATCATGGTGAGTGATGGGTTTTACGAACAAAGGTCACGAAGAAGGGGGATAGACTACAAGGAAGCTAAAAATAAGAAAAAAATCTTACTTGATAGGAATCAAGCAAGGAAACCTAAACGGGGTGGACTCCTAACTAGCTATTCTATTCCCCGGCAACAACGCCAAAAACTTGATACGCTTACACAGCGTGTTCAGGGTCAAAGGAACTTCCTTTTCGTCAAGCAAGTTTTTCAACACCCTAGGCAGTGAACCTAATCGTTGTAGTGTAGTATTAGGGTAAGCCACGGGTATTGATATCGTTCTCTAGGTGAATAGGAATGCTATTGAGAAGTTACTACGCTAAGGTTGGGGTTGAGGAAGATTATTTTTTATCTTTTTTATATTTTTTTAGGAAATGGAAAGGTACGAATCTCGTGGTTTGGATTTAGGGGTTGGTATTTCTACCGATTACTTCTACTATCTAATTATCTAATTAACTAAGCTAAGGTGTATGTAGTCTATGTTTATTTGTTGTGTCCTCGTATGATGATTCAAAATGTATTTGCTTAGGCTTTATTACTCCCTAGTTATCTCCTATTGATGGTTGAATTGTCACGTCCTTATTCTTAATCGCGTTGTGTCTCTAAGGTTGTAGGGTATGCGTTTATCCCTAACTCTTTGAAGCTACCAAAGGTTAATGACTACAAAATCTCTAGGATTCATAAACTTAACACTAAGGTATTCTTTGGATGTATAGCCTACAATTACTTTAGGTGATTATAAACTAAGGTTCAACAAAGATTAATCAAACATTAATAACATAACGAATGACCTATCGCAATACTAGGTCAATCACAATTAAGATAAGAGACAACCAATCAATATTCAATAACTAAGTTTCATATTACCTAAGCAAACACACAAGTAAATTAGCTGGACATGGGGAACATGCAAGCATACACACAATCAATTGAAGACATAATTAAATTAATGAAGTAAAACACTTATCTTGATGTAAAATAAGGTATGGAACCCTAAAATACTGTACAAGACAACCTTGGTTCGGTTTAAGTTTTTTTTACTCCACAAAACTACACACTGAAAACTGAAAAATTCGGATTCTATATATAATGTTACAACTGCGACGGCGTCACCCTTTAATTTGTGACGCCGTCGGGTCGCCGTCTTTAGGGTTTCGTCTTGGCCACGTTATCATTGTGACGGCGTCACCTTATGCATGTGACGCCGTCGCCTTGAGTCTCTGACGCCGTCTGGATCAAATCTAGGCCGTCTGAGCAGCGACATCCTTCTCTTTTAAAACCTGATGCCGTCACTTGAAAATAAGCAATTTCGCTACTGAGTCATCACAACATGTGTCGCGACGGCGTCACACCCCTTTAGTTTCAGCAGCTTGAGTGTCTCGATTCTTGACTTTGTCCATTTTCTTTGTATATTCGCGCCTTTTCGTCCGGATAAGTGTTATTCCAGCAATTTGCCTTCAAGAGACCTAAAAGTGAAAAGGAACGAAATTAAGTAATAACGGATACAAAAGTGATCAAATAAGGGCTTAAATGACCTCTCAAAAAGGTACATTTTAAAACCTTATCAACCCTGATTAGGAAGTTGAAGGCCTTCGTAAATCCCATTACTACATGCTTTCTTCATCATACAAAAAAGAGCCTCCATAACAATCAAAAATAAGAACGGGGAGATGGGAACTCCCTGTCTCATCCCCTTTTGACATTGAAACTCGAAAGTAGGGGATCCATTAACGAGAACCGCGAATCTCGCAGAAGAAAGAATATTGTAAATCCAGTTGCACCAAATAACCGGGAACCCCATTTGCGACATAATTGATAAAAGAAACTCCCAACTGACATTGTCATATGCTTTATTGAAATCAGCCTTAAAGATGAAAAATACCTTTTTTTAGTTTTTTAGCCCACGAGATAATCTCGTTCAAAATTAAAGGACCGTCTAGGATCAATCTGTCCCCCAAGAAGGCGGACTGATTAACTGAAATAAGGGGGGTTCAGGACCCGTTTAAGCCTATTAGAAAGGACCTTGGAGACCACTTTTCACATGACACCAACGAGGGTGATAGGCATGTAGTCATTTAGATGACCCGGATCCTTAACTTTCGGAATTAGAGTAATGAAAGCGGAATTCCAACCATTACTAAAACTCCTGCCTTCAAAAAAAGCCTCAAGGATATCTCCAAAATCACCTTCAAAATGGGCCCAAAACCGCCGAATATATTTAAACATGAAGCCATCCGAGCCAGGGGCCCGCTCTTCCCCACAACCGAACACAACCATTTTAATCTCTTCCTTGGAAAATCGACCAACTAACGAATCAGCCGCCACCACTGAAATTTTCGTCTCGATACGACAGTCAAGATTCGGCCTTACCTTCCATTCTTCTTTAAATTTATTTCTGAAAAACTCAAAAGTATGCTTCTTGATTAACTTTGGTTTAGAGATCCAATCTTCACCAATCAGCAGGCCTTGAATCGAGTTATTCATTTTTCTATTGTTGATTAGACCATGGAAGAATCGATTGTTGCTGTTACCCTCCGCGGCCCACTTGTTCCTTTATCTTTGTTTCAAGTCCTTGGTCTTTCGGAATTCCATTTCTTCCATTCTCTTCCTACATTCGTTCCTAATCCACAAGTCCTTCTATGACAAATCCAAAGAATCTAACATACCATCTAGCTCCTCGAGCTCTTTTCTACACATCTCCAAATCTTCACTCTCTTTTTGAATAAAGGCGTCCCTCCATTCTTTTAGGCACATACGCAGCCATCTAAACTTCATCAATAACTTGGTATCAGGCGCCCCTTCAAACTCAAAATCCTCCAACGCCTTAGTGACGACCAAAACAAATTCGGGGTACTCAAGCCACGAGTTAAAAGCCTGGAACGGTTTAGGCCCAAAATTATTGTCTAATAAAAATAATAGAATTGGGCAATGATCTGAGAACCAACTGGGGAGGGCCCTGAACTCCGCCACAGGCCATCTATCAAAGAAGTCCCTACTAACCAAGCATCAATCTATTTTACTCAACTTCCTTCCCATCTCATCCTCCTTTTGATACGTGTACTTACAACCTTTCATCGCATATTCGTGTAAATCAGAAGAAGCAATGAACTAATTAAAATCTTTGGCGCAACTACTCTTGAACTTGGACCCTTTTCTCTCATCTCTGGTCCTTACCGTATTGAAATCTCCAATCAGAATCCACAAACCATTGTTATTTTCTTTCAAACTTTTCAATTCAGCCCACACCAAGTTCTTAGCCCTCCTAGACTGAGGGGAGTACACATTAACCACACACACCATTTTATCGTCACCTTTGATGAATCCTTTAACTACCAAGAAATTATCCCTTTTTATGCAATCGACTTTTTTGAATACCCCAGGACCCCACACACTAATCAACCCCCCCCCCCCCCCCCCCCCGACCTACCACTCGGCTCAACCAAATCAAACTCAAATACCGACCTCCCCCAGAAACTACCAACGACCCTCTCCTGAACCCCGCCACATTGAGATTCTTGAATGGCCAAGAAAGAGACCTTTTCCTTGTTTTTTAACTTACAAATCCATGATGGTTTTCTATTCCCCCCAATTCCTCTAATATTGATGGAAAGGAAATTCATTGTAAAACGGGATTAATACCTTCCTTGACAATAGTTCCTCTAAGCTCATCTCGAACCTTGGACAAATCCATCCCAATCAATCTACCAATTTCAATTGTATCATCTGTCTCTTTATTGATTTCATTCTCACACTCCCACTCTACCGGTTGCATCTCCCCCACCTCTCTATCCACTTCTTGGTCCTTAGTTCCTTCAACAGGAGTGATGGAGAGTTGTTGAGATTTAAAGGTCTATTAGGATCAGATAACCATTAGTTGCAATTGATACCCGGTCTATTACTCTCCACTTCAGTATCGTTATTATTGTTCCCACCACTTAAGCCCAACAAGTCATCTAAGGAGAATGGGTCAGACTCCCTTGGTCTCTTCCTGGGCTTTTGGGAAGCCCAATATTAAAATTCTGCCAATCAGTTGGAGGCTTAGAAATATCAATGCCCACCCCTTCGTCACGTGCTTCTGAAATAAAAGAAAATTTTCCTTCCGGTCCCACCTCATTAATCGAAAGCCAATTCCCAGCAACCTTATCAATGACCTCCTTTTCCCCATGCATAACCTCTTCGTTCCCCACACCATCCCCATGCAACACCCCTTCATCTTCCGCCTTAAACTCCCCATCTTCCCAATCAGCAGGATCTGACGTGGAGTTCAACGTAGCATGAGGAACCATCCCTGGGGAAGACGATCCTTCAATTGCGGGACTGATACAATTAGGAACCCAATCAACCGTTTTCTCGGAGATCGAAACTTTATATTTTTTGTCCCTCCAAGATAGAGAGACTTGGCCTTTGATTTCCAATCCTTCTCCCACCAAAATACCAATGCCTTCAACAGACCGATTCGTACTACCTTCATTTGCCTTTGATGGAAAAACTACCTTCCCTAACCGTTCTCCAATCGAATTGAACGTCGAAGCTGTAGCAAGGTGTAGGGGGTCTCCATAAATTCCAACCCAGGCTATTCTCTCGAATGGGATAGATTGACCCCGCCATTCCTCTAATTTGCTGAACCAACTTCCCCAAACCTCCTTCTTATGTAGGAAATCGTTAGACAACAAACTGTTATGGAATACCACCAGGACACTAAGGCCACCTAAGTATTGGAGACTCAGATTTGGGGCTCCAATATTACCCAGTAGCGCATTGACATTCGTTAACCAAAGGATTAATACGTACTTCTGCCTCGTTAAAATTCGACCCACCCGAACCTTTCGTCGCATTGCAGTAGGATCTCCCCTCCTGGACTCCACCTGGAACCCCAGTAAACCTTTTAAAACTAGGTCTTTGTTGCGTCTGATTCTTCGTCTCCCCGTTAATTCCAGCCTTCTCATTTTCCAACGCATATCTAGCCAGGTTCACCTCAAGCTTATGCTTGCCCAACTTGACTGACTGAGCCTTTCTTTCCAACTCCTTCCAATCTTTAACCCCCTTGAAGCTAACAAATCCAAAACGAACCCCTCTAGAGTTCCTTCTTCGAGCTAGGTAGACTCCTGCAATCGTACCAAAGGCCTCAAAAGAGGATGAGAGATCCCATGGCCGGCATCCATCCGGAATATTAGCAACAAAGAACTTGACAATCCTACTCCCTTACTTCCCATCTTGATTCCTTCTTCTATCTTCTTTTTGTCTTCTTTTCCTTGTAACCTCCTTCTAGCCTCCATTTTTCTCTCTCTCACTTTTTTATCTCTCTATTTTCACTTGGGTTGGAAAGAAATAAAAATTGAATGAATACCTAAGTTGCCATAATCTCATAAGTTGACTAACCATGTATTATTGAGTTACCATATATAGATCAAGTGTTCATAAAATTTAAAATTGCAAAAAATATTGTATTAGTTAGTATCATAAAATTGCCAAAGATAGATTAGTTAAAGGCAAATTAAGCAAAACATTAATTTAAAGTTTTTCATTTTTAACAAATAGGGTTTTTAAATTATAGATAATATAGATATTATCAAGACCTTTTCTTCTCTCGAATATCTTACAGTACTGACATAGATGAAAACCAGTTGTCCTTTATATTTCATCACATCTCAATTAATGTTGTAACTTAAAAAGCTTACCACCGTCAAGTTGACTACAGTGTCGTTTAGTTTTTTTCACAATAAGCAATTTTTTCTTTTTTTTAACTTCTTTTTTCAGCGGGAAGACTAAAGTGTCGTTTAGTTTTTTTTCCCAATAAGCAATTTTTTATTTTTTTTTAACTTCTTTTGTCGGAAGCCTAAGGTCTACCCAAGTCCTCACAGGTCAATCCTAAGGTCAAAAAGACGAAACCTTTGCTCTGATACCATAATTGTTACACCCCAACTCGACAAGGGTAGAAGATTCACATTCTGGTGTCATATCAGAACATACAATTAAAATTTTACAAGCGGAAGTCTTAAAGAATAAAGTACCAAGTCATATAACGAATGACTTACAAGGAAAAAAAATACAAAATCCAATATGTCCAAAACGAAAAGGAATCTAAAAACAATAACTCTTCAAATTAAATCCAAAATAATAAGGTAACTAAGGTCGGTCTACACGAATATTCCAACTCTCAGCCCATCAAGCCCATCTTCAAACCTAAAAAAACCTGCCGCAGGAAACGAAATGCGGCTGAGCTTAAAAAGCCCAGTGAACAGATATAACAAACTAAAGCTAAACAAAATCAGAAATACGAGATGAAACAAAGGAACAATCGCAAGGTTGCTACGAATAGGTAACAATGAGTCAATGAGGATCCCGCAGAAATACAATTATACAGATATCCAACAAGAGTAGCAATCAAGAAGAACACAGCAAGCAACGCATCCAGAACATACATATAATCACATATAAGCAAACAGACATACAAGCACCGAAACCAAATCAAACATAATAGACGTCGCATCCACTCAACATAAGAATAGCATGCAATCAGATCAGGAAATTAGAATATAAATAAGCCCAACGGAAAACTAAAAGCAAGCGGAAACAATTAATTAAGAAGTGAGCACAACGATCACACAAGACAAATAATCCACAGATTAATAACATAACAATATCATAACAGATATAAGCATGGCAGGTCGTCAATTAGCAATAAGACACCAATGGATAATCATAGCCCATGAACATAATTCAAACGGAGGTATTCATAATAAACAGATAAAACAACTGATTACACTCAAACATTATCACCAGACCAATCAAGGTTCACATAACAGTAAGATAGCATATATTCAGATGACAACAGTTAAATCATATAATCGCATATTAGTCATATCGTAGCAGGATAAACGGTAATCACATAAAACATGTAACAGCATAATCAGATTCAATAATCATATAATAACCTGGTACGTGAATGGAATGGTAGTAGAATGAGTCACATAAGGGTACTAAGTAACAGACAATCAAGATAGAATATGGTGCGTTGAGAAATACAGAATGTACAATATAGGCATATCAATAGTGTAAGGGTTGTCAGAAATCTATCCTGAGCCACAGTACAATACAATACAGACAATAGTGGCATTAGCAGCCCAATAATCAATAGTAACCATCGAATTCGGAGGGGTGACCTCGGAATACCAGACAATAGGAGGGGAGACCTCAGTAATAAATGGAGTAGCTAGCTCCCAGACTGTGAAGACGCGTATTGCACACAATATCATTCACCATACCAGATCAGATACATATAACAAATCTAGGATGCATCCATACGCCCCTGCAGACAAATAATGGCCATACAATATATATCGAGCTCATAATCAGATAACAGAAAGGGATGGTGTGGAACATCACTCAACCACACTAGAGTCATGCCATTGGTGCATCAATGGCACAACCATGTTACCTTCATGGCTAGGATAACAATATTTGGCTCGGGTATCAATCTGAAGGGTCAGACAAAGTTTCACAATGTAGCAATATATCAGTCATAATAATCAGATGTTCAATATCAGTAGTCCATAGTTCAAGGTTCATAGCAACAGTTCAATGTCAAGTCCATTATCAAAGGTTCAGAAACAGAGGTTCAATAACAGAGATTCAATAACAGAGGTTCAATTAGAAATAGTTCAATATCAAAGGTTCATAGCATAAGTTCATAATCAGAAGGTCCATATCAAAGGTTCAATATCAGAGGGTCAATAGCAAAGAATTCATAGCAATGGAATATAATAAGCGAAACAAAAGCGAAGGATCAGAAAGTCATGAGAAACCCCTACTGAAAAGGGATAGAATATTTGTACCTCATTGATGCAGGTTTTACTGACCAGATCTTAAATTTATAGTGTCTCATTATACCTATGGTCTACCCTAGTGCACTAACGGGCAGTGTACCCGGTCGTGTGTAGTGTAGTATTCGGTAAAACCGAGGTCGTCCCAAGAGCTACGTGGATTGGAAATTAACTTAAGTCTATGTCACGATATTAATGGCTTTTAAGATTGAAATAAAATTAACTAATAAAACAAGGTAATAAAAGAAAGCAGATAAAGGCAAAAGATGTGATCAATGAAGGAGAATGATGCTAACCTAGTTACTCATCCTAGCTAGTTATGTCTACGTCTACTTACTTCCAATTACTTCAAGTGGGGTCAAAGTCGAGAGGAAAGCATTTGGTCAATTCGCCCTAACCTATCAGCAAAGATGCCACCACAGGAGAAATCAGGCGCACCGTCATAAGTCCTGTTGTTCCTGGTCCCCTAAGCCGAGTCATTAAGTACCGCTACATGCTAGATTTATAATAGTGAGTGCCCGGCCGTTAGGAACTTAGACACTCACCCCCTAATTCTTAAGTTCATCCAAACGATAGGTGATCAGTTGGTCAAATCGCACAAGTAGAAAGGGTCGTCAGTTGGTCATATCTTACCCTTCCCGTCTCAGTCCGCTCACCTAGGGTCAGTTGGTAATATCTCCTAGGAAATTGGCCTCTATCGCCATTCAAAACTACCGAACCAAGGGTGGCTACCAATAAACTACGCATGCATACACTTAGAAATAATTGTACGGAAGTAAAGTAAATGCAAACAAAACAATTAAAGAATTATAACTAGGCCAGCACCAGGGTGCTTAGCCAAACATATAATAAATCATACCAACAAAGATGAATAAATCATAAATTGAATTGAACATAATGTTTGATACAAATTACTTGATGTAGAGCTAATAATGATGATGATAGCGAGTGAATTCTTCCTTCAAAACTGGCTTCGGACTGCTGGAAAATGCCTTGGAGTGGTGCCCTAATCGACCCCTAAGAGAGGGGTGAAGAGAGATACTGGAAAATGCATATTTGGGGTTGTATTTATAGGCCCCGACATGGTTACGGCGTAACCTTAAGGACAAATTACGCCGTAACTAAAGTCGGTGCAAATAAAATCGGGATCTCGAATAGTTACGTCGTAACTATGTTACGCCGTAACTATTAGTAGTAAATCACAACTTCGTAGTTTTTGTCATCCATTCTTTAACTTGAAACTTTATTGCACTTGGTTGACACTTTTAGTCCCTGAAGTAGCGTGTTGATTCAAATTAAGTCCAAAAGCCTTAATAATACTTACGGTTTTAGCCCTCGTCGTTCTTGATATATTTATACTTGGTCCTCGAAGTGAATAAAATAAATATTAACTTGCCGCTTCTAATCCCTGGACCTCGAAACTTTGCGCCCAAGTAATTAATTACGGCGTAACTAATTATCCGAGCTACGTCGTAATCCTTCTTCATCTCATACTAAGGGTAGGATAAGGCATGGGAAAATTTTAGTGAGTGTAAACAAAAAGACACGAAACAAATAGATTCCTAAGTCCACAGTCACCCCACCACTAGTCGCATTCAATCCCATAGCAAAAATCGAGGGTCAAGAGTCAAGGGGTCTTCAATAATCCAATACACGAGTTAATGCATAAGAAATGTAATATGGTGCCTCATAAACTCCATAATCTAGGCAAATAAGATGCATTAACTCGGCCTTCATCATCAATGAAAAAAGAATGTGCTATATAAAAAAATTTAAAATTTGGGTTAATTTAGCACATATTTCTATCAAAATCGGCCATTTCTATCTCCCATCCCCCCACTTGAAATGTACAATGTCCCCATTGTACGAATATTGATTAAAATTTGAAAGGCGAGATAGAAATGTTCGGGTTTCTAATTTTATCCGTAAGACAAAACGGATTTGTAAAAATTTGCGCCAGTTGAACAAGGCGAAAACACTAATTATAGACAAAACACTTGCTTGCATGCTTCACTTTTTTTTTTTTATGCAAGACAAGGTATACATGGATAAACGATACGAACATAAAAAGTATCCCCCCACTTGAGATCAACTATCATCTAAACCCGATTTTCTTCCAAAACCCTTTATTCAAAACCCGCGACTTTCACTAGTGGAACCAAAATTAACCAACAGCGCCCGGACCATGGACATAAGGAAACTACAGGGTAGGCTAGGCGATAGGTGTAACGAAACAACATATATTGGGTGAACAAAATGAAAGGGATGGCTCTGAAGGGTGTATCTAGTGGTATCTGCACTAATGGTGAGTGCAACAAAAAGGGTTTAACAGGGGGATTGACTAATCGATGTGAAAAGTCAATATACACAATACATATATGGGCTATTTGGGTTTAATCCTAAAATTGCCTTATATCCTAGCTGCACCGATCACACCAAGTTACCTCAGTGTAATGCTCATGATAATGGTCTCGAAAAGATATACAAGGCCAAGTTCTAAAGTCTACTACAGCCACTGGCACACTCATATTTGTGGTATTATGTATAAGGGGAAAACGGAAAGGCTTATCCTCACGCAATGGAAATATAGGGTAGGTGTGCTCAGTCTAGATTAATCCAGTTAAGTAATGAAAAACATGCCAAAATTTTACTAATGAAACACTTTTCATCAAAAACTAGAAAAATAAGGGCAAGTAAAATCAAGCGGGTATCTATGTCTAATCCCTTCCCCTCACTTGGGTCATACTTAAGCATATAAATGAAAGATAAGAAGGGTTAGAATTGGAACAGAAAAATCCCCTGGATTTGCTCGGCATGATCGAAGACTCACGAGTAAACGTGTCCCGCTTTGAGATCTATGAGCAAACTTTAATAACCTGAATTCACATAAGACAACCAAACGCATCATACTAGAAAAACAACAAGCAATAAAAGAAAAAAAAACTAACTCACTTTCGTAGGAAACACGGTTGCATTTAGCATATGCAACAAGCCTTTTAAACCACTTGGTGTCCCAAGTGGACGAGTGAAGTCTCGTGAGGGTTTACAGGGAACACACCCACAAAGTTCATTTAGTACTAATACAAGGTTATTGTGTTATTATAGAAAGAATTTGAATCGAAGGATAATTACGCCGTAACTCATTGAAGGAGTTACGCCGTAATTATGGCAAAACTGGGCGCTACTTGGAGGGTAGCTAAGGCGTAACCATAGCATGGGATTACGCCGTAATCGGTAATGCTCTGGAGAGAATCGCCACTTGTGATATGTTACGGCGTAATCATTGGAATGAGTAACGCCGTAACTGATGGACAGGTCAGGTCCATGTTTATGTTACTGATGCAATCTTCTCCGATTCCTGCAAAATGGTTAAAAACATAAAACCCAACTATACTAATAAAATGAAAAAGAAAAGATAGGCATGGGGTGCCTCCCACGAAGCGCTTGTTTTTGTTCGAGTCACGAGCTTGACTCTACCCTTATTTACTAAGTAAAAGGGTGTTCATCCCCTCACTTAAAATCAAGTGTGGATGAAAATAGCAATAAACACCAAGAGGGTGTGAATTTGCTATGGGATGGGGAAATGATGAATTATAGTCATACCTCAGAGGAGAAGTCATTTCCCTACTTACCGAACCCATGTTCATTGACGGATTAGAGGATTGGCTTGTTCCATGTTGTTGTTGACTAACTTCCTTCAAAACCATATTCGTTTCATCAACTGCCAGATGTGCCATTTCGTCCGTAGAAATTGATGAAGGATCTTTATAAAGCGGTTCCTCGAGCTCCTTCACATCTTTAGCAGGGTCGCATTCGGCTTCTTTGTCAACCACAGAAATATTCAAAATCTCATCTCCGAATTCCTTTATAAGCTCGTTCAACACTGGGTTGGTAGTTGGTGCTACAGAACAGTCATTGGCAGGTGTGATAGGTGATGTCAAGGGTTGCATTACCAGCTCTGGGATAGGTTTATCACGTATGGAAGGTGTTAGAATTTTCCTAAGTCTTTCAACATCCTCTACCGTGATATCCCACATGTCATAAAAATTCCATTCATCACATTCCTCCTCGGCTTCCTTTTCCTCCTTTGTAACGTCGAAATTGACATTATCTGCATCCTGTTCACAAACACTAGCAAAAATATTAGTAATAGGAGAAATAGGAAAGTTAAGAAGGTCCTCACTTCCAAGGTTCACATCCTTAATAGGCTCATCACAAGTCTCCTCTTGTTCCATGTGTTGAAGATTTTCAGCACCAATTCTGAACAAATCGTCCAACGCTCTTTCAATCATCAACTCGCTATCATCAGGTTCAGGATCAGGAGTGTTATATGAATAATCACTAAAGTTGTTCATCTTCCGACATCGGTTGGCTGTATATAATTCATATTCATGAATGGTCATGTTATCCATGTCCAATTCATCATACTTGATGATGTACCCTCCGAGTACCTCGAAGGACACTCCTCCGAGACGTGTCGAAACCCTTCTATTCGAAGGTCCAATTTAGGATTCCAGAATATCCATAGGCGTCAAACCATTCGTTATCACGAAGATTACCTTAGGGGAATTCGCCATTCGAAGCCCTAAGCCCTTCGGGGTATGGCTGACGAAGAAGCATTGGATAGGACAACCTCCTGACTTGGTCAAACCCACGATCTCCCTCTCTCTCTCTTGGCTTCCCTGTCAAGTCTGAGAACGTGGGTCACTAAACCCTAGCGGTTACCCACAATCATGGGACGCCCCCATGATCTCCGACATTCATGCAGAAGTGCTCTCAACCATATTTTACCCACTATAAATAGGTTAGACGGGCAATGGATTATGGTATGCTCATTTCACACTCATCTCTTTACTTACACACACTTATACAACCATAACTCATACTTACTCTCACGCCGGAGGTGGTTCGCAGGGTCATACCCCTGCGCAATCACTTAACGTAGTGTTTCGTATTTCTTATTCTCATGTGAAAGGCAAGTCTTGGCTGGAATATACACCCCTCATACCTTTGATCATCATCGAAGCCTGGTAGTACAATCCATTGTACAATCAATACTCTTGAGGAGATACATAATCACCATAGGCATATGGTTGAAAGAAACGCTCTAGGGAAGGCGATCTCGTAGAAATTATCCAAGATTGACGATTCCTCAAAACTTTTCTTTCCATTTCGCGCTCGTACTCCCAGTATTCTTCCAATGTCATATTATCAAAATCGGGTTCCATTTCCATGATTACCTGAAACGTACTCAAGAAACAAAGAAAACATCAGAATAGAAAGAAAAGAAGAAAACTTAAATTAAAATCCTAAAATAGCTCCCCAGCAGCGGCGCCAAAAACTTGATGCAGGTTTTACTAACCAGGTCTTAAATTTATAGTGTCTCGTTATACCTATGGTCTACCCTAGTGCACTAACGGGCAGTGTACCCGGTCGTGTGTAGTGTAGTATTCGGTAAAACCGAGGTCGTCCCAAGAGCTACGTGGATTGGAAATTAACGTAAGTCTATGTCACGATATTAATGGCTTTTAAGATTGAAATAAAATTAACTAATAAAACAAGGTAATAAAAGAAAGCAGATAAAGGCAAAAGATGTGATCAATGAAGGAGAATGGTGCTAACCTAGTTACTCATCCTAGCTAGTTATGTCTACGTCTACTTACTTCCAATTACTTCAGGTGGGGTCAAAGTCGAGAGGACATCATTTGGTCAATTCGCCCTAACCTATCAGCAAAGATGCCATCACAGGAGAAATCAGGCGCACCGTCATAAGTCCTGTTGTTCCTGGTCCCCTAAGCCAAGTCATTAAGTACCGCTACATGCTAGATTTATAATAGTGAGTGCCCGGCCGTTAGGAACTTAGACACTCACCCCCTAATTCTTAAGTTCATCCAAACGATAGGTGATCAGTTGGTCAAATCGCACAAGTAGAAAGGGTCGTCAGTTGGTCATATCTTACCCTTCCCGTCTCAGTCCGCTCACCTAGGGTCAGTTGGTCATATCTCCTAGGCAATTGGCCTCTATCGCCATTCAAAACTACCGAACCAAGGGTGGCTACCAATAAACTATGCATGCATACACTTAAAAATAATTGTACGGAAGTAAAGTAAATGCAAACAAAACAATTAAATAATCATAACTAGGCTAGCACCAGGGTGCTTAGCCAAACATATAATAAATCATACCAACAAAGATGAATAAATCATAAATTGAATTGAACATAATGTTTGATACAAATTACTTGATGTAGAGCTAATAATGATGATGATAGCGAGTGAATTCTTCCTTCAAAACTGGCTTCGGACTGCTGGAAAACGCCCTGGAGTGGTGCCCTAATCGACCCCTGGGAGAGGGGTGAAGAGAGATACTGGAAAATGCAGATTTGGGGCTGTATTTATAGGCCCCGACATGGTTACGGCGTAACCTTAAGGACAAATTACGCCGTAACTAAAGTCGGTGCAAATAAAATCGGGATCTCGAATAGTTACGTCGTAACTATGTTACACCGTAACTATTAGTAGTAAATCACAACTTCGTAGTTTTTGTCATCCATTCTTTAACTTGAAACTTTATTGCACTTGGTTGACACTTTTAGTCCCTGAAGTAGCGTGTTGATTCAAATTAAGTCCAAAAGCCTTAATAATACTTACGGTTTCAGCCCCTCGTCGTTCTTGATATATTTATACTTGGTCCTCGAAGTGAATAAAATAAATATTAACTTGCCGCTTCTAATCCCTGGACCTCGAAACTTTGCGCCCAAGTAATTAATTACGGCGTAACTAATTATCCGAGTTACGCCGTAATCCTTCTTCATCTCATACTTATCCCTCCGAAATAATCTCTACGGCGTAACTAAATTGCCATGTTACGCCGTAACCTTCAAGATGATACTTACGATGTAACCAAAAGAATTGGTTACGCCGTATCCTTCAAAGCTCATATTTACGCCGTAACCTTATTAGCTAGTTACGGCGTAATCTTCACATAAAATCCAAAGGCCCTCGTACATCATATACTTGGCCTTTTATCACTTCTTTTCCGCTCCAACGCCTCATTTATCCTGAAATGCAAATATGAACGAATATGAAAGAATTAAGTACCATATTAATGCAAATGAGGCCATAAACACAGGAATTTGATATATAAAAGATCAGGCTAATTTGATGTTATCACTCATTCGAAGCAAGCAAAATAGAAAGTACGGTCACACGATGAATCAATCCCGGTGTCCGAAACCTATGAATTAGATAACGCTTATTAGGATCAGATTACTCATTTTAGACGACTTTCCATTTTTAGCAGGTTTCCACTTTTAGTAACTTTCCATTTTAGGTAACTTTCTATTTTAGGCATGTTTCTATAATTAGCATCTTTCCAAAAGTAGCAGGTTTTCGTATTTAGCAGATTTAGTCATAAGTGATATAATCCAAGTCATATTATGTTAAAATAGTGAAAACAAGTGCTATCATACTTTAAGGGTCTTTTAAGCCAAGTTTTACAAGTTTAGGGTTTGAAGTGTAATTATTACAAAGTATAGGGTCCTTATTGTAAATATATCAAGTTTATCCAATTTACTCTTTTAGTCCCTTTTAGTTACCATATTTACTTATCCAATCCTTTAAGTTTCAATAATTATGTATCTAACCTTTAATTTTATATAAGTTATATACGTACATATAAGCGACCATAGCTTTTACGTGATACCTTTACTTAACGTTATACACCATTTATACGTCTTTAATACAAGTTTATGTAACCCCTTTGAGTGAACCCTTATTGTGTCGAGACATCTTCCCCAAAACATGTTTCATATACGCCCCATATACATAATGAAACAAGCCCTAGACTTAGCTCAAATCGACATCATGAGTATCCATTTGTATACACGTGTTTTAAATTCTTTTAAGCTTGATATTAACAAGAAAAGTAGGCATGTCGAGAGGTCCCAATACAAATTTTATACCAAGTTACATAGTGCATTTATTCGACCTATACAAGATCCCATCACATGATTTTATGTAGCCCTTAAGATGATTTATATAACATTGATGTATCATTTTATGTAATGTTTTATTAGTGTAAATGTGTGCGCAAGTGGGAAAAAAAAACCCACGACCACATCAGGTAGCAAGGAAGAAACGACGAGACAATATGTTACCTTATAGGCGTGCAAATGAGGAAGAAGGACAAGGACCCAAGCAACGAAATCCACCCCTTTAGCCTAGCAAC
The DNA here is from genome assembly GCA_910596185.1 of Chrysanthemum makinoi. NCBI lineage: Eukaryota > Viridiplantae > Streptophyta > Magnoliopsida > Asterales > Asteraceae > Chrysanthemum > Chrysanthemum makinoi. The sequence continues at coordinate 303,216,692 of OU343220.1, read as the reverse complement.
CACACGATCAGAAACAAGCCAAAACCCCACGCCAACCCAACAAATCCTTCGAACCAAAACCCATGTTTACAGCAGCCTCACGAAGTTTATTAATTCCTCCTGGAACCTCCTTTGATGTCGACGGATTATAGGCAGAAAAATGAGGAGCCGTCACCTTTGGTTGTAGAGAAAACTAGGGTTTGTTGTGTGTGCAAAACATGGAGCGTATAATGAAAAAGGGAGGGGGAAAACACCGGTTTTGCCTTAGACGAGCCAAAGGAAGAAAGAAATGGACCAAGCTCAATCTAGATGGGCCATAATTAAGTTGTAGTGTCTAGTTAAATTTCGGTTCGTGCCCATTTGTAGCTTGCGGTTTAGATTTAGACGTGAGCGTAAGCATTTTTAAAAATCTCATACACTAGGTTTGTCACTCATTTATAAGTTAGATTAGAATTACATTTAATGAGCGTTGACATATTTTACGTATTTTATAAGTTTTAAAATTAGAGGGGCAAAATGGTCTTTTCACGCGTTTTAGATTTTTAGGGTTTTACATATAGTTTGCAGATGAAGAGGTAAAAACTCTGAAAAAAACAAACGACACCGGTGGTGGCACCACCACGCATGGTCCCCCATCCCCCCTTTGACTATGCACGGTTTCACAATGGCTCCAATTTGGTGGTCTTTCCCACCCAATGAAATGAACACAAAAAACATCCCAATGGCGTGATTTTGGTTTAAAATATAAAATATAACTTTTTATTAAATTTAAATCATTTATGTTTATCCTTAAATACCCTCGTATCTTTTCATTTTTATTCAAAACTTCGAACCTCATTTTTTTTACTATTTATACAACTTAAACAATAAACATTTCTCATTATCAAAATGGACTCTGAATCATTCATGTTGAGAGACTCATCGAAAGAAGAATAAGTTAATAGTATGAATTTGACGATTATAAAAAGTGTGGCGTTATTTATTAAGAAACGAAAACGTGAAAGGTTGCAAAGTACTAGAAACATCATAAATAGAGATCGTTATTGTGCTCATGATCGTTTAATGGACGCTTACTTTTGTGAGCAGATGTACGACGCATATACAGTCCGGAAGAGGTTCTGAATCAGTCAAGAACTATTCACAAGCATAGGTAAAGATGAACTAATCATTGTGAATACTTTCATAAAAATATTGATTGTACTAGAAAAGAAGACATTTTGGGGAATTGTCGAAGTGCACCTCATAATTTTGTCAATTGGCATACGAAATTATTCCTAATGCCATAGATGAATATTTGCCAATGGGTGCAAAAAAATTGTCGTGATTATCTCGAGTATTTTTGTATGTCTATTACAAAAATATATGGAGAAGAGTTTTTGTGAAAACCTACTTACACTTATACGGAAAGACTTTATCGGTTTCACGAAGAAAAGCTTGGGTTTTCGGGAATGTTAGGAAGCCTTGATTATACGGAGTGGGCTAATTGTTCAATGCATATCATAGTCAGTATTGTATACGTGATCATGGTTCAAACCCATGGATTTTTCTTGGATATGGCATGCTTTACTTTGTGTTTTTGAGGCGACAACATCAACGTTATACATCAATCTCATTTATTCAACGATCTTAAAGACGAGAAAGTACCCGAGGTCCTGTTTTTAACTAATGGCGTAAATTGCAAATCGTGATATTATCTTGTTGACTGGATATATCCGGAATGGGTGACACTTGTTAAGTCGATTTCACATTGAAATGAGGAGGGCCATTAGCGAATACGTTATAAGCAAATCCATAAAGCAACAAGGAAAGATGTAGAACAAACGTGTGGTGTTTTAAAAAAATTGGCTAAAATAGCCAATCTCGCACGACCAGTAGCGCTCTTGTTAAAATAAAGAATATGATATACACATTTATCATATTACATAATATGATTCGAAAAATACAAAGATGTGATATTTCACAACTTTTATCCGGAAGAACAACAACGCGGTGACCTCGTACGAACTCATGAAGAAACGTTACAAGTTTTAAGAGAAATCAAATCTGCATAAACACGGCAAAGCTTCGTGCTAATTTGGTCTAGTTTTTTTTGTTTTTGTTTGTTTTTTTTTTTTTTTTTTTTTTTGTTTTTTTTTTTCATGTGTGATTTTTAAATTATAATAAAAGTTGAATTTAGTTTTTATTTAAAATTGTTAAAATAAATGGGTGGTGGCGTGTTTGGTTGTGACCACTGTACCACACTAAGTGCATAACCACATATCTTTATATCACCAGGTACCCATGATGCCATGGATAAAAGTGCTGACATCTTTATACTTTTTCATATAACAGCAGACCATATAAATCAGCACAAAACACTCTCCTTTTATTTCTCGTGTTAAGAACACCCCCGACTCACACATAATCTAATAAAATACAAATACATCACAAAGAAAAAAAATACCCACGGCGTGAGCTGATCATCGTGACGCAAGAGCCTATAACGCCACCCATGATGTCTTTGTCACGTCATAGCTTGGCGTTGTTGGATGGCACCGAAGCTAATAGCCGATAATACCAAGCCTTCTTAGGGTGTTAAAAAAAATCAGAAACAGATTTTTCTAAATAACTTCAAGTTATCAATTTAGAACTTTCATGTCGACCACTACTTAATATCTAACCAAATATTTATTTATTTAATTATTTATTGTAGTCTTGAAACTAGAAAGAGATTAAACAAAAGGTTGAGAGTTCCGTACTAGAACACTAGAACAAAGAGGGCTGACCCACCAATAAATCCGTTTGGATAGTTTCAAGGATAAAAGCAAATGACGTAGACACGTAGTTAATTAGTTAAATGGGCCCCACAGTTCAATAACCAACTCCCAAGCAACACGTATTCATGACGCGTGGTTCGCATATTGCCTAGTCATCATTCTCACACTCTCATTTATTTAAACTTGTCATTCATTTTTATCACAACACAAACACATTACGTGCAGGAACTCTCTCAAAACTGATCCGAAATAATAAAAAAGTAAGAACATCTTCATTCTATTTTTTATATAATACAATTTCAGTGTTACGTGATTTTTAAGCATTGTCTATATTAACGGATCTCATATGGCTTGAAAAATGAATGAGTTTATTTATGTGTATATATGGTGATCAACTGTTACTTTTTTTGTGGTAGCTTTTTATTGTAAATTATTATTATATATATGTTGCTCAGTTTTTGTTTTTATAGTTACATTTGATTTGTTGCAAGTAATGATATGTTGTTTAGTGTAAGATAGCAAATAGTTTTTATTAATCGAATGCATTACATATGAGATAGCATATAAACCTAATGGACCCAAACCACCATTGGGTTTGGGCCAACTAACCTATCTAACATTTAGTACTGGTTAAAGTTTGTGGCATTTGAAACGAATGATATATGATATAAATCGAGTCATGGACAGAGGATAATGTGTTATTTTACGTACGAATAAAAAAAAGTATGTGCTTGAAGGGTGAACGCTTAATAAAGTCTTGTAGATGTTAAGATTACATTGTGATTTTTTTTATATATATTTCCCCTGTTTTATCAAGTCTAGTAAAAGTTATATTTATAAAAGTTATATGTATATGTTGTTACCTAACGAGTAAGGAAAACCCTGCTTATCGCTCTACGAACTTGAAATTCAAGTACTATTTCGTTTATGATTACTATTCGATTGATTACTTGTATGTTAGGATCATTAGGATCTGGTCTAAATCTAGGAGGCTAGGATAAGAAATAGATCGGAAAGGATGATTCAACTCGTATGATGCTATGCTAAGGCGCCTAACCAATTTAATGTGTCAACTTTTTGGATGTAGAAGTTAAATGACACTCTCATATATTGTGGCGTGTCAGCTTCTGGTTCAACGAGTCTACCTTTATCTATAAGAATGACATTACAGAAATTGGTTTCGTGTGTTTGTTTTTGGATTTAATCCTACAATGTTTTGGTCAAATGATGAAAGTTTTAATACACACTTATTCATCTTTTTTCTCAAATAAATATCTTGGTAAAAACGGTGCAAGTTTCACTTGCAGATTAGCACAAACTGGTACGGTTTTGCACCTAGAGGTTGAATGAATTAGATCGACTCTGCAGCTGGTATAGTTTCATATTTTGTTTAAGGATTGAGTAGATATGGGGGGAGCTTGTTCTAGAAAACGAGGCCAACAGGTCAATGAAGACGGTGCATTCAGAGGTATTTCTCGAAGGTATTCCAGAAACGCAAGCTCGAAGTGGCTGGGAGCCTCTTCCACCCGAGCAGTTGTCGATAATATAGATGGAAAGGCGATGTGTCCTTCTCTTATGGAACTGTGCGCTTATAAAATTTGTGAAGTATCTTATCCCCTTTATAAAGTTGGCTTTAATACATTTTATCACAGTGCTAATAGTTTTTGTATGGTTGTGAACAGCATATCGATCGATATGGTACCTTCTCTATGCTTCCAAGAGATATCAGCCAGCAGATATTGAACGAATTGGTTTATTCTCAACGCCTTAATGGGACCAATCTTGAGGCTTTTCGAGGTTGTGCTCTGCAGGTATGCGATCACGAGTAGCAAGATGGATTATTCATTTATGTATGTGCAACAAAGTGTGTTAAATTATGTTATTTTGTTTATGAAGGATATCGATTTGTGTGAATATCCTGGAGTTGATGATAGCTGGATGGATGTCATCTCGTCACAGGGGCCGTCTTTACTTTCTGCAGATCTTTCTGGTTCTGATGTTACTGATTGTGGTTTGGCTCATTTTAAAGACTGTGAGAACATCCAGGCCTTGAATTTCAACTACTGTGACCAGATTTCAGACAGTGGTCTTGATCGCATTAGAGGTATACCTTTTTCCGAGATTATAATGTTTCACCTTTGTAGGTTTCCCTTTTTATTGTCTATTTTACACTAGTATTGCAAAAACGAGAAAGATCAAGATAAATCGGCAGGAATAGGTTTGTTTCATGAAAAATTGTAATGACAATTGACCTTAACGGGTGTTTGGGTAAGCTTATTTTAAGTGGTAAATAGTTTGTTGCATCTTGGAAAAGTTATTAAGCACTTTAAAGGTGTCTTGTGAGGCTTATTTCATTTTTGGGAAGTAAAATAAGTTAATAAGCAGAATCCCGTGGGTTGGGGATTTCTGAAAACACATGAGCTTTTAAGCATAAGTTTGCCCAAACACCCCTCAAGATAAGCAGTTTAAGCTGCACTTTTTGAAGTTTAAGAAGTAAGGCCATTTTGGTGTAATAAGTCATGTGTTTCTGAATCGTTTCCTCTTTTAAATAGAATTCTTAATCAGATTGTGGATCGGACAATCATATATGTACAAATATTCCTGCTTTTCCTTTCAGGTCTTTCAAACTTGACAAGTTTGAGTTTGAAAAGGAACAACAACATTACTGCTGAAGGTTTAAATGCACTTGCTGGTTTAGTCAATTTGTTACATCTAGACTTGGAAAGATGTCCATTAATCCACGGTGGTCTTGTTCATCTAAGAGGTATATATGCATTCTTCGTGTAGATTTTAAGAGACTGATTTTGATTGTTGTATCATATTAACTGATATACGCCTTCCTTAGTATACTTGATATTTGGAAGTGAAATGTATATGTATTTATCGCCTTTAATGACACGAAAGGGAAGGCATGATACGAACTGCTGAACAATCTAACTGCAAACGCTTCCCTGTTTGACAGGTTTATCAAAGCTTCAGGCACTTAACATCAACTGTTGCAATTGCATTACTGATTCCGATATGGAGCCTCTCGCAGGTAACTGATCAATTGAACTCTGAAGATGCATAAGAATTGGGTAATTATGTTCTATTTTACCAAACATGATCACTCTCGTTAAACTGCAAATTATCAATTAGCATGGAACTATGTGTAGAAGTCAATTAACATGCGATATTCTTTTCAAGCTACCGATGTTGCATACTTGCATCCTTTTATAATCCTTTCAAATGAATCACTTCATGTAATGCTGATGATTTAATACTTTTATGTTCCAGAGCTAATTAACTTAAAAGTGCTGCAACTTTCCGCCAGCAAGGTGACAGATCATGGCGTCACATTTTTGAAAGGTTGCTCCCCTTTGACATATTAGTTTACATTTTCTATTGCTTTTTGGCAACTTGCATTCTTTTCCATTGCTTCAACTACATTTATTATAGAAATTCAACCATTAGCAGCCAAATCAAGACCTGTTTCATTTCTAAAACAATATGCGCACTCTGCAGGATTACACAAGCTTTCATTGCTGAATATGGAGCGATGCCGTATTACTACAGCATGCTTGGATTCACTCTCAGGTCCATATTAACTATATAGCTACTATTTATTTTTAAGTGTTTGCTGGCATGCTTGGAAGAGGTTTAATTTAGTTGTAAAGAAATATGGAAATATTCAGCTTAAAATTACATTTCATCATTGACATCATTGAAAGTTGATTGTACGAACTTTTGTCCAAAAGGCTCCCTTGTTTGTAATAATTATAAGGGTAAAAAAGGTTTAGACATCGAGTTGTATAATAATGAAATTCTCTTATCGCAAGTAATCAGTAAAACAATTAAGATGGAAGGAGTATACTTGTCTATGTCTAGTTCAATCAAAGGAATATGATACTTGAGTAAGGTTTGTTGTTTCGTCATATTATTATTTTGTTAAATTGCCTAATCTCATCATGACGGCTCTTTACATATGCAGCTATTGTGAGTCTTCAGTATTTGAACTTAAGCAGATGTAATTTGACTGGTAATGGGTGGGATAAGATTTCAAGTAAGTTTTCTATGTTTACCGCGCACTTTGTGATGACGAGTAGTTTCATGCTAATACGCCTTCACTGAAAATGTTTGTTCATAACTTCAGCTTCCTTGTTTTCAGGTCTAAAGGCTTTAAAAGTGCTCAATTTGGGATTCAATAATATTTCAGATGGTGTTTTGGTACATCTTAAAGGTGCTTCATGTCCTTTCATTGTCTTTTTATTTTTACTAGTTGGATACCTACGCACAGCAGCGGCGATAAATATAGTTATTGAAAGGGCGATAAATATAGTTATTGAAAGGTTATGCTCATATAAGTGTATGATTTCATACTTCTTGCCGCAGATTTGATAAATTTGGAGAGCTTGAACATGGATTCATGTAGCATTCGGGATGATGGACTGGTTAACTTGGCAGGTGGTTCTTTTGTTAATCATATATATTTGTCAGCTTTTACGAGACTTGTAAATCATTGATTGGTGTATGAAGAACAGGCCTTCATCGTTTGAAATCTTTGGAGTTATCCGACACAGAAGTTGGAAGTAATGGTCTACGTCATCTCTCAGGTTTACATGTTGTATATCATTTTGGGTCTGACTAGTTAATTCATTCGTCCTTGACAATTAGGCTGGATTGTGTTTGAATGATTCTTGCAGGGTTGGCAAGTCTCCAAAGCTTAAATCTTTCGTTCACTTTAATCACTGATGGAGGTTTAGGAAATTTGTCTAAATTGTCAACTCTTAGATCACTTAATTTGGATGTTCGCCAAATTACGGATACCGGACTTGCATCTCTTAGAAGTAAGGACTCTTTCCCCGGATCTCTACTCACAGAGTCATTTTCATGTATTCTCAGTTCTTACTTGTATGATGCAGATTTGACCGGATTGACTCATTTGGACCTCTTCTGTGCTAGAATAACAGATGCAGGAACAACCTATCTTCGCAGTATGATATGCTTTAATTCTTATACTGATAAGCTTTTAACGTTTAGTAAATAACTTGTCCCGTTCTCATGGCTATGCTTTTCATGTAGATTTTACAAATCTGCAATCTTTAGAAATCTGCAGTGGAGGAATTACAGATGCTGGTGTGAAGAATATCAAAGATCTTCGTTCTCTAGTTCTTTTGAATCTATCACAAAACCACCGCTTGACAGATGCTTCACTGGCTTTGATTACTGGTATCTTCTTAGATTCGACGACCCATTCGTTTTTGTTAGTTAAAGATAAACAATAGTAAACTCTTTGTGGGTCACTTTGGATGCAGGTCTGACTCAGTTGGTCTCTCTGAACTTATCAAATTCGCGAGTAACCAGCAGTGGATTGCAGTATTTGAAGCCATTAAAGAAGCTGAAATCACTGAGCTTAGAGTCAACCAAGGTGACTGCAAATGATATAAAGAAACTCCAGGTATCGGACCTTCCGAATCTGGTAAATGTTCGACCTGAGTAGTTTTCTAAAGAAGACCGGCGACATTGCATGGTCTTTTGTATATAAAGTTTGGAAATCGTTAGCATTGCAAAAGATCGTTTTTATCTTCTATATGTTATGTGAGTGTTTCTGCATTTGAAGATTTCAATCCTAATGCGAACAACCTTGGTAGAACCAAGAAATCTATGCGACATGTGTGAACCTTTTTATTTGATAATTTTATTTAAATGGTTAGCCCCTAAGGTAATCGGATATAAAGGATTTGAATCCTAGTGGAACAGAAAGGTAAGAAGGGTAATCGTAAACCAAGAACTTGTGAAGTTGTTCATAATCAATCCTTGTTTGTCCAACGAAGAAGACTACTTGTGTCAAGGATCCAACAAATGTCGCTTGTTTTGCTAATCTTTTGGCACTTTCAACCTCCGGTTCAACTCGGAAAAATCAATGTTTTTTATGAAATATATGGGTAATAATTATGGCATTCCCTGCCTCGAGAAATATTTTATGTTGTGTTGGTTCTCAGTTCTCTCTTGACTTGGAGGTGCGGTTCAAGTTGCGCTTTTTGATTGCTTTTCAGTGGGACTGTGGAGGATTAAGGGTGGTGGTCTTCGTTCAGATGATTATTTGATTTGTTGTTAATTTGTTGATACATGGTTCAATCAATCTCATGAGCGTAACCTTTGTCAAAAAGATATGGTTCATCTTCATAAATGCTATCGTCTTCTAGATGTGAATCAATTAATCTCGTGTTATGTGCATAGTTTGGTTATTTGAAGTCCTGGTCCCGGTCCCGGTCCCGGTCCCGGTCTCACTCTCAACTGCCTACAAATTAAGCTGTTTAAGAAACTCCAACCTCATTTAAATCAATCAATGCCGTTCTTAACGTTTGAAACTAAAGGCTACAAATCTGATGTTATTCAAGAAGTGTCTATTTATAAACCTTTGTCTCGGTATGATGTTCTTGAACTCAAAGCTGCGTCAAGACTTTAGTACAAGTTCCGGATATTATTCAGTTACAAAACTTTGTGGACCGTATGAAACATGTTAGTAATGTGCCGAATGTTTCTATAAGTAAATATGGTGACTTACATTTTCAAATTTCGACTAGTTTGATCACCCTTGGAGCTGAGTTAAGGAAATTGAAGGTTATAGGAGAGCAAGCACAGCGTCCATCTGGTGATGATAATTTGAGTGCTCAGACTCTATTGATCGAGGGGATGCAGTAGTGACGACTGTGCAAGTTAGTGTGAAGCATTTCTTTAGCAGCTCCAGTGTCACTGCCATGTCTATTTTTCTATTTGTTAACTTGAGAAATATAACAAGTAAAAACTTCCAGTTCCCAAAATCCAACATTTTGAGCATACACACATTCTTTGGTCAGACTTGTATTCCTTTCCAAAGCTTGGTTCACGTCGACTCAAAACATGTTGACGCGACCATTCTAATCTCTTTAGTAACAGACGTGTTTTACTAACATGACGTGACCATTCCAACAAGGATCGATCTCCAAGGACGAGGGATTGAATTAGATTCGGTTCGGTGGTGTGACGGCGAAGAAATGGCGAGCACCAACGAGGTGCCACCTTGGATTCGGCGAAGCAACTCGCCACCATAGTCAATGCTCTTAGTGGAAGAGCATGTTTTGTCTTTGTGGTCCAGTGATGAATTCTACCAACATCTTGGCCCGCTAAATATCACAATATTTTTATCACATGTTGTTTTGTTGTTGCAAACTTATATATTTTTATATTTATAAAAAGAATATTAAAACTCTTTTGTGGTATAAATATAACATTTTTTAAGCTTGACAATATTTTTTTGCTAAAAATCTATAAATTTAAATGAGAAAATATAAATTATGCAATTTGAATTGTTTAGGTCAACTCGAAAACCATACCGAATTCAAATTCGGTTTTTTGTTTGATTTAATCCAATGTTAATGTGATTCGATTTTCTAGTTTACCAAAAAAATAATTTAGTCGAACGAATAAACCGAACAACTCGATAAAGAAAATTGAAAGGAATATTTTGGATTGGGTTGTGTAAAATATTATGGGCCAAAAATGGGCCGGGTGATAGAAAAAGGAAAGGGGCGTGAGCACGTAAGTAAAGAGAAAAAACCCTTTCCCTTTCTCTATGTGCTGCGCCACTGCAGTGTGTGCTATTTGTCCTTTCATTTTTGGAGTTCAGAAAATGGATATGCGAGCAGTACATGTGCAGGTGTATCGATGGATGGAGATCTCATATAGGATGGAGATCCATGATATACTTAAAAATAAACAAAAAACATAAATAAAACAATTATGTGTCTCTTTGTAGGGTTTGAGAGTGTAATAACAAAATGAAGATGAAGAGGATGAATATGCTATCATGGCAGGTACATATTATTTGCTCATTTCTGTCCAAACAAAAAATGGAAATGACCAACAACAACCACCACCCACCGCCGGCCACCACTACTCCGGCGGTGGGTGGTGGTGGTTATTTGTCATTTTTTTGGGTTTTTTTGTTGAGACATAAATGAGCAAATGATATTGTGTGTTTGGTGTGTGTCTTAGGGTTTATGGACACAATCTGTACCTGCCATGATAGCACATCCATCATCTCCATGTTTTTTTGTCTTATTACACTCTTAAACCTTAAAAGAGAGACACAAAATTATTTTATTTATGCTTTTCTTTTATTTTTGGGTATCATGGATCTCCATCCAACACCTGCACATGTACTGTTGGCGTTAACCTTTTTTGTTTTATTTATGTGTTGTGCGGATCAGTGACTGTTTGCATTAACCTTTTTGGTTTCTCAATGTGTTCGTATGGTGTCAAAGCTTTGAAAGTTGCTAGTTTGATGTATGTTCGGTGCAACTTATGAATAAAATGTAGTGGTACTTATCTTGTTAGATGGAATGTAACTTTTGTTAAATGTGGGTTCTATAGTTTATTTGATGTACACTTGTATCTTTAGCAACCTTAGAAGAGAAAACATGATCTCCATAAGGGCTTGTTTCACCTTAAACGTGTTTGTGCACGGTGTTCTAGTTGCATGTACTCCCATTTTGATTTTAGTGTAGCGTAGGAGCACATGTGCCTGTGATAATTAACATGTTTGAGAGACTATTTGTGGTGGAAGATGAAAGGTGTGCGATGGACATAAATAACTGTTTCCGTCTGGAAAGTAAATCATAATTGGAAGATTGACACCAGGGCAGTGGAAATAGTGTTTTACAATGGAAGTGTTGTGCGGATTAGCGACTCTAAGGAACTTATTCAGATTAAGGATTAACCTTCTAGTGTCTCAATGTTTGTGTATGGTTTAAAGCTGTAAAGGTATGATAACGCTTTCCTGTTTGGCAGGTTTATCAAAGCTTCAGGCACTTAACATCAACTATTGCAATTGCATTACTGATCCCGATATGGAGCCTCTCGCAGGTAACTGATCAATTGAACTCTGAATATGCATAAGCATTGTGTAATTATTTTCTATTATTACCAAGCATGATCACTCTCGTTAAACTGCAAATTCCAACTTTTTATCAATTGGCATGGAACTATACTATACTCTGTAACTGATGTTTTTATGCTGCTTCCCATGTCAGAAGTTAATTAACATGCGATATTCTTTCATTAGTTAACTTTTAGAAATGGATAACTTGTCATGACCTATCATTAGATGTATTTACCCTGGGTTTGTTCCATTGGGCCGTAAATTCTTTTTACACTCAAATCAGAACTTTTGAAGCTACCGATATTGCATCCTTTTATAATCCTTTTAAATGAATCACTTAATGTCATGCTGATGATTTACATACTTTATGTTCCGGAGCTAATTGACTTGAAAGAGTTGCAACTTTCCTGAGTAAGGTGACAGATCATGGCGTCACATTTTTGAAAGGTTACTCCCCTTTGACATATTAATTTACATTTTCTATTGCTTTTTGGCAACTTGCATTTTTTCCATTGCTTCAACTACATTTATTATGGAACTTTAAAAGTTATTAGTATTTAGTACCATTAGGTGCCCAAATCAAGACCTGTTTCATTTCTATTATTATCTTTCCATTGTGTATAATAATTATGGACCAAATCTTCACTTTTTCAGTGTAAAGCCTTGGTGTATTACTACTTGAGTATCAATATTTTTCTTGTAGAATATTATCTAAAACAATATGCACACTCTGCAGGATTGCATAAGCTTTCAGTGCTGAATATGGAGCGATGCCCTATTACTACAGCATACTTGGATTCACTCTCAGGTCCCTATTAGTTATATAACTACTATAGGCATGCCAATCAATGCTCTTATTTGTAAGTGTTTGCTGGCATGCTTGGAAGAGGTTTCATTTAGTTTTAAGGAAATATTTCAGCTTAAAATTACATTTCATCATTGACACCGTTGAAAGATTGATTGTACGTACTTTTGTCCAAAAGGTTCCCTTGTTTGTAATAAATAGAAGGGTAAAAAAGGTTTAGACGTTGAGTTGAATAATAATTAAATTTCTCTTTACGAGTAATCAGTATAACAAAATAAAGGGAAGGAGTATACTTGTCTATTTCTAATTCAATCAAAGGAATATGATACTTCCTTTAATAGTTATTAGTTCCAGTTGAGTAAGGTTTGCTGTTGCGTCATATTATTATTTTGTTAAATTGCCTAATCTCATCATGCCGGCTCTTTATATTTCAGATGTAATTTGACTGGTAATGGGTGGAATAAGATTTCAAGTAAGTTTTCTATCTTTACCGTGCCCTTTGTGCTGACGAGCAGTTTCATGCTAATATGCCTTCACAGAAAATGTTTGTTCATAACTTCAGCTTCCTTGCTTTCAGGACTAAAGGCTTTAAAAGTGCTCAATTGGGGATTCAATAATATTTCAGATGGTGTTTTGGTACATCTTAAAGGTGCTTCATGCCCTTTCATCATCTTTTTATTTTTATATATATACTTATACTGTCTACCGACTAAAAACTAGCCTTTTATTTGTATCGGCTATATATAAATTGAAGTTTATAACGCCTAATTATTGAAAGGTTATACAAACTTTTTAATTATTGAAAGGTTATGCTCATATAAGTGTGTATGCTTTTGTACTTCTTACCGCAGATTTGATAAATTTGGAGAGCTTGAACATGGATTCATTTAGCACTCGGGATGGTGGACTTGTTAACTTGGCAGGAGGTTCTTTTGTTAATCATATATATTTGCCAGTTTTTATGAGGCTTGTAAATCATTTATATGGGTGCCTTGACATATTTTGTTGTATATAGATGCTGATGTATAGATTATTGATTGGTGTGTGAACGACAGGCCTTCATCGTTTGAAATGTTTGGAGTTATCTGACACAGAAGTTGGAAGTAATGGTCTACGTCATCTCTCAGGCTCACATGTTGTATATCATTTTGGGTCTGACTAGTTAATTCATTCATCCTTGATAATTATGCCGGATTGTGTTTGAATTATTCTTGGAGGGTTGGTGAATCTCCAAAGCTTAAATCTTTCATTTACTTTAATCACTGATGGAGGTTTAGGAAATTTGTCAAAAATGTCAACTCTTAGATCACTTAATTTGGATGTTCGCCAAATTACAGATACTGGACTTGCATCTCTTAGAAGTAAGGAATCTTTCCCGGATCTCTATTCACAGTCTCAATTTGATTCTTGTATTCTCAATTCTTACTTGTATGATGCAGATTTGACCGGATTGACTCATCTGGACCTCTTCTGTGCTAAAATAACAGATGCAGGAACAACCTATATCTTCGCAGTATGATATGCTTTAACTCTTATACTGATAAGCTTTTAACGTTTAGTTTATAACTTGTCTCCGATTCTCATTGCTATGCTTTTCATGTAGATTTTACAAATCTGCAATCTTTAGAAATCTGCAGTGGAGGAATTACAGATGCTGGTGTGAAGAATATCAAAGATCTTCGTTCTCTAGTTCTTTTGAATCTATCACAAAACCACCGCTTGACAGATGCTTCACTGGCGTTGATCTCTGGTATCCTGTGTAGTTAATGACCAAAATTTCGGTGTTTCGGTCAAGGACCGAGATACGAAATTTTTGGTATTTCGCTGGGATTTCGGTGGTATTTCGGTAATTTTACCATTCAACACATAAACATTTGTAAACATTCAAAACACCAAAATTAGCTAAATTAGTCTATTAGTAATCATCTAAAACTTGGATTGGTCGAATTGGCGCAACTAGTCCCTCAGAATACTTACCAAACGCCTTGCTCTATGTTTTGGATTTGACATTTTCGGTCCCTCCTGGGGTATAAAACCCCCACAACACACACATAAACACACTTTTACACACACATTTCTCTCTCATCTCTCTCTAAAATTCTGGTGACCGGAAACCTCCACCGCCGTCTTCTCCGGCCAATATTCCGGCCACTCGTCACCGGAAAATTACACCACCTATACCAAATGATAGATCGTCGAAAGGAGATCATTTTGACATAGGGTACGCGTGGTGAAACCCACCGACGCGCCCTAGATCTACATTTTAAGTTTCAGACTTTTTGGGTTTTTTAAGTTTGGGCCCAAAAAAAAAAGGACTGGTAAAACCACTAATCCCACCGAAATTTTAGGTCATTTTTCGGTCAATTTCGGCCATTTTTCGGTCAATTTCGCCGATTATTTCGGAAACGAAATTTGAAACGAAATTTTGAGCGAAATTTTATGGGACCTCCGATATCCGAAATACCATTGGTATACCAGTGGTATACCACCGAAATTGACTACACAGCTGGTATCATCCTAAATTCGACGATTCATTCGTTTTTGCTAGTTAACGATAAATAATACTGTAGTAAATTCTTTGTGGGAAGTGTTGGTTGTTTTGACTGTGGGTCCTTTTGGATGCAGGTCTGACTCAGTTGGTCTCTCTGAACTTATCAAATTCGTGAGTAACCAGCGGTGGATTGGAGCATTTGAAGCCATTAAAGAAGCTGAAATCACTGAGCTTAGAGTCAACCAAGGTGACTGCAAATGATATAAAGAAACTCCAGGTATCTGGCCTTCCGAATCTGGTAAATGTTCGACCTGAGTAGTTTTCCAAGGAAGACCGGCGACACTGCATGGCCTTTTGTATATAAAGTTTGGAAGTTGTTAGCATTGCAAAAGATCGTTTTTATCTTCATACGTTATGCGAGTGTTTCTGCATTGGAAGATTTCAATCGATAAGGCAAACAGCATTGGTGAGACTCCAAGAAATGTATGCGACAAGTGTGAACCTTTTTATTTCATCATGACGTGGTTTTAGTGGAAGGAACTATGTAAATAAAGTTCCTTTGGTTAACGTTATCTAGAATTATTAGATTCCAGATTGCGGTTGGATTTACTAAAATAAAAAGCATATGTTTTATTTATGGTGATTTGCTGCTCTTCAGACTGTTGTTGCCTATTTATTGCGGTATCTGTACATATATTTATTGCGCTTTTTGGTTGCTTTTCAGTCTTCATAGTAGGACTGGAGGTAAAGGATGATTGTTTGATGATATATGGTTGCATCAATCTCATGTAAGCATAGCCTTTGTCAAAAAGATTTGGTTCATCTTCATAAATGTTATCTGTCTTTATTCCAAAATAACGCGTCTTCTGGATGTGAATCAATTAATCGCGTGTTTTGCGCATAGTCTGGTTATCTGAACTCTGAAGTGCTGAGCCAAAGTAGATAGGTGTTGAGGTTAACTCATAACTGGTATGTATCCCACATCGCCCACTAAAGAAAGTAGGTATACCCATCTAGTCTAGTATATGTTTTTATCAGTTTAATATCTGATATGTGAGCCATCGGCTCACTTAATATTAATCTTATTTTTATGGGGAAAGACCAACCACAATAGCTTGCTATTGGGGTCTTTGCGAGTCCCTTGGTGTTGTACTACTGCCTTTGCTTTGGCTCATCCCTCCAATTCTAGTATAATCTTTTATAATTTTTCTTTTATTATTAGTGGATCAAGTATATGTACAAATTCCATAAATAGGAATCTTGCACCTGATCAATATGTACTAATGGATCACTCGGGTCTCGGGTATCTTGAATATGGAACCTGTTTTCTTGGTTTATATACGACCAAAGTTGTGAATGTTGTTTACATCGAAAGCCTGGCACAACCCATGCTTTCATGGTTTATATACGACCAAAGTTATGGATGTTGTTTACATCGAAAGACTGGCACAGCCCTTTGATGGTAGTTCACGTATGATTCAATTCCACTCAACTTTTTGACCAGAAGTACCCTAACGCATTAGACATGCACGTTACCACCCAAACAAATTAGGTACCTTTAACATGGTCACTTGAAGGTACATCATAGATGATTAAGAAATCGCGATTAAGAATCCCTATTTTGGAAGAGAATAGTAGTTGAATAGGTCGTGAGACAGTACTAAGGCGATACCATATGCAATTTCAAAATCCTATATAAGATGAGTCATTATACTAATTTAAAGTGTGAAGCTTAAGATGTAGAAAACATCTTTTGTGTAAAGAAGACATTGTTGTTTAGTTGTTAACTAAATATTGTCCATGGTTATCACAAAGACTATATAATTGTTGCTTCCTTTTTTGTTTAGATTTATCTTGCAGCAGGACACAACTATGTTATGCTAAGTGTATCATAAGAAGATTAAGTCATACTGTGGTTAATCCATCCTCTATCTTTCGTATTACTTCGAAATAACTTAAGGAAAAAAGACATGTTAGCTTTAAAAATAACAAAAAGAAAAATCAATATCTATATCTATATCCATATGACCATTGATCAAAGGTGAAATACTTTATAGTAAAATTTTGATATAAAAAAAACAAACAAATCACATATACACATTGATTTATGTCGATCTAAACTCCGTACGTATACCGTACTTGTAACTAGTATAAATATGTATAAATTGCACTAACACCTAAAAGCACACGGTATGGAGAACATTTAACGTGCCAAATAAATCAATAGATTCGTGTGTCAACCATACGAGGACGTCGTGTCATTCATAAGCCAAACATTTTGAGCTAAGAGCACAAGGTGAGGCAGATACCAATAACACGTTATTGGTATGCCACCTCAATACCACATCATACACTTTTCAATAACACACCAATCACTCAAACACCCCATAACATACCACTTAACATTATTGGGTCACACAAAATACCCCTTAAAAAACCATAAAAAAAAAATGCATTTGGCGTGAGTTGATGGAGTGGCTCAAAATCCTTTTGCACAAATTTGACATTTTTGGTGGTATGGTGTTGGCAAGTTAATGGTATAGATTAGAGAGAATGGCATGTTTTTTTTTTCACTCATACCAAGTGCTCTAATGCAATGGCTCACGCCATTTGCATTCTTGTGTGTTATTACTATTATTATTATTATTATTATTATTGTGAGTGGGTGTGTATTTTTAGTGGAGTATTTTGTAGGACCCAATATCATGTTAGTGGTGTGTTATGAGAGATGATGTTTTAGAGCACAAAGTATGGTTATAGAGCACGGTAAGAGGGTTTCTTCGTAAGCGACAACAGAACCGGATGGCCATTCGAACCTTGCAACCCGCCATTTGTATGCCAAAGGTGATTTCGCCAATACAATGGTTGGCGCCATCGGTTATCCTTCTTTTTTTTAAGTGGGTTTTATATTTGTGTGTTGTGCTTGTATGAGTTTTGTGTTTATGTATTGTGTTTGTGTTTGGGATTTTTAGATTTTTTTTGCAGGTATTGATGGAGACGTGGCTGTGAGATGGAGGAAGAAGATAAAGTAGTTTTTTTTTTATATATATATTTTAACCCTTGTGTTTGGATTTTTTACATTTTAAGTTCGTCACTTGTTTTACACCGTTAGTCCTTAATATATTTGCAATGTTAGTCCTCAAGTTATGTTTAGTGGGATATATTTTGGGACCCAATAACATGTTAGTGGTGTGTTATGAGGGAGAGGTGTTTGAGTGATTGGTGTGTTATTGGGGAGGGGATGATGTGACGCTGAGTTGGCATACCGATAACATGTTAAACGTCAACACGATACCTAGTGCTCTAAGTAATAACATGCCAAAGGGAGGAAAACCGATATACGTTATGTTAGGTCACAAGGTTTACCACACAAGCTTATAAGAAAGATAGAGAGGCGATTGAACAAGTATCCAAACACACACTCACGATATAGAGTATACGGTTATGCGTAGAGAGTGAGTGAAAAGAATAACTTGAACAACCAACCTTCAAATGAAGGTTTATAAGGGGTATTTATAGGAGGGAAGCTAGGGCAACACTCCTAGTTCCCTTCCTTTCCTTATTGGTCTAGGCCTAGGCTTATGGGCCTTCTATAAGCTTAAGGCTAATAACAAACATAAAGGCCATAATAAGCTAACTATTACATATGAGTAACTAACACTTGAATAAGGTTTAGGAGTGATTCCAACAATCTCCCCTCAAGTGTTATTACATATGAGTAACAAACACTCAAGTGTTGGTGATGAAAACGGTGAAAGCGTTGATGTAATAGTAGCTTTGGCGTCTTCGACATTCTTCTTTCTTGTGAGAAGAATTGCCTTGATTTAAACAATCTCCCAGAGTAGAGATAGTTTACTTTGAACGGTTATGCTTTGACGTCATCTTTAAATTTTGTTCTTTGATCATTGTTCTTTGTGATGAAAGTGATAGTATGTTGTTGTTGTCCGCATCAAGTCCGCCTCAGTGTCTGCTTCTTGCTACAGCATGTGTCTCCGCGTCGTTCTTCAACATGCTCACACGACTCTTTGACGTTGGAATTCAGAGATCTTGATGGAGTTCTTTAAGTCTTTAACTTTGTAGATTCTGTATTGACGAAGAATCATTCTCATTTTGTTGTGTTGCTTTTGGATAGAACTTCCATTAGTGATGAAGTTGGCATGAACATGAGAAGAATCAAGACGATCATTCCGTCCGAGCTTCCATAAGAAGAAAACATTTAAACGGTTAGTAATAAGCGGATTCCGGCACTTACAAGTTTGAACTTCGAGAGTGTTAACAGCATAGTGTGAAAACACAACTCTAATTCTTACAAAGGCCGTTCCTGAATCAGAGTCCCACAAGTGAGATAACACGATGTACTGAAGTACACCTACGATTAGATGAGTCATTGAGGTACACGAAGCATCACCTCACGACTGTAGACCGTTTGAGACCACTAAGCGCAATCCACTAGGAGTTGCCGAAGCTTCTTGTTAGGGCTCATTTGATGTTGACCCGCGGAGTTTCCATTCAATCACCGAGGATCACAAATGTGAACCTCTCATAAATGTTCTCGACAGATTGCTAAGATCTGTGAAGGACTCGATATGAACCATTGATAACCTTATTTGTTGATCATCAAGTGATTAAATGTCAAGTGTACCTAAGAGATCTTTTGATGAATCTCGTGGCTCTAGACTCAATTGTGCGGTTTGGTTTTCTCTGGCGGAGACTAGGGAGAGGGTCTCCTTCTTCAATACCAGCAATCTCTAAGAGAAAGCCGATAGTTTACGTAGGGTTCCCGGTGAGAATGAAACAAGCTTCTATTAAGAGAAACTTGAGTGGATAAGAAGGTTTAGTGCATGCGTCATTGGGTCCATGACGACTTTTAATCTTCAATACCGGCGTCACAAAGTGACAACTAGTAGCATATGAATTGAACCGATTATGCGCCCTAAGTTGAATAATCCGGAGGGCTATTTCTTTTCACCCTTTTCATTGCATTTCTTTTTAATTCTTCAACTCTTCTTTCTCCGATTCTCATTTTCTCCTTTTTACAATCATACCTAAGGACTTCTAAATACTAACTATTTGTGGTGTCCTGGGTAGATCCCTCCGACTCTGGCGGATCATAGGACGGTTATTCCTAACCTTAGTCACCTTATAACTCCATGACTAACCTATGTTGCCATTAAAACCACTTGTTGTGAAAAATCTCTCAAAGTGTTTGTGAATGAAAAACATTTTAGTACCACTGTTGAGATAAGATTTTGCATAAATACTCTCCCTCCACATGTGCTTAAGAGTTTTAACGGTTAAAATGCACATGAGGAAAAGCAGCGCACATTTTGAATTGATTCACTCAAGATAGACAATCCCCGCCTCATGAGACACGATTTACGTGGCATAGTTAAAGAGTTGCATTGTCGGCTTTTAGGTGACAACTAGCTCTAATAACTACCTTGAAGGTGTAGACAATCCTCGAAAGGTCGTCAAACCCGTCCGAGTTCATGTTTATCAAGAGTTTCTCGAATGGTACATTCTACTCGGACAAGTCCTTTTCGAGACACGTTTACATCACTAGCGAACTAGCTTGAAATTATTACCCGTCCAGGACAAGTCTTTTCGAGTTACTAACAGTTAAGCATCGTCAATTCGTTGGTTAAGTCTGAAGCACACAGATTCATTTGCATTTTACACAACATATTTCTTATCACATATTTTCTCCCCCCCAAAAATGGCATATTAAAGTGTTATTTTTGAAACGTTTGAGAATAAATATGACCATTTTGAGTGTTGCGGGAAGAATGACCACTGAGAACAAGTTTTGAACAAAGTTTTAATTCAAGTACTCCCCCTCAACGAGTAATATAAACGGTTGAGGTTTTGAAAATCATAAGGGAAAGTACTTGTTCTTTTGAGCAAAACCTTGAAAAAGTGAAAGGTTTGATAGGTTTTACTCAAAAGTAAGAAGCTTTCGCTCCTTATCTAAGGATTGTGGCAGAAGTACCACATGGTCCTTTATTTACAAGTACGGGTTGTACAATGTGTGTTGCACAAGCCATTGACATATACAATCAAACATCCAAAATTATATGAAGAAAACAATTCAAGGGGTACCGGGAAGTGCAGTGATGTTCCCAGGAGTGTGCTTGGCGCGTTGAAACCGGTTATGTTTCTGGTCGACCGACATAACTCTCCAATCGTGCGGTGATCCTTCAAACAACCGCTTTCATCAATCATTGTGATGATCCGTCTCACATCCCTCCTTTCCGAGAATTCCAGCTTAGGAGACCCAATTTTACGTATATCCTTCAACCCGTATGCCAATCCATCCTAACCAGCTTCAAAGTATGATCCCCGAACTTGTGGAGTTCGCTACACGCCATTAAGCAGTTTCTTTGAAGTTTAATACGGTAAACAACGCAAAAGGTTTGGCGATGAGTGTATATTGAGATAGGCTGGTTGATATCGGAAGATCAAGCTTTGGAGGAGTGAAGTTGACAGCGTCGATAAGATTCAACGGCCAGTTGGAGATCTTCTACACGTTCCTTGATGACAATCCGTCTTATGAAGATGAGAAGTGACTTTATAAATTCACGTTGTATGCAGCTTGAGAATTGTCTCATGCGACCTCATACCTTGGCAAGGTACATGTCTTCGATGTCATTGAGAGACAAATTCTCAAAGTCAGCCTCGGAGAAAGCATAGTCCCGTTCATCTTGTCGTTTGACTACGATCTTCTTTAGGAATGTGTAGTCCCACTTAGACGAAAGGTCAACGTGTATGATGGCAATGATATCTTTAGTACTATGCACGACATGTTGAGACTTCGAACCGGCAGCTTCTATAGTAGATTCGTCGGCGTTCGCCCTGATGAATCCCATACAATGCATCTCGGTATGCCTCCGCTTTGTGTTGGAGAACAAGTGATTGGCACGCGTTCCTCAATGGCTATGCAGTTTGAGTAGACAAATCTGGGAATGGAAGTGTCAACGATGTAGCATATTTTCTTGAATCATCGTCCAGGTGTAGAAGAAAATCCAGGTCTTTGTTGAAGAAGTATCTGAAAGGAATCCTTGGTTCAACTGGTTGTCCAAGTGTTGGTAGAGGTTTGGTCCAATCGGTGTAGTATGGAGGGTTGTCCCTTTGTGTGAAGTCAATGTTTGCTTTCGGGTTGAGCCAATCCATGTTGTTAGACATAGCTCGAGCAATGTTTTCAAGGTGATATTCGATCTCGAGGGCACTTTCGGCAGTCGTCTTTTAGAAGTTGAAATGCTTCATTTTTGATTAAACCCGCCTTCAGATTTCGTCATTTTCTTCACATGGAACTTTTCTTGCTGAATTTTTGCATGCTCCAATGTAGAACCGTCTACCAAATTCGACCTTCTTCGTAGGAGTGTTGTTAACAAGATTAGAAAACCATTCAAATTCCTCTGTTTTATCTTCATCTAGCCATGATCACGACGTCGGTTTGATCTTCTTCTTCTTCTTTTGAAGGCCTAGATGATGATTCGGTTTCGAACTTGTTTGGGAGAGGTGGGTTGTTGTAGGGGCTCAAGGACCTCTTCATCGCCACCACCCGTATACTCAAAGTGATCATCGGTTTTACGAGTCGGGGGTGGTAACGGAATCGATCCGAGGTTTTTCAAGAAGAGCGAGGAGGAGATTTTGTTGAACAGAGCCGTTGTGGAGGAGGTTGCATCAAAGAAGATTCACCGGACTGCTTCGGCGTTTAGGTGCGGAGTCTTTATCCTTATCCTTGTCTTCATCGATCTCTAGGACGTTTAGACTTTTCAGCTTCAAATCTACAAGCTTCTTGAAGTTGGTAGTCCAACAATGCTTGAAACAACTTTCCTTCATCAGAAGTAAATGTCCCGGATCGTGCAGACATTTGTGTAACAAGCTTGGCCACCAATTCATTATCCGAGAAAACTATCGGATCGGTTGGATTGATTGTGACGGTTAAGGGCGTTGATCGAATAGTTTGCTTGGCGATATGCATAAGATTTGGATAAAGTTGTTTGGTGAACAACTCCTTTGTGACTTTAGGAACGTACTCTAGAAGGTACTTTTTCGTGTAGCCTTTGATCATTTCGTTCAGTTCCTCTTGACGGTGATTTTTCATGAATTCCTGAACAAACTTCCTTTCTCCTTTTATCTTTTCATGCTCTTCATACATATGTTGTATGTGATCAAAGAAAGAAATTTAGCTTTTGTTGAGCACGTTTTTCTTTCTGACTTGTTTGACGGCTTTGGTAATCCGTTCATGAGCTTGAGAAATCCAAGATTTAGATGGTTTCTTCACGGATTTGGATGATGATTTGTTTGACTTCTTTGATGGTGGTGGCGAGGAGTGAGAAACGAATCTAACTGATGATGAAGAGATATGAGGAGACTCTGGATCCTTCGGAGGTTCAGAGGTTTCTTCCTTTGATCGCACGGGACTATCTAGAAGAAACGTATCATAATCAACATCTTGATCTTTTGGACTTCTCGGTTTCGTTCCTCAAACTCATATTCGATAGTATCCTCCACAAGCTTTTGTTGTTGCATAAGAGTGGTGGCACCGGCTCCCTTATCGGGTTGATTAACCGCATCGGAGAAGGTTGAGTGGGCAGCACCACTTGATCCTCCTGGACCACCCATTTGGTCTTTAGCAAATTCTTCAGCTTTTTGAAGGTGTCTAACGATATTAAAATTCTTCCTGTATGATATATCCGGTTGCTCTTCTTCTTCATCCGAGCTTTCATCATGCGGTACAAGTGCAGAGTCTTTCCTTTTCCTTTGTCAGGTGGACTTGGAGGTTTACTGAAGGAGGCTGCTTTGAAGAGTAGGTAATCTCTTCATCTGTGAGTATTTGAGCTTTCGGTCCACATCTCAGCTTTCAGTTCAGTTGATGGAATAGTTCAGCTTCCTTTACAAGAACAATCCTTTTACGAGGAGGATTCCTTTTGGGAAGCTTCTTATAAAGATCTGTATTTGTAACACTTCCAGCACCTTGCCTTTTCGGTCCTCCCGGTAGGTGTACGAAGATTTTTCATCAAGATGACCAACTTTGCCTTCTTTGACGGCTAACCGATACCTTTTATATGTTTCAAGCTTTTTGATTTCGAATTAGAAGGTGATCGGGTGCAATACCGCACCACGTTTCTTTGTTGGCGATTCTTTGATTCCGACAGATAATATGGGTTAGATCAATATGTCGTGATTATACGGGTCATTGAGCCTCATGGGGATGTCGGGATGAAGTCCAAGTGCTCTCTGGATCAACAGTTTGGTGTATCTGACATAGGAATCTTGGAGCCAAGCTTCTTGTGAAATAGCATCATGTCCTCCCATATCGATTAGCCGATTTCAATGTCCTTCTTGTTGATCAACGACCAGAAAATTTGTAGTTCCATGAGCTTGTTATGCTCATAGCCACTTTATCCGCAGAGACCGATTTGGTGATGATCATGTAGAGTGTTCTCCATGGTTGAGGAATATACTTCAACTCACGTGAGAGTGCTTAGTAATGATTCCTGAAGCTTCATCATAACCAATATCTATCAAGAATTTCGGGAGGTGTCTCTTCATAGGGGTAGCAAAGAAGTCGGTTGGAGTGATGTCGGAATGATGAGAATAGCCGTAAGTCAGAGGAGTGATAGTGACTTGTTTGTGATTAAGTGTCACATTCATTGCACTTCGACCAGTGATCCTCTGCATAGAATCCCAGAATTGTTGAATGTAGACCTCTGGGCGTGGCAGAGTGTGAGAGCATGTTACGGTAGGGATGATTCGAGAATATCCACAGCAATCAAGCAGAAGATTCGAGCAAGTGAGGGTATCAAAGTCAACCCTAAGGTTGTTCTTTCCAATCTTTCTCGGATAACCATTTGGGAAGATATCATCAATGGTGAGAATCTCGAGTGCATCCACATTCATTTGTTGACCATGTCGTGATCCGAAATAACATTAGCCAAAAGAACCAACATATCGAAAGACATAGTGTTAGTCAACAGAAGGTCTTATTGTCTAGTTATTGAATGTGCAGTGTAAATGATTGTTACGAGTCCTAAGTCACTTGTTTGTCCAATAGTCCAATGACGTCGTGAAATGTTTTCGTGAGTTAGTTAACTTTAAGTTTTAAAGTTTATGTTATCACTTATTGTTCACAACATATCAAACGATTAAGTTTATTAGTGACATTATTGGATTCGTGGCGTTATGATTAGTTTATTTACAAGTTTGTACACGTAACAATTCATTATGAAGGTCAATCCAGGCTTAAGCGTAGTTTTGCTAAAGTTAAGCGTAAGCAGATGATGATATAATGCGTGGAAGCTTCGCGTAGGATCCTAACTTACGCGTAAGAAATGTTACGCGTAGGAAAGGGGACCTTATACGTAGGGCTTACGCGTAGGTGTATATATATACCTTACGCGTAAGATTACTCGTAAAGAGTAGACCTTATGGCGCGTAGAGGTCATTTGTTACGCATATCCTTCACAGGATACGCGTAGTCCCATTGTAGAACCTTACTCGTAATAGTTATGCGTAGGATTGTTACGCATAACTTGACTACGCGTAGGGTAATCCTTATCGCGTGAGTTGCAAATGACCTTGATTACGAATATTTAAGCGTAACAAAGCCGGAATAAATTCATCAACTCATCAAAATTAACACAATATTCATTTTAACAACAAGTTATGGCAAGAACAATTATGAAATTGTTATGCGTAGAAAGTCATACGCGTAGGTCAAAACCCTAAGGGTTATGATTTACGCGTATGAATTTTAACCATGGGATTTGCACAAACTTTTTACGGTAGTTTAAGAGTGTTGTAGAGTCTTTGTACCAAGTTATAACACCTAACTCGTTGTGAATCAAAAGTTACCAAATATTATGAACTTTAAACCCTAATTACAAATTGTTCACCAATTCGTGTTTCTAGGTGGTTAATAACAATGGGAATCATTAATTCAACAACTTAAGACCATAACCCAACAATCTTTTATACCAAAACACTTTACATTTGGAAAAAACCCAAATCGACACATAAACCCTAATTTTCAAAAATCGTTGATACGTGTTTCGGGTGGGTTTTGATGGTTGAAAATGGTATCCTTGATGTATAAACAACGTTTTGACATTATCCATTTAACCAAAAACGTCCACACGATGATTGTGTGTTCATACGCTTATGCGTAGAACACATAATCACGCGTAACATGATTTTTAACCGTTGGATTTGAATAAAATTCAAGACCTTATCTTAAAAGACATGTTTAGATCGTAAAACACTTACAAAATGATGATCAAATCAACAGATATCTTGAACGATTATAAGGCGTAGGATGTGTTAGGTTTTGTGTATTAAATGTGAAGAAGAAAAGTAGGTGGGAGGTATTTTTATTAAAATAACTTTAACATTTTGACGATTTTAGTCCTCCACCTTTTCCTTTTTCAAACAAAGCCATTTAACTTCCATTTTGGTTACCAAACAAAGTTTTAGGAAAGAAACTTTGACGACACTCCTCCTCGACTTAAGAAAATAATGAAAGGTTATAAGTTTAGACCGAGGAGTGTCATTTTACCAGAAAATTTACCACCATTTGTTAAAAAGAAACAACTGAGAGATATGATAACATGCAAGTACGGATGTTATGAAGCGGTTAAGTGATATTATTTTTTCTCCTGACACTAGATCGAAAAATCTTGAATTTTGAAGATTATAGTGTTGACGAGGAAGAAAAGCGATACTTTGCAATGTTGAAAAAGAAAATAGATAGAAGAATATTTTATTTGTTTTATCGGTTTTATATTTTTGTATTTTGTTTTTTTTGAAAAATTATTTACAAAAGAGATTTTGGTGTTTGACAGGTTTTAAAGACTGTTTTAGGAGGTCATCCAATTCCTCTTGAGTCAAACACCTCATACCAATCCGGTGGACCAACTCATTAAACCTAGCGGGAGGCAAGGCTTTGGTGAGAAGGTCTTCCAATTGGTATTCTACCACAAAATATAATTCAACATTACCCTGTTCCACGTGATCCTTGATGAAATGATATCGAAGATCGATGTGCTTTGATTTGAGAGTCTTTGAACTGGTTGCACGAGATCGCAATGGCACTCCGATTGTCGCAGATACATCGGGATTCTGTCAAATCGTAACCATAGTCTTTGAGTTGTGTTCTCATCCAAATGACTTGAGCACAACGCCGACATCTACATATTCTGCCGGTTGAGGACAGCGATGTACAATCCTGCTTCTTGATTGCCATGACACGGTTTATCACCAAGAAATTGTAAAGCTCCCGAAGTACTTTTCCGTGAATCTAAGCATCCTGCGTGGTCATGCGAAAAGCGATTAGTTCAAAACCAGAATCCTTCGGATACGAGATCCCCAAGTTAATGGTTTCCTTTATGTATCAGAGGATTCTTTTAGCCTCTGAGAGGTGGGTTTCATTGGTGTGGCTGATAGCGAGAGCAAGATATACGGCAAAGACAATATCGGTCTGCTAGGTGTTTAGATACATGAGAGACCCAATAATACTACGGTATTTTGTAGGGTCCACCAATTTCCCATGTAAATCAGCGTCTAGCTTCTTGGTATGAGCCATTGGTGTGGCATAGGTGTCACAGGTTTTCATTCCAAATTTGTTTAACAATTCAAGGGCATATTTGGACTGACTCAAGAAAATACCACGGGGTGATTGATGAACTTGCGGTCCGAGAAAGAACGTGAGTTCACCCATCATGGACATTTCAAAATTTTTTTTCATTAGTTTTGCAAAAGCGATTGAAAACTTTTTATATGTAGACCCAAAAATGATGTCATCCACGTAAATTTGAACAATTAAGATATGTTCCCCGTGATATTGTATATAAAGAGTTGGGTCAACCGAACCTTTGGTGAAATTATTAGCAATGAGGAAGGATGATAGCTTATCGTACCATGCCCGAGGAGCTTGTTTGAGACCATCAGAGCTTTGTTCAGTTTGTAGACGTGATTCGGAAACTCAGGATCAACGAATCCATTTGGTTGGCTGACATAAACCGTTTCTTTAAGTTGTCCATTGAGAAACGCGGTTTTGACATCCATCGATAGACCGTCATATTCATATGAGCAGCGACGCTAGAAATATCGAACAGCCTCAAGGCGAGCAGCGGAGCAAAAGATTCTTCAAAGTCAATACCCTCTTCCGACGATAACCCTTAGCCACCAGGGCGTGACTTATTTCGGATAACATTTCCTTCACATCAATTTGTTTCCAAATCCATTTTAGACCAATACGTAGACTCTGTTGGTCTTTCAACCATTCCCATACTTCAAGACGTTTGAATTGGTTGAGTTCTTCTTGCATGGATTCAATCCAGTTGTCTTTTGTCATTGCGTCTTTGATGTTTTTAGGTTCAGATTGGCAGACGGTGAGTGCATAAATGCAATGTTCACCGTCTGTGTGAAGGCGTTGTCTTGTAACGACTGGTTGATTCGGGTTGCCAATAATGTTTTCCAGAGGATGGTCTTTCGTCCATCTATGTGTGGAGGGTTGATATTGATATACATTGTGCGAGATTGAGGATTCAAATGGTTTGTTGAAGATTCCGCGACATCTGGTGCAGCAGTCTCATTAGCAAGCGGGTTGAAGAACGCATTTGGATCAAAATCTGCAGGTGGGGGTACTACATTGAATATCATCAGACTTCATCATTGTTGGAAGCGGTTTGTTCAACTGTTGTGGTGGAGTCAACTGGTGTAGGTGCATCTTCAACAGTAGTTGTTGTAGCAGGTGTATCAGGTATTAGAGTATTATCAGGTTGAAGCGGAGAGCGGCGGATACACCTGGAGCCGTTCATCAATATCGTCCTGAACAGCGAGCAAATAACCTTTCCATTTGTTGCGAGTAAGCTGGGGCTTTGTTCAGTGATGATGGGGTTTGGGGAAGTTTAAGCGGTTGTGACCGGGTTCTAACATTATACTCGAAGCCATATGAAGAAGTTTCAATCAGTTTCCCCAAACTGACAAACTGTCTTTAGCAGTTGAAACTTTGATGAAGTCTACATTTCCTTTAACTTTTGAAGGTTTGATTATCAGCAGGAATTTGTAGATGAGCATTAAACCACACAAGAAAATGTCGACTAATTGCGGAAGATCCGTTCGAGGGTAACATGCCAGAAATCAACAAGATCTTCTCACGTATTTGGGTAACTTCACACAAGATCACCGAAGTGATCAAGGCGATAACACCAAAGTGAGACGTTTGAGCCACATATCGTCTTATTTCTTCCCCCAAATTGAAGGAATTCAAGAAGGCATTGGGTTTTCACAAAGAAGCATGTAGAAGAACAAAGAAGCAATGACCACCTACACACTCTCTCCCCCTCGATGTTTTCAATGATTCTGAATCATACACCACGTATGTTGATGATGAATTGAAGACAACGAAACCATGTATAAGGCAATGAAACCATGTATGTCCAATTGATCGAACAAGTGTGAAGTACCAAAAATATTTCGAGAGTCAAGCTGCGATAAAACATCTCTGTTCATTATGTTGATCATTAGCTGTGTCATTGTTGTTGGAAGCAGTTTGATCTTCTGTTATAGAAGATTCGGTTGTTGTTGATCGGTGTATACTGAATAGAGTATATGTCGGTTGTGCAGCGAAACATTGATACATCTGAAGCACGACTTTTGGCAGAATCTTTAACCAGAGGAGCAAAATGCAGTTTCAATTCATGACGATTAAGTACAATGGTGGAACAGTGATGGATCATGATATTTTTAGCGGTGAGAAACGGGTCCTATTTGTATTGCATTAGAAGCCATAGTTGTACACATAGAAAAATAGAAGGGGGCAAGAAAGAAGAAACATGGATCCCAAGTGTAACTGGGTTCGGATGTTAGAGCATAAAGATGTAGTGTCAATTATCTTCTTGACACCTGAACAAGCTATTTTGATAAGTTCCTTTCCTACCTCGGGGATGGATGTTGTGGGTTTCACACTTGTGTTGATGCAACTACTTAGTATCTTGCCTGTAGGAATCCACCTAAGACCAATAGTGTTGAAAACTCTACCCGTTGGAATCCATCTAAGGTTAGATCTAGGGGATGTTGAAACTTCTTTTGGGAAGAATTTGCGTCCTATATTGATCCACCTATTTGGTTTCTGAAATTTTGGTTAGATCCAGCGGGTTTATTTCTAACTATTTGTTGAGTAAACTTAGGTTTTGGTTTGCTACTACATGCAGTGTTTATGCAATACACTGAAGGCATACACTAGGTCGTGAACCTAAGATTCCATCCTTTTGGAGTAGTGCCCTTTTCCAAGCTTTTTCTAGATCAAGTTCTTGTAGCGTCATTTGAATCATGGTCTTTACTTTTAATGCTCGGTTTAGACACGGTGTTTGAACTAATCCTAGATTGGCAGGAGCAGCCACTTGTTGAGATATAACAGAGAAACAGGTTATAACGAAGCAGGATTAATAGAGAGCGAAGCATTATTCATTGGTCCGGAATGTGGAGTGACTGGTTTTGACAAATGATTATTCTCAACAACTTGGGAGGCAAACCGTGGTTTTGAAGAGTTAGAACGTTCAGATTTAAGCGGTTGGTTTGTCTAACTTCTTGATTGGTTTTGATTGGTTGAAGAGACGATTTCCCCAAGATTGTTGGTGTTGTAAACTTAGTATCCACACTCTTGCGGTTAATCTTCTCAATTTGTTTTGTAAAGCAACATGTGCAATCCCCTTTGCTTGAATTTGAGCCTTTAAATGCTCATTTTCTTTTACTAATGTATCCACACAGTTACTTTGTTCATTTGATACGACCATTGTGTTCACGAAGAAAAGATTTGTTTGTAATTTAAGTTCAAAGAGATGCAATGTGCCTCTAGTTTTGAAAATCTTTATGAAACTGAGCAATGGTCTTTTTGAGAAGAATGTTTTCAGATTTAAGAGTTTGATTTGACGTTTCAGTTGAATTGTTAACAAGTAAGGGCTCAGACATGAGATAGTTATGCGGACATTGTGCAACACCTGGTCAACCTCTCCTTCATTACTAAATTCAGGTTGCTCAGTATGTTGTGTCGCATTTTGCATTCGAATATGATCAACATTAGATTGTACCTCGACCATATGTTATGTGTCAGTGTCATAGGTGGGTAAGATATCTTCCTCAACCATTTCTTTTTCACAGTTGGGCTCGGTGTCGTAGTTAAGTATGATATCTTCTCGGATCTGCTTCTTTGTCATCCTGCTTTTCCAATGCTACAACCTCATTGTCCGCATTACCGACAGTTGCGATATCACAACATTCTCAACGTCCATTTGAGCATTCCTTTCATGTACATCAACTCTTTCACCTTGCATGACTGCGGGATATCAGGAATTTGATGATGTCTGGCGCTTCAATGCGAGCGAGCCATGTATCCTTCTTCCAATGCCACAAATGGATCTTTATGATCGAAATCCATTTCACTCCTACTTGAAGAAACAAAGAAGAAGGTGCAAAGTGATATAGCACCACGGAAGGTCGATATAGTGAATCTCAATTTCCCTCCAAAATAATTTTGAAAATATTTTGACTCTCAAAATTTGAAATTCACTATAAAATTCAATTCTAAGGTTGAAGAAAAATTTTGAGTTATGACAATTTTGGCCTTAAATTTGACGAAAAATTCAATTTGGGCCCAAAATTTGAATTTTTGACCAAAATTTTCACGGTTAAACAAAATTTGAATCTCGTAAAATTGAGCGTTTGTCTCTCGAAAAATTAAATTTTACTCAAATTTTCCATAAAAACTCATTTTTTTGAAGGAAATAACTTGTGTTGGTGGATCTTTGTAGTCGAAGAAAGCAGCTGTTGATGAAGTGTCTTTAGGCGTAGAAATCACAATAACCAAGTAGCACTTAAGCGTAAAAACACCAAAGTTACGCGTAACAATGAGAGTGCGGTAGTTTAGCTTCTGCGTAAGCAGGGAAAAACACTAAAGTTAGCGTAAACAGTAAGTTAGGCGTAGAAAACTTAGGCGTGGGATTACCTTGGCGTAAGACTAGGTCTACACGTAAGATGAATCTTAAGCGTAGGATTTTCTGGCGTAAGCTTATCTTATGCGTAAGTTTAGGGTTTCCCAAATGATCTTTACACTATCACAGTGCAAAGATATCCAAAGTCGACGTATTTTCACTTCAAGCAAGAAAACGGGTAAACCACAGATCAAACAAAGGAATAACTTACGCGTAGTTTTAGGGTTTTACTACGCGTAGGATTACTCGTAATATTGATTTTGCCCAAAGATGTTTCTAAACCAGATTTTTGTGATGAAATAGCTTCAATATCACCAAAATAACACAAAAGTGTGAAACTTGATGATCCAAAGCTTCTAAAACAGTTATGAGTAGGAAAACACCCTGTACAAAACTAGCTTAAAACGAGTCTACACACACATAAAGTTTCAAACTTTTTGCCAAAACTTAAACTTTAACACCCAATAACCTTTAAAGTACAAGAATCTTGGATTGAAAAGTGTATAAAAATGAGTTTTTAAAGCGTGAGAAGGTTAAAAAAGCGTGAACATACGAGTAGACAAAAACAAACCGTTTCACCCAACTAGATGGCGATTGATACCCTTTGTTAGGTCACTAGATTTACAACACAAGCTTAATAGAAAGATATAGAGGAGATGAGGTCGGTTAGACAATACACACACACACCGCATACGTATGAAGAACTATGAAGGGTTAGGCATTGAGGTGAATGAGGAATAGATTGAACAACCAACCTTCAAATGGAGGTTTACATAAGGTATTTATAGGCAAGGAGCTAGGGCAACACACCTACTCTTCCCTTTCCTGGAGGCTTGGGCTAGCTCATGGGCCTTCTACATAAGCTTAAGGCTAATAACAAACATAAAGGCCATAATAAGCTAACTATTACATATGAGTAACTAACACTTGAATAAGGTTTAGGAGTGATTCCAACAGCATATATGTTGCTTGCTTATTTTCAAATTATTGTTTTCACTTGTTTGTTTGCATACTATAAGTATCAATCTTGCCATGTTATTTATTCACTTGCTTGACGATTTCTCGTTTATGCACAATAGGATATTTGCTAGATTTTGTGCAATAAGTTGGAAAATTGTTTTACCATCACTTATAGACTTAGATCACTTCTTATGCATAGGTTATACTAACATCTCACATAACTTATGAAATGTCATAACTCACTTAGCAAAAATTACTAAGTAAATTAGTCAAGTACTTTGAAAAATGGAGGTTTCTAGAGAGTGTTTGGTATAAGGACAAAAACAATGTTATATGATGTAATTTACTTGTTTTTTCTTTGTAGGATGATAATATGACTTAAAACAATATTGTATGCTAACCGGTTTATGGGGGGATAGCACAAAGTGTGTTATCAAATTTTACCATTTTCACCTTCATGTGAAAATCGTTATTACCTGGTCAAAGTCTATGCTCCACTATGTTTGTATATGTGATATCTACTTTTCTTAACTAGAAATAATTAATGTCACACGTTTTAAGCAAAGTTCAGGTTTAGGAAAAGTCCCGATACCTAAAAAATGGGTCTGTTAAGATTTACTGGTCTCCACGGACGGGCAATTTTCGATAATTTGGTTAGTCCGTTATGGATTTTGGTACCGCCGCATGTACAGGCGGACCTGGCGGCATAATTAAAAGGTTCCGCATGTGTAAAGAAATTGTGCCGTGAATCCTACAGGTAAGTTGTTGAATTTTACTAAATCCCGCAATCTAATTTACCAAATTTAGTTTCTAGGATAGTTGTTAATGCATATCTTTCATATTTCACTCAACACATCCTCAATGGATTAACTTAGGATGTTTGACATGATCTTAGACACTTCCATCTCATTAGAAACTACCATCTTTGTATGTATTAACATCAAATCCATGAATCCTTAGTTCCATAAATGAAGCACATTCAAGATGGACATTTTCACACCTTCACTGTTACTTTTCCTTAAGCTTAGCCTTTCTTAAAGCAAAGTCAAAATGACTAAATCCTCAACCTCAAATAATTCACTTAAGAAAAACCACTAGGATTAGCATTCAATCTTGTTGCTTCATTAACTTGAATTCTTCATCCTCAGACTCATTACCTCTCAACATCTCATCACCCTTTCAAGATGTGAACTTTTTAAACTTGAGTACTCTAACTCCACCACCAAAATCACCCACCATCATCCAAAACACCTTCTCTACCAAAGTCTCCAAAGCTTGTACATATCAAACTTTGTACAACACCACCAACATCTCTTCACCCGTTTGCGGATGACTTAGATGACTTACAGAGACTAACAAATCTGGACTCATTATTTGCAAAGATATCATACACAAGTCTATCATATGACTATAGATATTGTTTTGTATCTACATGTATTGCCTCACTTGGTTAACATGAAAATAATGTGTCATCCTTCAAGACGATAAGTATTTACATAAAGTCATAACTCACACGTATGTTAAAGACATACTATCAAGTCTTGTTATCCTTGAGTTCAATCTAAGCTTTATAATCTCAACAAATTAGGATTGACAACTTAAGTATTTCATCTAAAATATTCAAGTATATGCGACTTACGATTGTAGTCATTAACAACATATGTTGAAACACTTATCCAAAACAAACAACCCACTGTGCCACTTATCCCTCTTTAACACCTACTATCCTTCTTCCATCTTTTGGCACCATTAAGCGTATTGCTCATGAACTTCCAAGGCATCCTTTAAATAAAGCGTGCCCTTTCAAGGTGAACCTATACCTCAACCCCTAAGCTTCATAGACATAACCAAAACTTCAAGCACTTCACCCACTAAGTTGTAGCAACCAATGAACAATAAGAATTAGTATCCATTGCTTTTTTGTGTTCAACATCTATGGACAAATAATCAACCTAAGTACTCCCATAGCACAACAAACCCTGCATCACCACATCCTTATTTAGACACACTAGAAGACACACTAGATCAACCAACCACCATCCTTACCATCATTTGAATTAGTTTGAGTGTATTGCTCAAAAGCCCTTGTGTAACACTTGTACTAAATCAAGGCACGTTTGAACAAACTCAACCATCCTTTCCCACATATAGATAATTCATTATGGCTAGAACCTCAACTATCAAATAAGCATGGTGCTCTTGGTAATTGTTGTCAATTTCCACTAGATATAAGTAGTACTACTAACAAAATTATCAAAGTATTAGTAATACTTTGTCGTTAAACTCTGCATAAATTTAGATTTAAACCTCAAATCAACATTTTAACAACATATGTTAAAATGCAATCTCAAAACCAACATCATACACCCCAAGCAACAATGACTTTTGAGGAGTATACATAAGAAACTTGAGTGAATTCATCTTGTCATCATCTAGTGAATATAATCTTGAGACCAAGTTTATTTAGATTGGACTATCGATTCAAACACTTTGGCTTCATATCTTCATTTAGGAAAACATGATGTTTTGAGAACATTAAGCTAAGATTCATGCGTTAAGCTTTCATCTTGTTAAAAGGATATTGTATATTCTATGCATCATTCTTCGCGACATAAATAATTTGTGTTACAAAGATTTCATTACACCTCATTGGCTAAATGATCTTGAAACAAACATCTACAAGTTCTATGAACTAGCATATTCAATTCATCTTGTCATACTTGTTTTCATAAGCATGATAACTTTATCCCATGGGATAATCTCATTTGTTGAAAGATACTATTTGTATCTATTTTCTTTCAAACGTACATCATAACCTAACCTTGCCAAACCGAGGTGCACATCAAGGTTAAACTACACATCTCTAGAACATATACATGATCTATTGAAGTTAGTAACCTTATTTAGATTCTTGTCAAATAAAGTTCCAAAGAGAGCTTTCTTAGGGAACATTCTTAATTTAACATGTTACCATTCCCTAGTGTAGATGGTAAATCACTTTTGAAGTGTACACTTCAACCGTAAAACATCGTGGTGTAAATGCTTAGGAATACTAATCAAACAAGTAGTATATATGATTTTTCATTTTAAAACCAATTTGCATTTGCACTTACATGTGTGATTACATGTTCTTGTTTGTCTGATAAGTTGATTTGACATTATCTTAGCGTTTTGGTAACTATTTGATTGATAGTTAAATGTAAACCTTAGTACCGTTTTATCTTTTATAATACTTTGTATTCTTGTCTCATACTTTATTAAACGTTTAAACCTAAACTTGATTTATGATACTTACATTGAATAAATTTTAGCATGATTAACATGTTACTTATGAAATCATAATATGTCATTTTGATACGTGATAATTTTGATATGATATGTTTGTGTTTGAAAGCTATTAGTTGGCATTCATTATATCTATGTATAGTACGATCCAAATGATACTTGCTCCAAATTGTTATGTCTTAAACATGGCTTGCATGACTATTTCATCTTGTTTCTTTTGCTTCTTGTCACACTATTTGTTTACTACGTGTGCACATATAATCTGTCAAAGTGCTTTTAGTATGACAAACTTTTTGAAGCCTTTTTATCTTACAAATTAATCACATAGATTGTTGTGTTAATTTATAAGCCAAGTATGTAAAGCGTCTAAGTCTAACGACAAAACAATCTCATAATGAAATATCTTGAATAAAGTCGTATTCTTGCATAATATGATTGTTTTGATGCTATCTTGTGTGGTGATTTCTTGTCTACTAAAGTGCAATATGTTGTTTTTGCTTATATAATATGTTATCATTTGATTTCTATCATGTTAACATCTTTTGTCACTAACAAATTTGTTTTGTAGGTTGATAACAAATTATTTGTTATCTCAATTGGTTCTAACTTTTATATGCTCATTTTGCATAATCCCCTTTATTGCTACGTAAATTAGTACTATGCTTTATGGGACCCTACACTTGCATATAGTTTAAAAGCATATAGAATTAAGTTCTAGAAGGTTGGCTTTGCATTTTTGTCTTTCAACCGACCTCTTTCCAAATCTCATTTTTACTTCCGCTTTCTAAAAATCATCTCCATCATTATTTAGTTATAACAATACTCTAATCCTCTTCACTTCCTATTAGGAAACCACATGCCTCATCATACGATCATCTCATATTAATCAGAGAGGTTGTGACTTTAAGGATGAAGTTCATTGTATGCTAACCATCATCCGGAAAAACATCACTAAGCTCATCTCTTTAGTTAACTCGAATAATCTCCTAAACACTTTGTTGTCATTCCTTATTTGATATATTAAACATTATGTTGGATGTCCACCAATTAAGGAGGAGAGAAATCCATTCACATAATTGTCTTTGGTCAAATTTTATGTCTTTTAGACTCTACAATACCAACACATAGGTAAACACCACTTAGCTAAAACCGATTCATGAAACCACAACTAGTTCAACCTTTTTAACTCTTTATCACAAGTTTGCACCAATACCTCATCAAGTGAAAAACACATCATGTGTTTTTTTCAAAATGACTTCATCTCCACATATAGGATTTTCCTTAAACTAGCACCTTACAACTTCACTATCTAGAACACCATCAAAAGATCTTATCCTTTTCTAAGCTTATCATGCATGTCCTTGTCAGTGCAAGCGAATATATTAATCAAAACAGCCATTTCCAACACGTTGGTCCATCCAACTCTCACTCATATGATGTCATTCTCATCCTCATATAGGTACTCATTATTATTAGTATTTTCCATATTGTCTTCACTTCTTTTCAATGTGATAATCATCCATGTCCATCAAAACCATGCTAATACTACCTTTCCCATTGGAACCTAGAATAGGTCATTTTTATAATTCGTGTCAATCAATGAACGAATTTATCTTATTATCCTTTTATACTTTTTGGTATCTTCATTATAATATTCTTAGATAGAACACATTATTGATTACTCTTGGGTGGAAGCATATGAGAACTTGCTCAAAACAATAGGTTGTTAGCATCAATAAATCATTCAAATCATAACCCTTATGCATCATTGAAATGCATTGTCCATTCACATTTTCCTCTTAGCTTTGGTCACTTGACATGACGAAAGGATTGCATGAGTCCATATTTTTTATATTTGCTATACATACGAGTTTCTAACTCCTTAATAGCTTCCTACCTAATCACCACCACCTTCCATCACTTTCACTAATCATCACCACCATGGATTAGCGAAAACTTACTTTTGTAAATCTCCAAGTCATCTACCATCACCACATGAATCCTACTAGTAAACCGACACCAACACTAGCATCACTAGTGGCACACCCGGTGGGAGACTTCATATATTCTTTCTAGGAACTATTTTGTAGGTTTTTATCATATTATATTCTCACTTCTTATGATTGTAATTAGGAGACTACACTTCATGAGATCTTTGATTATATCATTTATCACATATATACATCTTATTTTTCTTTGTGAAAACGATGAAATATATTGCACTAATGTTTTTCATTGTAGGTTAATCATCATATACACTCGATTGTATATAATTTACTCATCTAAGGATGAAGTTTGCATCAATTATTTTTCTTATTTTAGGTGCTTCTTGACATCCTAGAACAAGGAGGAATATCCTTTAAGCACGCATATTGCATCGTCTATACACTTGGTTGTATATGACATATTTGTCTAAAGACAAAGCTTCTATTATACTAATATTTATTTTAAAGGTTCATCATGACGCCCTAGAGCAAGGGAGCTTCCGTCAAGAATTCTAGAATGCATTATATACACACTTTTGTTGTATATCACTCGTCAATAGACGAATATAGTTTTGCACTAATATTTGTTTTGTTTTGTAGGTTTTAATCATACCATGACGCCTCAAACAAGGGGGAGCAACCGTCAAGGGGGAGCATACATGCATTTAGCATCATTCTCACTTTTCAACAAGCATTTTTGCTGATAAAAGTGGAGAAAATAGGCTAACATTGCTATGCCTTTTCTTTTTTCATATATTTTTCATAATTTTTGTTGCATAAAACTAACCTTGATGTAGGTTAAGCCTCTTAATTTGATCCATGGATCCGCTACCAAACAAGGGGCGGATTGAAGTGGACGATTTAACTTCACTAGGGATGATGCAAGCTCGCCTTTTTGGGGAGAAATAAAGTTAAACTCAAGGACACCCTTTTTGTTTCGACAAAGGGAGAAAGTGTAGCGGGAGAAGGTAATGTAAAGGTAGTAAGGATAAAAGTAACCTTTTACATTTTACCTTATATTACGTTTACATATATTTGTCATCATCAAAAAGGGGGAGATTGTTAGTGCAAATATGACGATATTTAATCTATACAGTCTCGTTTGTTTTGATTGATGACAAACATGTAACTTGTAATACATAGCGTAAAATGTACAAGTTACTTGTAATCACACTTTGTCTCAACATACATTCAACACCTCTCGATGTCTCAAGTCCTCGCATATTACAACACAGGTTCATTACATGTTTGTTATGTGGCATTATGATCAAACCCATTAACAAATCATTTAGAATGTTTAAAATACATTTAGAGTCACTAAGTATTTTAATAGGTTAACCATTCTATTTTGAACCTCATTTTACATTTTGCATTCACAAGTATTTCAAAAGGTAACTAGACATTTTATTAACTA
The DNA here is from genome assembly GCA_910596185.1 of Chrysanthemum makinoi. NCBI lineage: Eukaryota > Viridiplantae > Streptophyta > Magnoliopsida > Asterales > Asteraceae > Chrysanthemum > Chrysanthemum makinoi. The sequence goes on along the minus strand of OU343220.1, from coordinate 303,177,121 downwards.
GTTACATAATACATTTTACAAGTTTACCTTGATAAACCTTTTAATCTAAAATGGAAATACATGTTACATCATGTCATGCATCATCTTTGAAATCCTTGGAAGATCAATTGAATATTTTGGTTAGATTGATACTCAATATATCAAATGTGATCTTAGTAAGATTGGGTAATATCTTGGAAAGATTTGAAGAACGATTTTTTAGATTTTACATGGGGCACCCAGACCCTTTTTTTATAAAGGGCGGAACCCTTTAAAGGGATCCTTGGTCCGTGGGCGCTCTGAGCACTTTTGCCTATAAATAGAAGCCCATTGTTTTCCATTTCTTCACCACTTGAAACACATCTTCTCCACCTTCGCATACATTTAGATCTATCATTACAATGTAGTAACATACATTAAACACCCTAATGATCATGATCATAATGCTTCTAACATTCATCTTTGTTGTAAGCATACTCTACATAATGATCAACCAAGGAAAGCTTGGAGATCTAGCCATCCCCACTCACCACAAGTTGAAGATCTATCACAACAAGTTTAGGGAACTTGTGATCTTCATCATGAAAGCTTCCTATCAATGGAAGATCATTTAGAAGTAGTTATTCATATCCATTAGACATTTGTGTCATGGATCATTAGTGTGAACATCATTGCATCATAACAACACTTTCACCAAACTAGATTAGATGGTTTATGTGTTTGTGCCATAAAACACCAGGTTTGTTATGTTGGGCCATAAAACATAATGGGAGTGGTTGTACCCTTGTAAACTTCGACATCTAGCTTAGTGTAAAAATATTGTATAAGCGGCGTTAGGTTGGTTCTACCTCGAACTAGAACCGGTATTTAGCTTTGTACGAAAAAAGTGTAAGCGGCGATTGTAAGGTTTTCTCCGCCGAGAAGGGAGCTTGTTTATTTAGTGAAGTAACTCAGGTTGGGTACTCGAGTGGAGTAGGTAGGAAAGGAGATCCGTGACGAACCACTATAAATCATGGTGTAGGTTTGCACTTTCCTTTCTTTATCTCTTTACTTTTATAGTTGCACTATACTATTGCTTGTGATGTGGTTTGATGTTAATGCTTGTGTGACAACATGGTTTACTATGCTTTACATTAGTCACAAACAATAATTGGAACTTTCATATTACAACAAGCTTCATAAGCGATTTGATACTAAAGATCTAAAGTTTTTAAACGGAAACGTATTCACCCCCCTCGTTTCCACGGTTCCTTAATTATACATAGTGTAGCTAACTATGTCTAATTCTGGAGGGATATCGTTCCTTAATTATACATAGCCTAGCTAACTATGTCTAATTCTGGAGGGATCATGTTATGTTGGGAGCAGTTATTTATAAAATCTTAGTGCAAGCGAGGGTTTTTCACATATTCATAAAAATAAAAGTTATGCTCATCGGAGACATTCATCCAATATTTTCTTAACAATAATGTTTTGTACACTCTTAATCATCGATAACCATAACGACATCTCTTCATGTCTTCTTTCCTCGTTATCCATCACAAACTCAAAAATTCGATAGACTAACCTGAGCCAGATTAGGGGACTGAATTCCTTTTTGGTGGGCCGAATGTGACAACTTCGTATTTTCAGGTCATATTTCAAGACATTACTCATGCTTCATCATTTTATCATTTATCGTAGCTAGGTTTACGAGCATCAAGTCACGTAACCGTATTGGTTTAGATGTGAATTCATGAACATATCATCAAGGACATTTCATATAGACTAGGTTTTAGTCACATTTCATTAGCATCATCGTCATCATATTTGGTTCATGCATGGTTTGCATTTTCATTAAGCGTTTATTTTTTCCTATTAAATATACTTGGCATCAGTAATTATTTTGAACATTTGATCAATACTTCCAAAAATATTCCTAATATATTTTATACTCATTTAAGACTATAAAATTATAGTATTAATTTACCCGATGTTTTAAATTTATTTAGGTATATAAATTGTTATATTTATATAATTTTATGGTTTTGTAAATTCAACTTTCGATAAATATTTATTTCACTCAACTCATGTAAGAAATGTATTTTTATAATTTTTATGACCTCAATATATTTTATCTTGACCTGTTAAAAGTTATTTTTTATCTAGCATTTATCTAAATATAATGTGTACTCAACACACATATTTAAGTTTACTTACATATAACTACACTTAAGCAAAATAAAATATATATATATATATATATATATATATATATATATATATATATATATATATAATAATGATGACTAAACCCCCTTGGCCGACTTGGAAATAGAATTAAGTCATTGTTTCACAAAATATCTTTCAAGTATATGTTATAATACTTTCATTACAAACACATACACAAAAGATCAAAAGGTAAAAAATCTTTCTTCCTCTCTTCCTCACAAAACCGGCCAACCATGGGGACATGAAGGAATCATCATAAAAAATTTCTAGACAAGGTTTTAACACTCTAGTCTCACTCTTTATTAAGGTTTTGCAATAAAAACCTAGGGTGATTAGGAAAAATCCTTTGTTCTCATAACCTTATCAAGTTACTAGTAAGCATCCATACTCATGTTTTAATTTCATATTCATTGTTATGGTCATTTCATTTTACTTGAGAAAACATGCAAGTCTCATGAGATTTATACCACTTTTTCATTGATTTTAAGAGTTATTATATATATTGGTCATCCTATAATTACTCCTTGTTATAAATCACCCTTGGTGATGTCTAGGAACCCATGACACCCTAAGAAGGTGTATGGTAGGATTAGAGAATAACCCCGAGGTTGTTTTTGAATTGGTTGGAATAGGTTTGGCGCGCAGAAAAACTCATTTTAAGAAGTCTAATAAAGGGTCTGTCCATATTTTGAATTTGGAATTTTTCGGCAGTAAGCAAAATATTTTGGGCTAGATATTTGGAAAATATATTTTAAAAGCAACGTGGCAGCTTGAACGGGTTAAAGCAGAGCTATCTTGTAAGAAGTTATGAATTTTTGAGTTTGACGACGAAAACTAATTGTACAGAAAATTCAGCAAGCTGTCTCGACTTTTTGAGTCAAAAATAGTCTTAAGCGTTGTTAAATGTGTCGACTTGTAAAAATATATTATTAGTATATGTTATGCGATTCCGTGGATATATAAGCATTAAGCGGACTTATAAGCGAGTTATTCACATTTTAAAAGTTACGTAACTTTATTCTATTAGCAAAATTAATACATTTTCTATTAAACTACATACTACGACAACGAGGACCATGTTGAAGGTCGTTTTTAACAATGAGAAGTACTTTTATAAAAGTGATGTCTTCTAGTAAAAGTAAGTTAAGCCAAGCATATTTTCAAAATGTCAAACCATTTGTCAAGCGGAGTTGTAATGAATAAGATCACGGTCATAAACTTTGCGAAACCATACTTTTCTATATTTTCTCAGTGGTCCAGAGACCTCTAGGATGAAAACTTAAACACTAAAACTTTGAGATAATGGTACAATCTTCCCAAAACCGTTGAGTACGTTTCCTAACACTCGGCGTGCATCATTTCTACGACTAGTTTTAGAATTAGTTTAGTCACTTTCATGAAATTGTCAACTGACATTATTTTACGTGAAAGTTATAATTTCATAATAAATCACTAAATGATTATCGTTAGATATCATTTCAACGTAAATACATTTGGAGTAATTTAAAATATGGTCAAGGCGTTAAATTTATTTCTCGGCGGAATTATTTTTCAAAAATTGAGGAAGTGGTATAGATATCATCCGAATTGCATGCATAACATTACATCATAACTTATTATGTATCATATCATTCATAATAGGTCAAGTTTAGAGATTCACGCTACACCTCGGTGTATCCACTTTTGTCTTTATAATCATTGCAACAGATGAGTTTCGTAGCCCCTTCTTTTATATGTTTTGAACTATTTTGGGGGAGATACATGCTCAATTATTTTCATTTACTTTCATAGTTACTCTAAACTTTTATGGACTACCGTGAGTTCTATAGCCCCATTTTCAATTGTTTTAATACTTTTATTAAACTCTTTGGGGGAGATACATGCTCATTAACTTTTATGTCATTCATGATTATTTGCAACTATATGTTTATCTGAATTGAATGTTTAGTCATATTCTATATCATAAATCATGGAACTAAAGGTCTTGGGATTATTATTGCGCTAAAAGGTCTTGGGATTATTGGCCTTCAAGGTCTTGGATATTATTGAGCTAAAGGTCTTGGGATTTTTATTGAGCTAAAGGTCTTGGGATTATTTGAAACAACACTCATATGTGTTATATCAATTGATTATTGATACATTAAGCTATCTACTATTATGTGAATTCATTTGACATCATGCATTTGAACATAAACTATACATATTTTGGCAGTGGGTTGTAAACACACAGGTTGCAAGTTTTGTATGGTCGGAACTTGGAACTGAGTGGATATACAATGCCTTTGCTACATAAGCGATTTTGAAGGTTTTCATTTCAAGCAAACTCTATGAACTCCTCAACCTTTGTGTTTTGATCTTTTTATGTTTTATCTAGGTATCTAAGGCATTTACTTCGCATGGCATTCATGGACATACCATAGAGTCATTGGTGACTGACGCGTCACATAGGATTTATGAACTTTAAAAACATCGTTTGGCTTGTAACAAATTTATTTCCGCACAAGTTGATTTCATTTGGGACCTATCTTTTAAACTTCTGATTATTTTATTAAATCAAGCGTGTTATTTTCAAAGCGACACTTTAGGTCGATTCAATATAGCTGTGATTGTGATGCTATGACAGTCAATCCCCAGGAATTCCATTCCGCTGCAAAACAGGTATTTTGGGGGTGTGACATACGACCTCATTGCGGGTCAATTGGTGGTGGGTTGATTGGAAGTGGTTGATTTGGTGGTGGGTTATCATATACATGATGAAAAGTGATAAGGTTCTGAACAAAAACATGAAGAAGGGGATAGACTACAAGGAAGCTAATGAAAATAGAAAAAAAAATCTTACTTGATAGGAATCAAGCAGGGAACCTAAAGCGGATCTTGTATGGTAGTTACGAGTCAAGAAACTTCCTTTTCTTGGAGCAAGTTTTTCAACCTCGTTGAAGCATTAAACCTAATCATTTGTAGTGTAGTATGGGTAAGCCTCATAGATTGATATCGTTCTCTAGGAGAATAGAATGCTAGTAAGAAATATAGACCGAGAAAGGTGGGGTTGAGGATGATTCTTTTTTAAATATTTTTAAGGTTTTTAGAAGCTAAGGTAAATATCCGGGGGAATTGGTTTGGGGGTGGTACTTCTACCGATTACTCTACTTTAACTAATTATCTAATTATCTAATTTCTACGGGTAGCTATGTCTAATTGAGGTGTGCTCGTATGATGATTAAAGATGTGTTCACTTTGATACTATTACTCCTAGTTATCATTTTATTTGTCGGTTGAGTTGTCAAGTCCTTTATCTTAACGCGTTGTATTCCTAAAGGTCGTAGGGTATGCGTGGTCCCTAATTCTTTGAGGTTATCTCTAGTATATGACTCAATGAATTGACAAGCTAAGCTATTTCATCCATGAACATATCATCATAAAGCATACTCAAGCATTAAATACGGATGCCCTAGTTGCACTCCTAAGCCAATTTCAATTAAGACAAGAAACAACCTAACAACAATCAATAACTAGGTTTCATAAATCTAAGCAAACACACAAGTATTTAGCTAGACATGATAGACAAGCAAGCATACACACAATCAATCGAATATGGGATAGACATAATGATAATTTGGATTAACAAACTTATCTCGATGTGTAAAATAGGGTATGGGACCCTAAAATACTGTCCAAGTCGGACTACAACTGAGTTAAGGTTTTTCTCCTAAATTTTATCTCTTTAAATACAGAAAAATCGAATTCTATATAGAGATTCACAATCGCGACGGCGTCACCTTTTGCATGGGCCTCCGTCAGGTCACCGTCATTAGGGTTTAGTCTAGGCCAAGTCATCGATGGGACGGCGTCACCTTAGAGTTGTGACACCGTCAGTCTTCAGTTGGGACGTCGTCTTGAATCTAGATCTTGGCCGTCTGGGGGAAAAATGTGAGTGACGCCCTCCATAATTAAAGCGTGACGCCGTCAGGTTGTAAGACCAGAATATTCAGTGAGCCGTCACGTGCATGTTTTGATCAAGTCTTCATAGAGGGACGGCGTCGCCCTTTGGTTGGGATGCCGTCGAGTGCGTGTCCGGTCTTGAGTGGCTTTGATCTTGACTTTGCCATTTTCTTCATGTATTTTCTCCTTTTCGTTTCAAATGTGAACATTCAACTTATTTTGCTTTGAACCTAAAAGTAAAAGCGAAATTAAGCAGTAACGGATAAAAATTGTGTCGAAATAGGGCTTAAATGACCCCCTAAAAGCGTACGTTTCAAATCCTTATCAGTAGTAATCGGTAAAACCGAGGTCGTCCCAAGAGCTATGTGAGTGAATTCTAATTAAGTCTAGGTGTCACTGGTTTTAATTGGTTTTAATATTGAAATGATTAATAAACTAATTAACAAGAAATAAAAGAAAGCAAATAAAAGGTAGAGTTGTGATCAATAGGGGTAAAGTGTGCTAACCTAGTTACTCATCCTATCATGTTATGATCACGTCTAACTACTCCCAATTGATTCAAATGGGGTTTTAAGTCGCTAGGACAACATTTGGTCGATTAGTCCAAAACTATCGAAAGCCTTCCACCAGATCAAGCTACTACCCTTGAAGTCCATTGTTTTTAGTCCCTAATCCAAGTCATGAAGTTCTGCTACATGCAAGATTCGTAATAATAGTGCCGACCGCTAGCATCTTAGACACTCATGCCTAACTTCTTAAGTTCATCAAAGCGTGATCATTTGGTCAGGTTCTTTCAACAGAAAGGGTCGTCAGTTGATCAATTCTTACCCTTCCAAGTCAGTCTACCAACTTAGGGTCAGTTGGTCAATTCTTCTAGGCAACTAGACACTACCACCATTCACAACTACCGAAACAAAGGTAGCTACCAACAAACTATGCATGAATACACTAGAAACAATTATACGGAAGCAATGTAAACGTAAACACAACAATTAAGGAAACATAACTAGGCTAGCACTAAAGGTGCTTAGCCATATAAAACAATCAATTCAAGGTTTGACATAATGAAATACATGAATCGAAAGTAAAAGAAAAGATAATCGCTAATGCTTATCGTTAGGGAGTGATTTCTCCCTTGGAGATGGCTCCGTATGCTCTTGAAGATCTGCCTTTGGACCCCTACTCACGTTCTTTGCATTTTGGTGTGGAGTGAATGATGGAAAAATGCAGAAATGGAGCTTGTATTTATAGGCGAGATCTAGTTCTGCGGCGTAACTTAAAGTTGAGTTGCGTTAGTAACCTTAATATTCCATAATAATGCTCGTATGCATTTGCAGTTCTGGTAACACATGGAATGAGTTCGCCGTATCTCAATCTAGTTACAAATGACATGATACACGTAGTCATTGGAAGGAGTTACGGCGTAGCTTATAGCGGCGTGGAACATCTTTTGGATTTACGGTAATCATTAATGGGGTGCAGCCGTAATGCCAGGGTTATTCACGAGTCTGCAATTAGCCTACTTGCGTAATGTGAGGTGGATTTACGCCGTAGGTTCATCACAGTGGGCATACTATCATAAATCTCTTATAAATCTCAAATCCGCGTCTCTTTAGCTCCAATGCTCGTAATTTACCTGAAAGTGGAAAACAAATGTAAATCCATATAAATGATATAAAATACGAGCATTATCGGGGGAAATTGACACTTAATATTCAGGACTATTTGATGTTATCAAATATCCCCCCATTTGAACTCTACTTGCCCTCAAGTAGACCTTATTAGATAAATTTCTAAAAATATATCTCCCATTACCAAGAAAATATAAGTCTAAAAATCCCTTGTGCTAGAACAAATCAAAGCCGAACACCTCATGAAATGGGAACAAAACACTCAAAATCTCTCAACTAGTCTAAGTGTCAATTTCAGGGTGATCACTCAAAGCACAGTTATAGCATGTATTCTATCATAAGCTTGGCGGTTACACAAATCTCCACCACTAGAGTTAAGGACTAAACAATTCTCGAAGGTAATATGGGTAGACACAACATGGGTTAAGGGTGAATTGTCATTACTAACATGTCACGGAGAAGTGCACAAAATCAATGATACATGACCAAATCCATGGCCAAGACACCAAAGATTGCTCGCTTCATCACCTAGACACGCTTCATGACTAAAAGGTAGGATAAGACATGGGATTTAATTGGTTGTAAAGTAAAAAAAAAGCAAATAGTCTAAACCTATAACAAGTCATCACAGCTTCTTTTCATCAAAGTTCAAGTTTCAAGGCTGAGAAACCGGATCATGATATACCAAGTAGATGTGCCACTAGAGGACGTCATGATAGGCACATTACCTGTTCTTCAACTGTTGGCGCAATAATTACCAACTTCATTCTTCAAATGTGACCGAGGTAACCTCCTCGATACTAAGTCTTTGATGAGCTCTAAACATGGTGCTTCTAACTTTGCACTTTACAATAAACTACAACTTTTATTATTTATTTTTTTATTTATTTTTATTATTATTATTATTTTACATCATAACATAACATCCCCCCACTTGAGATGAACATAATGAGAATCTGGGAGGTCTTCAATGATCTTCAAATACATGTCTTTGACGAAAGCGTGATTTCTGAACCACTCTACTTGAACCTTGAACTTAGGCAAACAATGACTTCCCGATCACAAATTAAGACTACACAATAGGCTAAGGTGAATGGGTGTATCGAAACATATATATTGGTTGAACAAAATGAAAGGAATGGCTCAGACGGGTGTATCTAGGGGTATCTTGTACTAAAGGTGAGTGCAACAAAAGGGTTTAACATGGGGGTCGAGAAGTCGACGTGACTAATCGATAGACACACAAGGATATGTTGTTTGGGTGATAATCCTATAATATTGCCTTCTTAAACTTAATATTCCAAATACATTAAGCTAACTCAACATACCTCGTCTATGGTCTCGAAATGATGTAAAGGCTAAGTTATAAAGTTTACAAGCTACCGGCACACTCATAATTTGGTGGATTTGGGTAAATATTTGGAAACGGATAAGGCTAACCTCACCATATAATATCAAGGGTTATAATGTGCTCGGCTAAGGTCTAATCTAGTTAGGTTAAAGAAAACATGTCATTTTAAAAATGGCATAATTTTCAAAATAAACTTGAAAAACGAGGGCAAAATAAAGTTCAAGAGATAATTCACTAAGTCCCCCCTTGAAATGTACAAAGTCTCTTTTGAACTAAGCGTTAAATAAAGGTGAAGAGTAAATTAAAGCGAAACTTCCCAATTCACTCCAAAAAATAAAGAAGGCCCACGAAAGGATCGTGCAGCCCGCTTAAGCATCCTCGAGCAAACTTCATTCCCTGAAATCACACTAACCAACAAGCATAATTCTAAAAAAGAAAAACAAAAAGAAATGTAACTCACTTTTGTAGGAATCACGGTTGCATTTAGCGTATACAACAAGCCTTTTAAACCACTTGGTGTCCCAAGTGGACGAGTGTAGTTTCGTAAGGGCTTACAGGGAACATACCCACTAAGTTCATTTAAAAACTAATACAAGGTTAATGTGTTTAAATAGAAAGAATTAAAACTGGAGGATAGTTACGTCGTAACTCCAACAAAGAGTTACGCCTTAATTATGGCAAAACCTGGCAGACGTTACTGGAGGGTAGCTACGCCGTAACCATAGCATGAGATTACGCCGTAATCGGTAATACTCTGGAGAGAATCGCTACCAGAGATGTGTTATTAATCATTTTGGGATGATTCGCCCGTAACTGATGGGTGAACCTCCCTTCAAGTTCTTGATGCAATCTTTCTCGATTCCTGCAAAAATGGTTAAAACACAAAACCAAAAATAGAAATAAAAATAAATATGATAATTGGGTTGTCTCGAAAGAGCATTTTCTTTATTAACGAGTCTTTAAGTTAGACTCAAAGCCATGGAGCTTTACAGTGGCCTTCGAACTTGGCCAACTTCCTCCTTAGTTGATCTTTTCTTTGGAGGAGGGCTGGTCCCAAACACATGGAGGAATATCACAGTCATGCGATTATCGAGTCTCTTGCAAACAATTAGTTTTGGCCCATTCATAGCAATATTTAGACGCAACTTCCCATTCTAGTTTTGTAGCCCAAAATTTTACTTTAACCCAATTTTGAATGAGATCCCTAGTATCCGACCTCCATTCTTTTTTCTTCATCAAAACATGCCCACTCCTTGCGTTTGAGCCAGTCAGGATCGGGGAATTCTCCTCCATTGCAAATCTTTTGGTTAGGATCGCATGTAGGCCATGCCTTAGTGAATCCCCCATACATCATAATATCCGGTTCACAAAAATGAAGAATCTAATCTACCTCTTCAAACAAGTTGGTCATAATATGGCATCCCCGAAACCAATGATCCTTGATTAGTTTTTCATTCTAGAAACACCACCAAACTTCTGCCTCTTTTTTTAATCTTTTAACAAAAAACTGTCCTCTCCCCATTGCGTTTGAAATGGAGAACGTTGAGTGTTAATTTAGAACCCTCTATAAATAGAAGTTAGGTATAACAATGAAGTTTTCCTGTAACAATAGTACTACCCTTTTTATCAGGCACTCCAGGTGAAGTTCGAACTTCGTCGTTCTCCTCTTGAAAAGATTCATCGATGTCGTCTTCATCACTTGACTCGGTTCCCTGCAAATGGCCAAAATATGAAGGAGGAAAATTATCAGAACAATTTGCTTGAACTTCTTTGGAAACTTCTTTCGCGACAACTTCATCCGGTTCATGGCATGAAGTTTCGTCCATTCTAAACACCACTCTCTCATCACTATATCCCAATGAGAGTTCTTCTTCCAAAACCTTGATTCAGGCTCGTGAGGAAGCAAGGAAAGGTCTCCCAAAAATTAAATGTTCTCTTGGGTGTTTGCCATCTCAATAACTACGAACTTGGATGTAAATATGAACCTGTCGACTTTGACCAATACACCACCCGTGAACCCTAGAGGGGTTGCCTTAGTCATGTTAGCCATCTCAATCACCATGCTTGTCTTCCAAAGATCGGTTAATCTTAGTTTTAAAAATATTGAGAGTGGCATGATGTTTATGCTAGACCCAAGATCAGCAAATGCCAAGAGATCATTATTCCCTACGGGCATGGAATGACGAACCCGTTTGTGCGGACTTCCTTGATCGGTAGTATCTCAGTTCTAACCGTGTTGGCTCTCGACTCATGGTTTACGCCATAACTCATTAGAAGAGTTCTGGCGTAGCTACTGACTTTACCACGCGGTACGTGCAGCATCCGAGTTACTTGTTGAAGAATGGAAATCATCAACCTGTAACTTTGCATCCTCTTCAGAAAAAATGGCCTTGCACACCACCATAGGTTTGATCCCCTCAGGTTCAGTGTTACTTTTCTTCATCTCTTCACTAAGTTTCTCCACCATTGCTTATAGGTTTTTCAAAGTTGTGTCATGGTTGGAGAGGCTTTTATTTGTATTTTCTTGGAAATTTTTGAGCCACTCATCTTGTTCTTTTTGTTTTTGGGCTGAGGCCTTCAGAAATTTGCTAATGGTGTCTTCAATGTTGGGCCTTCTTTCCCTGAAAGGCCCACGGTTGTAATATCCGGGAGGTCCCCCACGATAGCCATTACTGTTTCGATTATCCCCTTGAAATTGTCGATTTTCACCATATTTAACCTCTTCGACCTTGCTATCTTCATTAATGAGAGGACAATTTTTTGTGAGATGTCCCCCTCCACAGCTTTCACATCCAACTTGGATAGCATGAACACATTCCTTGAGCTTGAGTGTTGATGAGTGGCCTTTTACTCATCATTTTAAGCCCGGAAAACCCACAAAAACTTCTAAAAACACGGAAATATAACCAGTTATAATGCAGATATCCTTGGAATGTGTTTTTATGTGTTTCAGGTTCAAAGGATTGAAAACAGGGAAAAACGGACATAATTGAGCTTGGAATGGAAAAAGTGCTTTGCGGACGGAGCCGGGAGTGGACTTTCTACATTTTCAAAGCCCGGGACCCGTTTTTGGAGTGAGAGTGGGAAAACAAACTCGAAACCAAACCCCGAACCCAAATTACCGATTCACCCATTTTCATTAAAAACAATTATTTTTATTTCAAAACCAATTTTTATTTTTAAAACAATTGTTTTTATTAAAAACGTTTTTATTTAAAACCAATATTACTTTTTCCTTAAAACCTTTTCATAAATCCTAAAAACTATTAAAAAAAAAAAAAAAAAAAAATATATATATATATATACTTTTCTCTTAAACCTTTATAAAAAAACTTAAAAATACAATTTATTTAAAGTTTTACAAAATACCAAAATTAAATAAACTTGCCCTTTTTTAAAACCTTACACCAATGAGCCTACCCTTATCCCCCTTGAACCCTTTCCCTATCCTTTGAACCCTTGATCCCCACTTGAACCCCCTTTTTTTTGTTTAACACATTTCTGTTTCACCCCTTTCCACCCACAATACCCTTTTTTTACCCCATTTGACTACTCCCACAGTCAAACAATCAAAACCCATAATCACTAAACCATTGGCGCCAAAATACTCCCATTCCCCCTCCTCTCTCATTTCCTGTCCCTCTCACAGAAGCATCTGATAACATCAAATTAGCCTAATCTTTTATATATCAAATTCCCGTGTTTATGGCCTCATTTTCATTAATATGGTACTTAATTCTATCATATTCGTTCATATTTGAAATTCAGGATAAATGAGGCGTTGGAGAGGAAAAGAAGTGATAAAAGGCCAAGTATATGTTCTCAAGATTGATTTACGAGGGCCTTTGGATTTTATGTGAAGATTACGCCGTAACTAGCTAATAAGGTTATTGTGTAAATATGAGTTTTGAAGGATACGGCATAACCAATTCTTATGGTTGTCGTATTATTTTTAATGAAGGATTCTGGCGTGGCGGAAATTAATACGCCGTAGAGATAATTCAGTCGGATAAGTTTGAGATGGAGAAGGATTCACAGTATTAACCGATGATTAGTTCTGCCGTAATTAATTGCCGACAAGTTTGAGGTCCAGGATTAAAGCGGAAAGTTTATTCGAAGTTTATTGAGTACAAGGACTTGTTATAAAAGTAACAAGTGCGATGAGGGGCCAAAAGTGTCAACAAGAGCAAAATAGTTTCAATAATTTAGCTTGACATTAGAAATACGAAATTGCAATTCTTATATAGTTATGGTAAACTATATATTGAATTCTGGTAACTTTGAGTTCTGACGTAATTAATTTATTTAATTACACTCGTAACCATGTGGGGCCTCATCTGACCCTAAATCGCATTTTGGGATCTCTCTTCACCTCTCGGTGCGATTAGAACCCAACTCGAGGGCATTTTCTAGCAGTCGAAGCGGTTTTGAAGGAAAGATTCATAATCATTATCATTATTAGCTCTACATCAAGTAATTTGTATCAAACATTATGTTCAATTCAATTTATGATTTATTCATTTTGTTGGTATGATTTACTATATGTTTGGCTAAGCACCAGTCTTGGCCTTGTTATGATTCCTTAATTGTTTTGTTTACGTTTACTTTATTTCCGTACAATTATTTCTAAGTGTATGCATGCATAGTTTATTGGTAGCCACCCTTGGTTCGGTAGTTTTGAATGGCGGTAGAGGCCAATTGCCTAGGAGATATAACTAACTGACCCTAGGTGATCGGTTGAGACGGGAAGGGTAAGATATGACCAATGAAGACCCTTTCTACTTGTGTGATTTGACCAAGTGATCACCTATCCTTTGGATGAACTTAAGAATTAGGGGTGAGTGTCTAAGTTCCTAACGGCCAGGCACTCACTATTATAAATCTAGCATGTGCGTACTTAATGACTCGGCTTGGGGATGGGAACAAGGACTTATGACGGTGCTGATTTCTCTGTGGTGGCATCTTCTTTGATAGGTTAGGGCAAATTGACCAAATCTTTGTCCTCTCGACTTTGACCCCACCAGAGTAATTGGAAGTAAGTAGACGTAGACATAAATAGCTAGGATGAGTAACTAGGTTAGCACCATTCTCCTTCATTGATCACATCTTTTGCCTTAATGCTTTCTTTTATTTCCTTGTTTTATTAGTTAATTTTATTTCAATCTTAAAAGCCATTAATATCGTGACATAGACTTACGTTAATTTCCAATCCGTAGCTCTGGGACGACCTCTTTTTACCGAATACTACACTACACCGCGTACGACTTTGCGTTAGTGCACTAGGTAGACCATAGGTATTGCGAGAGACACTATAAATTTAAGACACGGTCAGTAAAACCTGCATCAAGTTTTTGGCTGGCTGCGGAGACTATTTTAGGATTTTTAATTTAAGTTTTTTTTCTTTCTATTCTAACTGTTTCTTTGTGTTTCTTGAGTACGTTTGGTAATCATGGAAATGGAACAGATTTTGATAATATGACATTGGAAGAATACTTTGAGAATGAAATGAGAAATGGAAAGAAAAGTTTTGTGGGAATCGTCAATCTTGGAGAACTTCTACGAGTCGCCTTCCTAGAGCATTTCTTTCAACCATACACCTATGGTGATTATGTATCTCCTCAAGAGTATGATGAATTGGACATGGATAACATGACCCTTTATGAATATGAATTATATCTGACCAACCGATGTCGGAAGATGAGCGACTTTGTGATTATTCATATAACACTCCCGATCCTAAACTGATGATAGCGAATTGATGATTGAAAGAGCGTTTGAGAATTAGTTAGAATTGGTCTTTGAAAATCTTCGCGCATGGAGCAAGAGGAGACTCATGATGAGTCTATTAAGGATGTGAACCTTGGAAGTGAGGACCTTCTTAACTTTCCTATTTCTCCTATTACTAATATTTGTGCTAGTGTTTGTGAGCGGATGCAGATAATGTCAATTTTGACGTTACAAAGGAGGAAGAGGAAGCCCAGGAGGAATGTGATGAATGGAATTTTTATGACATGTGGGATATTACGGTAGAGGATGTTGAAAGGCTTAGGCAAATTCTAACACCTCCCATGCATAATGAACCTATCAGTGGTAATGCATCCCTTGACATCACCTATCACACACTGCAATGAAGCATTACGCAGCACCAACTACCAACCCAGTGTTGAACGAGCTTATAAAGGAATGGGAGAGATTTTGAATATTTCGTGGTTGGCGAAGAAGCGAATGCGACCACACTAAAGATATGAAGAACTCGAGGAACCGCTTTATAAAGATCCTTCATCATTTTCTACGGACGAAGGGCACATCGGCGGTTGATGAAGCGAATATGGTTTTGAAGAAAGTTAGTCAACAGCAACATGGAACATGCCAATCCTCTAATCCGTCAATGAACATGGGTCGGAAGTAGGAAATGACTTCTCCTCTGAGGTATGACTATAATTCATCATTTCCCCATCCTATAGCAAATTCACACCCTCTTGGTGTTTATTGCTATTTTCACCCACACTTGATTTCAAGTGAGGGGATGAACACCCTTTTACTTAGTAAATAAGGGTGGAGTCAAGCTCGTGACTCGAAAAAAAACAAGCGCTTCATGGGAGGCACCCCATGCCTATCTTTTCTTTTTCATTTTATTAGTATAGTTGGGTTTTGTGTTTTTAACCATTTTGCGAGGAATCGAGAAAATTGCATCAATAACATAAGCGGGGACGACACTGTCCATCGATTCTGGCGTAACTCATCCCAATGATTACGTTGTAACATATCACAAGTGGCGATTCTCTCGAGCATTACCAATTCTGGTAATCCCATGCTATGGTTATGCCGTAGCTACCCTCTAGTAGCGACTGTCGGTTTTGCCATAATACGGTAACTCCTTCAATGATTCGACATAATTATCCTTCAGTTCAAATTCTTTCTATAATAACACAATAACCTTGTATTAGTATTAAATGAACTTTGTGGGTATGTTCCCTGTAAGCCCTCACGAGACTACACTCGTCCACTTGGGACACCAAGTGGTTTTAAAGGCTTGTTGCATTAAGCTAAAATGCAACCGTGATTCCTACGAAAGTGAGTTAGGATTTTATTTTTCTTTTATTGCTTGTTGTTTTTCTAGTGTGATGCCTTTGGTTGTCTTATGTGAATTCAGGTAATTAAAGTTTGCTCATAGATCTCAAAGCGGGACACGTTTACTCATGTGTCTTCGATCATGCCGAGAGCAAATCGGAGTTTTCTGTTTCAATTCTAACCCTTCTTATCTTTCATTTATATGCTTAAGTATGACCCAAGTAGGGGGAAGGGATTAGACATGGACACCCACTTGATTTTACTTGCCTTTATTTTTCTAGTTTTTGATGAAAAGTGTTTCATTAGTAAACTTTTGACATGTTTTTCATTACTTAACTGGATCAATCTAGACTGAGCACACCTACCCTATATTTCCATTGTGTGAGGATAAGCCTTTCCGTTTTTCCCTTATACATAATACCACAAAAATGAGTGTGCCGGTGGTTGTAGTAGACTTTAGAACTTGGCCTTGTATATCTTTTCGAGACCATTATCATGAGCATTACACTAAGGTAACTTGGTGTGATCGGTGCCGCTAGGATATAAGGAAATTTTAGGATTAAACCCAAATAGCCCATATATGTATTGTGTATATTGACTTTTCACATCGATTAGCCAATCCTCCTGTTAAACCCTTTTTTGTTGCACTCACCATTAGTGTAGATACCCCTAGATACACCCTACAGAGCCATCCCTTTCATTTTTGTTCACCCAATATATGTTGTTTCGTTACACCTATCGCCTACCCTACCCTGTAGTTTCCTTATGTATGGTCGAGCGTTGTTTGGTTAATTTTGGTTCCACTAGTGAAAGTCGCGGGTTTTGAATAAAAGGTTTTGGAAGAAAATCGGGTTTAGATGATAGTTGATCTCAAGTTGGGGGGATACTTTTTATGTTCGTATCGTTTATATCCATGTATACCTTGTCTTGCATCAAAAAACATTCAAGCAAGTGTTTTGTCTATAATTAGTGTTTTCGCCTTGTTCAATGGCGCAAATTTTTTTAATCTCCGTCTAGTCTTACGGATAAAATTAGAAACAAACATTTCTATCTAAGCCTTTCAAATTTTAATCAATATTCGTACAATGGGGACATTTTACATTTCAAGTAGGGGGATGGGAGATAGAAATGGCCGATTTTGATAGAAATATGTGCTAAATTGACCCTAATTTTAAATTTTTTTATATAGCACATTCTTTTCATTGATGATGAAGGCCGAGTTAATGCATCTTATTTGCCTAGATTATGGAGTTTATGAGGCACCACATTACATTTCTTATGCATTAATTCGTGTATTGGATTATTGAAGACCCCTTGACTCTTGACCCTCGATTTTTGCTATGGGATTGAATGGGACTAGTGGTGGGGTATTTGTGGACTTAGGAATCTATTTGTTTCGTGTCTTTTATTTACACCCATTAAAAGTTTCCCATGCCTTATCCCCCTAGTCATGAATCGAGTTTAGGTGAGGAAGCGAGCAATCATTGGTGTCTTGGCCATGGATTTGGTCATGTAACATTGGTTTTGTCCCTTAGCGTAGCTCGTTAGTAATGACAAAATAACCCCATAAGACTGTTGTGTCAACCCATTTCCTATTAGAATAGCTGCATCTATAGACTCTAGTGGTGGAGATTAGTATCTTTGCCAAGCCTATGATAGAATACTCGCCATGACTGAGCAGTTGAGTGATCACCCCAAAAATATTAAACACGTGAATTATGAGAGAGAGTGTAATTTCAATTCCCTTTTAAGTGAGGTGCTCGGTTTGGAATTTTCTAAGATTAGGTGATTTTTAGACTCATATCTTCCAATTAATCACGGAGATATCTTTTTAAGAATTATTTAAAGGATCTACTCGAGGACAAGTAGGATTCAAGTGGGGGGATATTTGATATCATCAAATTAGCCTAATCTTTCATATATCAAATTCTCGTGTTTATGGCCTCATTTGCATTAATATGGTACTTAATTCTTTCATATTTGCATTTCAGGATAAATGAGGCGTTGGAGCTGAAAAGAAGTGATAAAAGGCCAAGTATATGTTCTGAAGATTGATTTACGAGGGCCTTTCGATTTTATGTGAAGATTACGCCGTAACTAGCTAATAAGGTTACGGCGTAAATATGAGCTTTGAAGGATGCAGTAACCAATTCTTATGGTTACGTCGTATTTATTTATGAAGGTTACAAGCTGGGAAATTAATTACGCCATAGAGATAATTTTGGATCGGATAAGTTTGAGATGGCGAAGGATGCTGTAACCGATGATTAGTTCTGCCGTAATTAATTACTTGGCAAAAGTTTGAGGTCCGAGGATTAAAGCGCAAAGTTTATTCGAAGTTTATTGAGTACAAGGACTTGTTATAAAAGTAACAAGTGCGATGAGGGGCCAAAAGTGTCAACAAGAGCAAAATAGTTTCAATAATTTAGCTTGACATTAGAAAGTGCGGTTGCCAATTCTTATATAGTTACTGGTACGTATATATATATTAGTTACGCGTAACTTTAGTTACAGTAATTAATTTATTTAATTACTTACGCGTAACCATGTAAATACTCATCTACCCATCGCATTTTTCAGGATCTCTCTTCACCCCTCTCCCGGGGGTTGATTAGGCACCACACCATGGCATTTTCCGGCAGTCGAAGCCGTTTGAAGGAAGAATTCACTCGCAATCATCATCATTATTAGCTCTACATCAAGTAATTTGTATCAAACCTTATGTTCAATTCAATTTATGATTTATTCATTTTTGTTGGTATGATTTACTATATGTTTGGCTAAGCACCCTGGTGCTGGCCTTGTTATGATTCCTTAATTGTTTTGTTTACGTTTACTTTATTTCCGTATAATTATTTCTAAGTGTAAGCATGCATAGTTTATTGGTAGCCACCCTTGGTTCGGTAGTTTTGAATGGCGGTAGAGGCCAATTGCCTAGGAGATATGACCAACTGACCCTAGGTGAGCGGACTGAGACGGGAAGGGTAAGATATGACCAACTGACGACCCTTTCTACTTGTGCGATTTGACCTCACCTATCGTTTGGATGAACTTAAGATTAGGGGTGAGTGTCTAAGTTCCTAACTTTGGGCACTCACTATATAAATCTATCATGTAGCGGTACTTAATGACTTCGGCTTGGGGACCAGGAACAAGGACTTATGACGGTGCTTTGATTTCTCCGTGGTGGCATCTTTGCTGATAGGTTAGGGCGAATTGACCAAATGCTGTCCTCTCGACTTTGACCCACCTGAAGTAATTGGAAGTAAGTAGATGTAGACATAACTAGCTAGGATGAGTAACTAGGTTAGCACCATTCTCCTTCATTGATCACATCTTTTGCCTTTATCCGCTTTCTTTTATTTCCTTGTTTTATTAGTTAATTTTATTTCAATCTTAAAAGCCATTAATATCGTGACATAGACTTAAGTTAATTTCCAATCCACGTAGCTCTTGGGACGACCTCGGTTTTACCGAATACTATACTACACACGACCGGATTTTGCGCCCGTTAGTGCACTAGGGTAGACCATAGGTATTGCGAGACACTATAAATTTAAGACCTGGTTAGTAAAACCTGCATCAGCATCCAAAACATGTCACATGCTTCCCTCTTCTTCTTTGCCACTGTGGCAATCCACAACCCACAAAGACCAATACATGGCTGTGATGAAGCACTTGTGCACCAAGGCAAGATGGATGGCTTAGATTGATTCAGAGAAGCACAACTGGCTCACAATCCCACTCCTACTCACACCAAGAAACACAGCAGAAAGAGCCAAGATAGAAGAAGACATATTCATATTTTATTAGTATAAATAGATGTTAGGATTTTGTAAAAGCTTTGTCTAGAATTTCAATGTTCTAGTTCCATTTTTTAATTTCGTTGTCATTTACTTTTATTGTAAACCTTTAATTTCAATGCAATTTAATTCCAGCTTTTAATTTCAGTTTATTCATGTTATGCAGTTTTTTTTTTATATGTTCTTCACATTCTGTCTAGATTAAACCTTGTTCGCATGTTAGTGAAACTTGTTTTTAAGCTCATTTGAGCTTGTGTATGAGCTCAACAAGTTGTTTTTAAAGTCTTTACATCTAAAAAAATGATTTTCTACCCCTGAAGGGCTGTTTGGAACAACCTTGGTTTTGGGTCAAATTCATAATTTGACCCATTTTGATTTTTAAAACTGTCTTAAGTTAGTATTTGTTTCTTCTTTTCAAGTAGGGAGTAAATTTTTCTCTGTTATGTTCCAAATTTATCTTTTAGTCCCTCACAGTCCCTTATAGTCAATTTTTTGCCCCATTTTAGATAGGTTAGAGCTAGTATTAAAGTTAGAATTTTGTTGTAGTAGTAGTTAGTAGTTTAGACTTACTATTTCTGAGCTTTATTTGCACATTAGAATTCATTTGTTAGCTTATATTTTGCCTTCCAATCTACCCCATGGTGCTTTCTTTCATCTGTCATCACAGCTTACTGTCCCATAAGCCTTCTTTGTGCAGTCCCTCATAAGCTCAAATAAGCTTGTAAGTAGCTAAAAGTTGCTTGTTTAGGGCCCTTGTAGTATGCCTTTTAGTTGTTTCCCCTTTTTAGATATTTTAGTGCTTAATTACTTGTTTATTTATAAGCTCAAATCCCCCCCCCCCTTTGTGGCCTTTAGACTGCTGCAACAGTGCAACAGCAAGCTTATTTGCTTCTTAGCTATTTTGCTTATTTGAGTACAACTTTAGCTTTTCATGTACTAAATTAGATCATAGCTTCTAGTCTCCTCATTTGTAGCTTTTTAGTAAGCTTCTTGTAGCTTTTTCTTTTCCCTTATTAGCTTTCCAAAACCAAACACCCCTTACTTTTTGTCTGCTGCTATAAGCCCTTTATACAGCTTATTTTTTAGTTGTAACAATTTTTATTTTTCAAAAGGTTGTTGTTTTTAAGTTTTTTACAATTCCCAAAAAGAAAAAAGAAAGAAATGCAAAAGCGTTAGCCCGAGTTGAACCACAGTGGAGTTTGCACCAACAGCAAAGCCCCAACCAGCAACACCCTTTCCATCTGCTCTAGATCTTTGTTGCGCACTAGTTTTCCACATTTAATTCATTTAAGCAAGTTTTCCCTTTTATAGCTTAATTTCACCATTTTGCTTATTTAGTACTTATCTCGTACTGCTTTTTCCATTTTTATAATTTTCCCAGCTTCTTATTGCATTAAAGTAGTCTCACAAAAAATTTCATAATTTTTCATTAAGGTTTACTATTTTTAATAATTAAATTAGATTAAAACCGTTTTTAATTCTTAATAAATAAAATAAAAGTCAAAAAAATACCCTTATTTTTCCTAAAATTATTTTTAGTCGTTTAGGTCATAGGAAAATTGGTTTTGCACCCGTAGGCCTTAAATTGCAAATTTTTCACTTTTTAGGCTCGGTGCGTTACCGGTTTTCGCGCTTTTTTAGTTTTAATGCCCTAGGACGTAGTTTAGCTTCGTTTTATTGTTTCTTATGCTTAGTAGTTGTTAATTTAGTCATTTACTTTGTTCCCGTGCCTTATTTACTTTCCCGTTCTTTAATTTTTAGAAAACCGTAATCCAAAACGTAAAATCCCGAACAATTCAAGCACTTTACTAACAAACCCCAAACGTCACCGTCAATTCACACCTCGTTAGGAAACGACCCGGGTAATCACTTGCCCGGTATCACTTATCGAGTATTCACGGGTTTTGCGTGTTGACCTTTTTTCTAAAGGGTCGATTCGTCGATTCTCTCGCCTTTATTTCGTAATTGATATTTTTATATTATAATTGACTATATCAATTTGGCGCCGCTGCCGGGGAGGTTGTGTTGCGATAATATCGTTACGGTTTGACGATTAGTGACTTGAAGAACCTTCCTCGTGAAGTTATTCGCTTTCCAAAAACCCTAAAACACAAAAATATTTTCCTTTTCTTTTGTATATATATAAAAGTTAAAAAAACCCAAAAACATTTTGCTTTTTATTGTGTTTAATAAATGATAAAAGACATCAATCATATAACACTCTCAACTTGAGTGTTATCATAATAAGTTCCCAAACAAAAGATTCAAAACTTGCCTTTGTGTCACTTGCGTAAATACGCTTGTGATTATTGGTTTAAGTTCTTTGTGTTTTTGCTTCGGTATCATTTTGATTGATTTGTTTTTAGTGCTTGCGCACTTGTTTTAAAATATATATATATATATATATATATATATTATAAAATTCCAAAAATATTCTTCGTCATTCCTCTTATCCGTTTAGTTCTATTTCTCTTACCCTCTTTTACCATTTAATTCTATTCTTCGTTATCCTCTCGATCGCTTAATTCTCTCTTTTTAACCCTCTTATGTTTAATTCTAATGGCGGACATGCGTACGATGTCAGAATTTCTCCAAGTACCCATCGAGGGTTATGAAGACGCTATCGTTGTACCGGAGATTCTTTCCGAGAATTTTGAGATAAACACCGGTTTAATTTGACTAATCATGACAAATCAATTCCATGGTTTCGAGAGGGATGATCCCTATGCTCACATCTGATTGTTTGATAAGTTAATTTCGACTATAAAATATAAGGATGTTCCTCATGACGCAATTAAGTTGATGTTATTCTCGTTTTCTCTCGAGGGGGCAGCCCGAAATTGGCTCGAAAAAGAACCCCCTTGATCAATCACACTTGGGAAGATCTCGTTTCAAAATTTGTAAATCGTTTTTTTCCTTATTCTAAAACGAAAAATCTTAAGAACGAAATTACAAACTTCCAGCAATCTTTTGATGAAAGTTTTGGTGAGGCATGGGAAAGATTCAAAGATCTCCAACGAAAATGCCCACATCATGGTTTCTCGGAATTGCTTCAGATCGATATGTTCTACAATGCTTTAACGAAAACAGATCAAGATTCACTTAATACAGCCGCCGGTGGCAATATCTTGTATCATACCCCGAAAGATATATTGACGATCATCGAGAACAAATCAAAAGTTCAGACGTCAAGAAACAAACCGGTTGTTTCTAAAGTCAATACCAATAATCCTTCTACAAAAAGATGTGATTATTGTGGTGGTCCCCATCCCTATTACGATTTTTAAGCCACCGATGACGATGTCTACAATGCTACTACAGCTCAATATCACAAGACTTTCTTTTTCAATGATGATGAGGACTCAATTCAAAAGAAAGAATATTATGAGAGCTTGTCACGAAATCACACCGAAGAACCGTAAACTCTCTAAGTATGGGCTGACATCTTAGCACTATTCGAAGCGGAATCGTCTAAAGTTGAGAACCTTGTCCCAATCCCAAGTGAGTCCGAGGGTATTTCCGATAAAATGTGTGATATGCCTTTTAACGATAATTCTCCTCCTCGTGACATTTCAAATGATCATTCTGAGATTTTCTTCGATTCTGACAATGATTGTACATCGTGTGATGACGATTCTCTATCTTGTGGAGATATCTATGGTGAGGAGTATGCTCCAGAGGTTCTTGAAATTTTGGACAATTCTCCGAGTGGCATTCCCACTCCATTGTCAGAACCTATCGTTGCCATCTCTTTTCCTTCTCTCGCTCCGTTAATTTCTCCAGAAATTGATGTTACCGACTGTGATCCGGGGGAGATACTATTTCACTTGAGAAAATGCTATACGATGAGCCATCAGTTTCTCTTCCCCCGAAGGAAGTTAATGTTGAAGAAATTGTTGAAGTTAAGCTGTTAGATCTTCCGGAGCTCGAGCTCAAGGATTCTTTACCCGAATTTGAAAGTTTTATCTTTGATACGGCAGAGGAGAGTAGTGGCAGTCCCACTTCTCATCCCAATCTTTCTCTTTCGACTTATGAGTCGTTTTGCGTTGATATCGATTGTTAATACAAATAAACCGTAAAAACGTTTATTAATATTTAGCGATCTCTTTGTGTTTTGTTGATAACAAATATAATGTTATCATAAGTAAAATTATAATGATACATGTTATTTTTGCAAAGCATTTACATATAGTCATTTAATACAAATTGTTGTAATAAATCATTTGTTGTAATAGTTTATTAGGATGGGTAAAAATCACAACCCATGGAGCATATCCATAACCCATGGTATTGACCCATATCCATTCGACTAGATGCATTGCATCTATTAGATACATTGTATCTAATGAAATACCCATGGACCAACCCATAACCCATGACCCATAACCAAAAAACCCATGGGCAAAGAGGAGCGTCCCACGGATCCCTAGTGTTACACTAGATGGATCCCTTAAGGGAGGGATCCGTAGGATCCGTGCTACAGTGGCAAGTTTTTGCCTATAAATAGAGAGCCATTTATTCATTTCTCTTAACCCCTCTTCTTACTAACTCTCTCATATATTCTTACACTCTTCTAACAAAAGTTCACTTGATCTAGAGAGTTGTTCTTCTTTCTATTGTGATTCTCATATAGGTCCTTCTCTAAGGCGAGATCACGAGCTTTCTACAAGTCATCCAAGCAAAGGGTCCTTGATTGATTTGTTCCTTCACAAGATTTCTGTAGCAAAGATCTTGTACTTGATATTTCACATAGTTGTTGTGTAATAGTCGTGTTGGTTTGGTCCTCCATGTTACGGACTCGGTATTTAGCTTTGTACCGGAAAAGGTGTAAGCAACGTTGTGAAGGCTTCTCCATGAAGTTGAAGGAGTTTGTTGACATAGTGCTTGAACTCTCGAGTCGGTGACTCGGGGAGTGGAGTAGGGCAAGGAAGGTGTCTTTGTAGCCGAACCACTATAAATCGGTTGTGTTATTTCTATCCCTTACTTTATTTTCTTTACTTGCATTACTCTTAGATCTATACTTTATCTTCATCCATACGATTTCACATAACATCGAATCTAAAGTTTTTAGAAACTAACTTAAAATCGGCAAAACTATTCAACCCCCTCCCCCCTTCTAGTTTTCCACAATTGGCATCAAGAGCTAAGTTTATAAAAGTTTTAAAGTAAACCGTATTTTAAAAACTTTTCGATCACTATGGGTTCTGAAAATTACAAGGAAGGGAAATCCATGCAACGACCTCCACTACTTGAAACTAATGGTTTTATATATTGGAAAAATAGATTCGAAATGCATGTGAAGTCTAAAGATATTGATCTTTGGTACATCATTGTTGAAGGCGATTTTGAAGCCACTTCAAAAGATGAAAATAGAATTTTAGTTAACATACCTCATGATAAACTCACCGATGAAATTAAGAAAAAGATTTCCAAAAATAGTGAAGCTAAAATGGTTTTATATAATGCTTTACCCAAAAAGGAATTCGAACGAATCTTCATGCTTAAAACCTCTAAAGAAATTTGGAATTCTTTAGTTTTAACTCATCAAGGTAATCAACAAGTGAAAAACAATAAAATAGATTTATTTGTTCAACAATATGAACAATTTTCAATATCGGATGAGGAAACTATAGATCATTCTTTGCTAACTTTAATACTATAATTACATATTTACAAGCAATTGATGAATCTTTCTCTAGCCGAAACCATGTTAGGAAATATCTAAGGGCACTTCCATCCAAGTGGAGATCTAAGGTGACGGCGATAGAAGAATCAAAAGATTTGACAATCCTCGCCCTTGATGAACTCATAGGCAACTTAAAGGTCTATGAGCTTGTCCTCGCTAAAGATTCTGAAGCCTCAAAAGTGAAAGAGAAGCACAAATCTCTTGCACTTAAAAGAAGGTCTCAAAAGCGATGGGGAGATTACTCCTCTTAGGATAGTGATGATGAGGGGTATGCCATGTGATGAGGACTTCAAAAGTTCTTTAGAAGAAAGGGAAGATACGTCAAACAACCGTATGACGACAAGAAAGGATTCGAAAAAAGCAAAGAGGACGGCGAAACCAAGGGATGATCGCGCTTACTTACTTTAAATGTAAGGGACCTTGAACCACTTTATTAGTAAGTGAGTGTCCCAAGCTAGCGATGATCAAAGGCATTTGTGAAA